>CM033327.1:53172945-53772945 GCA_019359835.1 Pharus latifolius | reverse complement strand
ATCCGAATATCCAATTAATTCAAAATTTGCATCTTTAGAATACCAAAGACCTGAACCGAGATAACATTTTAAATACCTAAGGATTCTTTTAAGTGCAATTAAATGACATTCCTTAGGATCAGACTGGAATCTAGCACATAAACACACACTAAACATGATATCAGGCCTAGATGCAAGATACAAAAGATTACCAATCATAGACCTATAAAGTTTGGAGTCGACCGATTTTCCACTTTTGTCTATGTCCAGATGTCCATTTGTCGCCATGGGAGTTTTGATTGCCTTAGCGTCTTCCATCCCAAAGCGCTTGAGCAGGTCCTTCACGTACTTAGTTTGACTCACGATCATACCGTTCTTGAGTTGTTTGATTTGAAGTCCGATGAAGAAACTCAGCTCACCAATCATGGATATCTCGAACTCCCTAGACATAATCTCTCCAAACTCATGACAGAAATGTTCATTAGTAGATCCAAATATAATATCATCAACATATATCTGATAAATGAACAAGTCTTTTTCAATTTTTTTTGTAAACAGTGTTGTATCAACTTTCCCAATTTTAAAACTTTTTGATAAAAGAAAGTCTCTAAGTCGCTCGTACCAAGCTCGAGGAGCTCGTTTGAGACCATAGAGAGCTTTGGACAATTTAAACACATGGTTTGGAAATTTTGAATCTTCAAATCCAGGAGGTTGCACAAGTTCAGAAATTTCACCATTTAAGAAAGCACTTTTAATATCCATTTGAAAAAGTTTGATATTGAAACATGATGCATAAGCAAGAAGAATGCGAATAGCTTCAAGTCTTGCTACAGGTGCAAAAGTTTCCTTAAAGTCTAAACCTTCGACTTGAGTGAAACCTTGAGCAACAAGATGAGCTTTGTTTCTAATTACAGCTCCATTTTCATCTTGCTTATTTCTGAAAACCCATTTTGTTCCAATAACATTATGATCCTTGGGTCTTTCTACTAAATTCCAAACTTCATTTCTAGAAAAGTTATTAAGTTCCTCATGCATGGCATTTACCCAATCAGGATCATTTAAAACTTCATTAACATGTTTGGGTTCTAAAGAAGACACATATGAGTGATGTTCACAAAATGCAGCAATACGAGATCGAGTTTGGACACCCTTATTGACGTCACCCAATATTTGATCTAGAGGGTGATCCTTGGTGATCGTTTGATGTTGCCTTGGTGCTTTATCTTGTACTGCTTCTTCTTGATCTTGCTCTGGAGGATCAACATGAGATAATGATACATTTTGATCAACATTCTCAACGTTGACATTGTTGTATCTAGGCCTTCATGTCTAACCCTAATTTTGATGATTAATGAAAACAAAGTGTTTTTGACTAACCGTGCTTCTGAGAGTTTTGATACAGAGTTTGCTCGGGAAGAAATACAAGATGATCAAGATGAACCCGACTTGAAGTAAAGCACAAGATGCAGAAGAGCAAAAGATAAGACGCAAAACGTGAAGCTTTAAAAGACCTATGGTAACCTGTAATTTCATTTTCTACCGATCTCGGCGTTTGGAGATGATCGGTTAGGGAAATTATTTTTTTTTTGTTTTAACCGTACTGTAAAGAGGGGTGGCGAAAGTCCTCTCTTTATCTCCAACATAAACCAAGAAACTTAGGTCATTGCATTGCATCATTTTGATTGGATTTGATTTGAACTTAATTTGAAAAATCTGGTTTTTCAGTTCAGTTTTTGACAGCAGAAGAGTTTTTCTATTTTCTAGAAAGATCTAGGCAGATCTGGTTGTTTGCTTCTGTTGACAAAAATGTAGTCCTTGAAATTATCTTTCAAACGAGCTATTAAACACCTCTTTTGGATTTCTGGTTTTACAGTTATCTCTGTTTTTGTTCAAGTTGACTGTCAGTTTGCTAAACTGACTGCCAGTTTGAATGTCAGTTCGTGTTAACTGACAATTGTCCAGAGAGGGTGTATTTTGTGCTCAATTTTTTTGTACTAAACTGACTGTCAGTTTGTCCATACTGACTGTTAGTTGGGGTTTCGACCACAGTGCTTTTAACTGAGTTTCTATTTGATTTTGGTCGAGTCTGTGGTCGAACTGACTGTCAGTTTGTGGGTTTCAGCTTTCCTTAAACGACTACGAATGGCTAGCAAAGTTTCTTCCGTAAATTTTGTCGGCCGTTGTGCATTAAACTGACTGTCAGTTAGGCAAACTGACTGTCAGTTTGGGTTGCTGATTTTCAGCCCTAGGTCCAACGGTTCATTTGATTCTTGAGACTATAAATAGGGGTTTTGGGCATGTATTTGATACAACAAGCAGTAGCATTTCTTATACACTCTTGAGCTTTAGTTTTCTACTTAAAATCTTGATCTTTGGATCAAGTCGAGTGTTTTCCGATCCACCGAGCACTTCAATTCTTTTGCATTTGCATTCACTTAGCTTCTCGGTGCGGTTTGGAGGTCAAGAGAAGACCTCGCTGCCTGTTACTCTTGGTGAGCGCCCTCACCTAGACGGTTCGGAGGCGTGGCCGTTGACCTCTCCAGAACAGAGATTATTGGAGAGGCTCGGCAAGCTTGTACAAGGCATCGGTGCTCGCCTTTCCGGAGTGGACAAGGAGCAACCTTAGTTGATAATACTCTTCGTGAGTATTGAGGCAAAACTCAAGTGACTTGAGTGCTTCAACGAGGACTAGTGGAGACCGGGCGAGTCTCCGATACCTCGGTAAAAACTGCTGTGTTCGTTCTCTTTCTCTCTTGCTTATTTTATTTGTTCTTGATTTGCAAGTCGAAAGAATGCGCTTAGTCGGATGTGAAGTAGCTACTTACTTGCCAGCTTGACAGGCGCTACAAGGTTTGTCCTTTTCAAAATTCACATCCTTTAAGCCAACAACTAAATCACGTTTTAAAAGTTTTCTCAATTGATGCATTCCAACATGTGCAAGTCGTCTATGCCATAGCCAACCTTTTGAGGTTTGAGAGACAAGACATGTTGACAAAAATGCATCTTTTGAGTGAAAATCAACCAAATAAAGATTTTCAAAATGAAAGCCTTTAAAGATCAAGATTTTATCTTTTAAACTTTCAACCAAAACTTCTTTTGAGAAAAATGTGCAACTAAAACCAAAATAAAAAATTTGTGCAACGGAAAGCAAATTGAAATTCAGAGATTCGGCCAACAAAACATTCGAAATAGAAAGATCATTAGAGATTGCGATTTTACCCAAGCCTACCACATTTCCTTGATGGTTGTCGCCAAAGGTTATCTTTTGGTTCTCGCTTGAATTGTCTTTAAGTGAGGTGAACAACTTCTTGTTGCCGGTCATGTGTTCGGAGCATCCGCTATCTAGCACCCAATGCCTCCCACCGGTCTTGTAGTTCACCTGCATAAAAAGAATTAAGTTCTTTTAGGTACCCAAACCTTTTTGGGTCCTTCAATGTTAGCAATCAAAGCTTTGGGCACCCAAATAGATTTCTTCTTTTTATTCAACATGGGTGCGCCAATATACTTTGCTATAGCATAACCTTTCTTCGACTTTTGAAGCATATAGCAAATATCAAAATAATTTGGAGTCATTAAGGGACATGCTTCATGCGAATAACCAGTTTCATGGCATTTATGACAAAATGTGTTGCATGCTTTAACAAATATAGTTTTAAAATTTTGTTTCTTCCCTTTCTTTTGAAAATATCCTAATCCTTCTGTTCTAAAAGAGCATTTTTGTTTACTAAGGATTAGATCAAGAGATGCTTTGCCTTTGTAGCAGTTTTCTAAGCCTTTTCCAAGTCTTTCGACTTGTGTCTTAAGTCATTATTTTCATTCAAGACGTTATCATTAGAAACACATGGAGTATGATGACTATTTGAAGGAGAATCATCCAAATTACATGAAGTGGAAACATCTACCTTAGTGACATCTTTTATGAGCATGCTTTCATAAGAATCTTTTAGCTCGGAGTATTGAGCGCGTAGGGAAGAATGTTCTTCCTTAAGCGCCTTGTATTTCTTTTTAGTCTTTCCAAAAACTTCGTTTAATTCGGTTATCATTTCAACTAAATCATCATATGAAGGATCATTGATGTGTACCTTTTCATCGCCTTTGGCCATAAGGCAAATGGATGAGCTAGTTGAAGTGTTGACGTTGCCGAGAGCTAATTCGGCCATCTTCTTGGAGCAACTTCTTTCGTCATCGGAGTCGGAGTCGGAGCTCTCGCCTCCGGACATCCACTCTCCGAAGCATGCTTCTTTGGTTTCTTCATTCTTCTTCTTGAAGAATTTATTCTTTTTGTTCCATCCCTTGTTCTTGTTTGGACATCTTGAGACTATGTGTCCCTTTTCATGACATCCATAGCAAATGATATCCTTGAAGTTGTTTTGCTTTTGTCCCTTTGGTCGTGTGTCAAGATTGACACCCTTCTTATGCAACCTGCAGAGAAATTTTTGAGTATTTTTTACCATGAGTGCAAGGTCTTCGTCGGTGGAGCCATCACTTGAATCGTTCTTTGCGTTGGCTTTGAAAGCCAAAGCTTTCTTCTTCGTCTCTGAGGGTTCGGCTGCTTCCTTATTCTCCTTTTTGTGCATCTCATGGGTGATGAGGTTCCCATAGAGATCGGTCGGTGTCGTGGTCGACAAGTCAGAGTTTGTGAGAACCGTCAGAAGAGTGTCGAAGCTTTCAAGTAAGGCCCTAAGCATCTTTCTCACAATATCAAGGTCAGTAAAAACGACACTAAGCCCTTTGAGTTTATTCACAATGTTATTTAACCGAGTGAACATAGAGTCCACGGACTCAGTTGATGACATGGTGAATGTCTCATATCTTTGCCTCACCATAAGCAGTTTTGCCTCTTTTACTTTAGTTGTGCCCTCGTAAATTTCTTCGAGGGTGGTCCAAACCTTGTGAGCAATCGTGAGATTGCTTACACGGTTGAACTCGTTTAGAGACAAACCCGCAAATAGTGCATTTTTCGCACGGGCATTTAAATGCAGTTTTCTCCTGTCGTCCTCAGACTGACTTGCCGGATCATCCGGAGGAGTAAAACCGAGTTTAACAATATCCCATACGTCAAGCCCCATGTCCTCTAGGAATATCGACATGCGCACTTTCCAATAGGGATAATTTGTCCCATCAAAGATCGGCGCACGGCTAGTATGACCAAGAGAAAAACCATCGGTAGACGACATCCTCTCTCTAGGCGGTAAAGCCTAACAAATCGAGAGACTTAGCTCAGATACCACGTGTTGGATCAAGGATGCCGACTAGGGGAGGGTTAATAGGAGGCTTTTAAAAACTTTAAACTTAAACAAATATTTGCAAAGTAAGAACAAATAATAAAATGAGCAAAAGGAGAAGAGAACGAACACAGTAATTTTTACCGAGGTATCGGAGACTCGCCCAGTGTCCACTAGTTTCGTTGAAACACTCAAGTCACTTGAGTTTTGCCTCAATACTCACGAAGAGTATTATCAACTAACGGTTGCTCTTTGTCCACTCTGGAAAGGCGAGCACCGATGCCTTGTACAAGTTTGCCGAGCCTCTCCGACAATCTTCGAACTGGAGAGGTCAACGGCCACGCCTCCGAACCGTCTAGGTGAAGGCGCTCACCAAGGGTAACAGGCAGCGAGGTCTTCTCTTGACCTCCAAACACGCACTGAGAAACTAAGACTATGCAAATGCAAATGAACTGAAACTCTCGGTGGATCAAAAACACTCGACTTGATCAACAGATCAAGATTTTGTGTAGAAAACTAAAGCTCAAGAGTGTATAAGAGAATGCTGCTGCTTGTTGTATGAAACTCATGCCCAAAGCCCCTATTTATAGCCTCAAGAATCAAAAGAACCGTTGGAGCTAAGGCTGAAAATCAGCAACTCAAACTGACAGTCAGTTTGCCTAACTGACAGTCAGTTTCGTGTACAACGGCCGACAAAATTTACGGATAAAAAATTGCTAGCCGTTTGTGGTCGTTTATGGAAACTTGAAACCCACAACTGACAGTCAGTTATGTAAACTGACAGTCAATTCGACCAGAAACTCGACCAAATCAAATAGAAACTTAGATAAAAACACTGTGGTCGAATCTCCAACTGACAATTAGTATGGAAAAACTGACAGTCAGTTTAGTACAAAAATTTTGAGCCCAAAATACACCCTCTCTGGACAATTGTCAGTTAATACAAACTGACAGTCAGTTATGCAAACTGACAGTCAGCATGAACAAAAACAGCTATAACTTTAAATCTAGAAATCCAAAAGAGGTGTTTAATAGCTCATTTGAAAGATAATTTCAAGGGCTATATTTTTGTCAACAGAATAAAAAACAAATCTGCTTAGATCTTTCTAGAAGTTTGAAAATCTATTCTACTGTCAAAAACTAAACTGAAAATCCAAATCTTTCAAATTAAATTCAACTCAAATCCATCCAAAAAGATGCAATGCAATGACCTAAGTTTCTTGGTTTATGTTGGAGATAAAGAGAGGACTTTCGCCAGCCCTCTTTATAGTACGGTTAAAAACTAAAAACAAATTTTCCTAAACCGATCAACTCCAAACACCGAGATCGGTAAAAATAAAGACAATGTTACCTTAGGTCTTTTGCATCTTCACGTTTGCGTCTTGTCTATGGCTTTTCTGCATCTTGTGCTTCACTTCATGTCGGATACATCTTGATCATCTCGTATTTCCCGAGCAAACTCTGTATCAAAACTCTCAGAAGCACAGTTAGTCTAAACCTTTTGTTTTCATTAATCATCAAAATTAGGGTTAGGCACGAAGGCCTAGATGCAACAAAGATGACTCTCACGATCCAGCTACCAACCGTACACGACTGATACGCCCTGGCAATCGCTGAACCAACTTCGGATTGTTATCAACCGAACTAGAAGCACGATCAACCTGATCACGAAGATCTATTCCTGCAAGCAATCAAAGAACAAGCAAGAACAAAATAAACAAGCAATCTAAAATTGCAAATATAGATTGAATCACAAAAAAGAGATGGGGTTCCGAATACAGATATTGATGTTGATCTAGCCGACCAAGAAGAATATCTCAATAGCTTCACGAAAGAAAAACTATGACTAAACAAAACCCGTAGAACCCTAATGGTTCAGTATGATTATATAGAGGAGGTAAAAGAGATCGGTGGCCAGGTAAGGAAACCTGAAACTGACATAGACTCTTTCCCTACTCGGACTCGAACTCAATACATGGGACTTGACCCAACCCAAAAGGTGACGCAGCACCGACTCGGTCCAATCAGAATCTGGTCAAAACTTGTTTTGTCAATTTCCAGCGATCCAGAAGGAATTTGGACATGGGGCTAGATCCATTGGAAAGATCTCGTCGTGGGCTTCTCTGTGGACTATAAGAACGTCCCAATCGGACTTCGTATGAGGGAGTTATATTCATTTGAAGGCAGGTTGCTCCTGGATGGCCGAACCGGACTCCAACTCGAATCCATCCCAGACTCCAACTTGACTTGGGCTCCTTGCTGGTCCTCTCCATGGTTCCTAAGCACAATATTATCACTATTAGATAGTAAACCATTCTTAAAATCATATATATATAAACTTAGGAACGAGTTCACCTGGCAATGCAACAATCGGGTTTTGCTGCGCGTTATTGGTCCTTGTGTAACAAGTGGAGGAGTGCGTGTATCCGAAGAAGTGATGTCCTCATCACGTGGGGCCCACGCGGTAAATGTTTGCAACGTTTAAATCATGAACCCCTTCAATGACATGTGGGTCCTTTTATTCACTGGTCCCACTTGTCAGATTTTTTTTAAGTGGGTAGGGTTGGCCGTTCGTTTTTTCAGTGGGGCCCACAAAATGCGTCCGCTCGCGTCTTCGTCTCCTCCAACGCCGGCGCGTCCGTCACTGCGAGCTCACCTCTCGCTCGCCTCCGCCCGTGGCACGAGCGCGTCCCATCTGCCAAGCAAGCAACGAGAACCCTCCGCCTCCGTCGACGCGAGCCGCGGCTAACACTGCCGTTGGAGATCGCCTTAGGCTAACTCGAACGCGCCGGCGCTGGCACCCGCAATAAAAAATTGTTTTTTATTAGTGGGGAGGCGTCGGCTGCGACACCTGGTATTTTTTTATTTTTTATTTTTTCGATTTCTGTGCGACCAAATTATATACAATTTTTGTTTCTTAATTATGTATTAATGTAGTTCAAATTAGATTTTGATTATATTTAAAAAATTGTAGATATTTGAATTATCTTCATATAGAGACTAAATATCACCTATATTTGCTTGTGGAATTGAAACTTATTTATGTTTTACTAAAATCACCTAAATTTTAATAAATATTTAATTTACTCCTGGACTTGTGCGAGGAGTCTCCCCATATGCTTTTGCATTAAAGTGGTGGGTGGTTCAAGTGGCGTTTCGCACACGTGACACATAATATGTCAAGAATATTTCTCTGGAGCGTCTACCCAAACACCCCAGCATTGGACTCAGCCTTAAAAGAATGGATGTAGTCTACTCCCAATGTTGATGTTGGGTTATACGGAGGTCGTGCAGTCGGCAAGGGATCAAGCGGAGGGGCAGGGCTGGTGGAGAGGAACCTAATGAGGACATCACTGACACACACACATTACCAATAACACGAGCGCGTGCATGTCGCCTTGGACAACAGGTGAATTCTTTTATTGGATAAATTAATTATTTAATTACTTAACAAATGATATTACATAATGATTGTTGTTTGCTTGTTACTACATGTGAGTAAGTTTTTGAAGAAGTTGCTAAATAAGATTTGGCTGAGGAGAGGATGAACACTAGCTAGGTACTTTGCATTATGAGCCAAGAAAGTGGAGTGCCTATGCATGCGCCAGACACTCCGATGACCATGACCATTTCTCAGTACATGAACACTTTTTCTAGCGACCTCTACCAATAACCACTTCGACCAGACCTCGACGACTTCCACGACTTCGACCACCTCCACTTCGACCTTCGACCACAACCTCAACTGTTTCACCCTCCAACAAATTCCAGCAGCGAGAATTGGAGCTGCATGGAATAAGGAGTAGTTTCCTAACTTTGTGCTACCATGATAAGGAGTCAAGGATTTGGAGGAGTCTTATTTTCCAGCAAAATCAGTCTCCACATCAAAAAGGGAGCACATGGAGGTTTGCCCTTGCATGCACATGCAAGGAAAGAAACAGAGAGTTACCTTATTTTCCTGACGCACTTGGGAAGGAGTCCTACTCCTTTACCTTTCCTATTTTTGTGACCCCAACGCATGCATGCAAGCAAATACTATGGTGTTCAACATGCATCCCCAAAATCAACTAAATTAGTTTGTATTGCTATATATTCAGGCCTGCGTGCCCCTTTATATTCTCGTGCCTTTGCCGACTAGTATAATTTGGGGTCTCATAATTCAGATTATCAAGTGCTTTTTTCTTTTGCTGTTGGTTTTGCTATCTTATTGATTTGCTTGAGACGTTCTTCGTGAACAGATCAATCGAGTTCTGCTTGGTTGATAACCATTTGAGTAGTGGTTTAGCGATTGTGAGGTTGCTAGTCGCATTCTTGGATTGTGGTTAGCCCCTGGTTGCCAAAGTCGTGATTTGCCTTTTTAAGAATTTCCCCTACGATGGAAGATTGAGACCAACTTGCATGCACGCATCTTAAATTGAGGCGTGTGCATATCATAACCAGCCGATGGAGGAGGACGGTGGGGAGTGGTTGGGGGACGGGCCGACCACGTGGGGAGCACTAGCCAAGGAGAAGATGCAATGGACAGAGAATAGAAGATGGACTGCATGTAGTGGCTTGGAAAAAAAATAGGGTGACTTTTGGTTGTTAGTTGTGGGGAGACAAGGAGGTGGGCTCGAGAAACGGGATTAGGCCAAAAAATAATAGTGCTATTTTTCTCAACTATTTATTTAATGTTTATGTGCTAAATAGACGGGGATCAACCGTGGTCCACCTTCTGTAACGCCCTGAACCAGAGGCATAGGAGATTTGAATATCTCCTGAACATGTTTGAGTTTATGCTCATACGCATTTTGATACAGATTGGAAATATAAAGGCATTGGCACAGCGGATAAAGAAATTCTTTATTTAAAACTTCAAAATGTCTTACAAAAATTTGAGATAAATTATTTAAATACGATTTAAAGAAATAAAATATCAAAAGCTCAGTGTTGATACTTTCATGTTAAACATTCTTTGAGAAAAGATTCCCTCTTTCATGGACGTGGTCTTGAAAACTATCGTTATCTGATCCCACTACTTGTTATGGTTCTAAAGCATCTGCATACACCATTATATAACTATAGTCGTGAGTCTTTAAGACTCAGTAAGACAAGATATATTTACTTATTTATAATTATAGACACGGAACAACTCATAAATAGTCAACGCAATAAAAGGGTCAAGTTTCTATCACTGAAGATGCGCATGAATTTTGTAAAACAGTAAATTAATGTAAAAATCAACTTTTAACAACTTAAACTTCTATTGGTGAGACTATCATACTTATTGGCGAATATTTACACTTAGTTTACTTTGCAAAAGTGTTTCATACTACAGTATCCCTTAGGCACAACAGTCGACACCATACACGTTCTTCTGCGTTTCTTTTAAAGCATGACTGACACTAAGAAAATAAAGTCTTTAACCGCATAGAGAAACATAGAGTCTGTTTGGACATGTGCGCACACATTGACTATGCACAAGCCGTTGAAGTGAGCCGCTGCCCCACTACTTTAACTTCCACCACAACTACCAGAGAACCATGCGGGTTAGATTTCCTATAGAGTTACTGAACTTAGTCTGCCACATTCCAGAACTATGGCGGTTACGAAACAAGCATTGGACACTCATTAAATTGTTATTAACTTAAACAATTTTATAACCTTCTAGAACAACAATGACCATATATCAACTTGCAACAACAGATCTCGTTCATAGATCTCCACAACAAATCTTAACCACGAATCTCAACAATAGATCTTGATCGCAGATCTAAATCATTACTCATATAAATGCCACTAAATTAATCTATACATGCTTCCAATTATTTGCACCAAAAACATATAATTTCAGTGTATAAATAATGATAGATTAAAATCAAAAATATATAATGCATAACAGGTAATATATGCATCAAAGGTGGTGTACATAGCTTGCCTTGATTGTTTATTGAATATGAAAACTCTTCCTCGAAAGTTGCTCTGGCGTCCGGCGACGAATCTGACGATTTCAGACAAATAACAGATAAATAACTACTAAATCTATAAAATAATTAAATAAAAATACACAATGCTTCATTTTAAGTTTTCAAGACTTGTTAGGGATTTACGATTCAAATCTATGTTTCAATCTGCAAATCTAAATTAAGTTTAGAACTAATAAAAAAACCACTCTAGAGACTAAACTGCAAATAAAATAATTACAAAAAGATCCCTAATCCTTGAAACTAAGCTAACTCTCGTCTTCCTCATGGGAGCAAAATACAACACACACACCTTTGAGAAGGAGAAGAGGTAGTGGTGGCTTAGCTCGGTGTGACTCTGACAGACGACAGCTTCTCTTCTTCTCACCTAGTTCGACCTGAATTTATTACTTTTGTTCTCAATGGTTGAAATCCCCTTTATTAATAGCTTCATGGGATCAACTTTTTCCAATTATATTTCAATTCTTTGTTTTGATAAGAACATGATCACTTATCTTTCTTCCAAATTTCTTTCCTTTCTCTCAAATTTAAATCTCCAAATTTGTTCTAGCCTAACTTGAATTGACTCAGTTGTATTGAATCTGAGTTCAATCGAATCCAATTGAATTCAACTAGGTCCCAATTTGATCTGAGATTAGAGATTTGAGTTCAAAGTCAAACTTTGGAGCATCACACCTTCGAATGTAGATCTCTTGCTATTAAAAATACCATCTCTATAATCAACAAACCATATTGGACTACTTTAAAAAAAAGTATATAAAGTAAAAGAAAGCTATTAAAAATGTTCTACACCAAAGAATATAATCGGAAGAATTAATGTTTATATCTCTAAGATATCTTTAGAGAGGTTACTTTAATCTTAATTTTTAGTTTGGCAACAAGTTCAACTACTAAAATATTGTTAATTTGATCTAATTAGTTAACTTGATTTGATGTGAAACATACAAATTTTTTCACAATATTGTTGAGAGGTGTAATTATTGATACTTACATAATCTACGGCCTTTCACCATTTGGAATTAATATCTTACGATCTACAATTTTGATTGACAATCCGTTTAAATCAACACACTTATAAAATCAAAATAATCAAATAAATACAAATGGATTATCAATCAGAACTATATTAAGACATTACATATTTTTGGAACAATATCTTGTGATGTATAAATTTGATTGATAATTTGTTTATATCGATCTAATCACTTTCACTTCACAAGTTCATTAGTTCAAATAAATCATTAATCGCAGTTATAGATCACAAAATACTTATCCTGAAATAATTGTAAGATCCAAATATAATATTCTATGATCTATAATTTCAATTAATGATTCGTCTGTGCCGACTTGATCATTTTAACTTTACAAATCCTCTAGTTCAAACGAATTGTCAATCAAAATTACATATCATAAGATATTGATTCTAAACATTTTATAAAAATTCAATGTGAACGTGGGGCGATTGCACCAATTTTTTTTTGCCTTTCAATCCTAATCGATTGTCTAGTGCCTGCATGTTAGTTTTGCAAGTTTTAGACTATTTTTCATTTCTTTTTTAATGGGTTATTATTTTAAAAAAATATTCTATTACATATGAGACTTCATATTTACTTAACACACCATTGTAAAAATTAACAATTTGCAAAAAATTTAAATCCAAACTTTGCACTATTTGATTAATTAAACATATTTTGTTAACTTCAATCAGTTAACTAATAATAAATATTAAACATATTATAAGAACAAAATTTTTTTTTGAAAAAGTCATCTACCCACCAAACAACTCAAAGAAAATTTGTTTGTGGGATAATATAGAACTCTAAGGACATAAATATCCCTAGTGTAGGAATGCATACTCTTAGGAGTATTTAATGGAAACACAAAATTTTATTAGGTTTGTTCATGTCCCTAGAGTCTAGTTTTATCTTCATAGAAATATATTATATACTAAAGGTTTAAAAAAATCACCCTAAGGAACAATGACACCTTGACTCCTATATGACATATTTCTTTAGGAACAGAATAAACCTCCGAGGAACAATTGGGTCACATTTGTCTCTTACTTCTACTAGAAGAAAATATATCATCTCAAGAACCCTCTTTTAAACTCTAGGAAACACTTTAACCTCTAGAATCTCTGTAAAATCTAGTAGTATTCCTCTTTTCTCTAGCCCCATCTCCTCCTCCCTCACAGCCACCACCCTCACTACCACCATCCAATAATCGGCAAAACCTTCCATCGTCTGGTCACTTTACTTTTGTCTGTTATTGGACTATTGTCACTGAAAAAGTTAAAAAGAGAGATAAATGAAATTTCGAAAGTTAGATCATAAAAAAAAATGGTTTGATAAAAATAAAAAAGAATGTATATAAGATAAGAACAAAAATTAAGTACAGACCATTACCAAAAACTCATATTTCAAAGGAGAAACTAAGGGAACATATCTGTGCAACTACGGTCCAAAATGGGCAAGAAATTATGTACTCGGACTACTAATATGGTTGATTCAATAATCAATATTAGGTTGCGTGATGAAGCAGGCAGGTTGAATTAAACCAAATTATAATCGTAATTTAATAAAGATGTATATGGCCGAGTCCTTGTTTGATTTTGTACGTACGTCCGAATAGACTCCCTTACAAAGTCTGAGAAAAATCTAATATATGGCCAAGTACATGGTATATTACATTTTCTTGTAGACTTTTTGTTATAGAGTTTGGCCATACAAAATAGAATTGTCCATGAGTTTTGGATAAAGTATGCTGATTCATGGCATGTTCTTCTATTTTAGAAAATAAAACATATGTGTGTTTTTTTTCTTAATTTAGATTATTAGATTAAAAATTAATAATATAAATCAATATAAGTGAGAAATTCAAAATTTGTCGTGAGATAATTAATTATTTTAATTTCTATTCTGTATTAATTCAAATCATTCAAATTATAATTAGACGATTAAGATTTTAGAGAAGACACTTTGTACCTTTTCTTGAGTCAGATAGAAGATCCCAATTTGATTCACAGGTGGACTTGAGGATACTCACGTATGGTTTGGGTTGTCCACGAGTTTCTTGGAACTTTTCATCAAGTGATTTCATGTATTTTCAGAACATTTCTATAGTGGCATGCACAGTCTATGTGTTGAGATCTGCCGGGATATGTCATTGAAACATAATTTCCATAATAAATATCAGATATGCTGCAACAGAGGGCCATATTATTTACACCCCGGCCACCTTTTGGAAGAAAATATTAATTTACACCTGCAAATAGATTTCAATCACTGCATCTTTATCCATGCAGTATGTGTCTATTTCTCTCATTTCAACTTCATTATCTTATGTGATTATTCAAGTTCCAACATAGGATATATACTGAATCTCGAATATAAATCTTCAAAACTGAAGTCTATACGAAAAGGAGTCCGATTCAAATACAGGTTCTTTGTGCAATAAACCTTAATATATAAGATGACAAAAAGAGATACTGAAAGATGACAAGGGATACGATGCAAACATAAGTTACACAACCAACATCTACATCATAATGTGCATTTTGTCCCACTATAAAGCATGCGTTGGCTCTGGGTTACTAGCCAACAAATATCTACTCAGCCAAGCATCAGCATTCAGCCGCCGCCTAATAAGAGCCTTTTTTTTTTTTTTGGTCTTAGATCTTGATTCAAAACTTTTACGAGTTACAGCTCAATCCTTGTATTTTGTGGAACCGTTTTTTACTCATGGACGTACTTTCAGTTTTTACACCTTTTTAAAAAGGTCATCTGTATTATTAGTCTAAGTAGTCTCATCTTGTATGTTAGAATTATAATTGTATACACTGTGTAACCTTATAAATATTTGTTAAATGTTTTCACTATTATAATGCGCTTCTGCAAAATAAAACATATAGTTTTTTAATTAATATGAGAATTTCTAGATCTTGAGACCAGTGTATTTGTTCTTTTCTTTGATTAAATAGTTTTAAGTAGCAAAACTAATATTTTTTAAAAATAATTAGTTCTATATCATTGTAAACTGTCAAATTAGTAAAATATCATATGAATATGATATATGGAGTTTGAACTCACATATTAGTGAGACATCTAGTGATATTAGACTGAATTTGCAACTTGGATCGGGTATTATATCTTTTTTTTAATAAGAAGAAACACATGTAGTGTAGTATAATTTTGCAGTTACTGTGATGGCAAGTCACCCAACCTCTAGTCTAGTGATCTACACCACTCTTAAAATACAGGCCACTCCTGTCCCTCCCACCCCTACACCGCAAGATATACACAGAGATCGAACACGGCGACCGGCGCCATGGCGACATCCGGCGGCGACGCCCCTCGGTACGACGTGATCGTGGTAGGCGCGGGCATCATGGGCAGCTGCGCGGCGCACGCGGCGGCGTCGCGCGGGGCGCGCACGCTCCTCCTGGAGCGCTTCGACCTGCTCCACCACCTTGGCTCGTCGCACGGCGAGTCCCGCACCATCCGCGCCACCTACCCAGAGGCGCACTACCCGGCCATGGTGCGCCTCTCCCGCCGTCTCTGGGACGAGGCCCAGGCCGAATCCGGCTACCGGGTGCTCACGCCCACACCGCACCTCGACATGGGCCCTCGCGGCAACTCCGCACTCCGTGCCGCCATCAAGAACGGTGGCGCGGACGAGGCGGCTGGCGTGGCGAGGTGGGGAAGAGTGTTTAGGTTGCCGCACGGGTGGACGGCCGCGGTGAGCGAGCTGGGCGGCGTGATGAAGCCGACGAAGGCGGTGGCCATGTTCCAGGCGCTCGCCGTGAAGAAGGGCGCCGTGGTGAGGGACAAGACGGAGGTGGTCGACGTCAAGAAGGAAGGTGAGGGCTGTCACCTCTTTTTTTTTCCTTTTGTGCGCGAAGTTTTTCGCTATGCCATGTCAGGGGCGTACGAGGAGAACTAGAGAATTACTCTTGAAACTTAAGAGTACGTAAATTTACAATAGAGTTAGATAATCAATTTTGAAGTTAACATTAGATTTATATTACGAGATAATGATAATATTAATTTTTTATCATAACATACAAATCAGATGATTCAGATCACGAACTTATATTATAGGATACAATTCCAAAATATGAAACAAAGATGGTAAAGAAGAGTCAGGTGCACATTTGTCCCTTAAAAGTTTTAAAATTGCAAATATATCTCCGAAAAAAATAAAATGTCGTATTTTTTCTGAACATATTAAATTTGTCATAAAAATGTAAGCACTTTGCTCAGGTGAAGGAATCTTGGTGAAGACAGCAAGTGGTGAGGAGTTCCGTGGCGCTAAATGCGTCATAACCGCTGGCGCCTGGGCAGCCAAGTTAGTCAAGTCCGTCGCCGGCGTGGACCTGCCGATCCAGCCGCTGCACACATTCATCTGCTATTGGAAGATCAAGCCCAGCCGCGAGGCCGAGCTCACGCCGGAGGCCGGCTTTCCGACGTTCTGCTGCTACGGAACCCACTACGTCTACGGCACGCCGTCGATGGAGTACCCGGGGCTGATCAAGATCGCCTTGCACGGCGGGCCGCCCTGCGACCCAGACAACCGGAACTGGACCACCGGCGGTGCAGCTCTGGACGCGCCGGTCGCTCGGTGGATCGAGGAGGTCATGCCCGACCACGTCGACATCGCCGGCGGGCCGGTGATCCGGCAGTCCTGCATGTACTCCATGACCCCGGACGAGGACTTTGTGATTGATTTCTTGGGTGGGGGGTTCGGGAAGGATGTCGTCGTCGGCGCGGGGTTCTCCGGTCACGGGTTTAAGATGGGGCCAGCCATTGGGAGATTCTTGGCCGAGATGGCCATGTACGGCGAGGCGACGACGGCAACGGAGGCCGGAGTTGAGCTTGGGCACTTCAGGGTAAGGCGGTTTGAGGGCAACCCAATGGGAAACGTTAAGGATGTTCGAAATCAGGATATAAGTGCAAAACTCTAGTTTGGGATCTTCTATATTGATTAATCTATGCTTCCTTTGTCCAATGTCTTCCTGTTCTGTGTCTTTTTTTTTTTCGTGTTTTCTCGATGGTGAAAAAACATGTAAATAAAGACTTTGATTATGTTCATGTTATCATGTTATTTCCATTGTACCTTCAAATGAACCAGATGTCATGCCATGTACCAGTGTGCCTACACGGACATGTCTTTCCGCCAAGAGTTTCATCCTTTTATCAAGTATGTTAGTGTAATTGGGCATCTTAAGTATTGAAAAAATTTTGGTGAGGACAGTACTTACATGAGAATCATTGGTTAGGAACCGTTCAATAAGAATCTTTAGTACGATCAAACAATCTCGGGACTAAGGACCTGAGAAGAAAGTATTCACCAAAATTGCTACCACGAAGTAACGGTTAGACCGGTGCTTTCCACCCTTTCTCATATGCTAACCACATGCACAGCCATTTAATTATAATTTCAAAGAGACAACTTGAAAAAATTCTAGTTCTTTAAATTTTGTAACTATACCACTGGACCTAGTTGATGTAATGTTGTGGTACTCCCCAAGTAGCTGGAACAATAAGTTATATGTATGAAACTAATCAAGCTTTGTTTGTCCTATCATTCGTTATCACTGAAATGACAAGATACCTACCTGCACAATTGAAAACATTTTCTTCTCATGTGCAAGTCATATTTTGAACTTATCATTGGATGCATGGCATTGTCATTAGCTGATCTTTACATCCATATTTCTGGAGTATTCTTTGTCCAATTGGTCAAAAATATCAAATGTGACAATTACAACTGTACCCTCTTCTTTGGAGTGAAAAAAACAGAGCCGAGATGCGAAAGAAAGATCAGGCAAGACTTGTTTCAGTACACATTCATAGTTGATGGACTTGTACTTGTTAAGTCAGCGCAAGTCAACCAAAAAAAACAGATGAAAAATATAATACATACATAATAGAGATTTTTATGAAATGATGTAGAGTTTTTGTACCATCTATTCAATTTCACAATCAATGTAAATGATTTTGATCTACACATCCACAGTTTTCCTTTTTGTTTGGTTAGCATCTCATCACTAAATAAAATTTTTCAAATGCTCTTCAGTCTTCATGGATGTTGAATTTCGGTTTTCTTTGTGGTAAACACAAGGCGTGAACTGTGTATGGACCAACTGAGCAATGTCAGAAAAAGAAGACAGCAGTGATAGAAACTGTGAATAGTAATAAATGTATTGATGTATTTTGGAGAATTATCTCAACTAGTCATATACACAAGTGAGTCTCTATAGGTCGGGCCTATATACATATATACATTAACATCCTCCTTCAAACTCAAGATGGTTCTGGAGCTCAGACATGTTAGAATTTGGAGAGGAGAAAATTATGATGCTCCTGAGTTTGTGCCTTGGTGAAGAAGTCAGCAACCTGAAATTCCGAAGGTATATACTGTAGAGCAATCGTGTCAAGATAACAATAAAATCGAGTGAAGGAGGCATCAACACTAACATGCTTACTCATCTTGCACTTCACAGGGTCTCTTGCCATTTGAATGGCGCTAGTGTTGTCACATATCAATTAGGTGGAGGTAGGACACTCAACACCAAAGTCAGCCAATAACCAGCGAAACCAAATGATCTCTCTAATAGTAGCAGCCAAGGCCCTAAGCTTAGCATCAGCACTAGATGTGGAGACTGCAGTCTGTCTCTTAGACTTCCAAGTTAGTAAGGAAGTCCCAAGAAACACACAGTAACCCGTAACAGAGCGTCGATCATTAGGGTTGCTCACCCAAGTAGCATCAGAATAGGCACGGAGTCGTAGAGGACTCGATCTACTGTAGAACAGCCCTCGGGACACTATCCCACAGAGATAGCGCAGCACACGGAGTAGGTGACTATAGTGAACAGAGGTCGGCGCACTGACAAACTAATTGAGAATGTGAACTGCATGAGCTATGTCAGGTTAAGTGATTGTCAAGTAGACAAGACTATCAACAATATGCCTATATCGAGATGGATCCTCAAGTGAAACACCATCAATGGAACAGAGCTGAACTCAAAGCTCTATAGGTGTGCTGGTTGTCTGTGTATCTGTGATATATGGTACCCCCTCAGCAGGAAGAACCTCAAGTCCCAAAAAATAGCGCAAAGGACCCAAATCGAACATGAGGAACTGCTCACTCAGACATTGCTTCACAAAAGCAACATACAACATATCATCACCGATGATCAGTATATCATCCACATAAACAATATCAGAGTCCGACCATAAGGAGAAGTATGTGTGAACAAGACAGGATCATGAGCACTAGCTGTAAAACCAGCTACGACAATCACAGCACAGAAGCACTCAAACCAGGCATGAGGGGCCTGTTTGAGACCATAGAGAGCACACCGAAGATGACACACATTACCGGCTGTAACTGAAACACCTGGTGGTGGCTGCATATAGACCTCATCTTGTAAATCATCATGAAGAAATACATTCTTGACATCCATTTAAGATATAGTCCAAGACCGAACAGTAGCCACAGCCACAAAAGTGTGAACAGTAGTCATGTGAGCAACATGGGCAAAAGTCTCATTATAGTCCCGACCATACTCCTGCTGAAAACCACGAGTAACGAGGCAAGCTTTGTAGCGCTCGACAGAACCATCAGACCGTGTCTTTACCTTGAACACCCACTTGCAGGTAATCGGAATTGCATGGGCGGGTAAAGGAACAAGCTCCCACGTGCCTGTGCGATCTAGAGCAGCCAACTCCTCGGTCATGGCCAACTGCCACTCAACACTAGCAACGGCCTCCTAGTATGTCTGGGGCTCAGTAATGACAGCTGCAGAGAAATCATAACGAGCAGGTGGGGCAATAGTAGAACGATCATGAAGATCATACCGTGGTAGAGTAGGCTCCAGCTCATGCAGATCATCAGCAGGGACACTATCGGTACTGGCCGGCAGAATAGGAGGAGGTGCCTGAGGAGGGTGAGGACGACGAGTGTAGGAATGGAAGATCAGAGGGCGAGGAAGTGGAGGAGGAGGTGGTGGTGGAGTGCGTGCTAGGAGAGGAAGGGAGGGAACTACTGGTGAAGGTGAATCTCCCGATAGAGGTGAAACAAGAGATAGAACAGAAGATATCGTGATGGGAAGTGAGAGCAATGAGAGCAACTCAGGTGGACACACACAAGGGGTGGTAGGAGAGTGGAAGAAGGGACAGTCCTCAACAAAGGAAACGTCATGGGAAAAACGCAAGTGATGAGTATGAGGATCATAGCACCGATAACTTTCATGCTCAAGACTGTACCCAAGAAAAATGCACTCAACTGACTGCGGGGACAGCTTTGTGCGTTCTCAAGGGGCAAGGAGGATGTAGAAAGTGCACCCAAAAACACAGAGATGATCGTATGTGGGTAGAGTAGGAAGTAAGAGCTCCGCGGGGCACATAGCATTAAGGCGAATGGACGGCTGAAGATTGATGAGATAAACAGCCGTGGAAACCGCCTCAGCCCAGAAATGATGTGGGACATGAGAGGAAATGAGAAGAGTACGAGCAGTCTCAAGAATATGATGGTATTTGCGCTCGGCAACACTATTCTGAGGATGAGCACCAGAACAAGAGAGTTGTGGAAGAGTCCCCTCATCCGCAAGAAACTGTTGGAAAACATGTGAAATGTACTCTCCACCAGAGTAGAACGAAAAATCTGAACACTAGCAGAGAATTGAGTGTGAATCATGCGAGTGAAAACCTGATATATCGATAAGAACTGTGAATGGTGAGACATAAAGTATATCCATGTATATCTATTATAATCATCAACAAAAATGACATAATACTTATGCCCACCCTTAGACACAAAAAGAGTAGGACCCAGATATCAGAGTGCACTAAAGCAAAAGGTTGGCTAGTACTTGAAACACTAGAAATATATGTGAGTTGTAGCTGTTTACCAAGCTTACAACCTGAACAGACAAAACGCGACCCGATCTCGACACGACTTGACACCCTGACACATGAGTGTAGAGAGACGGGAGTCACAGAGATGACCCAGGCGATGATGCCACTGAAAGAAGTCACTCAGAGAAGCAGCAAAAGATGATGTAGCGCAGCAGAAAGACCATGTAGGGGTGAAAGATGAAGATAATCCAGAACATAGAGACGACGAGAAGAGTCTCTACGGTGATGCCTAGTACTAAGTAGCCTGCCTGTCCGACAATCCTGCACATAGCAAAAAAGCTCATCAAAATGAAACAACCTCGATCAGCAAGTTGCCCCACTAAAATGAGACTCGTAGATAGCTGCAGAACATGAACAACATCTAGTATAGTAAACTGAGCAGAAGAAAGGCGGCCCTGAGAAGTAGCAAGCAAAGATGTACCACAGGCTGACCGAATGCACCGGCCATCGACGACCGGTTGACACGAGGTCAACTAGGAACCATCTGGTGTGACATGAAAGCTGGCACCGGAATCCAACTGGTGATCAAGTGAATCTGTACCTATCGAGGAAGGAGGCTGAGTGGCCAAACCAGCGGACCCACTAAAAGGCGGCAGAGGAGTAGTGCCGAAGGTTAGAGTAGCTGGGACGCGATGCTGCGGAAGGTACATCTGAAGCTGGGAGTTCTGAAGGCGTAGCTCCTGAAGCTGCGCCGTCAGTATCTGAAGTTGAGTGGCGGAGGAGGAGGATGCATCCTCCACACAGGCAACAAACGGAGCAGCACCCCCATGAGGAGGTCGAGGCGGACGCCGGTTAGCATTTGAGTCACCTCGAGGGTGTTAGGTAGGCGAGGCCAGTTCAAGATGAAGCTGGAAGCAGTGCTCAGAATTATAACCACGCTTCTTGCAGTGAGGACACACCGCAGAAGCACAGACAGCTGCAGCGGCTGTCACCTGAGAAAGAGCATCAGCATGCTCCAAAGTAACTGCGAGGACGGAAAGCTGCTGCTGAGAGACTGAAGCCACAGGTGACTAAGTACGCAAACGGGTCTCCACAGCAAGAACAGCAGCAAGAGCATCATCTAGGGTCAGCAAAGTCGTACGAGCAAGCAGCTGAGCACGAATGCTCTCGAACTTCGGGCGAAACCACATGACGAAGGCAAACATGCGAGATCTCTCCTGGTGACTACAAACAGCAGTGCAGCTCGAGCAATTGGTGCTCAGAGAGGGGGCAAGGGAATCCATCTGACGAGTGAGAGCACTGAAAGCACTGTGGAACGCCTGCATAGACAAATTCCCCTGTTGAAGACTCTGAAACCGTTGCTCGAGAGCATATAGCTGATCAGAGCTATCCTTCATATAGATCTTCGCCAAATGCTTCCACATCACCGAGCGGGAGGAAGAACGACAATCTCCATCCTAATATCCATGACCACATTGTTGTAGATGAGCTGCATAGCACGGTCATCATCAGCGACCCACGCCTTGACCACATCGGAGGGAGTCGTGGAAGCCGCCTCGGTGAGATGAGACAGCAAACCAAGACCCCTTAGATTGACGTGGACGGTGGTGGACCACTGAGGATAGTTGGAGCCGTCGAACTTGACGTCCAACACAGGGAGAGCGTCACGAGCCAAAGAGGAGACTCAACTAAGGGAGCACTACCAGTAAGAACAGACCTCAAAAACGTGATTAGCGCGAAAAACTGGTCCGGGCAGAGTTTTGGCGGCCAACGGCTCGAGGCTTGGCTGACGGCTCGGCTCGGCTCTAGGGTGCGGCTCGGGTCAGATCCAAAAGCAGGCTCAGATCGAATCGAAAGGCAGATCGGATCCAGGAGGCTTGTGGTGGAGGCGACGAGGCGACGTGGCGACGAGGGGGCCGACGACAACAGTCGCGCCAAGCGACGGGTGGCGGCAGCATAGAATGGCACGCGGCCTGCGCCGAGGCAAGGCGGCACGGCGACGAGGGGCCGGTGACAGGCGACGGGCGCAATGGGCCGCGACGGCATAAGCAACAGTTAAAACCCTAGATCTGATACCATGTGAATAGTAATGAATGAATTGATGTATTTTGGGGAATCCCACTTAGTCATATACACGAGTGGGTCTTTATGGGCTGAACCTATACACACACATATACATTAACAAAAACCATAGTTGGATGTACTGTGTGTTTGCTAACGAGGCCGTAGTTGACGGTTCGTGGGCACCTCCACCACCATTGTTGTCAATCAGAGGCTGATGATCATCACTAGTGCTTGGATCACCTGCGCCCCGAGAAAAGTGGCATCAGACCTCTTTATCCTGTGCAAATCACTGAATATCAGTATGTCAGGCTTAAAAAAGTCCAGATGTATCTGAACCTTGGCACACGTAAATTAGAATTTCCAAAGCAACAAAGTGGTAATTCAGAACCTTATTTGCACCCCATTAATAATCGGAGATGTTGTAAGATCAGTGTAATTTTCATTCTGAATTAGCATAGAAGCATTGCTCTTTCATATTTGTAATCAAAACCAATTAATGGGTGGCAAGATATGCTACTTTGTATTCAAAAGAACTTCAGTTTGTCAGACTCAAAAAGGATTGAAATTTTTGGCTGTACCCCTAACTTTGACACACACGAAGTATTGATTTTTTGATGTATGAGAACCACATTTCAGTATTTACAATGCAAATTATGTTGCCACTGTAAATGAACTATGACAATAATTTACTCTGCTCCCTACTTCTACTCAGAAATTACTGATTGGTAAATTGCCATATGAACAACTACTGTTTTTTTCTAGGCATTCATATGCCACAACAGCTTATAACTTACCCAGAGATAGGGAGGCAGAAGGCAATGCTGCTGTAGTCATAGGCCTTGCAGGTGAAGGTGCTGGTGCTGTCATCATAGGCGTAGCTGTACGTCCTTGGGCACGATGACTTGAAGATTGAGGAGTAGACCGTCAGGTAGAACGCTGTTGGTGTGCCGTACGCGCCGCTGCAGCAGTACTTGTCCTGCCCAAATGCCTCGCATGCGCTCTAACACGCAATTGCCCCGCCCCCACAGTTCACTTTCAGCTCCTTGGGGCACACTGAAACAAGGTTATCAGACAAAACTGCAAAGTTTTCGGACAAGCTACAGTAACTTTTACCAGTACTTACAGCGGTTCAGATCTGCCATGCAGCCAGTGGTGTTGCAGGCACCCTGCTGCACCCTCGGTATCACAAGACCCGCAGGTTATATCCATCGACGAGGCTAACATCATAGTAGTCCTTGTCGGTGCCTTTCCCAATGTGATCTCAAAGAGTGTGGCAGGTGGCATTGCACCAATGCCACTGCATTCCATCCGGCCAGCACAGTCACCCGTCTGGCAGACACCCGCCCCTTCCTCATCGAACTCGCACCCTGTCCGAGCCCATATCCACCCCGACTTGGGCTGTCTGACCTGCTTCAAGCTTGAACCCCGTCGTGGCCAGCTGCAACGTACCAGCACCCGAAAGGGTCGCCGGCCAGATGGGGTGGGAGCAGTAGTTTGATATGGTGAAGTTGATACCCATTGAAAGGTGGAACCAAGGGGTCAATGCCAGACCAGTACAATGAACCATAGTTTGCTAGTTCTTGGTTCCGCCATGTTGATTTGGTGGTGACAATTGGTGTTGATAGGAAGGGAGGGAAAGGGGGTGCGTTGACGGCATGCTTGTAAGATTTAAAATGTTTGAGAATGAGGCGAGGAAGGTAGGTGTTGCAAAGAAAGCTTTTCTTGGTAAACTTGGTTTAGCATATCTCATGGATGGGGTGGCCTCTAAAAGAAGAAATACCTTTCGTAATAATACAAGGGATGAAGGAACCAATGCTGTTAGTGCCCTAGTAATAATACTTGTGGGAGTGTACATACCTTAATTCCTGGTCAAATAAACTTCGTTCCATCAATAACCAATCCTCAATGTCCATAGCCCGAATCACTGATTCATCATTCATGTGTTTTCTCTGATCTTTTGGTACAAGAAAACTGTCTAATAACTTGGCTAAAGAGGTTCTTGTATTTTACAATGGCCATGATCATAGCAAAGATAAAACAAACAAGCACTTAATTTACCCTTCAAGGACAAACAAAGCAAGAAATCACAAGGGTCTAATCAGTGAACAAGCCCCATTAAGCCTTTAAAAATGTTTTTTTTTTGTTTTAAAAAGAAGAAAAGGTTAGAGCTGGTGTAGCAATGTTAGTTTCAGATGAGGCATAGCAAAACCTGCAATGGGCCAATGGACACTCACTTGACGGCGGCCGGAACGAGGTGTAATGCCCCGAGCGTGGTCCCCCGCGATAGCTGCCTCCCTGCGTGGAAGAGCCGGAGGTCGCCGCCGTAGCCGGCGGCGCAAGTACGGCGAGGTGGACGTCGCGGAGGGGGGGAGAGCAAGATCGGAGGAGTCGCGGCTGCGGCCGGCGGCGGTTCGTGGGGCGGCGGAGGCACGCGACGGAGGAGTAAAAGAAGTGGTGGACGGAGGGAATTTTGCAAAAAGGACCTTCTCTGCTGTCCCCAGATAAATTTGGCGAGGACCCCGCATGTGCGCCGTCCGATCAATATTTCACGGCCCGGATTGATGTGGAAAACAAATGGGAGTGGCAATTTTGCAAAAAGTGGCGGTTCACGGCAACCACATGCACCCGCTGCACCATTCGATTAAGCTTGCGTGGCTAAGATTGAAGCCGTACGGGGATTTTCAGAAAGAACCCTTGCAAATAGATGGAATTATGTTCATGTCCACCTCCCCTTCCCCCTGATGGTTCGAGGGCACCTCGCCGCCATTGTTTCCAGTCAGAGACCTATAGTTCTCACCGGTGTTCGGATCGGACTTCTTTGTCTTGTGCAATTCACTTGATATCCCTCAAATCTTTCGCCGTTTCAGTAGCATGCTTAAAAACTTCTTTTTTTTTTTCCCCCCTTCTTTCTTTCTTCCTTCCGAGAAGAGAGGCTTAAAAACTTCAGAAATACCAGAATCTTGGCAAAGCTACAACTCGTAAAGCAATTATAGAGATGTCTGCTTTCCAATCAGATCAGATAAAGGATCGCACAAAAAAGAATAGTCATACATGAACTATGATCTTTGCCGCATCTCTGCAAATTGTTATATACTCGGCATAACATTTTGCCCAACTCTTTTGTGGATTATGATATTGCCAAGAACAGTTTACACAACTTCAGCATCCAGAAACAACTCATGAAGATTATCAAGGTGCAATTTATAAGATGCATTATCATTTCTATAAGAAACATATTAGAAGACAACACCATGGAGTACAGCGAGATCATCAACTCATAGTTGAGCATTAAGATCTAAAGATGCACAATAGTAACCAAAGATACTTGGCTAAAGAGGTCCTTATATTGTACAATGATTATGATCGTAGCTGACAGACAACATATTTTATCTGGTGGCACCATGCCTCCTCCACGCTGCCTCTGTGTTAGGTGATTCAGCATCCCCTTCTGGGGCATTTGAATCATCAACTACTGTGAGGCTCTCAAGATCCAAGGGGCGCCCAGTCATTGGATCAATAGGGTGCCTATCACGAGGTCCACCCTTACAGGCCATAGCTAGCATTGGAGGTGGAGGTAGAATTCCAGCCCGAAAGAGGATCCACTGCACAGGATCCGATGGTTGTGCCCCTACTGACAGCCAGTACCTACAGCAGGATAGTAAATAAGGTGAGTACCAGGGAGAAGGATCACTACAGTACAACATACTCGCTATCATGTACCTCAAAGGAAGAGAGGTTACTGATAAAAATGATACATGCCAGAAGGGGAAACTAAGTGATAAACAAGAACTGCAATGTATTAACACAGCTACAGCTGAGGACAAACACATGCTGGGCCTCAACGCCCCTCCATGGACCTCATGACATAACACAGTCCTTATGACATAATAGCACTCATTAGAAATCATACATCTAGATAAGTAAATATTCTGAGGTCTAATCATATATTGCAGATAAAACTATTTACATTCTGTAGAAAAATGCTGTTTTATCGGTACGACAATTAACAACAAATACCATAACAGTTCACCATCACATGCCGGTGCTAGTGATATGTCTTAGAGGAAATCACAGAGATATTTTATCTTTGTTATGTTTATGTTATGAATATGTGAATAATATATTATTATATTTTTGAATAAATTATCATCTTTGTTTGATCAGCAAATATATGACTTATTCGTAAAGTTTTTAATTTATTTGGTAATGTTATTCTATAAAGTTCTTGATCCACCATCATTAAATAAAACATTATTGATTAATGGATTAACATATATATTGATTAATTGTCATGTTTCACGGATCATGAATATAAAATATCAAATTAACAATGTGGACATATATTAGAGAATATAATGTTGGATTGACCCACTTTGAGGCACTATTTGAATTTGTCATATAAGTGTCACTAGTTTGTCTCAAATAATATTTATGATTGATACTTAGATCTTAGATCATTATAGTTTCCTACATATGTAGTAGTATACTTTGATATTATCAAGCGCTATTCTTAGTTGAGTAGTAATAAAGTTAATATTCAGATATACTATGAACCATGCAGAGGAATAAAAATGATTAAGATGGAATTTGCCTCATATAATGGAAGAGATCTCTCGCCCCTAGATATAGATAGCCCTAGATATAAATGAATTGATAAGTGCATAACCATACTGTTTGTGGTTAAGTATCAATTACGGGGATGACAGTTTACTATGAGATCAAGAAATGATTGAACTGTACAAAGATAACACATTTTCTACCTTGAGTTTAATCTGATATCATATTGCAAAAGAATTAACATGAGTACATTATATAAGTTATTTAGATATGATCTTTGTGTACATTTTTCGAATAGCTGTTATGTCCTGTTAGGGGTCACTATGACTCACAGTTCGGGTAAGTGTTTCTAGACTGCGACCAAATATGCATAAACCTACATGATCGTACATTTAATGCGTTGAAATAACTCAATTTGGATTGGATTTGTTATGGGGTTTTCGTATCACATTAGTATACCTAACGTATGGCTCCTCATTCAAATTAGATTCGTTATGTGATTTCGAATCACGTCAGAAAGCCTAATGTAGTAGAATTTTTTCGGCAGGACTATATAAAGGGGGGTATGGTGGGCTTTAAAACCCTAGTCGCCACCTCCACTATAGCGACAACCCTTAAACTTTTGTCATGCATATCAGTGCTAGCACAGCAATGTACGACGTTTGATTCTCAGAATGTGTGGAACTGGTAATGACACTGTTGCAATTGTTGCGCATACCAATTGATGCGCTACTGCAATTACTGCACTGATCCAGACGATCCACAAGCAGTCGCTAAAAATCCATGAACGATCGCTATCATCTGCAAGTAGTCGCTGCATACATTGTTGAATCGATCACTTCACCAACTCTCTTTCCACTGTTGGTAATAATCTAATCTATGATTTAATACTTGTAGTATTCGAGTAAAAATTTTTGAAATTTTACTAGCGTAGCCTACTCATTTTTCAACCGCCAGAAATAAGCACCAATGATAGATTCGCGAAATCACTCACGAGAACGATATCTAGAGCAGAATGATACTTGGCATGAAAATTGACAAGCAGAGTGCAACACCATTGTCTTTTATAATGGACTTCTTTGCATTTCTGCCTTCTGTTTTCGGATTAGTATATACCAAGCACAACCACTACAATATCTATAATATATTTACAATATCAGTCACAATACTAATAGCTATATAATAGAATAGTAATTGATATAACAATCAACAAGCAAAGTGCAACACCACACCAATCCAAAACTCTTCCTCCCATTTTCTTTATGTCCATTGACAGTCACAAATCACAACAATATGATTGTACGGGCACAAATAAAGCTTGAAATCACAAGGGTCTAATCAGTGAATAAGCCCAATTTAGCCTTCAAAACTGTTTTTTTTCCTTCTAAGAAATAGAGCTAATGCAGCAATGTTAGTTTCAGGTTAGCTTCAGATGAGGCATAACAAAACCAGAAATGGACCAATCGTTTTACCATGTGAGTAATACATAGAACTAAGTTGCAACCATCGCAAGAGAAACTCACTTGACACGGTCGAATTTAAGCCCCATCCTCTTGCCGCCATCCTGCCCTGCAAACAACAACAATGGAGGAAAAATAAAAAAAAGGCAAACTTTGTAAGTTGTCACTGCGCTATTCCAGAACAAGTAGTATCTGATGCGAAATTATTTGCTCAACTGAACTATCAACATATCAGATGGGCGAAAAGAATCTGACACTTAAACAAATAAAAAAAAAGAACTAGACTGAAATCAATGAGTAGTTGTCGGATACCGGGGAGAGGGTTGTAGTAGCCGAGGACCTCTAGGTGCTTGCCATCGCGAGCGGAGCGGCTGTCGGCGGCCATCATCCGGTAGAACGGCCTGTTCCGACAGCCGAACCGCGCCAGGCGGATCCTAACTACCATTGTTCCTTTCTTTGAAGACTTCCTCTTCTCCGTCTCCTCCACCTCCCCGGATTGTGTGGGGCGAGGGTTTAAGGAAGGAGACAAGAATACACAGAGACGAACAGAAGAGATGGGCTTTACTGGCCCAAGCCCAGCTACTCCAATAAGTTTATTGAGCTTTTATAAGTTCAATAAATCTCTAATGCTTACGGAATAAACCCTAAAACTTGTCTCCTATTATTTTTTCCTTGTGGTAAACTCCTTACCTTGTAAAGTTCACTCTCCTTCAGAGCATCACATTAGACCACACTATTGTTTTTCTATAATTATTGGATTTATTCTCTCCTATAATCCATCTATACGCCCCAAGACCCTATCATCCATCTGACAATATTGATTAAACATGGTCCAAAATAAAAAATCTACCCTCTATTTTTTTTGAGATTGAACTTTCATTATCGGTTGGACAGTTTACAAACATGTACAATTGTTATACAATTATAATGGATCTAATTTTTGTTAACCTATATTTCAATCCCACATATCAAATCATAAACCAAAACAATGATTACTTTGCATCAACAACATACATTACACTCACATATGCACTCATATGATTAGAAAATATATCCATATAAAAAGAAGTCATAGTTCAAATCTCAATCCTTTCTATTTTCTCATATATATTTAGTTGAGATTTGTATTGATATGTGTAAAATGAGTTAGGATTAGGATTAGAGATGAATAAGATGTGTGTTGCAACATAACATATAATATGAAAGTAAATTTCTCTAAAAAAAATGAAAAACCAAATGTATGTATTCATATTTATCTCAGCTTAATTTGTGTTTGTTTTCAATCTAGCCGTGCAATATATTCTATTATCCAAGTATTAATCGAACAGAAATTTTGTTCAGCAGAACTCAGTTTGTAAGCCAAATTTGGGACCAACATCAAAACTTGGGTCTCCACTTGAGTAAATATTAACTCAAAAGGACTTTTCTTATATCATTCTTCATTTCCATTTCATAGGTAATGAACACTAGGCTCATAGCTAACACCATGATCACTGAAAGCAACATCACATGGAATCTTCTCACATAGCAGAAACATAAGGCCATACAGCCAAATCAAATCGATTTGTCACAGGAAGGATGCAACATATGCTTTACTTACCAAAAAATAATACTTATGAAAAAATTACACTTTACCCATGATTGCAATGACCATGAAGTGGAGCAAAAGAAAAGAAAGGGAGAGAAAAAGAAAATTAAACTACAACTAACATTACTATCTAACAAATGGCAAAGATATAGTTGTCTAACAAACAGACATATTAAAACTGACATGCTTTTCTTACCAAAGAACACCTAAAAGTGAACAATCTCAACAAGTAAAGCCATTTCTTGCAGTGATAGACAACCATGGAATCCTTGTACAAACTCCTATTGGCATTAGCTTCATATAAATCACGGAAGGGCAGGATGTCATCGTACATCAGATAGCTGATGCATCGAGTATGTGCTCGTGTAACCCTTCAGAATGTGCTGCTCCCTGTTGCAGAAAGGAAGCGGTGTTTTCAGTGATCCAAACAAGGCAGTTTTCCATCATACAACTTGTCCACTACGGGTAAGAACAATTGTTACTCACATCCAAGAGCTTCAGTGGATGCCTACACTTCATTCAGTTTTGATCAGCAAAGATTTAGAATTAAAGAATTGAGCTGTGTTTGTTACCTGAACTCTCCCTAATATCTGCGTAGTAGATCAAGATGCAGATGTACAATAGGTAGACTGGTAGAGAACAAATTCCTGCAAATGCATGTCCAAGCGATTGCAACAAAGGGCATGCATACAGCATACCCAATGAACTAATTCTGAAGTAAACTTGTGTAATATGTCAACTATAGTAATCCACAGACACAAATAAATATTTCCAGATACAGTGGGACAACCTATACAGACTTGCAATAGGACAAACATATAAAAAGTATTGCATTAAATATTTGGCTATAATTGAAGACATCCATTCCTCCACGATCTGCCCGAGCACAAGAGTTACGTACCAAAAATCAATATTCCATTAAGCATAAAATTTATGAAGCACTTCATAGCACCCATGACGAAACAAGATCTAGGTACCAAAAATATGAATTTTAGTTCACATCAACAATCTTTAAAGGAAAAATGTATACTCCTAAATGATTCCTTCAGTTACTATTGCAAATCCAACAAAAAGAGACAGATTACATTTTATTATTAGTTTCTCCTTCTCTCCATGTCAAATATATAGTTATCTTCCATAATTTCAATAAATGGTTTCTCCCGATATGTTTATGTTCCACTGAACAACCAGAGAAGTGATTGACTTCTGCCCCAATCACTACTGAATTGCATACTACTATGATAGACTTCAAGTCACTTATGCTGGTGTTGGTATCCCCACTGAGTGAGAAAATACTATTATCTTACTTGTCAGATTTGATAAAAGAATTCCACATTTTGCTCAGAAATGTAAATTTGTATAGAAGCAAAATGGAAGGGCACAAATAACTCACAGGACATACAGATAGATAGAGATGGCAGAGACAATATACATGACATTACTCTCCTCTGATAATGAAGCTAAGTATCTATCTATTATGATCATGAAAATTACTCCTGTGAGTGAATTCATCTAGAAGAAATCTGGATAGTCCACATACCAAACTTGCAAGTGGATGGCCATGTAAACTATATAATTATACATCTCTGTTAGTACGGCTATAAATACATGAGTGCTTAGCTAACAAATCTTGGAAATAGAGTAAGGATGTTGACAACAAGTGTTGCGTGCGTTAGTTTCTTACAAACAACTTCGATGTGAATGGGTACTTTGATTTGGTTGTTGTTTGGACATTGACGTAGAGTGACTTTTACAACTTTGTCAGTAGTTCAAATTGACGTGATTCTATCAATCAGCCACCAAGAGTAGTTACGGGTCAATCTCTCCCGCATGTGAATGACGTCGGTTTGATCTCTTCTGAATTGCAAAGAGCACAACGAAAGCACGTTCCTACTTTGTGTTTTACTCCATCGATAACGATGTGCTCACAAACAAGACCACCATGTAATTTCATAATATGAAATGCTTGGCAAGCAAACTATCATATAATTGTTTTGTATCACAGAAGGCCATTTCACATTTAACATTGAAAATTTTCCCATGCATTATTGCGACATATGGCAGAAATTGAAAAAAGAGAATTCCTTATCAGAAATACTTAATGAACAAAGTTGATTACCAGAATAGATGTGCCATTTGGATTTTGTTGCATTCACTCCCTTGAGAGAATATCTTTCAGCACTTTGCAAAAATAATGTGCAAATCAGCACAAAATATATCTATGTTAATTTTTAAATATAGAAGTTTAATCAAATTTCCAATTGTTGTGCATCAGATGAAAGGGATAAAAATGCAGCCAAGATTTCGCTCTATAACTTCCATAATTGCACAAATGCAATGGTTCTGAGGTTCTCAAGCTCTAACAAATTAATAGCAAATAAGTAAAAAACTAGCACAACAACTCCAAATTTTAAAGTGCCAGCCCAATGAATCCATAGTCCTTTCCATATTATATGTACTTAAGGCCTGAAATTAGGTGCAATGAAACTTCTAGGAGCACCGTTGTAGTCATGTTTCTCTCTCCCACAAGGCTATGTTTGAAGCTTCTCTAACATGATTTTTGCCCTTTAACAAGTGATCATATAACTGAGTGTGTTATATTTAATCCCATGATTGATAATGAGCTTTACCTTCTTTTTACATTACTCAGCAATAATATTCCTTTTTACTGCAACCATAAACTGCCTTTTAATTTTCTTTTTTAAACATATTCTGCTTGATATTTATATTTCTTTTTTCATACGAATAACCACCAAAATACAAAAAATACACATGTAAGTATGTCACATGAAAAGGCATTAATCACAAAGTGCTACTTCTAAGTAAGTTTTGCAAGGGCATTGTATCTGTCAAACCAGCATGATCTTGCCTGAACCCAGGCAACACAGTAATAAAATAAAATGGTTTATTTTTTCTAAACCCACTTCACTTTATGTCCAACCAAGGCAGCACACTATTGTGCCTTCCTTCAGAACATTCAAATCTGATAGTAGTCCAAAATGGTAGGTGAATCCACCACATTATGCCCATCCTGTTGTGTGAAATTGCGAATCTGACTCTAAATCTAAGCATCTTGATTTCCTATCTTGGTGATAAAAATTAACATCAAAATTTTCTTTTACTAAAATGTGATCAAGTAATTTATTTTCAGGGGCAACCCAAACTCTGCTCTCCAGACAGGTATTTATCTATCTTTAGCTAAGAAGAAAATTTAAGGAACCAGAAGGCAAGATAGACTGAGGTCACCAGCTAAATGGAACACATCTTTTTTCTTTTCGCCAGGAAAACTAGTAGACCACATTTAGAACATAAGAGATAGTCCTAGAGTATCTTCACCAATAACATTTAGAAACTATGAATCAAGGCATGAGACTTGATTCATACAAACATTGTACTGAGTCAAGGCATGAGAGTGTGACACATTTGCTTTGGTGCCATTGTTGGAACAAAACCATTTCAAGGAGCCAATCCAACAAGCTGTTGTGAACTTATCCATTTTCTTTTAGCACTCATATCTTTACAGAGTTTTGGTGAATTAAGATAAGAATTACCTTTTCATGGAAAGAACACAGGCTCATACATATTAGCATAAATCAAGAGTGAACAGGATAGACTAATTCCACCAACAGAAGTAAATTATTTTTATGTTACCTCATATGAAGCAAATCTCTGTGTATGGACAACCGTACCTGCATCCTCCAGACAAACCAAAGTTGCTGCCTTTGGAACACACCCAACTGTCCATAACGAATTGGCAAGCAGTAATCGTGAAGCTGAAGACAGAATAGAGATTTGGTTGGCTAATCAATTACTAGACCACCAAAGTGAACAAACTTAAAGAATAGTGAAACTAGCACTTGCATGAGTGCTTGTTGTTACTGTATTACCTCCAAGCTTTGTCTTCCTGGCAACATCTCACTTGTCCAAATGTGTAGTAGCAACTCAAATATGGAATTTTGGAATCTTATTGCATGTAACAGGGCTACTACAGCTCTAACTAATAGTGACTCAGAAGTCGGTATGGGAAGGAAAAAAATTCTAGCATCATTAAATAGTGATTTCTCCATATAAGCCAATGGGCAAATAAATCAAAACAAACAATTAGCACAACACAATGTAATTCTTTTCAAACCAAGTTCATTTTTTCCTAATGCTTCCCCCATCAAATTCCACACTACTAAATAGTGAAGACATGAGACAGGGTTACCATAGATACTTCTAGCAAACCTCTATGATACTTCTAGCAAACCTCTATGAGCTCTACAGCATAACTAATGAAATCTTAGAAGCCATATTTTATATGCTATAACAGGAGAAAGTTAAAAAAAAATTCAAAATGTCAGTACATCAGAGTCCTATTACCGAGGCGAGGAAGTAGTCGTAAAAATTAAGGGTATATGTTCTTGCAGGGAATAAGGATCAACCAACCTAATTGCACATAGTAATTAGCATAAAAATTCAAATTTTCATCCTGGTCAATTGCAGGAGCACTTTTTCCCCCTTTTACACAAAACCATTCCAATAGCTTGAAATAGGTCAACATGCACCAAACTACAGGTATTCATGGAAAAGAAAACCAGTTATCTGATATTTCCTTCTTTGTACTATACTATTAGTATACAGAAATCAAGCACTCTGTAATTCCACCTGTCATATATCTATTATATAATAAATTCTAAAGAGATTAGAGGTCTCAAGTCATGTTAATTCTAGACCCACATAAAAATACTAGAAACTCCCAAATCAATAAAAAACAAATGCTAGAAATTTTCACATCAATCAGTAAAAAAGGAAAAATATCTTTTCAACACATCACATTTAGAATAGTACAGTTTCATATTTGAAAAATCATATTCAAAACTAACTCTATCTCTATTATGATATAGCTTCATGTGAAAAATTTTATCCAAACTAGCCATATCCCTATTATGGTATCAAAATAGGACATATATCTATGAAATGTGAGTAAGATTTTAAATTATATTGAAATTAGCCATGCAAATGCGCAGAATTTTTGGCTAGTTTAATATAAGACCAAGCGAAGAAATATTAGAATCAATTTCCTAAGTATCTTCCCATTTGCCGGACACAAATGAAAATTCTGTTCTTCCTGACAGCATTATGTTGGATTAAGTAAAAGGATTAAACACGAAGCTTCCAGTAATAATATATTTCAATTTTCTGTGCTTCACACGTAACTCTACAAAGACAGCATCGATTAAGATGGATATGGTAATGTGAACATGATCTTTGAAGTTTGCAATCTGTTAGCAGTCTTACGGAGAACTATAAACTAGAAGAGGAAGGTAAAGGCTACCTTTCACAAGCAATTAGTCTTTTCTGATCTTTCACAACTAATTATTGTTCCAGATCAATTTCATTGCATCTCAATATTATTAGTTACAATTTTATTATTTGTACTCAAGCACAATTAACTTTCGACGCTCAGGGCAAAAGACAAAAGCACAATGACCTCCTGCATTGTAGAAGTTTCAAATGGCCAGGTAAAAAAATAGTCATAAGACTGAATTAGCTTGGAATAATCTGAAGATCAACATGTTTTTTACAACTGCCTTAAGACTACTTTTTGAAACCTTCAAATGAAATACAAATAAAAATCATTCATCCATCATTCTTAGTGCTTGTTTTACCTAGCTTAGCTTATGCTTATAAGTCGACTTTAGCTTATAAGCCCAATAAGCTGATGGAGAGAGATTTAAGTTTATTTGGGACTTCTAGTTCAAATGGGGCTATAGTTTAAAGGACAAACCCAAAATTTAAACCCCATGTTTGGCCCGACTTAAGTTTATCCAAAAATCTGAAATTCTGATAAGTTAGGCTAGATAGGCCCCTATTCTAGAAAGCACCATGATATCATGAGTATAATAGTGTGCCCATTTGTTTGAATTTTTTATCAGCAAGCTTGAAGTTAATTTTGTAATGTACTCAAACGTGCACAAACAATGTGAAGCAGAAACAACTTCATCTGTAGATATTCAAGAAAAATTCCAAACTTTTAACAAACTACCAAGCATAATAGTCATGCAGCAGAAATAAGCACTGAAATTTCCTCAAAAAGAAAAGGAAGAGAATGAAACCTTGCATAGTGTAATGAAAAGTATGCATAATATAATTAAAAGTACTGTAGAAACAAGGTCATTGTTTCAGCCAGCTATTAAATATGTGCTACCAATTTAAACTACAACAAAAGAAAAACCCACCAAAGGCCACACAACTATCAAGGTTTTTGCTATATCTTGAGACAGCTTCATAGACATTACTATCATGCAGACGGTCAAACTAAAATATAACATCCTGACCGCTTTTAGGTATGCAATTTCAAAGAAGAGATAACCATACATCCAAAGAATTCTAAATTATGGCTGTCAAAAGGATGAGGTGAAATGGAAAGCTTCTGCATACTTTCTTCCATTAAGTGAAGTGCTTCACAAGTAATGAATGACTCACTGAAGCCAATCTGTCTTACGTCAAATGGTTGATTTGCAGGCATACAAAGTTCTGCTAACGACAACTTAGCCATGGAATTGTGGTCACAGAATGTTCAAAAGCATTGCTTCAGCAGACAAACATTTGAGCTTCATATAATTGTCTGTCTAGAAAAGTGAATCCTGTATCAATCTAATCAACAAACCTTGTATAAGCCATGGTCTTTCTAGTTTAACAGTCTTCATATGATGCAATAAAAGCAAATTATCAGTAGTATCAACAACGCTAAAGTTGAATTGAAGGAAAAACAAGATGCTACACCATCATAGCTGTAGTACAGGTAGACATGTAGAAGGTGAACCAATTCTTTAGAGAGGAAACATTTATTGGCTGGACTACAATTGGAACAGTAACTGAGTCATGCCATGTAGAAGTGTCATCAGATTAGTAACTTGTCAACAAGACAGAATTCTATTGGTACAAAACATTACTTCAGAAAATAAGAAAGAGAACTCTGCACGGGTGCTTGAACCCTTTGAGACAAAATACCAAACACCTTCTCTGCACTGCTTTAGATTTGATCACCAACAACAACTTGCAGAATTTTGATTGACATAATGGACCAAAGTGGGACGAGCACAGAGATTAAGGTTATGTTCCAAAATGGTCCCCAAACAACAGCATTCTACAATTAAAAGGCTCGTTGCAACTCGTCGCAACACTTGACCCAGCACTAGTTCTTGCATATACCCTTTTTTTCTGAAACAGTGAGCTTTTGTCTCATCACGCATGTAGCATAGGTCTGGGGTTTCTACCGTATTCTACTAGCGACCGAGACTATCACCATGAGCAAATGCAAATTGCCAGCCAGCTTGGAGATTTGGTGAGGTGACAGCAAAGTTACAGCACAGGATGACAACCTCAACAGGAAAAATTAACCCACAAGAAACCAATCCTAAACTTGTGGGATTTGGCAAAACAACGGATCTAAGTTAACAAACAATTAATTCTTGTCAAGGAGATTTCGACAACCAAATAAATCCATCTCAAGCTATTGCACAAACCATTTGAACTATCAATTCTTGATCTAACTTTTCATACAGCTATCCCAAATCTAACTCTATAAACAATCAATTATTATGCATTGGCTTTAACAACAAACACCCTTTCAAATCACTTCAGCATTTCTTGATCCAATTATTTGAACAATCAATTCATGTCACAAGAAATGTACAGAAGCTTCAGAAGCAATCAAAATCAGCATCTCTGGATGAACCTAAGACTGAACCAGTGGACAGATATTCAACTCCACTCAACTATCAGTGTCTCCTCTCTAATAAAGAAATAAGAAAAAGAGAAGGGCCCTAATATGACAAAACTAATCAGTGATAAGAACCAACAGAGAGGGGATTTTAAAATGGTCAACATGAACAAGAGCCCTAGATTTAGGCAAAAATATTTTTGCTCCCAAAAACAAAAAAAGAATCTGATTTTGAGGGAATAATTTGAGTTGCTGTGACCTGTGAGGGATGAGTGATGACCAAGAATTTGATTGGAACCTCGTTCTCCCACACTATTTGCCTATATTGCTCTCCTTCCTCTCTCTTGTCAAAACTGAATTCTACTATCAGAGATGCAAGATCAATGGTAAGTGGGGCCCTCAACACAGAGAGGGACTTGCTGTGACCAACAATTCAGTAGTTAATCTTGTAGGCTTCCAATTGTTCACACCTGGCAGATTAGGGCGTACTTAGTTTAATACCACACTCGCATGCTATACTTTTTTTATCAATTGTTTGGTTTATAGTAAAAAAAAATAGTGTCACAAAAAATACCTCATATTTGAGTCTCATATTTCTTTTTACTAAAAATTATGCAAAGGTAACGAACCAAATAAACATTAGATCACTAATAATTGTTCACACTATTTCCTAGATTGCTATGCTACTTTCTTGTCTAAACTGCATTCTTCTCCCACTCTCAATATTCACAAGAGCAAGATCAATGGGAGTGGGGCGCACAAGGCAGAGACTTGTTCCATCCAGACGAGATGGCATCATCCTCTGTGACCAACAATCCAGTAGTTAGTCCTGTGGTGCTTTGCAACTGTTTAGTACTATTACTAGGTTAGATTAGATTACTACTACTAATTGCTGGTAGTATTATTATTCTAGGGGCTCTTGGTTTGGGTGGGAGGAGACCCAGGCCCCGCTCACCTGACCGACTGCCTCTCCCGGGTCTGGGGGCGATGTGGGACCCATCTGACGTGGCAGCATCCTAGTAGTCTGGCCCCATCCACACATGCCATGTTTCCTACGATGAGAAATTTTCAGTCAGAGCAGCAACTGGAAAAAATTTTCCTCACCTGCAGACGGTATTACCGCGTCGGTGTGCACTTTTGTGTCCTCTTGTCTTTCTTTATAATCACGTTTGAAATGACAATACTGTAGTTTTTAAAAAAATTCAATTTATTTTATTTGAAGTTTGTCAAAAGAAAATTCTAATTCATGGGTGCTAGGCAGCCAATTTTATGAAATTTAATCAAGTTGTTGTAGGATTAAGAAACTAGGCAGGATCGTACCTCAAACATGATATTTGGATTAGTACGATCATGAGTTACATTCATACATTTTGATTTTATCTTAAAATTCTTGAAACCGCTTCTTGAGAAAAATGAAATAGTGCAATCTTTTTTACGTTCAGAAAATAAGAGCATCGATTTGATTTTTTTTTTAATCTTATTTAGGTTCTAATGATCTTGTTTTCAATCTCGTAACAAAAAAAACTCCCAACATTCAACTACAGCATTGCGGTGGTTATAGTGCCCTTTTCTTTTATGGACTGCAGAAGCACTCCTCTCTTTTTTAAGTACTCATAATGTTTTTTTTATAACAATGCTGTTTTAAAAAAGTAAAAGTAAATTTTATCATTGGTCACTTAATTTGTAAAATTATACTGCTTTAGTTATTAAATTCTACTTTTAATCTAATAGGTCATCAAACTTACTACTACTAATCAATTCAATCATAATTATTGTTAAACCAAGAAAGATTGATTAGATAGTACCAATTGTTGGTGACTATGCATGTCATAGCTGACATGGCACTGTAGGATACTTTTTCCTACAGAAAATTGCAAACAAGCCGCTAGATAATTTGAAATTTACTATTTAGTACTAGCATGAGGCAATATATTTGCTTCGACATTATTTTTTTTTTCTCTGAACAGAACAGAAAAGGTATTTAGTAGCATCCGTTGCCGGCTGTACAAAAAATTCAGAAGAAACCAAGTTCTTGGTAAATTCTGAACCTTGTATAGTGTTGCCTTGGAGAAAAAACACTATAGAGGAAAACCATCTTGCTCGTCAAGAGCTTTGTAAATTAAAGAATAAAAGATAGAAGGATTTGAAGTTTTTTTCCTTGTATTTCTAAGCAAAAGATAGATGTAATTTGCAGTTGTTCTATTTATTTTCAGTTGAATTTGTAGGTTCATTAGAAATATTGCAGTCAAAACTAAACCAGTCGTTAAGCAAAAGAACACAAGGCTAATTCCATTTATTTCGTGGCTTCTTTGACATGGTGCTTATCCTGGTTTTACACGACCCAAATTCCTCCAATGTCACACAAAAGATCGCAAGCCTAATTTCATCTATTTCTGAGAAACGAACTCAAAGAGAAACGAAACCTAAACCCCAATCAACACTTGTTCATAGGAATTACCATAGGTACTCACGTTTTTCTTTTGTTCTTGCGGAGGAAGATGGAGATTTTTCTCCATAAGAGATCTTTAAGGGATGTTGTACATTTGTATCTTTAGGTATGTTAAACTAGTAAATTCCATATTATTGAAGAGGTTTTTATTTTTGCAATTTGCAGGAAAAAAATAGATGAGGCGGTTTGAACTAGTGTCATGTTAGCTATAATATACATAGTCACCAACTATTGATGCCACCTAAGATTGCAAATAGTATTGATATAGCACCGAATCTACAATATATCATCTAAAAAACTCTCAACACTAAAACGATTCAAAAATATCAGATTTATTGAGTTTTCGCAATATATCGTATTTAGCATCGATATAACATGTAGCACCATATACAATATATCGCCGCTATACTAATATTTTGATTTTTTTTATCAAGTTAAACTTTTGGCTCACAAAAACCTAAACCCAATACTAAAAAAGTACACAAATGCTAACTCTATCAACTGTCTCTAGTTTTGGCTTTGATCTGATTTTTCTCCAAGGCACCTCTCTTGGTCAACCTCCACTCTAATCTCCATCACCTGCATCTTATGAGTTAGATGACTGGAAAAATTCTAAAAAAGATATATAATTTAGTAATATTTTTCTTTAGTTTAGAAATTTGATATGCAGTTGGTCTCTATTTAGGTAGTTGGCATGCATCTATTTAGATTGTGTGACACTATGTTATTTACTTGTTTGTGATGTTAATCTTAAAACTTGTTTTCTTTTATGATGTTGTTGTTGACGATTCGGACTCGGAGTCCTCAGCCGAACTTATGCAAAATTTGTAATAGCGGAACCTTTCAAGATGACCCTCCGGGAAGGTATGTAGAACAATGGAGAACAGGAGCACAGAGACGTTTATACAGGTTCGGGTCCTCGATGGTGGGAGTAATAGCCATACATCCTGTTGGGATTCTACTATAGGTGATAAAAGGTTACAAGATGGTAGAAAAACTCCTTCACAGGCGAAGGATTTTTCCTATATAAATGTACAGAATAAAACTAGTAAGGCTCGTAAGAACTATCTAATTTAGGTCGTAGACTTGGCTGTTTGAGTGGTTGAGACGCGTTGTATCTCGTCCTCCTCTCTTTCCTGCTTGACACTCCATACCACCCTTTTATACTGGTCAAAAGGGTGCCATGCAGTAAACTGCATCAATCAGTTGTTTGGATGGTTGAACACGGTTTTTAGAAAATCGCTCTTAACCTCCACGCAGGTTAAACACTTGTTATTCATGGATAACTGCACGTATTAACCCCTTGACGGTTGATTCTCCACGTGGGGGAATCTTCGGGATACTTGGAATATTCCCGCTATAGGAACAGCCGGACAGATGAATTCCAAGCACCCTGGTCGAGAATGCTCTGACAGTGGGATGTCGGCTGACCGCGCAACATCTCGGTCATTCTGTTCGCGTATAGCATATGAACTCCTGACCGCGCGAAGCCTGCGACCTGATCGCACAAAGCCTGCGACCTTGGGCTGATGCTTCTCAGAATAACTTGAGTTCGCACCGCTAGACACGTGTGTGGTTCGAATCTGTCCTGAACCAACAGTGCATTTATTTGAACTGATTCGGGTGTCAATCCTCGTCAGCTAGCCCCCAAATTTAAAGAAAAAGAAGGGATGTGTTCACTTAAAATTTAAAGAAATGCATCGGATTATTAACCCGACTCTTCAAATCCTTCACTCAGTGGCGCATTAAGTAGGACGGTTGGTTCCCCGAGACGTGCTCTGGGTAATATGCGACAAGTAATGATGGCGTTGTTTGAAATGTTTTTTAACCCAAGGTAAAATTGTAAATGCTTTTAAGAACCCGAGGCATTTAGAACGTGAACCGTCACCCTGATGGTTATAAATACCGGGTCTTTGAATCTGTAAAGCTTCACAATTTCTTCTCACGGCTAAGTTCTTTCTAAAAAACATCTTCATTCTTCTCTTCATACACTTCCCGATGGCAGATCACAACATCATCGAGATTGAGAGTGATGAAGAGGAAATTCTCAAGCAGGAGCCTGAAATGCTTGAAGATCCATCTCCTTCAAAGAAAAAGTCCAAGGTTGACGAAGGATCCTCCAGCAGAGCAAAAGTAGAAGATGAGCCATCATCTTTTCTTCCTGCAGCTTTCTTCCCTAGCACCCCTTACTTTTGTTTGGGTGATCGATTTTCTAGCCAGCAAGCGGTGACTATTCGGCCAGAAGATCCTCAACTTGTGTTGGGGAAGCAATCTTCTGGTGGGAAGGTTGCACTTCCGCCACCTGGCGTCCATCTTTTTAGGATGGATACATCAACGTGTCGTGAGCAGGGACAGGTAACAATCCACATCTCCTTTTTGCTGATAGTTTATGGTTAGTATAACTAATCCTTGCAAATGTAGGAGATGGGAGGCCCTAGTGGTCAGCCTTCTGCTGCTCCGCTTCTTCCCCTTAGACGGACTCTTCTGGAGGAGAAGAATGCCCTGGAGAAGAAGACCGAAGAGATGTCTTCGGTAATTCTGCATCTAGCAGATTGTTTTGAATGATCCCGTGAAGAGGCGCACCAGTTCTGTCGAGAGAGGGACCACGCCCAGCAACAGCGGGAACTCTCTGACTTAATTAGGAACAGTAGTGTACCTCTTGTTAGGGACGATGTAGATAGGCTTAGATTAGTTGCTAGTTCCCTGGGGATTGTCAGTGTAGATCCTACTGACAACAACATGTCCCTAGGAGAACTTTGTAAACTTCTTTCGGATCAGGTCGACGCTCTGGTCGCCGATATCCCTTTTGTATGTAAAGAATGTAAGAAATAAAATTTTCTTTCTTCATATACATATTCTTTACATTCTCTGTGCGAAAACATGACCATAAGCAATGCCTTTACGATCACTCATACACAGGTAACATTCAACTTCTGCGATTAGAACCACACCTTTTACAAAGGCACCGCGACCATCTGATACCGCGGTCAGGCTTAGAGTTGCGGTTAGAAGTGAATACTTATCGCGACCAGACTTGAAACTCGACCAGACCATCACTGCGGTCAGAATCGGAGCTTAATCGAAAGCATGGCCTCGATCATACCATAACCCGGTCAAAAAATATCCATACGTTCAAAAATCAAGTCACAGGATATTTTCGTAAAAAGTTTTCAGGGTACATAAAGGAAAAACGTCCTCTGAAAAACTTTTCAGGCTTTTGCACTTTCAGTTTCTGAAACAAAGAAGTCTTTTTGCTTCAGATCCGATGTCTGGAATACTTTAACGGGTTTGCCAGAGACAGTATCCATTATGGGAAATGAATAAAATACTGAGTGGAACGTTTGAACGAAACGTTACTCACATTAATGCGCCTCCTCGGGTCTATAAAAGTAGTAGATGGCTTCTCAAAGAAGCCACACAGCCAAAAACCCTCATCGTTTCCGCCACACAAAACCCTCATTCTTCTCAGCCTTCGTCTTCCCCAAAAATCACCAACTTTTCCTTCGACTCTCCACTGAACAATGGCGTCCTGGAGCCGATCCATCCACCATTCCGAGGAGAGTTTGATGTTGTTGGAGAAGGAGGAGATTCTTCCTCCGCGGCTGTTGATCAACTGGCGGCCTGCAGAGAAGGATCAAGAAACCCCAACCGTCCAGGAGGGCGAGTTGGTGGCCTTTGAAGAGTATTTGCGCTGCGGTTCCGATTTCCCGAGAGTCGGTTCCTCAAGGATGTCCTCGAGCATTATGGGTTGGAGTTGATCAACCTCCACCCAAATGCAGTGTTGATATTGGCGGTTTTTCAACACCTATGCGAGGCATTCGTCGGAGTGTACCCCAGTGTGGACCTCTTCCGACGATTCTATTTCTCGGCGTGGTCGAAGAGCGCCAACGCCGCCGGATGTATTTACTTTCGGCTGAGGGATAAGAAGGAGTATCCCTTTCCACCCCTGCGAGACTCAGTGCACGGGTGGCATCAGAAGTGGTTCTACTGCACCCCGCCGAAGGAGAGCGGGCTGTGGTTTGAAAACTCGCGGCCAGAGAAGCCAAGCGAGTGAGACACTCTCCCGGCGTTGAACGCGGAGTTCATGAAGCACGCCGAGTTAATTTTTCACTTAGTCGAAGAAGGGTTGACGGCTCGGGACGTCATCCGAGACTTTGTGAAGAACCGGGTGAGCCCCCTGCGTGAAAGGGCTCATCCGGCTTGGGAGATCAAGTCCATGGCAGACGGTACCTTGGACTACAATGAAGGTATTCATTTCTGGCATCGAAAACCTTCTTATGTTATTTCTGGAATGCACCAGTTTTAATTTGTATTTGGGAACAGTCCTATCCTCTGCCGAGATTGAGAGGCGGACTAATTGCCTTCTCCGGGCGTACAACGCCGAGGTAGAGGGTGCCAAGGGGCCACCTCGCCCCCAAAGTTTAATTCACGCCGGTGACGACCTCAAACAGGAGCGCCGAAAGGTACATTTTCGACTTGGCCTCCGTTTTACAGGTCTTATGTCTGTCCAGTACTAATCCCATGAGAACAGCTTCTTGGGAGGTTTGCTGAGGCGACGTTTCCCAGCGAGAACGTCGGTTCCCTGGGGAAGCCGATGACAAAGAACGTGAAGAAGATTTCCTCGAGACCCAGGACGAGGAATCCCGCCCCCAAGAAAGTCAGACTAAATCTTGGGGAAGGATCTTCACGAAGCACTCCTACCGCCCGAAAAACTGCGGTAAGATATCAGATCCCTCCGCTCTTTCCAGGTGCGAACTCGAATTACTTCTTCGTCGTACAGGGAGAGGGGAGCGAGGAGGAGGAGGACGACGATGTCCCCCTAGTTCACCGGAGGAGGAAGATTGCGGGCTCTCCGTCCGGTGATGTTCCAACCCATTCCGCAGGGACATCTGCTACTGCAGAGGCAGCCATAGCATACCCTGCGACCACCGAAAGCCCTGTGGTCGCGGATGATCTCTTGGCCCCTGAAGCTCCCGAGGCTCCAGAGCCAGTTGCCTCTACCTCCCTGGTCGAAGGGACGACCGTGGTAAGATTCTCTCACAGTCTGTTTTCTTCAATTCCCCCTGTGCATTTGATGAACTAACGCTTATGCAGGGAGAAGAGCTTCCCCTTGCAACTCCTGCGAGTCCCAGGGAGGAAAATCCTCCACCTCCGCAGACTGGAGTGGAGGTGGTTGAACAGAATCTTGTGGCGGTTGCACACGAGGTGCTGGCCCCAGAAGTCCAGGAGCCATCGAGGCCTTCGGATGCGACCCCGCCAACGGGACCAATTACTCAGGTAAAGATTTATCCCATTCGTCTTCATCCTCCCCTAGAAGTGTGCTCACAGAAGAACATACCCAGGGGGGAGATACCTTGTTCTCCAAGAGGAGGATCAGGCCGGGCGTCAACTGTCCTCTTTCTCGAGGGGAGCCTCCCTTGAAATCTCAAAAGCTAATGGGATTTCAAATAAGGTAAGCGTCTTTATCCTGGTTTGTATTTAAATGATGGTGATGAACTGTGATTGTTCGATTCTTCTTTCCTTTGTCAGGCGAAAAGAAACAACATCCAGCCCTTCAACCACTTCGGGGAGGGTTGAAGTCGCTGCTAGTGCCGGAGCCTCCAGTGGGGAGCGCTCCGCCCCCTCGGTCCAGGAAGTCATCCGGGCCGTGGGGGGAGAAACAGGCGCGGGATCCCAGTCGCAACTAGCGGCGACTGGAAGCAGTGTCCAGCAGGCACTTCACCAACTGCCCCCGCGGTAGGCACCTCCGGGCCTTCAACAAACCTTCCCATCAGTCCGGAAGATGCCTCCGTACAGAAGTTCATGAAGGTATGATGAATCCCTCTCTGGGTGTCCTGAGTTGTACATAGGATACCTTTAATTCCCTTTTTTGCATCACAGGAACTATCCCGGATGATGGCCCAATCGCGTGCTACGGCGGTGAGCATGGTGGCCATACAAAGAGAGCGAGACAGCTTGCGCAGGTTAGGATCATTACTCTTCAACTTGTAAAGATACAAATTGATTATGACCACTCCTTCTGTTTACAGGAAAGTGGCATTGCTGGACAAAGAAGTGGCCACAGTGAGGCTTCATTCGATCTCGGTGGCTAGAAACCAAGAGATCGAGAACAATAAACTGCGGTCACAACTTGCTGGTAAGTCGATTCCTGATTAGGAAAACTTGTCTTCGCAATATGCGAGTAATCTTTTCTCTTGTTGCAGCGCAAGCGGGTCATGTAGAGCAACTTAACCGGGACAATAAACTCCTCCGGGACACTATTCAAGCCTCCGAAAAAGCGATCGAAAAGCTGAGCCGTTCTGTCTTCGAAAAACTGAAGGCAGTGGCTCATTTTTTGAAAGCTGATGTGGTCGAAACCACAAGAGATTGCCTCAGCCAAAATGACTGGTTTGCGCTAGTCATGGCCCAAGCGGAGTCACTTCTCGAGTATCTCCCTGAGGATACACAGCGACGAGAAGAGGTGATCAGAACCAGAGTTCGATCAGCCGCTTCCGCTATCCTCAGCCGGGTTTGACTTCACCATGGCCCAGATGCTGATCTGAATCCATTGGTGGGACCGGTTGAGCTCGAGAGTGAAGAGCAACTAGAGGCTGTCATGGAGGAGATTAGTCCCCTTGTAGATAAGCTCCTGACTGAGCTTGGGATCGAATGATCCCTATACCTGTACAGAAACAGTTGTATACAATGCAATGTACATGGAAATTTGAAAAATGAAATATATTTTTGTTGTTTTATGTCGTTTCATATTATAAACATATCCCCCTAGCCCCCGCCTGTGATTGTAGATACTGAAGACTTAGTATTACAAACACAGGAGAAAAGTGAATATAACGACCAGGGGTGAGTGATCGAATCAACAATTACGATCACTATAATATCTAGTCTCGTTTGTAAACCAGCAGCCACTCAGATAACCAAGGACTTGCCAGAAAGCCCCGTGTGCGTTGAGAAACGGCTTATTTAGGAGTGACTTATCTGAAAGTGGTTATGAGATCGGCCAGCGAATCCAACCAGGATGTTATAATGATCTAACCGCGGGCGACCAGCCCCCGAGCCGAATTTGCAGTGGATAGGCATAAAGGGAAATATTCATCATATGAAAGCAAACATTTTTTATTTTATGAAAAAATGCTAATTGAACAGGAAAAATGAGGTTGAGTACTCACACGTAGAACTTGCGAAGTTGATCGATGTTCCAAGTATTGGACAAAATTCGACCATCCTCCATGGCTAACCGCGCGAATCCTGGTCGCGGCACCGAGGCAACAGTGTAAGGGCCTTCCCACTTCGGGGAGAATTTGTTGCGATTAGACTGATCTTGGATTTTTTGTAAGACCAGGTCGCCCACATGAAGACTACGTGGTCGCACCCTTTTACTGTGATACTTGCGCAAAACTTGCAAGTATGCCGCGGACTTGATCAAAGCGCAATCACGCCTTTCTTCTAAGAGGATGAGATCTTGTGACCGCTGTTCGGACTGATTAACCTGTTCGAACCGTTCTGTCCGAACAGACCCAATACTAACTTTCATAGGCAATACAGCCTCGACCCCATAGACCAGATGGAAGGGCGTCTCACCGGTGGCTCGACTAGAAGTAGTTCGTAGTGCCCATAGAACGGTATAAAGCTCATCTGCCCAAGCCCCCGAGCGAGTCTTAAGGCGATCAAAAACACGTTTCTTGATGCCTTGTAGTATCTGCCCATTGGCCCGTTTTACAGCACCATTGCTTTGTGGATGCGCCACAGAAGCAAAGCACACTTTAGTTCCGATCTGATCGCAATAGTCTAGGAAAAGACCACTAGCGAACTGGGAACCATTGTCGGTGATAAGACGGTTTGGAACACCAAATCGAGCCACAATGTTCTTGTAAAAGAACTTTTGTGCTGCTGATGCGGTAATATTTCGTACCGGTTCGGCCTCGATCCACTTTGCAAACGTGTCAATGGCTACGAATAGAAACTTATACCCGTTGACAGCTTGTGGCATAGGACCGACAATATCCATTCCCCAAACCGCGAAAGGCCACGCGAGGGGAATGGTTTGTAATGCATAGGCAGGTTGATGAACTTGTCTTGCGTGGAACTGACACTGAGGACACTTTTTGACCATGTGCTTGGCATCATCGAGTGCCGAAGGCCAGTAGAATCCTTGTCGAAAAGCTATTCCGACCAGTGTCCGATATGATGCGTGTGCACCGCATACACCGTCATGTATTTCTTTCAAGAGGGACTTTCCTTCCTCCTGAGATATGCAACGCATGAATACTCCTTGAGTACCCTTTCTGTACAGAATCCCATCTATGAGCTTGTACAGGCGCACTTTTCGAATTAACCGATTGCTTTCGGTTTCGTCCTCGGGTAGGATCCCGTGTTCAAGATAGACTCTCAATGGATGAGTCCAATCCTGTTCCTGACCGAGGTTGGTAACGGAGGCTATTACCGGATCATCCTCGACCAAAGTCATGATCGAAGGATGGTCCAAGTGTTCAATGAACACTCCTGCCGAAGCGGATATACGTGAGGACCCAATTTTGGATAATTGGTCTGCGAGAATGTTGTCCTTTCACGGGATATATTGGACTTCGAAATGACTGAAGTGTTTTTCCAATTTCCTCACTTCCCCCAGGTAATGAGCCATTGTCTCATCGGAGGTGCTGTACTCCTTGTTTACCTGGTTTACGACTAGCTGTGAGTCTCCCCTCACCACTAATCGACGGACTCCGAGGAATTTTGCTGCCCGGAGCCCTGCAAGAAGACCTTCATACTCTGCTGCGTTGTTGGTCGCAACAAAGTGTAGTTGGATGACATACTTAACCTGTTCGCCCTGAGGCGTAACTAAGACCACTCCAGCCCCCGAGTGTTGAAAACTACGGGAGCCGTCAAAGTACATTGTCCAGTAATCGGGGCACTCCAATTCTCTGGCACCTGCACGGGTGGCTCAGGGTTGGTCCATTCGACCACAAAATCGGCCAAAACCTGAGACTTAACCGCCGTGCGGGGCGTGAAATAGATCTCGAAGGCACCGAGTTCGACCGCCCATTTGGCGATTCGACCAGATTTCTCTGGGTTTGGAAAATATCCCCCAAAGGAAAAGAGGAGGGTACTGTGATCTTGTGCGCTCGGAAGTAGTGTCGTAGCTTACGGGAAGCCATCAGTAGCGCGTAAAGTATCTTCTGGACCTCAGGGTAACGCTCCTTAGGACCATGAAGTACCTCGCTCACGTAGTAGACGGGTCTATGTATTCCTTCCCTATCCGCGATCAGAACGGCGCTGACCGCGTGCGGTGTGGCTACCAGATAAAGGAGCAATGGTTCTCCTTTGTCGGGAGACATCAATACTGGCAGACTGGATAGATATGTCTTCACCTCCTGAAATGCTTTTTCGGCCTCATCCGACCATGTAAAATTATGATGCTTCCGCAAGGCTTTGAAGAAAGGCAATCCCCTTTCGCCTAGTCGCGATATGAAACGACTTAAAGCCGCCATGCCACCAGCCAGGCGTTGAACATCCTTCATGGTCGAGGACGATCTCATTTGTTCAATGGTCCTGATTTTCTCAGGATTAACTTCAATGCCCCTGGAACACACAAGGAAACCAAGAAGTTTTCCTGAAGAAACCCCGAAAGAACATTTCTCCGGGTTTAATTTTATTCCAAAGTTGATCCGGGAGGATCTCCAAGTCCTGATCGCATACGGATTCGCGACCTTAACCGTGTTCGGAAAGGTTTCGCGACCATGGATTGGTTCGCGACCAGGAAAAGGAATTCGTTCCCTGTTCGGAATTGTAATCCTATATATATAACTAAGCTTATCTGTTTAGTATTAGTTAAGTTAGTTATATGAGTCTAATACGTTTAGGATTACTAAGTCTGATACGTACTCATACGATTGGACTATAAATACCTTGTAATAGGTCTAGTTTAGATCATCGAACTCAATCGAAGAGTCATAGAACTTATTTGAGTTTTAGACACTTATAGTTCCTTCAACGTAGGCAAGTGTGCCTAACGTTCGACGTGTAAAGCCCTCTTTGAAATAAAGAGTTATGCAATTACTTTGGGTTTCGGTATTTCCGAGTAAGATCCCGTTATTCCGCATATTAGAATCTGGGCGAGCCTAGTGCGAAAACCAAGACTAGGTCTCAAACGGATCAAGTTGGTATCAGAGCAACTTTCCTATCCTGTGGATGGTGAAGACTCGCCAGGGTTACAAAACTTCCGGCGAAATTCCAGGCGATCAATTGACAGTTCCTACAGCCGCGTCTCTGACAATGTCTGACGATACCTCCGTTCAAGCTAACCTAGCCGAAAAAGTGGCTAAGCTCTCCACCGACATGGAAACCGTGCTTGCTTGGATTAAGCAGCAGGCCATGATTGTACCTCCTGAAGTAGGGAAGGTTATGGGTGAGAAGACTGGTGAAGACTTGCGCAGGGCAGACGAAGATGAAGACGAAGGCAACCACAAGACCGACGACCTCGCCAATACCTCCTTAGCTGTCGGATCTTTTAAAATCGACGCTAAGAATATATGATGGGGTGATCGATGCCGAGAAGCTGGATTCTTGGATCGACCAACTTGAGACCTACTTTGACCTTAAAGGGTTCAGTAGCGCTTAAAAGGTCAAATTTGCACCTTTGAAGATGAAGGACCACGCCAAGACATGGTGGAAGGCCCTTGTCGCTAGTGGTGAAGCTGACGACCTTGCGCGGGGTCAATTCAAGCGACTTCTGCGACAAGAATTCTATCCGATGGGTTACCTTGAGGAGAGATGGGAGCGTTGGCACAGATTGTACCAACGGCGCGACCAGACCGTCCAAGACTATACGACAGAGTTTCGGCGACAAGCAATGGTCATTGGCATCTCACTATCCGACCCTCAGGTATTTCGGAAGTACACATCTGGACTTCAGAAATCGATCAGTACTGAGCTAAGTCTGTTCGGTGTCCAAGACATTGCGACCGCGAGCACAACTGCTATGGCGATCGAGAAGAAGAACAAATCTCGCAGCGACAAAAGCACGAAGGAAAGTGCGACCGCGACAAAGAAAAAGCCGAGTCCGAAGAAGAACGCTTCAAAATCGGGCACGGGTGCCTTTTGCGAAAATTGTCAAGTCGCGGGGCATACCAAGGACAAATGTTACAAGCTTCATCCTGAACTTCGACCAAAGAAAAACGGACCAGGGAAAAGAACAGCCACGGCTACTGCGACTTCACCCGACGAAGAAGTTGTCCGAGTGAATTCGGTTAATGAGGCGGATACGATCTTGTCTCTGATGGCAATGCCGAAGGAGAAGGGTTCCGATCCACCGAACGACCATCACCCAACGGAGGACTTGTTCACCATCAACATCCAGGTGAAGCACGAAGTGGTCGCAGCGATATTCGATCCAGGAAGTCAGAAGAATCTAGTCTCCGCTGGACTGGTTCGGCGACTTGGTTTGAAGACAACCACACACCCGCGACCATACCCGCTGGGTTGGTTTACATCCGACGTGAACCAACAGATTACGAGTCAGTGTGTGTTGAAGTTTGCGATCTCTGCACGATATATCGATGAGGTGCAATGCGATGTCGTCCCTATCGATATCTGTCAGGTGATCTTTGGGAGTCCGTATCTGTATGACCGAGACGCTCACTTCCATCGGCGACCACAAGAATACGACCTCACCAAAGACGGAGTTAAGTTCGTGATCAGTAGAGACATCCACGTCAACACTTCGAACTTGATTACCGCAAATCAAGCCAAGCGAATTGTTAATGCATGTCACAAGTACGTGCTTGTCATGATTCGACCCATTGATCAAGGTGAGGGTACTCGACCAGCATTGTCGCTGGCGTGCCGAGAGGATTCTGCTCGTTTGTCGGGACTGCTGGAGAAATACAGTGATCTGTTCGAGACTACCCAGGGTCGTCCGCCGAAACGTCCAGTCGAGCACGAAATTCAGCTTGTGTCCGATGCGACACTGCCCAATCTGAGTATGTATCGCAACTCAGTATTGGAGAATGAAGAGATCAAGAGACAACTTGGTGAGTTGCTGAACAATGGTGTCATTCAACCGAGTAGTTCACCTTGTGGATCTCCTGTGGTGTTAGTACCAAAGAAAGATGTGACTTGGCGTATGTGCATCGACTATCGAGCACTGAACAAGATCACCATCAAGAACCGGTACCCCCTTCCTCGTATTGATGACCTGCTAGACCAATTGAAGCATGCTGTTGTCTTCTCCAAATTGGATCTTAAGTCAGGATATCATCAAGTCAGCATCCGAGGGGAGGATACATGGAAGACCGCGTTCAAAACACGGCAAGGTCTGTTCGAATGGCTGGTCATGCCGTTTGGTCTCTGCAACGCCCCGGCAACTTTCATGCGTCTTATGAATGATGTATTGAGACCGTTCATCGACGACTTTGTGATCGTGTATCTCGACGACATATTGGTTTATAGTCGTTCGTGGGATGAGCACCTCATTCATGTCGAAAAGGTGTTCGAACAGCTTTGGCAACATCGACTTCGTCTCAACCGTAAGAAGTGTGAGTTCGGCCAGAAAACTCTACTTTACCTCGGATTCATAATCGGCAACGGTACGTTGCAAATCGACCCGGACAAGGTCAAAGTGATTCGCGAATGGCCGCGACCGCGAACAGTTATGGATGTGCGTAGTTTTGTGGGAGCATGCCAATACCTTCGGAAGTTCATCCGACACTTCTCGATTATGGCTTCTCCATTGCATGCATTAACCAGGATCGATCAGAAGTTCGAGTGGACAGGGAAACATGAGGACACGTTTCTCTTGCTGAAAAGGAAGATCAGCGAGTCGCCTGTGTTAGCTTTGCCGAATCTCCAGAAACCGTTCGAGCTAGAAACCGATGCCTCAGGTTATGCGATGGGCGCAGTGCTCATGCAAGAAGGTCGACCAGTGGCATATCACTCCGAGTTATTCCAGGGAGCTCAGAAGAACTACCCGACTTATGATAAGGAGTTATGCGCACTGCATCAGGCCGTGAAACATTGGCGGTGTTATCTCTTGGGGAAAAAGACGGTTGTCCACACCGACCATCAACCATTGCAATATTTGCAAACTCAGTCCAAGCTACAGCAAGCTCGGCACATGAAGTGGATGTCGTATCTGCAGCAGTTTAATCTGGTGATTAAGTACAAGAAGGGCGTACACAACAAATTGGCGGATATGTTGTCGCGACCACCAGTTACAACCCTCTGTTTATCAGCGTTCATGCAGATCGAGCCATCATGTCATGATGACTATGTCACTATGTACAGTGAAGACCCTGATTTTCAAACAGCACTGACTGAGGTCGAAACAGGGAACCCTACAGAGTTCGTTCGTCGAGAAGGACTCTTGTACAAGGGCAATTTACTTTGCATACCTCGTGGAGCACCTCGAACTCAATGGATGCGAGAAGCGCACACATCGAAGGTAGCTGGTCACTTTGGGGTTACAAAGACGTTGCAAAATCTTCACCGACATGTGTTCTTGCCGCGTATGCAGTAAGATGTGGCTAGGTTTGTTCGAGGCTGCGGTCTCTGCAGCATCTCGAAACCGGCAAACCGAAAATTAGGTTTGTACACTCCTTTGCCAGTTCCATCACGACCATGGGAGAGCATATCCATGGATTTCTTGGGAGGATTGCCTAAGACCCGACGTGGCAACGACTATCTATTCGTGGTCGTTGATCGGTTCTCCAAAATGATTGTTCTTATACCTTGTCGGAAGATTATCACGGGAGAAGAGGCAGCTCGGGTATTCTTTCAACACGTTTGGACACACTTCGGACTGCCGACTTCTATTGTGTCTGATCGCGATACCCGGTTCCTTAGTCACTTTTGGCGATCGCTCTGGACGATGATGGACACCAAGCTAAAGAGGAGTACTGTTTTTCATCCGCAAACTGATGGTCAAACCGAGGTGGTTAATCGCACAGTCGTTCATCTCTTGAGAGGATATAACTCGAAGCACCCGAAGACCTGGGATGAAAGCATACCGTACCTGCAGTTTGCTTTTAATCGAGCCGTGCATGGTTCGACTGGAAAGTCGCCGTTTGAGGTATGTTTGGGATTTCTACCATAAAGTCCATTCGACATGGAGTTTGTGATCCCTACCTCAGCACAGAACAGCAAGGAAGCATCTGATCAGGATCGAGCACAAAAGTTCCTGGAAGGTATTCAACGACTCCATCGTGAGATTGAACAGAACTTGCTGAAAGCTCAACTCAAGTACAAGGCGCGACATGATCGGCACCGAGTTGATGAGCAATTTCAAGAAGGTGATATGGTATGGTTGCATTTGAGTAAGGAGAGACTTAAAGGTGAAGGTAAGAAGCTTAAACCCATTCGTTATGGTCCTTTTCGGATTTTGCGGAAAGTGGGTAATAATGCTTGTCAGCTTGAGTTACCTCCATACATGGATATTTACTCGGTTGTCAATGTTGAGCACCTCAAACTCTTCGAGCCTTCAATGTTGGATGATGAGCCAGATACCATAGTACCATCTGTTGAAGACTTGGTCTATCAACGAGGCGAACCTTTACGTGACGATGTGATTCTGGAGAGGAAGGTGACTACCACCCGCAGTGGCACAAAGGAGACTTTTCGAATCGGTCGGAAAGATCAACGAGCACGTGCGGCAAAGTGGTACACAAAAGAAGATGGACAAGCCCAATTTCCACATCTCCAGTTTGATCGAGAGGTCGCAACGGGGGTTGGCTCCTTCTCAACAAGGGAGTCATGATCCGGGAGGATCTCCAAGTCCTGATCGCATACGGATTCGCGACCAAGTCCTGATCGCATACGGATTCGCGACCAAGTCCTGATCGCATACGGCTTCGCGACCTTAACCGTGTTCGGAAAGGTTTTGCGACCATGGATTGGTTCGCGACCAGGAAAAGGAATTCGTTCGCTGTTCGGAATTGTAATCCTATATATATAACTAAGCTTATCTGTTTAGGATTAGTTAAGTTAGTTATATGAGTCTAATACGTTTAAGATTACTAAGTCTGATACGTACTCATACGATTGGACTATAAATACCTTGTAATAGGTCTAGTTTAGATCATCGAACTCAATCGAAGAGTCATAGAACTTATTTGAGTTTTAGACACTTATAGTTCCTTCAACGTAGGCAAGTGTGCCTAACGTTCGACGTGTAAAGCTCTCTTTGAAATAAAGAGTTATGCAATTACTTTGGGTTTCGGTATTTCCGAGTAAGATCCCGTTATTCCGCATATTAGAATCTGGGCGAGCCTAGTGCGAAAACCAAGACTAGGTCTCAAACGGATCAAAAGTGATTTAAATTACAGAATGTTTCAGTGAGATCGTCGAGATGAGACAATCTCTTGGTACTTTTTACAACCAAGTCATCTACATATGCTTCGAGATTACGCCCTATCTGAGAAAGAAAGGTCTTTTGCATCAAGCGCTGGTACGTGGAACTTGCGTTCTTGAGACCGAACGGCATTTTGACGTAACAGTAGGTGCCGAACGGGGTGATGAAGGCAGTTTTCTCTTCATCTTCTTCTGCCATGCTAATTTGATGATATCTTGAGTAAGCGTCCAAGAAACTCATCAGTTCGCAACCTGCAGTTGAGTCGACCAACTGGTCGATGCGGTGAAGGGGAAAGTCATCCTTCGGGCAGGCAGCGTTGAGACTTGTGTAGTCGACGCACATGCGCCACTTGCCATTTGACTTGTGGACCATGACCGGATTGGCAAGCCATTCTGAGTGATCAACCTCACGGATAAACCCGGCCTGCAGGAGTTTGTCCAACTCCTCTCGGATGGCTTCCTGTCGGTCAACAGCAAAACGCCTGAGCTTTTGCTTTATTGGTCGTTGTCCAGGTCGAATTGCTAACCTGTGCTCAATTACTTCCCTTGGGACACCGAGCATGTCGGACGGTTTCCACGCAAACACATCTGCGTTAGCCCGGAGGAAAGCAATGAGGTCGAGTTCCTATTTGTCATCCAGAGCTGATCTGACCCGAATTGTCTTGGATGGATCATCTGGGTACAAAGGAACCAGTTTGAGTTTCTCATCTGGTCGAGGAGCAGCCTTGATCGCGTCGGTGGCAACGGTGGCGACCTGGGCGTCCCGGAGGGGAAGTTGATCGACCATCTCCAAAGATAGCCGGTCGCATGTGAGTGCCACGTTGCGACTGCCTCGGACCGAGATGACACCTTTGGGGCCAGGCAATTTCCCGCACTGATAAGCATAGTGCGTTGCCATCATGAACTTAGCAAGAGTTGGCCTGTTAAAGATTGCATTATAAGCCGAATCACAATCGATTACATCAAAAGTAACCAATTCTGTTCAGAAGTTATCTGGTTCTCCCAGTGTGACCGGGAGGACCACTTGTCCCAACGGCATCATGGAGGGGCCTGGGATTATCCCATAAAACAGATGGATTATGGGCTTAATCTTCGAACGAGGAATTTGCATCTCGTCGAGTGCCTTGACCAACAAAATGTCAAGGGAGCTTCCTCCGTCGATCAGGACCCTTTCAACTCTCGCGTTACTGATGATCGGGGTAATGACCAGAGGGAGCCTCAATGGTCGTGTTAACCCCGCCAAACAATCAGTGCGATCAAATGTCAAAGGTGTATCCGACCAACAGGGGTATTGAGGTTCGCCAAGGGATGTCTCCGTTTAGTTAACCTCTCGGTAAAAGGCCTTAAACTGCCTTTTGGAAACAAAAGAAGAAGAACCTCCAAAAATAACATTAATGTGATTTTGAGGTACCTGGTAGGATATTTCCTCGTCTCCATCGGCGTCCCTAAGTCCACACGCCTGTTCTTTAGGTGGTAAGGTTGGCATTAGCCTTACTCCCTGGTAGAAGTCATCCAGTTGCTTCAACCAACTCCTGTAATTCTTGAGGTCGTGGCCTGCGGAGTTGTGGAGTGGACACCACTTCTTGCCCTCCTGCGGATTAGTTGACTTTTCTGGCTGGTCGACATTCCGACCACCAGGGGCAGTTTTATTTTTGAACAAAGGCTTATTACCTTTGGTCGAAGGCGGCTTCTCTGCGACTGCGACCTCGCGGTATTGTCCAGAGCGGTTCCTCTTCGACTTCTTCGACTTCCCACCTGATGAAGATTCCGGCTTCTTGCTTGAATCTTCTTTCCTGGCGTCCTTGAAGCCTGGTTGAGGTGGTAGGTCCCCCTTGTCGACCATCCGGTTCCATTCGACCGCTTCGGCTGCATCAGAATATCGATCGGCCATGTCGAACAGATCGGCCACTGATCGAGGAGGGTGGATAAGCAAGTCCTCGGTAAATCTCCGGTACCGAACGGCATGTTTAAATGCCCTGATAACGGAGCCATCAGATATGTTCGGGATGGTATTCCTCACCCCGACAAACCTCTTGACAAACTGTCGAAGTGTTTCGGTTGAAGTTTGCCGTAGCCGATGAAGATCGTCCTCTTTACCCGGCTTTTGGTAACAATTTTGGAAATTGCTGAGGATGGCATCGCATAGTATTTCCCAATTGTAGATGGAACCCTCGGGCTGATTAAACAGCCAGGTTCTAGCCGGTCCTGCGAGGACTGTAGGCAGGTAGTTGGCCATGACCTTGTCATCGCCTCCCGCCGCTTGTATGGCAGTGATATAGATTTGAAAAAACTCGGATGGGTTTTGAGTTCCGTCAAACCTCTCAATGGCCCCTGGTCGAAACTTATCGGGCCAAACGACTGCTCGTAGGCTAGGCGAATAAGTTTTACAACCAACGTAGGGACCGTGAATCGCCCTGTGACTCTTGGCTGGGTCTCGGGCGACCTCGCGCAATGGCAAAGTTACTCGTGGTCCCAAACGAGAGTGGACAGGAACTCGATCCCTACTACGAGAATCCTGCATTCGCCGGTATCTGTCATGTCGGGACGGTACGGGCGGCGGGTAACTTCGTTGGCCGGAACCAGCGTGAGGACAATCTCGTTCGCGGGAACGTGTTACCGAGCGGGAAGAAGCCGTTGGGGTCACCTCAGACGCGACCTCATCCAGTCTCTCCGCCAGGATCCTAAAAAAGGCTGGTTTCTGCACATCCGTGACCGTAGGAGGAAAGTTACGCATGACCTCCGCGATAGATCGCAGTCGACCATGGGTGCTTCTCCTAGGGGCACCAGGTGTTAGTGTTTCTTCGTCCACTGGGAAACGCTCCGGTGGCAAAGAAGGGGTCTGGTCACGTTTGTGACCACGCGACCGTTGAGAAGAACTCGGAGCAGCATCGTAACGAGTCTGCGCATCTTGAAGAGCCTCTAGGGCAGTTCTGCGTAGTTCGTTGTTTTGTTGCTCGAGATCTTGATCCTCCTTCTGTTTGCGATCCCGTTCTTCCCTAGCAGCCTGTTGATCGGGAGTTTCCTCCGACAAAGCAGCAAACTGCCTAGGGAGAGAGGTTGCCGATAGGGAAAACATCTCAGTTTGTTCCGAGTCGGACTCGAAATCAAAGAGACGGTGAAGGTTATCAGGGTCGAACCTTCCAGGGCTGATTTCCGGGTCGACATCATCCTTCCCCTCGGCGGGGTCGTATGACGGACCAGATTCATCGCCTAGCGCATTAAGAACTTCTGTGGATCCTGACTTTGCGCTAGTTGCTCCCTGGTCGATAGACATGACCTAGAGAGACGATTCAACCTGTGGAAGATTCTGGCCTTCAACCTCCTCCATCGGGACAGGATCGCTTGGAGAAGGCATTGGGATATGAGCATAATCCTCGAGATCGAAATCGTTCTCGGAATCATATGCTCCAGCCATGTTTCAGCGAACCTCCGGATTAAAACTAGGACGCCTTGAGAAAGGCCCCACGGTGGGTGCCAGCTATCGACGATTCGGACTCGGAGTCCTCAGCCGAACTTATGCAAAATTTGTAATAGCGGGACCTTTCAAGATGACCCTCCGGGAAGGTATGTAGAACAATGGAGAACAGGAGCACAGAGACGTTTATACAGGTTCGGGCCCTCGATGGTGGGAGTAATAGCCCTACGTCCTGTTGAGATTCCACTATAGGTGATAAAAGGTTACAAGATGGTAGAAAAATTTCTTCACAGGCGAAGGATTTTTCCTATATAAATGTACAGAATAAAGCCAGTAAGGCTCGTAAGAACTATCTAATCTAGGCCGTAGACTTGGCTGTTTGAGTGGTTGAGACGCGTTGTATCTCGTCCTCCTCTCTTTCCTGCTTGACACTCCATACCACCCTTTTATACTGGTCAAAAGGGTGCCATGCAGTAAACTGCATCAAGCAGTTGTTTGGACGGTTGAACACGGTTTTTAGAAAACCGCTCTTAACCTCCACGCAGGTTAAACACGTGTTATTCATGGATAACTGCACGTATTAACCCCTTGACGGTTGATTCTCCACGTGGGGGAATCTTCGGGATACTTGGAATATTCCCGCTATAGGAACAGCCGGACAGATGAATTCCAAGCACCCTGGTCGAGAATGCTCTGACCGCAGGATGTCGGCTGACTGCGCAACATCTCGGTCATTCTGTTCGCGTATAGCATATGAACTCATGACCGCGCGAAACCTGCGACCTGATCGCACAAAGCCTGCGACCTTGGGCTGATGCTTCTCAGAATAACTTGAGTTCGCACCGCTAGACACGTGTCTGGTTCGTATCTGTCCTGAACCAACAGTGCATTTATTTGAACTGATTCGGGTGTCAATCCTCGTCAGTTGTATATGAATAATTATTATGATTATTTACCTATTTGATAATGATGTAACATATTTACTTATGATAATTTTTTGTAATATGAGTATATAATTATCATAGAGTTATAACGTTATATATTTTTAATTATTTTTAACTATGAATACTTTAAATATGTGAAAATTTTTATTTTTATAAATATGCCGATTTCAACATTTATTAGTCCATATATCACACTATAGACCAATGCACTATTAATTAGAAGTCCTTGCCGCTAAATGCCACTATAAGATATCTACAACCTTGGTGCCACATAATCAAGCTTTGTTAGTTTGACGACAATTATAACTCAAGAGATTAGTGATAATAAGTTTGATAACCTGTTAAATTAAAAAAAGAGTTTAATGACTAAAATGATATAACCTTACAAGTTCAATAACTCTCGGTGCAATTTACTTAAAAAAAATATAAGACGCCAAAAGTGCTCAATAAAAATTTAGATATCGCTCGCATGCCCACCCGCGGACGCACATATATCGAAGATAATTAACATGGACTCCACATGAAGCAGAAGAGTAAGCAAATTAAGCTAATTATTTGACAACATGAAAAGACAGCTAGGGAGACAGACAAGCATTAGCCTTGACACAGTTTTAATGAACCGTTCTAAGTTTGATAAAGACACGCCCATCAAATAAAACACACACAAAAATAAATTAATATAACACACAACATGCAACATCGATCCTTGTAGGTGAAGACCCATAGTTGGTAGAAACTTCACCAACACATCATATATTCATATGTACAGATGTACAATCACCACAGATCATGCTTATATCTTAACCCTCTCTCAAAACCCAAAATTTGTAGCCAAAACTAACAACCCAAATAAGTTCCCACCTTAATTAGCTTCCTTCTCTCCTTAAATCCACCTTAGCTAAGCCTATCCATACATCAGCATCTCCATATATGATATCTTACCCCAAAGTTCAACAAGAAACCAGAGATTTTAGCTAACATTTACATAGCTAGTTAGGTTAGGGTTTTATTTTGTTGTTGGTAATAAGAGTGAGTAAACATAAGAAACCAAATATATGGAAGGGTCAGGAGGAGGAGCAAACAAGAAGGAGGAGAGCTTGCCTCCAGGGTTCAGGTTCCATCCGACGGACGAGGAGCTAATCACATACTACCTGAAGCAGAAGATCTCCGACGGCGGCTTCGCCGCGAGGGCCATCGCCGACGTCGACCTCAACAAGTGCGAGCCATGGGATCTTCCCGGTATGTCGCATGTATTCATGCATGGCCACTTCATTTCCTATCTGAATCGATCTTGAGCTGTTTTAGTGCTTGTTCACTGCAATTTCTTCAACCATTCATGAATTAATGCATCACCATATGCATGCTGTTGTCTTTTTTTTTTTTTTTTGAGATGACACATATATGCATCATGATATTGTTGACTATAGCCTATAGGTATATACATGTACATGGGCATGGTTAACGTTTCTTTCAATCATCTTACTGTTCTTGGAGTTGGTCTAAATTTTGTGGTGCATATTTTTCAAAAGCTAAAACTACTACCTACGTGTGAATCTAACATGAACTACGAGATGATGAGTTTTAAGATTTCTTTATTTGAGCCCTTTTTTATTTTGTTAAGTCCTTAGTTACGTAGTTATATCATCATAATATCGTTCCAATAAGCATACATGTCCTCCTTTGTCTTTTTTTAATTTATTTACGAAGCGTTGGGGCCTAACTAGCTGCAAATTCATAGAATTGTTCAACTATTTTTATGTCTGTTTCCATGACCTACGGCGACAATCTATACACAAGATTTCACATAAAATAAAACATGTAGGGTTTACATTATTCTAACAGGATACGTATATATATTGTATCAACAGAAAAAAAATATATACAAACATAGCATCATGAAATAATTACATATTAATAAAAATTAATGTCCTATTTTCTGTATTTTAATTATCTTGCATAGATCTATGAACATCCTATTATAGCTGTTCCCGAGAGGTACTCTTAAGCGAAACACGCATGCAAAACAGCATCAAACTTGTTCAAATATTGTAAAGGTTTTCAGAGTGAGGTACATGGAGAAAATAGCCTATGTGGCGAGTTTTTAATCCCGAATTTTTTATAGAAAAAAACAGAAACAAGAAAGGTAAAAATGATAAATTCCTTTCTTATATGTTTTCTATATTGTGTGTCCGCTCCTTAATATCTGGAAATTTTCAATTATGTTTTGCAGTCGCACTCGAAGCTATGTGTATGGCTCATTGCTAATTAGTTATCTGCAATATGTAGCCAGACAACTGTCTAATTCTAAAGCATTTATTTGGACTAAGAGCCGGTTAGCTTTGATCTCTTGCTTGTAATCAGACCACATATTGGTCTAAGATCTAGATAGAGAAATAATGAGGGCAAGCAAGTAGGTAGCTAAGACTTGAACTAGCGTGTCATTTATTTTTGTGTATTATACTCCTTCTATTTCACAATATTAACCCCAATTCACTATACTACAAATCAGGGAATTGTGAGATTAAGTAAAGAAAAATGTAAATAAAACTATACTGCCCCCTAATGAAAGTACAATATAATATTAATAGAAACAATTCATTATTCATTTTCTCTATATTAAAAATAATAAAATTAAGTATCTACAAGATATTATGAAGGACAAAAACAAGAAGAAATACAATAAAACATCATCATTTTCACTCATAAACTTATATTGTGAAAGAGAACTTTCAAGAAAATAGATCTATATACCAAATCAGAGGAGTATCATTTAAGATTTAAGTTAATTAAGAGTTTATATAACAAGTATAAAAACCCTAGTAGGAGATTTGAATATTTTCTCTAAATTGTATGACAGAGAAGGCGAATATGGGAGAAAAAGAATGGTATTTTTTTAGTCTGAGAGACCGGAAGTATCCAACGGGTGTACGAACGAACCGCGCAACGAACGCCGGGTATTGGAAGACAACTGGCAAAGACAAAGAGATCTTCACTGGGCAACCACCAACATCACCAGAGCTAGTAGGGATGAAGAAAACGCTAGTGTTCTACAAAGGAAGGGCTCCCAGAGGTGAGAAGACCAATTGGGTCATGCATGAGTACAGGTTCTGCTCCAAGTCCATCTCAAAATCCAACAAGGTATACATCTCTATATTTCTAAGAATAAATATACGTTACCTTGCAATGCATTACAAAGTTTGTCAAGTATAACACTAAAAGCAAAGATGATGGAGATATAAGATCCTACATGTTGTAATATGACAGGATGAATGGGTCGTCTGTCGTGTCTTCGCCAAGAGTGCTGGCAGCAAGAAATACTCCAACAGTGCGCTTTCCCGGTCTCACCACCCCTACGCACTAGACATGGGCCCACCCCTCCTTCCTGCCCTACTACCACATGACCCTTTCGCTCGTGGGCCCCCTTACATCACCCCAGCTGACTTGGCAGAACTCTCGCGCTTTGCTAGGGGCACCCCAGGATTGCACCCACACATCCAACCACACCCTGGATTCATGAACCCTGCTGCGTCATTTTCGCTCTCCGGCCTCAACCTCAACCTTGGAGCCCTACCGGCTATGCCACCACCGCCACAATCCATCCTCCATGCAATGTCGATGCCGATGAATCAAACAAACTCATCTACTCAAATTATGACAACCGATCAAATGACACCAGGACTTGTCAACTGTATTATCACACCCGGAGGGGACGGAGGTTTTGTCACAGATGTTGCTGCAAGCGTTGGGGTCAGATGCCAGAATTTGGATGTAGATCAACTTGTGGAGAGGTACTGGCCTTCTAATTACTAAAAATGGGTGTGCAATACTGGGGGTGCCAAGCAATTTGGCCTATGTAGGAACACATAATTTGGACTATCTTTAGTCTTCTTTGTTGTATTATTAGCTACAGTTCAATCTTATTTTCTGGCTTTCTTGTACCATTCGAAGGTTAGTTTTTGGTTCGCTGCATTGTTGATTAGAAGATAGTTTGGTCGATCAAATCGAATCCCAAGCATTGTTACTGTGTGTATGTACACATAAAGGTTAGTGAGCTCATAAATTGTGTTCCACGCACATCATATTCCACCTGATATGAAATTATAAGGTGTGACTTGTTAGTTAACCTTGTTCAGATGGTTTTTCTTTCTTTCTTTTGTGGTTGTGAAACGTTTGAGCTTCATCATTGATGAATCATTAACTAATATTGTGACAGCATAACATCAGGATGCATCCCCAACAAATTACATGAGTTAGAAATTGACAAAAACACACCCTCAACCAATTGTATCATACTGGTAAGGGAAAACCTAAACCAAATCCTCTTTTCTTTTTCCGTCCTCTCTATGTAAGACTCTGCCTTTGTTCTTCCTTTGAAATGAATAGCATCACCATAGGGTGATTTCGCAAGTGCAAGTGAAGAATTCTTTGCAGGACCATCCATAAAGCACATTGCTGCACAATGGTATTGCATTTGACAACAAACATTAAGCAGGTGTAAAAACCAGATCTTCGAGCTCACTCATTACTGTAACCGAGGTACCAGTTGCAAAGTTCAGCGATTCAACATATGACTTGAGGGCAACATGAGGATTTCTGAACATCAACTGTCAATGTACAGTTAGGAGTTTGTAGGTTACAACAAAGCAAGAATTCCACTAAAATCAAGCAAATCAACAGAACTACAACATATAACCAATAGCATGAACACCAAAAGTAACCCTGTAAACCTCAGCAAAGTGCAGATACAAAAATACAACTGCAAATAAGTCCATACACTAGGCAATAATACAAAACTGGTGTAGTATAACTTGCCAAGTCCTCATAGCGAGGATTACCCATGACTGTATTTCTTCTTTTTTAATATGGCATATACCAACATCGTCATCAGAGAAAGCCACATGTCCGTGCTTCATGATCTGCACATTACCAAAAATCAATATCATATCACCTGCACATGCATGATTCTCATCATCTCGTGTGCAGGAGACTATTGAGCAGTGAAGTATTAATTCCTTTTGTAAACCACATCCACCTTCAGCATTTCACATTCATATTATCCATTTTGACAGGCACCAAAAAAAAAGACAATGAATTAACACCCTAAACTTAATTGCCTGAGAGACAATGACTAAATCATTCTATTGAACCAAAATAACCAATGTAAACATGAAAACCTATAGAATTAACATCAAAACAAGAAAGCAGAGAGGCCATACCATCAAAACAATGTGGCAGAACAACACCAAGTGTTCAACAGTGGTCTATTTATCAGCATGCCGGCCCTTGTGTCTCCGATGGCCATGGTTTCCATTACTACTACGTGGAGATTTCTTCTGCTTTTCGTGCTGCAAAATGAAAAATTTCAAAGTAACAACAAATACTGTCAGTTCATCTGAAGTCACACTACAGAATGATGTAAACCTAAGATTAGCTGCAAATTGTGAAACAAACTAACCATAAAGTTTCCACTAATATTCTGCATGAAATAAAGCCAATAAAGCAGAAGCCTACAAAGAAAGAGATGAGATATTAACGAGACCGTTAATACTTCAAATGAGTAGAAGCTATTGAGATTTTAAGCTTAAAAACCAGTGTAGCTTCTGATTAACTTTTCCAGGAATGCTCACCAGAAACCACACAAACTCCTTGGTCGCTAGTGGTTTTGTCAGCTCATGCGCATGCAGGTAATCCAAGATAGTTGCCTGTGCCTGGAAAACAAAAAATATTCTCTTCTCAATGTTGATAGCTTCTGCAACCTCTATTCCAAAATTGCTTTTGACAATTACTTTGTTCAACAAGAGAAATCAGAATTTCATTGACATTTGGTAATGAAATTTGTACAGTGGTAGAAGGGAGCAATTATCAACCAAATCAAGGAGACCGGCACTTTGGGAGATGAAGTGGACACCTACAGGTGGGGATTGATGGGGTAGGTAGTCAGAGAAGGAGAATGGTGGGAGCCTGGGAGGATATCTAGTGGAGAATTAGTAGCACGGAGGATGATGTTAAGGTTAGTCAGAGATCTGGAGAATATTAAATGGTATTGATAGGTTTGGAAAAGATTTGGACATGTTTAGGGACCAGGTTATGGATTTCGGAGAATGCTAGAGGAGAGCAACATCGGTTGGGTAAGACGAGAGCAAAACAAACTTTTTCAGGGTTTCTCGTAAAAAGTCAAGAGGATCCAGGGTTTCATCAATTACTTGATAAAATTGCCCCTATGCCAATACAAAGTATGTTTGACATAGCATGCAGTTCCAGTGGAGAAAACCAGAAAGAGTTAGGCCAAACAGCCTATAAAAGTAAGAGAGCAGATGAATATACAAGAATTTACAGATTTATGATTAACTAAGAGTTACTCTCAACAATCAGATAAGAGCTCCAAATTGTAAAAGCAGAACACTGGATGAGAAATAGACACTAACATGTTAAAAGGGGTGAAAAGCTGGGTATCTTCAAACAGTAATAAAAAGAGAAAAAGATACAGCAAGTACCTGCTGATGATATGTGGCTACTGACTCAAGCAACCTCCTACATACATGAATAGCTCTTTTGGTATATGGCTCAAGTGTAGTTCTAATTTTCTCAACATGTGGTTTGGTAGCCTTGGCAACTTGATCAATGTAAGGTTTGGAGAATTTCTTGGCTTCCTGGAAAAACATGACTGTAGATCAATGATCTTGCACGGCTATCTTAACAACACCAAATCATCATAATCAACCCAGCCATGACTTAAAAAGGAAGACATATGCAAAGTATCAATTCTTGAACTAGTAATGACTAGTACCTGGGAGTAGGGATCAGTGAACTCTTGTACTTTCACCACATGAGGTGTGGTAGCATCACTTGATGCCTCATAAACCTCCACCAATTTTACCGAAACCATTTGCACATATGGCTTTGTATTTTTCTTAACGAGAACCCATTTTACCTTGATAACAGGAATCCATTTCTTCAAGAAGAAAATGATTATGTTACGGTTAGAGCAGAACAAATAAAGATACATAAAACCCACATAGACCTAATGGTATGTAAAATGCTCATATCTCATTTCATAAACTTGTTTCATTTACTTGAACACATATGAATTATTTGATGTTATTAAAAACACATTAAGTTGTTATAACAAATCATGCAAAAATTAGTGACAAATAGTATAATAAACATAGATTATACATTTTACATTCTAACAATGACATTTTCACACTCTTATAAAACTATAGTTTCACACACTGTAAAAAATATTATCGCCTTAGATCTTCTCCAACAGAATGGATCTCTATATCCTCATATACATATCTCCCTAAAAAGATTCCATACATATATTTCTACTCTCTCCAACAGAATCTCTAAACCCCAAAAACATATAGATAGAGGAGAGAGAATACCTAAATTTACCAATTCTCTACAATAATATCTAAATAGGAATCGAGATAGGTATTCTGTTGGAACAAGAAAGGTATTACTGATACCTAAATTTTAGGCTATCAATCCTTTTAGGTATCCTATTGGATAAGGTATTAACAACTTCCATATGGGGATCAGCCCATTTCTTTGCCTGTGCTGATTTTTCTGATGCCTGCAGTAATTTAATTCATAGATACATGAATCAATATATAAACAATAATGTCAATTAAGGATCAGAGGCATTTTGAAATTGAAACCAAAAATAAAGTGTGATGAGGAGACACCTTCTGCAATAAAATATCAACAACAGGTTTCCCATGTTCATTCCAGTGACCAGAGATCACTTCCTACACAAGAGCACAAAGACTGATGAGAGAAAGCAAAGTAAAATACTAAAATCGAAGGCATATTTTGTGGATCCACTTGTACCAGAGAACGAGCAGCATGTGTGGCCAACCATGGTGGCAACCATGCTCCATGAACCTGACAAAAAGAAAATTCCTCGAATGAAACCCATTACCAAAATCTATAAAAGTACTAGCAGGGCTTTGAAGCATATTATGCTGGGAGGAATATAATTATGATGGGCATATGGTCTTATTAGCTTAGAAGAACATTACTTATTTTGATTAATGTATTGCTATACTAGTTTGAATAGCATTCAAACTATAAGAGATGGACTCAAATTGGTTATTGCATTGGCTTCAGCATTCTTAAGCAGGGCAGCACAAAGGTAAAAGCTCATTTTTACCAACATGAACTTACATTTAGATGTGATCCTATTAATGAAATGAGTCCTTTGAACATGTTGAAACCTACTATGTAGGAGACCTAGAGTAAAAATGCCAATGCAATTAGCCAATTACCCATACAAGGTTTGTCCTGAAAGGTTGCTACCATGCTCATAGCATATGATCTTGCAGAGATTGCTCATATTTGCATCAAGCTGACAAATAAAGAAACAGCTGATACAGTAACAGCCAAAAAGACAGTGCATACTTACCTTTGTCAGCTGTTTTGATTTTGCAGCTGCTTCTAACTGCACCCTCATCAATTCCTCCTATACTCATGAGAAAACAGAAAAATATAGATAAAAGAAAATGCATCATGGAACTAACACAAAAATGTGTATTGCAGTTATCAAACATTCAGAAACCTCAGCAATTTTAAGTGCACGATCAGTCTTCTGGATCCTTCGCTTTTGCTCATCGCTTGTCTTTTGGAGCTACAAGTACAAAACAAGAATAAGAACACAGTCGACCCAATATCTAAAAAAATGTAGCATGTTCTTTCTTTATATGGAACTTCCATACTATTTGAGTTTCAAGCAATGGTTTTGAGAATCAGCATCAATGAACTATATATTCCAAGTCGTGTTCTAAATTTTTGTTGTAGTATGTTCACTAGAAAAGAACTTCATTCTTAACTTCTGATAAACTTATAATAAAGAATTTCATTCTAATTTTGGTAAACATTATCAGGTATTTTTTAAACTAGTCCAGGAGCTATGTGCCTGATCACATGATGGCTGCAGTATTTTAGCTATGGTACACGATTAGGATTCTAATTGCGTTTGGGATATTTTTTGTTTTCTCCGGATATTGCAACTATATATAGTATAGGAAATCACATGATCTTTTTTGAATTATGTAGGACATGTTTGGTTCATAGCACAAAAAATTAGCGTGGAATAGCTAATTAAGACACCGTTTAGTTTAGAGCAAGAATTGTGACATACCACAAAATATTAGATATGACCCACCTATCATAGAAACAAACATGATCTAACTTTCGTATAAGTTGTGACAGCCAAATTGGCCGCCTAAAAAAGTATCTTTCTGCTGCTGCTACAAGGATTGCAGTGCAAGTTTCCATGAATGAGTCATATATAAAAATAAGAATGTGATTGGTAGTATAACAGACTAAGCCTAAGCCAAATAAAACAAACGGACAGGAGTTAAATGCTATTGCCATATACACGACATCCAAGAATAGGTAAGAAAGCTGCAGAGCATGCCAAATCTTTAACCACATGCATAGGGAAAGATCCAGCAACAACACCGCACACAGATAGATTGCATGGAGCAGTCCAAACATTAACAAAACTAGAGTGGCTGAGATGAAAAGGAAATATTGCTCCAACAGTCCAAAAAGACAGCAACTTGGCAGAAAGTTAAACCCCTTCCATTCCGCTTCTTATGAAGTATGGATTATCATAGACAATAAAAAAAAATTTAGACCTCAACCAAAAAATTACACAAGACTTTATGACTCTGTATAAACTGCCGCAACATGTATTGTATATTGTGAAACAGGAAAATGAATCTTGCTATAATTATGAAGAGCAAGTAACATATATCCCGATACTTTTTTTCTAGATCTGATAATCACTTGATTGATTTATACAGAGGTAGGGGTATACCAAGACATTAAACAATAGGGCACTTGTCCATAAAGGAAATGGTAAAAACAGATGGTTGTGTACTTACTGTCTCTAGCTTTGCATTGAGCTCCTGCATCACTAGCCCTAGTTTCCAAAACTTCTCTCTTGCTATTTTGTGCCTCAATATCCTTCTTGAGTTTGTCAATTTGGAAGAGACAAGATGAGCAAATACAAACCTCCAAATGCAGCAATGTAACAATTCATGAAACACCATCTTCCCTACCTGCTTCTCAAGCTCAGCAGCCCAGGCATTAGCCTTGTTTGCCTGTTCCTCTGCAGCTACAGTCCCCTTTTCCTGTATGCTTCTCAAGCTCAGCAGCCCGATCTTCCGTTAGATTCTACTTTTGCGGAACGGAGACATTCGCGTTCCAAGGCTTCCAACCAATGAGATTGAATCCTTGCAATCGCTACACCCACGCACCTTTCGTTATCAACCGTGCTCACGCCCGAAAGACCTTACCACGAGGGTTGATTCCTGCATGCAGTAGAAGAGACGAGCAAGAACGAGAAAGAAACAATCTGATCGAATCTTAGAACGAACAAAGTTTAGGTTATCTCTCATCAAACCAGGTCTTGGAACACTACTCTGATGAACAATTGTCTCACACACGGGAGGAAAAACGTAGCAAAATAACCTAACCCTAGAAGTGGCGGCTTCAAAGTATATATAAAGAACAAACGACGAAGGAGACTAATCAACAGTTCAGATGCGGAGTCTGCAACAGCAGCAAATATTTGCGTCGATTTGGAGGCCTTCCCGAACTAATCATGTAGTGGGCTTCTACCCATTGGAAAGATCTTGAAATAAGCTTTCCAACGAGTGGTGGATCAGCCCAAACGGACTCCGTATGAGGGAGTTATGGCCTTTTTAGTCCAGTGCTGTCAGGCTGACTTCGAGTCGAATTGTAACCCGAATTGAAGTACATGGATGGCATCAATTGGGCTTGGACTTGACTTGAACGTGGCTCATAGGTGTTGAAATGTGGAATGTGGATGGAGTCCCCTCGACTTGGCATCTCTTCTCCCATACTCCTAAGTAACAACATATCACAAGGAAAGTTATGCAACAACACATTCTCATTAGAACAAGTATTAGCACTTAGGAATGAGCTCACCTTGTAATTGAGTCGTTCTACACGTGCTTGTGTTATTGGGCCATGAGTTACAGTGGTATCCATATCCATAGGAGTGATGTCCTCATCATCCTCCCCTTCTAAAATTGGAGTCGTCCTCGACTCAAACTCATCTTCTTCGCCCATGTATGGTTTTAAGTCTAAAACATTAAATGTGGGACTAACCCCAAAATCTGCAGGCAACTCAAATTTATATGCATTATCATTAATCTTTGAAAGTACTTGAAAAGGACCATTAGCTTGAGGCATTAATTTAGACTTTCGCAATTCGAGAAACCTATCTTTACGTAAATGCAACCAAACAAGATCACTAGGTTCAAAGGTTAAATGTTTTCTACCCTGGCTACCATATACTTTATACTTGGCATTCATCCTTTCAATATTTGCTTTAACTAACTCATACATTTTCAGACTCAATTCAGCACGCTTCTTAGCATCAAAATTCAAAGTTTCAGAAGGAAGCAAAGGTAGCAAATCAATTGGGGCACGTGGATTAAACCCATATACTACCTGAAATGGACTTACCTTGGTGGTGGAGTGGATGGATCTGTTATAAGCAAATTCAATATGAGGTAGACGCTCCTCCCACATCTTCAAATTTGTCTTGAGAACCGCCCATAGCATAGTGGACAATGTACGGTTGACGACCTCCGTCTGTCCGTCGGTTTGGGGATGACAAGTAGTAGAGAAAAGTAATTTCGTCCCTAATTTATTCCATAAACTTCTCCAAAAATGGCTCAAGAATTTTACATCACGATCTGAAATGATTGTGTTGGGCACTCCATGTAAACGAACGATCTCCCTGAAAAACAAATCAGTAACGTTTGTAGCATCATCGCTCTTATGACAAGGTATAAAATGTGCCATTTTAGAAAAACAATCAACCACCACAAATATACTATTCCTCCCCCTCTTAGTCCTAGAAAATCTTAATACAAAATCCATTGAAATATCTTCCCAAGGGACGCTAGGAACAGGAAGAGGCATATAAAGACCATGAGGGTTCAAACGGGACTTAGCTTTATTGCAAGTGGTGCACCGTGACACATAGCGCTCGACGTCACGCCTCATCTTAGGCCAAAAGAAATGTGCAGCAAGTACATCCTCCATTTTCTTCACTCCAAAGTGTCCTATCAAATCTCCTCCATGCGCTTTCTATAAAAACAAAAGGCGAGCGGAACTAGCTGGAACACATAGCTATTAGCACGATATAATAATCCATCATTCAGCACATATTTATTCCATGTTCTTCCTTCTCTACAATTCATATAAACATCTTTAGAGTCCAAATCAGTAGCATACAACTTCTTTATTGTTTCCAAACCAAAAGTCTTATGATCAAGTTGTGACAACAAAGTATATCTCCGAGACAACGCATCAGCAATCACATTATCTTTACCGTTCTTGTGCTTAATGATATATGGAAACGATTCAATGAACTCCACCCATTTAGCATGTCATTTATTCAGTTTAGCTTGACTTCTAATATGTTTCAAAGATTCATGATCGAAATGAATAACAAATTCCTTATGCCAAAGGTAGTGTTGTCATGTTTCCAACACACGCATTAAAGCATACAATTCTTTGTCATATGTAGAATAATTCAGAGTAGGACCATTCAATTTTTCACTAAAATATGCAATGGGTTTACCTTCTTGTAGCAACACTCCTATTCCAATCCAACTAGCATCGCATTCTAACTCAAAAGTCTTACTGAAGTCCGGGAGTTGAAGTAGAGGGGCATTGGTGAGCTTCTCCTTTAGCACATTAAAAGCATGTTCATGTGCTGGTCCCCAGTAAAAAGGAATGCCTTTCTTTGTCAGCCCATTCAATGGTGCCGCAATGGTGCTGAAACCCTTCACAAAATGCCGATAAAATCCTACAAGACCATGAAAGCTTCTCACTTGTGTGACTGTCTCAGGGTCGACCAGCTCTTGATTGCTTCAATTTTTGCTTCATCCACTTCTATTCCCTGTGGGGTAACAACATAACCCAAGAAAAGAGACTTGATCCGTGAAAAAGGCGCACTTCTCAAGGTTACCAAATAAACGTGCATCACGTAATGCATTAAAAACAGCACGCAAATGTTCCATGTGTTCATCTTGTGACTTGCTATAAATCAGAATATCATCAAAATATACCACCACAAATCGACCAATAAAAGCTCAAAAAACCTCGTTTATTAAATGCATGAAAGTGTTGGGTGCATTAGTTAAACCAAAAGGCATTACTAACCACTTATACAACCCGAACTTAGTTTTAAAAGCAGTTTTCCATTCATCACCCAACTTCATTCTTATTTAGTGGTATCCATTTCGCAAGTCTACCTTAGAAAAAATTATAGAGCCACTTAATTCATCAAGCATGTCGTCTAACCTATGAATAGGATGACGATACCTTATTGTAATATTATTAATGGCTCTACAATTTACGCACATACGCCAAGTACCATCTTTCTTAGGAACCAAAATAACTGGAACGGCACAAGGATTAAGGCTTTGTCGTATATACCCCCGGTCCAATAAGTCTTGAACTTGGCGCTAAATTTCCTTAGTCTCTTCGGGATTGGTTCGGTAAGGCGCACGGTTTGGCAAAGTCGCTCTGGGATCAAGTCAATTTGATGCTCAATACCTCTCATAGGTGGCAGCCCCGGGGGAATTTCATTAGGAAAGACATCCTCATACTCCTGCAAAAGGTTAGTGATGGCAGGAGGCAAAGAGCTAGGCAATTTATCAAGGGAAAAATAAGCCTCTTTGCAAAACATAGCATAGCAAACTGAAATAGAAGAATCAAAATCAAGTAAATCACATTTCGTAGCAAGCATATTAGCACCTTTCAATTTAATTCCTGTCTTCTTAACTCTAGATTCTTTCTTATCCTTTTTAGGTGGGAAAACTTCTTTAGCTACAATCTGATTTTCAGTTTTATTATCCTTCCCCTCATGTTCTTTTTCAGCTTTTTCTAGTTCATCTTTCAAAAGTGCAGCAGGGGTCATGGGAATCAATTCAATGGTTCTACCCTTATGCATAAAAGTGTATTTATTGCTTCTACCATAGTGTAAACCATCAGTATCATATTGCCAAGGTCTACCTAAAAGCAAAGAACAAGCTTTCATTGGCACTATATCAAAGTCCACATGATCATGGTAGGTACCGATTGAAAAATGTACTCTCACAATTTTACTTACCTTCAACTTACCGCAAGCGTTGAACCATTTAATGTAATATGGCCGTGGGTGCTGTTGTGTGGTCAAGCCAAGCTTCTCAACCAACTCAATGCTAGCAAGGTTGTTGCAACTCCCTCCATCGATGATGACGCGACACGATCATTCCTTCACAATGAACTTTGATTGGAACAGGGTGTGGCGCTGATTTTGCTCCGCTCTATCCATTTGAGCACTAAGTACTCGCTGTGCTACAATGCTCATATACTTCTCAGAAGCTTCAGCGCCAAATCTGTCCACTCCATCATCATTGCTATCCGTATCATGTCCGTCACTTGTATGGTTAGCTGCAACAAGAGTCAAATCTTCCTCATCAATATCACTAGCACTAGTATACTCACCGTCATCTCGGGCAATAAGGGCTCGCTGACTTGGGCAGTCCCTCATGACATGGCCAAAACCCTTGCAGTGGTGGCATTGCATATCACGGGTCCGGGTCCTAATCGTGGAAGCAACCGATGAAGCGCTCTTCGCTGGTGCTTGTACCGTCATGGATTTGCTCGCTGCAGGAGCACGTGATGATGGTGTAGAATCAGCAGGACATGCATGGGAAGATGATGAAGTAGAACGATCAAGAGGCGCCCTTGGGATGGAACGAAGTGAAGTAGAACCGCCTAAAGTGCCTCCTCGTGGCCGAGCTTGTCGTCCCTGTACTTCTCTTTCTTCTTTGCAAGCAAGATGAAACAAACGAGTGATATTATGATAATCCTTATACTCTAATATGTCCCTGATCTCATGGTTTAAACCCCCCAAAAATCTAGACATTTTTGCATCCTCATCTTCTTCCACTTTGCAATGCAATATACCAATTTGTAACTCCTGATAATACTCCTCTACAGACTTATTACCTTGGTTCAAGCGTTGCAATTTATTTAATAAATCTCTAGCATAATATGAGGGTACAAATCTAGCTCACATGAATTCCTTCAGTGCATTCCAAGTGGTAGGGACGTTATTAGTTTGTTTAGTTTCATGCCACCAATACGAAGCAAAATCAGTAAATTCACTAGTGGCAAGTCTAATCCTATGTTCTTCTGGCACTTCAAAACATGAAAATTTTCTATCAGCAGTTAACTCCCATTGCAAATACTCATCAGGATTATATCGGCTCACGAAAGATGGCATGAGAAACTTAACTTTAGAAAAGACATCATTACCAAACTGGCGTTTGGTGTTACCATTGTTACCTCCCATATCGTGTCAGTTGCGGGGAAGGCGTTGGCGAAGCAGATTTTCCCGTTCAGTAGTATGATCATCCTGATCGTTGACGCTTTCTCCGCCCTCATCATCCTCTTCCTCTCCATAGGAAGGTGTAGGACCTACTCGTGGAGGGCGCTGCCTCTCAAGGTGCCCCATTCTCGTAACGAGGTCAGCGATGCTCCGCTCGATCCGCTCCATCCTATGTTCATTGTCTTGAGAAAACTTGGTGAGGCTTGCATCAATACCTCTCAACGCGCGTTGGTGATCCTCCACATACTTCATGACCTCAATTCTTGTAACACATTCGTCTCGATCCGGCACGTCAGTCTCCGATCCTGTCATTGTTAGTAGAAGACAGAAGAAAACAACACAGTGAAAATATTCTTCCTATCAACTACTAGGTGGCGGACAAGGAATTAAAGTCACGCTCACTCAAGCTTCTTACCAAGCGCTTGCAAGTTTCTTACCAACTGCAATAGGTGGTGCAATCCGGTGGGCTGGTTCGTGATAACCTGTGACAGGTGGTGGGGCGTGCGAATGCAAAGTAAACCTATAACTGAGTTGGAAGAAAAGTAGAGCTCGGCAGGCAATAAATGAGTAGCAAGGATTAGCAACAAATCAATTCAGAAATTGTGAAACTGAAAAGTAGTCCCAAGCTAGTCTATATCGCTGGTCTAAACATGTATAGAACTAATTCAGGCAGCCAAAACAAAAGGACCAAGCACAAGGACTCAAAGGATGCAATAAACACTGATTGTCCTCTTTCTTTCTCTCTTTTTTTTTCTTTCTTTCTTTTTGCTTCCTTTTTTTTCTTTTTCAGATGTTGCAGCAAAGGTGGAAAGCAAGAATGACACAAATTGGAATTACAGAGGACACAAACAAAACAGTGACAGAACGACAAAATCGGGTACTAAAACTTGCAGGGCTCAAAACAGCATGAAAATGGACACAATTTTGGGGTCTCTTGGGCTATAGGACAGTTTTCATATAGTTTTCAACACATTGGCGTCGAAATTATCTTTCCGGGAAAAAAAAAATACGCCCAAATCAGAGTCCGTATGCAAAAGTTATACCCGTTTTACTGAATGCCGCACAAAACAAGAACTCATCCAGTTCTAAAATATGAATTAAATGTGAAACAGACTTGAAACCCTTCAATTCCATGTCTCGACTCTTCCACACCTCTGTGACTTGGTTTCGTATAGAGGAAATCACAAGTTATATTTTCCTTCTTCTCGGATTCAAATTCTAAAACCGATCTAGTAACACAGTCCAAAAATCCTCAAACCCTAGCTCTGAACTGTTGCCCTAGGGTTGTTGCGGCAAGCCACACCCGATACTACGACCAGAACAAGACTCAACCTAGACATAGCAACACGACGACACGGCGAGGGACCAAAATTCAGAAAAGCAAAAATTGAAAGAAAGTGCAAAGGCTAAAGGGGTTTGGACAGCGAAAACGATGAACAGCGACGAACACGAGTATATATATATATTGTGGACAATAGGATGATGGAAAACAAAACAATAGAAGATACAAATTACCACAGGCAACCAAAGCTCTGATACCACTTGATGTAGTCGGTGGTCCGATCTTCCGTTAGGTTCTACTTTTACGGAACGGAGACATTCGCGTTCCAAGACTTCCAACCAGCAAGATTGAATCCTTGCAATCACTACACCCACGCACCTTTCGTTATCAACCGTGCTCACGCCCGGAAGACCTTACCACGAGGGTTGATTCCTGCACGCAGTAGAAGAGACGAGCAACAACAAGAAAGAAACAATCTGAATCTTAGAACGAACAAAGTTGAGATTATCTCTCATCAAACCAGGTCCTGGAATACTACTCTGATGAACAATTGTCTCACACACGGGAGGAACAATGTAGCAAAATAACCTAACCCTAGAAGTGGCAGCTTCAAAGTATATATAAAAGAACAAACGACAAGGGCTACTAATCAACGGTTCAGATGTGGAGTCTGCAACAGCAGCAACTTGTCGCATCAATTTTGAGGCCTTCCTGAACGAATCATGCAGTGGGCTTCTACCCATTGGAAAGATCTTGAAATAAGCTTTCTAACGAGTGGTGGATCAGCCCAAACAGACTCCGTATTAGGGAGTTATGGCCTTTTTAGTCGAGTGCTATTAGGCTGACTCTGAGTCGAATTGCAGCCCGAATTGAAGTACATGGATGGCATGAATTGGGCTTGGACTTGACTTGAACATGGCTCGTAGGTGTCGAAATGTGGAATGTGGATGGGGTCCCCTTGACTTGGCATCTCCTCTCCCATACTCCTAAGTAACAATATATCACAAGGAAGGTTATGCAGCAGCACATTTTCATTAGAACAAGTATTAGCACTTAGGAATGAGCTCACCTTGTAATTGAGTCGTTTTGCACGTGCTCGTGTTATTGGGCCATGAGTTACAGTGGTATCCATATCCATGGGAGTGATGTCCTCATCATTAGCCTTGTTTTCCTATTCCTCTGCAGCTACAGTCCCCTTTTCCTGTATATGCGTTAGTGAAAGGGTCATGATTACATCAAAGACCTCAAAAAAATGCTCTAGAGGTACAACTGAGTCACTAAAGACCATATATACTTGCAGCAAAGCTATCTCACTCTGCAGAGTAGCAATCTTCTGTGACCTCCTCAATAACTTTTTCCAGCTTCAACGACACCATCATCCTTGCTCTTCAACTCCTTGGTTTGCTCCGCGATGTTTGACTCTGAAGGACAAAAACAATCAAAATCCTCTCTAGTTACATATGGGATTCAGGAAGACTCTGACAGTATAAATTTCACTAGAAATTGACATGTGTCAAATCAGCTACGCTAACAGGAGATACAGTCATAACTATCAACTTCAAAATGATCAGCGGCTTAAGACTAATGCCATTATAATCAGGTTCCAGATTTCACGGTGAAAATCTTAATGAAAAACCTCGAATTTTGGAGCAAAACACAGCTCAATTCATCATCCAAACACCAAATCACTCCACCAAATCGCGTAAAACCCTAGCTCCTCACATCGGATCAACTCCAAAACCCAGCACAACACAAACTAAGAAGCGGAGAAAACCCACACCCACTCAAATCGAACTGAGTGGAACAACATACAAACCTAAGACGGAGATCTGAGCCTTGAGCTGCTCCAGCTACGCCCTGAGCACAACCTCCTCCTTCTCCTTCGCCTTCGCGGGATCTCCTCAGCCCCCACCGCGTCCACCACCACATCCTGTGCCGCCGCCCTGGTGACGGAAACGGCGATCAGCAGCGCCGCCACGAGAAGCCTCGGGATCCCCATCCCGAGATTAGCGAAAAAATTACACTCGCCTCAACTTCGAGTAGTAGTGGGAGTGGTCGCCTCGCTTCGCGGGGCCAAGAAATGTGGAGTTGCGTACTTGTGTGCGCGTGTATGTGTGGTGCTCTTTTATGAGGCTTCCGGGGCATGTGATACGGCGGGGACGGGACACAGTGTGCGGCTCGTGGTGGAGGGGCCCTGATCGGACGTGCGGTGTGGACTGTGTGGTAGTTTTGATGCTCACTGCTGGTGGGTCCAGCTATGGTGACGCTGTCCGGTGGTCGCCACCGTTGAGCAGGTAGGGAGGTGCTGCCATTAGAGGATTGTGGGCGCCTTTCGCCCACTTATCCAGTTTTCACCTTCTCTGAACAGTCCTTAAATTCAAGGTTTAAGTGTGTTTGGGAGTGTAGTGAGTATTAATGTGTTTTTCTAATTTTTTTGATAATCTAATTGTTTAGGAGATTGTTTTAACTGAATTTGTTATAAATAATCTAAAAAATAGCAGTTTCATAAAAATCAAAGCCTTGACATGCTTTCTTTTTCACAAAATCTTTAATTCGAACTATATTTGACATACATAATTATTACTAAATTACGATAAAACTAACATTAGCATTTCCAATAGTTTTTCAAATTAATTTTTAAATTTTTAAAAATACTTTGTTACCATACGTATTGCAACTTCACCGCAATCAAAACACAGTATTATGATCTAAACTATAGCTTATTTTGACTAAAAGCCTACAATAAGTTTAAGTCCTTTTTTACTAATCTATTGGATTTATAACCTTAAGACAGTTTATAAATTTAAATCAGGCCACATATGATCTAAGTATAAGCTCATGTTGTTTTGGAAAGAAAAATATCCATATTAGACCTATTTTACTTTCGAAAAAGTTCTAATAATCTCTTATACTTTGAAATCAAACATTTTACACCCTGTATTTTCAGAACCAGTACATATTTGTTTGCAACCACCCTTTGATCGGTTTTGACCGGTAATGTGGATAAAAAATTTTGCAATTTCATGCCTCTAATCTTCATAATTTACACAACAGTGATTATTACTTTATTTATCACTATCTCCATCCACAAAAACATATCGTTCATAATCTCCGATAAACAACTTTAACCACTAATTTTTATCACTCCCTCCTGTCAAAAAGAATGTCATTTTTTGACCCAAAAAATTAAACTTTTTTAAAATTTGATCATTAATATATTTATAAATATCTATATTAGGTATAAGAAAATTAAACAACATATTTTTTATAAACAATACTTTCATTATCTTATAATTTTATAAATTTTTATTAACATATTACAGTAAAAAGTAATTATTAAAGTTGCATCTTGAAACTTGTGCAGAGTAAAAAAAAATAACATTCTTTTTGAATCTGAAGGAATATAATACGTTAGTAAAAATTATAAAAATATAATATTATGAAAATATTTTTTTATGACGAATCTGACCATAACATTTCATGTTGAAATCTAAATATTTATAAATATATTCGTAGTAAAAATTTTAAAAATTTGACTACATGCATACCATAGTGATGATTTTTGTAGATGGAGGATCGTCACAAGAGTGTCGAAACTCTCCGGAAGAGTCCTGAACATTTTTCTTACAATTTCAATGTTAGTAAAAACAACTCCAAGTCATTTGAGCTCATTCACAATGTTGTTCAACCGAGTGAACATGGAATCCACGAACTCGGTTGGTGACATGGTGAATGTCTCGTATCTTTGCCTAACCATGAGGAACTTTGCCTCCTTGACCTTAGTGGTGCCCTCATATATCTCCTCGAGGGTGGTCCAAACTTTGTGAGCGGTGATAAGATTGCTCACGCGGTTGAACTCATTTAGAACCGGCAAAGAGAGCATTTTTGGCACGGGCATTTAAGTGGAGTTTTCTCCTATGATCATCGGAGTGATTTGTTGGATCAACCAGAGGAGTAAACTCAATCTTAACAATGTCCCAAACATCAAGCCTCATGGCCTCTAGAAAAACCGTCATGCGCACTTTCCAATAGGGATAGTTAGTCCCGTCAAAGATAGGTGAACACTCGGTGTGACCAAGATGAAAAGCCCTCATTTGAAGCCATCCTCTCTTTAGGCGGTGAAGCCTACTCAAAAGAGAGACCAAGCGTTGATACCACGTGTAGGATGGGGATGCCGACTAGAGGGGGTGAATATGAGGCTTTAAAACTTTTTAACTAAAAACAATTTTGCAAAGAAAAGACTAAGACCAAATAAACTGAAACAATTTAATAATATTTTGCACTAATAAAGAGTAAGAAAATCAAACACGGTGATTTATCCCGAGGTCTCGAAAACTCGCCCAGTCTCCCCTACTCCTCGTTAAAGCACTCAAATGAATAAGTCTTTCTTCAATATCCACAAAGGAGATTTTTCATTAAGGTTGCTCCTTCTCCACTCTGGATAGGCGAGCACCGATGCCTTTCACAAAATATGTCGAGTCTCTCTGACAACCTCCGTTAACGGAGAGGTCAACGGCCACACCTCCAAACCGTCTAGGTGAGGGCGTTCACCAAGAGTAATAAGTTGTAAGATCTTTTCTTGACTCTCAACAAATATTGAGAAACATCTAAGGATGCAAATGATGCAAATGAATGCTCTCAGAAGTTCTCTCTCAATCAAAATGAATGCTACTTGATCAAAAGATCAAGATTTTAGCACTTGAGCTCAAGTGTATTTCAAAAATTATATCTTTTAGTTCTTTAAAAAAACTGCTCAAAAAATATTTATAAACACTGATAAAAAACTGCTCGAAAAGTATTTATAAAACTAATCCAAACAGTAGAGAAATCTGCTCAAAAACTATTTAAAAATTACTCAAAAATGTGAACAGAAACTGCTCAAAATCTGCTCAAAACTGTTTATAAAATTGTTCAAAAATGTTTGTAAAAACTGATCAAAAATCTGCTCGAAAAGTGTTTATAAAACTGATCAAAACAGTAGAAAAATTTGCTCAAAAATTGTTTAAAAACTGCTCGAAAATGTGAACAGAAACTGCTCAACATGGTTTTAAAAATTGTTCAAAAATAGTAGAGAAAATCTACTCAAAAGTGTTTTAAAAACTGCTCAAAACCAGCAGAGAAAATCTGCTCAAAAGTGTTTTAAAAACTGCTTAAAAAAAAGAGATGATGCTTGAAGATGTATATGAGAATATTGCTTGAGATAGATAAGAATACTGCTCAAAACATCTATATTTATAGCCCAACCTCTCAGCTAGCCATTCTACTCGAGAGGAAGAAATCAGTACAACTAACAGTAAGCTTCGACCTCTAACGGCAAGTAAATAGCCGTTGGAATGTTAGGTCACATGAACAGTACTAATCGAAATGAATACTGTCTGGTCGTATGAACAGTGTAGTGAATGAGGGAGTTGCTGAAAAGTGGTAACTTAGAGTCAGAAGACCCTCTTTCAGAATCAGACTCAATATCGTGTTGCGACGGTTCAGCCATAGAACCTAAATCAGCTCTTTGACGTGCCCTTGCCCTCAAGCGAGTCTCCATGCCTTGTCGGGTTGCAACTTCCTGTAATTGAGCAGGATCCTCCGGAAGATGGGATGCAATGTCAACATAAGGGTGAGAAGATTGCCCCTTGTCAGCATCTTTTTCGGAAGTGATAGGAAGACAAGGAACTTTTATCATTGTTTCTTTTGTTGATGTTTCTTGATCTTCTTGTGCTTTGGTAGACTTCGACCGAGAATGAACATCTCCCAAGCATGGCAAGAATGCCACAGGTTTGGGGTTTGGGACAATCTTCTCATCCGAAAGGTACGAAAACTCTTGAGTAACAGGAGGAGGCCTCCAGTCAGAGTAGTATCACCTTCAGGTTGAGATATCACCATCCCGCAAACCATGACATCTTTTCCAATGACCTGAGTACTTGACACCTCAGTCATTGGTGCAGGAGCTTCTACAGTCTCCTGGGGAGAAGTCATTACAGCTTTTGGTGTTGCTTCCTTCATGATAACATCATTTGAGGGTTCAACTTCTTGTCTTGCAGTGGTTAAAGGAGCCTGGACTTGCACAGCTTCGGGGGGAAGAATGACCGATCGGAGCCGTCTTTACTTGGGAACTCCTGTACTCTGAGAGGATGTTCCTGTAACGGTTAATGGAGATGATAGAGATGATACCTTCTCCTTTTGCTTGCTTGGGCTTGGAAAATCTCCCACTGGTTGATCATGATGCCGCCGCTTTGGAGCTAGGCGGTCAAGAAGGTAATGATACTTCTGACTCTGTTCTAGCGTCGGAGAGATGTGGAACATGTTGTTCTCATCATCAGGATGGATGTTGCCATCGGGTCAGACGCAAACTTGTACATTTTTCAGTACAAGATCCTCCAACTCTTGGTGCAACATGCGACGATTCCTCCTACACCGATCACGCTTGCGTTGATTGAATGTAGGGATATGAGGGGCTTTGGGCAGGCCAGGTGGTGTTGGAAGAAGAGGAGGAGCCTGAGAAGGAGGCATCCAAGTGCGTCTTGCTTGAGATGGCAAGCCAACCTTTTTTCTAGGCGAAGTAGGTGCCTGCAGAGGACCCCTGCCTTGCCGAGATGAAGTCGATGTAGGTGGAGAAGTCCGCACACGCCATTGTTGCTAGACACGTGGTGGTTGCTCTGGCCGACGAGACCACTAATTCCAACGGGGTGGTAGTGGTGCTTGCCTAGGCTGGTAAGTTGATGTAGATGAAGGTTTTTGATGCGGTGCCCAAGTCTGGTGCATGTGCTGTGGACGGCGTCTTGAAGTGTGCTGCCCCAAACTTCTTCTCAACCGAGAAGAAGAGTTAGGCACGTCACAACCTCGCATCCGCTCCTGTAGACTCTTCATTTGTGTTTGTAGTTGTTGCAGTTGTTGTTGTACATCATCAGTACCGAGAGCGGGTATTTCATTCGGCAACACTGTGAACTTGTTATTGGTATTGGATGGGCCAGCTTCCACAGAAACGTGAAAGAATGACTCCCAACTGTTGCATCTAGACCTTTCATGCCTAACCCTGATGTGTTTTGATGGTTGATGATAATAAGTATTTTTGGACTAACTATGTGTTTGAGTTAGTGTTACAAATTTCAGACAACCGCACAAAAAGCGAGGGCTGGTGATCAAAATGTTGAAGTTCAATTTAAGTCATTCAAAAGCATAAGAAGACGCAAAAAGAAATTGTTTTTGCTGGACTAAACTGATGCATTGAGGTATGTTGTACTTCTAGGTTTACCGATCTCAGGGTGCATGAAGATCGATCGGTTTAAGGATTGTATTCTTAGTTTAAACCGTACTATAAAGAGGGGACGCAAGTTTTCTCTACATCTCCAATTATACCGAGAAAAATCTAGGTCAATGCACGCATATCATTATCTGTGGTTTTTCGACAATTTGTTTTGATATATTGAATTTTGTCAACAGTTGAGGTTTTTACTTCTTGAGAAAGATCTGAAAAGATCTAATTTTTGTTGCTGTTGTCAAAAATGTTCTTCTCGAAAATATCTTCAAAACAAAACTGAAATCATTTGAATCAGATCTCTGGATTTTGAGCTTTCTCTATTTTTATCCAGACTGACTGTCAGTGTTGATAACTGACTGTCAGTATGAATGTCAGTTTGATAAACTGACTAATCTCCAGAGAGTATGTTTTTTGAGCTGATTTTTTCTTTACTAGACTGACTGTCAGTGTTGGTAACTGACTGTCAGTATGAATGTCAGTTAGTGCAAACTGACAAATCTCCAGAGAGCATGTTTTTCTGTCTCAGATTTTTTTGTACTAAACTGACTGTCAGTATGAGTATACTGACTGTCAGTGTGGGTTTCGACCACAGAGAGTTTTTGAGTTGGTTTTTATTCTGTTTTTCTCTGTGTTACTGAAACTGAGACTGACTGTCAGTTTGACACACTGACTGTCAGTTTGGTCAGTAAATTTTTGCTGTTATCTGCTTCAACGGTTATAAAGTTTTTTTTAGCCGTTGCTTTTCACTGTTGATTTTGTGGACACTGACTGTCAGTATGGACTGTTTCTTTTTACCGTTTTAGTCCACAACGTTCGAGCTGTTTTGATCCTATTTTTACTCTTTCTGGTGATACACTAGACTGACTGTCAGTTTGTGAAACTGACTGTCAGTCTTGGTTACTAATTTTCAGCTCGAGCACAAACGGCTCTTTTGACCACGAAGGCTATAAATAGAGATGTTGAGCTGCTGTTTCAATACAAGCAAATACAGCAACATAGTCTTTCATACTTTCTCACTAGTGCCTCTTCGTTTTACTTAAAACTTGATCTTTTGATCGAGTCGTGAGAGTATTAGCCACATCGAGCATATTGTTCTTGCATTCCAATTTCTAGATATTTTTCTCGGTGTGCATTGGAGGCCTAGAGTAGACCTTGCTTCTTATTACTCTTGGTGAGCGCCCTCACCTAGACGGTTCGGAGGCGGAAATCGCTGATCTCTCCAAATCGGAGATTGTCGGAGAGACGCGATAACTTGTAAAAGGCTTGGTGTTCGCCTTTCCGGAGGGGACAAGGAGCAACCTTAGTAGATAGTGTCCTGTGTGGATACTGAAGCTATACTCAAGGACTGAGTGCTTCAACGAGGACTAGTGGAGACTGGGCGTATCTCCGATACCTCGGGATATATCGGTTTCAATCTCTTATCTTTTACTATTACTTGCTTTACCTTAATTTGAATTTTCATTTGCAAAAACAAATTTTAAAAGTCTCCTATTCACCCCCTCCCCCTCTAGTCGACATCCTGATCCAACACGTGGTATCAGAGCACGGTCTCTCATTTATAAGCTTCACCGCTTAGAGAGAGGATGTCGTCTACTGATGGCTTTAATCTGGGTCATACTAACCGTGCGCCTATCTTTGATGGGACTAACTATCCCTACTGGAAAGTGCGTATGTCTGTATTTCTAGAAGCCATGGGATTGGATGTCTGGTTGATCGTTAAAGTTGGTTTTTCTCCTCCGGATGATCCGGAAAGCTATACTGAAGATGATAAGAGAAAACAACATTTGAATGCTCGTGCTTTAAATGCTTTATTTACTGGTTTATCTCTAAATGAATTTAATCGTGTAAGCAACTTGAATACTGCTCACAAAGTTTGGAAAACTTTAGAAGAAATATATGAAGGAACTACTAAAGTAAAAGAGGCTAAACTTTTAATGGTTAGACAAAAGTATGAAACTTTCAAAATGTCTTCTTCTGAATCTGTTGATTCCATGTTTACTAGATTGAATAATATTGTGAATGAACTTAAAGGTCTTGGTGTTATCTTTACTGATCTGGAAATTGTCAGAAAAATGCTTCGAGCTCTCCCAGAAAGCTTTGACACTCTTGTAACAGTTTTGACAAACTCCGATCTTTCTACAACTTCACCTACTGATCTCTATGGAAATTTGATTACCCATGAAATGCACAAAAAGGAGAAGAAGGAACTGAACGAAACCTCTGATACAAAGAAAAAGACGGAGGCCTTCAAAGCAAATTCCAAGGACGGCACAAGTGAAGGTTCCTCCGATGAAGACTTGGCTCTCTTGGTAAGAAATACTCAACGTCTTCTTCGCAGGTTACACAAGAAGGGAGTAAGCATCGACACTCGTGCAAAAGGTTCAAGACCAACAAACTTCAAAGATGTGATATGCTATGAATGTCATGAAAAAGGACATATAGCATCAAGATGTCCGAACAAGAACAAATCTACGGATAAAAAGAAGAAGAACTTCAAGAAGAAGTTTAACACTCCTAAAAAGGCATGCTTTGGCGAATGGATGTCTGGAGGTGAGAATTCCGACTCCGACTCTGATGATGAGAGATGTACAAAGAAATTAGCCGGAATCGCCCTCAAAAATTCATCAAGCTCTCCAGTTTGCCTTATGGCAAAAAGGAATGAAAAGGTAACTTCTTTTGATCCCTCCTATGATGATCTAGTTGAAATGCTAAATGAAATCAATGAGGCCTATGGCAAAACTAAAAGAAAATATAAGACCCTTAAGGAAGAATTTTTAACTCTTTCTGATCAACACTCTGAATTAAAGGAATCCTATGAAAATGCTCTTATGAAAGATGTCTCAAATTTGTCTTGTAAAGCTAGCATTGGTACTTCTTGTGATGATATTGATAATTTTCAACTAGATATACCATGCGCTTCAAATGAATCAATTCTCTGTGAAAATATTAAACTTAAATCTCAAGTTAAAAAATTAGAAAAAGGGTTAGAAAATAGCTATAAAGGTAAAATATCTCTTGACCTAATTTTAGGTAGTCAAAGATGCACCTTTAGAAAAGAAGGTCTAGGATATTTTCCTAATAAAGATAAAAAGATAAAAATTAGAACTGTTTTTACAAAAGCATGTAACCTGTTTTGTCATAAATGCCATGAAGTAGGTCATTCACATGATTCATGCCCTCTTATGACATCTGCATATTTTGATGCTTGTTACATGCTAAAACGGTCAAAGAAAGGTTATGCTATTGCAAAGTATGTTGGTGCACCAATGATGAACAAAAGAAAAAAATCTATTTGGGTGCCCAAAACTTTGATCGCTAATATTAAAGGACCCAGAAGTGTTTGGGTACCAAAATCAACTTAAATTCTTTTGCAGGTAAACTACAAAAATGGTGGACGTCATTGGGTACTTGATAGCGGATGCTCCGAGCATATGACCGGAAACGCCAAACTGTTCACCACAATCAAAGACAATTCCGACGAACATCAAAAGATCACCTTTGGAAATAATCGTCAAGGAAGCGTGACAGGTTTGGGTAAAGTTGCCATTTCAAATGATTTAACAATTTCAAATGTTCTTTTGGTTGAATCTTTGAATTTTAATTTGCTTTCAGTTGCACAAATTTGTGATCTTGGTTTCCGCTGTATCTTTTATCCAAATGAAGTTTTTGTTGAAAATTTAAAAGACAATTCTTTGATTTTTAAAGGTTTTCGTCATGAAAGTTTATATCTAGTTGATTTCTCTTCAAAAGATGCATCTCTTGCAACATGTCTTGTCTCACAAACATCTAAAGGATGGTTATGGCATCGGAGACTTGCTCATGTTGGAATGCATCAACTTAAAAAGATTTTCAAACGTGATTTAGTTATTGGCTTAAAGGATGTGGTCTTTGAAAAGGATAAACCTTGTAGCGCTTGTCAAGCAGGCAAGCAAATAGCTACCACACATCCAACTAAGCGAATACTTTCTACAAGAAAACCTTTGGAACTTTTGCATATGGATTTATTTGGACCTTCAGAGTTCCAAAGTATTGGGGGAAATAGTTATTGCTTTGTTATTGTTGATGATTTCACTCGTTTTACTTGGGTTTTCTTTATTTCTCAAAAATCTGAAACCCCCGATGTTTTCAAAAGTTTTGCAAAACGTGTTTCTAATGAATTCGAATTATCCATCAAGAAAATCCGTAGTGATCATGGTGGAGAGTTCGTTAATTCAACTTTATTTGATTTTTGCGACTCTCTTGGAATCAAACATGAATTTTCCACACCCTACACTCCACAGCATAATGGAGTTGTTGAAAGGAAAAATCGAACATTAATAGAGATGGCAAGAACCATGTTATGTGAGTATAATACTCCTATTCGCTTCTGGGCAGAAGCAGTTCACACAGCTTGCTATTCTATTAATCGACTCTATTTGCATCCTCTTTTGAACTTGACACCTTATGAACTTCTTTTTGGAAGAAAACCAAATATTTCATATTTTCGTGTTTTTGGTTGTAAATGTTACATCTTAAGAAAAAGAAACTTTGGTGGAAAATTTCAAAGAAAAGTTGATGAGGGTTTTCTAGTTGGTTATTCTACCACTAGCAAAGTCTATCGTGTTTTTAACAAAACGTCAGGTTGTATTGAGGAATCTTGCAATATTGAGTTTGATGAATCTAATAACTCGCAAGAAGAGCAAGCTGTTCATGACACTTCAGGTGAAATTCAAGAACCTTTGAAAGAACTTACCATTGAAGAAGCTGAGGAAGTTGATCAAGATAATGATGGAAGTGAAGAGAACAATGAACAACCTGGACCTCCTGTGCAAGTTGAGTCTGCTGCAGAAGAAGCAGCACAAGAAGAAGCGCCAAGCCAGCATAGATCAATTATCAAGGATCACCCTTTGAACCAAGTTCTGGGTGATATTAGTAAGGGTGTTCTAACTCGATCTCGTATTGCTTCTTTTTGTGAACATCATTCATTTGTTTCTTCTTTAGAACCTACATGTGTTAGTGAAGCTCTAGATGATCCTGACTGGGTAAATGCTATGCATGATGAACTAAATAATTTTACTAGAAATAAAGTCTGGAACTTAGTAGAAAGACCTAAGGATCATAATGTCATTGGAACAAAATGGGTTTTCAGAAATAAGCAAGATGAAAATGGACTAGTAATTAGAAACAAGGCTCGTCTTGTTGCTCAAGGTTTCACTCAAGTCGAAGGTTTAGATTTTAGTGAAACTTTTGCTCCTGTGGCGAGACTTGAAGCAATTAGAATTCTTCTTGCTTATGCTTCTCATTTTAACATTAAACTTTTTCAAATGGATGTTAAAAGTGCTTTTCTAAATGGTGAAATTTCAGAACTTGTATTTGTAGAGCAACCTCCCGGGTTTGAAGATCCAAAATTTCCAAACCATGTTTTTAGACTAACGAAAGCTCTGTATGGCCTCAAACAAGCTCCTCGAGCTTGGTATGAACGCCTTAGAGATTTTCTTCTTTCTAAAGGTTTTAAAACTGGGAAGGTTGACACAACTCTGTTCACCAAGAAAATAGATGATGATTTATTTATTTGCCAAATTTATGTGGATGACATAATTTTTGGATCTACTAATGAATATTTTTGTCAAGAATTTGGAGATATGATGTCTAGGGAGTTCGAGATGTCCATGATTGGTGAGCTGAGCTTCTTTCTTGGACTTCAAATCAAGCAACTCAAGAACGGTACGTTCGTGAGTCAAACAAAGTACGTGAAGGACCTGCTCAAGCGCTTTGGGATGGAAGAAGCTAAGGCTATCAAGACCCCCATGGCTACAAATGGACACCTCGACATGGACAGAAATTCAAAATCAGTAGATTCTAAACTCTATAGGTCTATGATTGGTAGTCTTTTATATCTTACAGCATCTAGGCCTGATATCATGTTTAGTGTGTGTTTATGTGCTAGATTTCAGTCAGATCCTAAGGAATGTCATTTAACTGCTCTTAAAAGAATCCTTAGGTATTTAAAATGTTATCCCAGTTTAGGCCTTTGGTACCCTAAAGATGCAAATTTTGAATTAATTGGGTATTCTGATTCTGATTATGCTGGGTGTAAGATTGATCGAAAGAGCACATCTGGTAGCTGTCAGCTGTTGGGGAGATCATTAGTATCATGGTCATCTAGGAAGCAAAACTCAGTTGCTCTCTCAACAGCTGAAGCTGAATACGTGTCTGCAGGTAGTTGTTGTGCTCAATTATTATGGATGAAACAGACATTTTTGGATTATGGAATCAAATTTGATAAAGTGCCACTTCTGTGTGATAAGGAAAGTGCCATTAAAATTGCTAATAATCCTGTTCAACATTCTAGAACTAAGCATATTGAAATACGACACCATTTCATAAGAGATCATGTGGCAAAAGGAGATATTGATCTTAGTCATGTAAGAACAGATCTTCAACTAGCAGATATCTTCACCAAACCACTAGATGAATCCAGGTTTTGCTTTCTTAGAGGTGAACTAAATATTATAGATGTTTCAAATGCCAGTTGATAAAGTGATATTTTTATTAACTTCATCATACTATTGGTTGCTTATCTTGATTAATGAAGTATAATATATATATATATATTTTATTATTAAATATTTTCTCCCTTTGAGCTCTCTCCTGGTCGAAGTCATAACTGACAGTCAGTTTTTATAACTGACAGTCAGTATAGTGTTGTTCCTTGGTCGTAGGGTTCTGGTCGTTTTGAAGTCTCACACTGACTGTCAGTATTAAACACTGACTGTCAGTCTCAGCACTTGATTTTATTGAACTGACATTCAGTGTACCACACTGACTGTTAGTTTTTAAAACGAAGTGACTAGACTGACAGTCAGTTTGTGAAACTGACTGTCAGTTTGGGTCCTTAAAACCCTAAACCGAGCTTTTCTTTTTATCTTCTTCGGCCGCCGTTTTCTTTCTCATCGCCGTCGCCGTCGCCGTTGCTCCTCCTCATCGCCGTCGCCGTCGCCGTTGCTCCTCCTCATCACCGTCGTCTCGTCGTCCTTCTCCCGCAGTGAGCTCTCTCTCTCTCCTTCTTCTTCTTCTTCTTCGTTATTTCTTTCTTTCTCTCTTTAATTCCTTCTTTTCTTTCTACTAATCCGAAATTGCTTTTCTTTTTTCTTTCCTTGATCTGCAATAGCACTCTATCTTCACAATCTTTGCAAAATTCCCTCTCAAATCCCCACAAAAACCTCGCCATTTCTCAGTTCGCTGTTCTAGGTTGGAACTGACAGTCAGTTACACAAACTGACTGTCAGCATCAGGTTCTAACTGACTATCAGTTCATAAGACTGACTATCAGTCTGAACCCTGAAAACAGAAATTTTTGTTTTCTCCACCCTTGTTCATCCTTGCATTTCTTCAGCTATCCACTATGTCTGATCAGCCTCATCGCCGCGTTGCTCGACGCAAGACCGTTGCGTCCAGCAGCAGGTCTTCAGGCCAGTCCTCTGGGGCTCGGCGTTCCCCCACTCCAGAGCGTGTCCCCGTGAACTATTCGCGGTGGAACACTAGTCGGCTTCGGACTCTTCGTCAGCCGAACCCCTATCTATCTCCTCGTCCTTCTGGCACGGATGCCTCGCCACGTACCACCTTCTACACCATCACTCAGTTCGACATGTTTGAGAGCATCTACTCTCACATGCCCTTCTTTGTTCATCGTTCTGTCTCTTGGCAGACGATAGTTTCTCGCACTGGCATCGCTTCTCTTTCTGATGCTTTTGCCTCTGTAGGGATCCGAGACTTGGTCTCTGATTCTTCTTTGACCTGGGCAGAGGAGCCCATTAGGCAGTTCTATGCCACCCTCCACATTTCTCCTCAGCGTGACTCACTGACCTTTATGACCGGCCTCCAGGTATACACGGTCACAAAGGAGCAGCTTGAGGCCGCTTTAGGACTGGTTCGTCCTGCTTCAGGGCGCCAGCTCCACACTTTACCTGAACTTGAGCATCGTGAGGTCGCTATGCTCTACTCCGGCGCCTTCCAGGTTCGTCACATTGCCGGCATGCGCCGCGATGTTGACCTGGCGCTGAAGATTCTTCGCCTCACTCTTCTTCCGATCACAGGTGACCGCGCCAGGGTCACCTACATCACTCTCCATGTTCTCATCTCGATCTTTCGAGAGGAGCCCTTCGACATCGCTGATCTCCTCATTAGTGAGCTTCAACACGTTCTTCTCTCTCCTCGTCGTCGCCTGGTGTATGCCCCATACATCATGGCACTACTGCTCCACATTCGAGCAGTAGACACCGCTCTTCCTCGCCCTCATCAGCTTATGGCCTTCTTTCCCCCTGGCCAGGCTGATCGTCGCCTGGGCACTCGTCCTTCAGCTCCTAGTGCTCCCTCCTCAGCCTCTGATGATGATGAGGATTCTGAGGACGCGACTGCAGCTCCAGCTTCTGCCTCTGCTCCTGCCCCTTCTAGCAGCTCCCGCACAGCTTCCTCTCTTGCATCTCTGCAGGTGTCTCTTGACCAGGTCATTCAGACACAGCAGGTGATCCAGAGTACCTTGGCAGCTCAGCAGGAGATCCTTCAGCAGATACTGCAGCGACTTCCAGCTCCTGATGCTGCGATGGCATCTGCTTCCCTTGCTCCTCGCAAGAGGGCACGGCCTACAGTTTCTTCACCAGCATCATCTGCCGGCACCGCTCCAGTTCTAGCAGGACCTGCATCTCCCGCCGTCGTACCTTCCGCGTCTCCTACAGCTTCCGGAGGCACTGAGGTTCTAGGAGACTCAGATGACCAGGAGTAGATTAGGATTAGTTTCTCATGTTAGGCCTCCCTTTTTGTGCTTGATGCCAAAGGGGGAGAGATGGATGATGTTATGATATTTTGTTTAGATGTTATGATATTTTGTTTAGATGGATGAATATTTTGTGATATGATTATGATATGTTTTTTGTGGTTCTCTCTATTATGCTATGATATGCTCTGATACATCTTGAGGGATGTGCACACTTTCAGGGGGAGATTTTTGCACAAAATCAGGGGGAGTATTAGTTGGTATTAGTTTATTAACTTGTTATCATCAATCATCAAAAAGGGGGAGATTGTTGCATCTAGGCCTTTCATGCCTAACCCTGATGTGTTTTGATGGTTGATGATAATAAGTATTTTTGGACTAACTATGTGTTTGAGTTAGTGTTACAGATTTCAGACAACCGCACAAAAAGCGAGGGCTGGTGATCAAAATGTTGAAGTTCAATTTAAGTCATTCAAAAGCATAAGAAGACGCAAAAAGAAATTGTTTTTGCTGGACTAAACTGATGCATTGAGGTATGTTGTACTTCTAGGTTTACCGATCTCAGGGTGCATGAAGATCGATCGGTTTAAGGATTGTATTCTTAGTTTAAACCGTACTATAAAGAGGGGACGCAAGTTTTCTCTACATCTCCAATTATACCGAGAAAAATCTAGGTCAATGCACGCATATCATTATCTGTGGTTTTTCGACAATTTGTTTTGATATATTGAATTTTGTCAACAGTTGAGGTTTTTACTTCTTGAGAAAGATCTGAAAAGATCTAATTTTTGTTGCTGTTGTCAAAAATGTTCTTCTCGAAAATATCTTCAAAACAAAACTGAAATCATTTGAATCAGATCTCTGGATTTTGAGCTTTCTCTGTTTTTATCCAGACTGACTGTCAGTGTTGATAACTGACTGTCAGTATGAATGTCAGTTTGATAAACTGACTAATCTCCAGAGAGTATGTTTTTTGAGCTGATTTTTTCTTTACTAGACTGACTGTCAGTGTTGGTAACTGACTGTTAGTATGAATGTCAGTTAGTGCAAACTGACAAATCTCCAGAGAGCATGTTTTTCTGTCTCAGATTTTTTTGTACTAAACTGACTGTCAGTATGAGTATACTGACTGTCAGTGTGGGTTTCGACCACAGAGAGTTTTTGAGTTGGTTTTTATTCTGTTTTTCTGTGTTACTGAAACTGAGACTGACTGTCAGTTTGACACACTGACTGTCAGTTTGGTCAGTAAATTTTTGCTGTTATCTGCTTCAACGGTTATAAAGTTTTTTTAGCCGTTGCTTTTCACTGTTGATTTTGTGGACACTGACTGTCAGTCTTTGTAACTGACTGTCAGTATGGACTGTTTCTTTTTACCGTTTTAGTCCACAACGTTCGAGCTGTTTTGATCCTATTTTTACTCTTTCTGGTGATACACTAGACTGACTGTCAGTTTGTGAAACTGACTGTCAGTCTTGGTTACTAATTTTCAGCTCGAGCACAAACGGCTCTTTTGACCACGAAGGCTATAAATAGAGATGTTGAGCTGCTGTTTCAATACAAGCAAATACAGCAACATAGCCTTTCATGCTTTCTCACTAGTGCCTCTTCGTTTTACTTAAAACTTGGTCTTTTGATCGAGTCGTGAGAGTATTAGCCACATCGAGCATATTGTTCTTGCATTCCAATTTCTAGATATTTTTCTCGGTGTGCATTGGAGGCCTAGAGTAGACCTTGCTTCTTATTACTCTTGGTGAGCGCCCTCACCTAGACGGTTCGGAGGCGGAAATCGCTGATCTCTCCAAATCAGAGATTGTCGGAGAGACGCGATAACTTGTAAAAGGCTTGGTGCTCGCCTTTCCGGAGGGGACAAGGAGCAACCTTAGTAGATAGTGTCCTGTGTGGATACTGAAGCTATACTCAAGGACTGAGTGCTTCAACGAGGACTAGTGGAGACTGGGCGTATCTCCGATACCTCGGGATATATCGGTTTCAATCTCTTATCTTTTACTATTACTTGCTTTACCTTAATTTGAATTTTCATTTGCAAAAACAAATTTTAAAAGTCTCCTATTCACCCCCTCCCCCTCTAGTCGACATCCTGATCCAACACCAACCAGTTACTTTAACCTCGGGGGTGAAAGAACCCGTCGGACCAGGCATTCTTGCTCGCTTGGTCGAATGGCGCCTCCAGAATTCCCTCATGATGGAAAGTCTCAACAAATCCTTGATCTTGCTATTCGTCCATTCATCAGGGAACAAGTCATAGGGCGGTGTACTATGTAAGGATAGCGACAAGTCCTGTCAATGAGATCACTTGCACCAAGCAACCAATCCTCTTCAGGAATAGCAACGCGGGCGATGCGGGCACCAAGTTGCTCCTGCAAGATATTCACCTTACAGTACTTCCTTCTGAGATTGCGCAGCTTGTTAGGATTGAAGGCCCAACGGCCAAATGACATCTGCCTCCTTAGAGTATAGGAGGCATTCTCCAGTGCATTGAATAACTCAACCTCAGCACACTGCACACCAGGAGTACACAGTGCAAGACCGATGAGTAGACCATCCACATAGAGAGGCGGCATGGTGCTGCCTGTTGCTGACTCGCTGATGAAGCCGTTGAGCAGTTTGAACATCGCCTTGAATGTCGGCGACGAAAGCATTCTTCAGAAGGTTGCGTCCTTCTATCATCAAGGCGCGGTGTTCTTTCTTGGCTTTAGCAGAGGCACGTTTATGTGCCTTCTTTGACTCCATCGCCTGGAACTCCACAGGCTCTTGAGTTTGATGGAAGTACGTTGTGTAGCCGTCTTGAAGATTGCCACCAGAGGCAATGTCCCAAACTGAACCATCAAAACTTCTTCATCTGTGCGAGCAAGCTTGTTGAGGAAGGACTCACATGCAAAAAGGGGTTCCTTGATCAACTTATGCATCATCACATTTACTATGCAGGCGCTCCATAGACGAGCAGCCATATGCATGATGGATGAAAGACAGAGGGCATGCAGAAGCGAGTCAGACGACCATCGGAGCACAGCAAACATGAGAGGAGAACCAGGTCCCACTAGGCGTGCCATTTTGTTTCGCCGGGAAGATCTCTCTTCTGGGAAACTGGCCCCTTTTTCGTGGTGCGAGCATGTCAGTATACATAAGTATACACATAACAGAACATAGAATGTACAATCTTAGAGGAAATGATGTACTTTATTAATTCTGAAAAGAATTACAAATTACAAGTCCTCTTGGGATTTACAAGCTCTTATTGCGCCAAGGAAAATACATATTGACTTCAGGAGACTGCATGGTTCATGGTTCCTCAGAGCTTTTGAAAAGCTCCTGGTTAATTACATCTACAGAACGAGTTCACAGAAAACCTCTGATTAAGCTGAGCTAATGGTTGTGATTTTCAAGCTTCAAAATAACTTTGCCCTTTGATGAATATATACAATGCGTATGCCCATGCATGCAAATATGCAAATCCATAGCCTCGTCAGTCTATGATACTATCACAAAATATGGCCTTCGCCTCGTCGGTGCCTGGTCAGGGGGTTGTTCGGCCTCGTCAGTCACGAACAAGTGGATGCCTTCGCCTCATCAGTACCTGGCATGAATGGTATCCGGCTTCGTCAATCACGGACAAAAAGCATGTCGTCTTCGCCTCATCAGTACCCAACGACATGGAAAAGTGAATGGAATGACTTGTGATAGCATCTTGACTTCCTTAGCTTCAAGAAATACATATTGCACAATAGGCAGTACATCGGACCATTCATCAATCGCTTTGATTGTTTTGACAATTTTTGACATGATTGAACTGCACTAGCTTCTCTTCAACCAACTGGATGAAAGCGTTTTGATCCTCTGATCTGCTAGAAACTTGGAGGAATAGTTTCTGGATAGATCTTCGATTGGTCATCAAAATTTGAGATCAATCGGACCGTCGGATTGAAAACTATCTTCAATGCAACGTTCATACATCAGACTGAAATTCAGCGAGACAAAACTTGTTTGCATTGGTCTTTTGGAGATCTTCTTGACTTTGGATTGAGGTGAGAATTGTAGGAGTTTCTTCACCATGATTCTACTATTTACCATGAAAATTTGGGGTCGATTGGACTTCTGGATGAGAAGTTATTATCGATCTTCTCCCGTGCGACAAGCTGAAACGTCTTCTAGGCAAAGCATCTCTTTTGGTCAACTTCGACCTTAGAGATCTCTGATTGGCTTGCAACTTGGAATACATGTTTTTCCTGTACTCCCCTGTTCACCATAAAAATTTGGAGTCGATCGGACTTCCAGATCATAAGTTATCATCGATCTACTCCCAAAAAACAAGCTGAAATGGCATTGGACAGAGCCTCTCTCCTGATCTAATTTCAACCTTAGAAATCTCCGATTGGCTTGAAACTTGGAGTACATGTTGTACCTGTACTCCCCTGTTCACCATAAAAATTTGAAGTCAATCGGACTTAAGGATGAGAAGTTATCATCGATCTTCTCCCATTAGGGCAAGCTGAAATGGCTTCTGGACAGAGCCTCTTTTCTGGTCAAATTGAACCTTAGGTATCTTTGATTGACTTGAAAATTGGTGGAAGGATTTCTCATAGAGTCCTCTATTCAACATAAAAAGTTGGAGTCGATCGGACTTCTGGATGAAAAATTATCACCAATCTTCTCCCATTAAGGCAAACTAAAATGACACCGGACAGAGTCTCTCTTGTGGTCGAATTTTGACTTCAGAGATCTCTGATTATCTTCAAACTTGGAGGACATGTTGCACCTGTACTCCCCTTGTTCACCATAAAAATTTGGGGTCGATCGGACTTCTGGATGAGAAGTTATCATCGATCTACTCTCATGGTTCAAGTTCGATCTGATTGCTGTTTTCAAGTCTTTGCTTGAAAATACTCAGTTTCGACCGAAAACGCACTTGATTTCAATCAAGTTGCTGTTGTTTGGTCTCTGGCTGGAAATACTTGTCGGTTTTGACTGAAAACGTAATTGAAGATTAGATCGAATGCTAATCAAATCTACTACTTGAACTGGGTTCAAGGAACTTCAATTAAAAAGCGATTATGGATCTTGATCGAATGTGATCAAATCGAATGCTAATCAGATGTACACTATGAGACTAACGTGGTTTAATGAGTATATGTGTTTTAGTCTCAAAGTGGATTGCGAGATAAAAGCAAACAACGGCGTATGGAGAATGATGTTGATATGAGCTATTTTGAGCGAGGTCAAGCTTCAACATAGGTAAAATCTAAGATTAAGAATCATTTTCTTAGGATTTTATCGATCTCAGCATTTGGAGATAGACCGAGTTGATAGATTTCTTTTTACTAGTTTAACCGTACTATTAAGACGGAAACTAGTAGTTTGAATCGATCTAGTATGGAAGCTCAAATGCATTCATATCATATGACACTAGTACTTATTCACCTCTTGCATGCTAGAAAATAAGTGTAGTTTGTTTGAATTATAGATAATATTTGAAAACTACACTTAGTTGTGGTCGTATATGCACAAATTGGCCATATCACTATTTGGAGCTGGTCGTGATCATAGAAGTTCAAACTAGTCATACCAGTACACTACTCGAATGTGAACACTCGACCATATCCATTCGACGACTTGTTTTCGATCGGATATTCGACCAATGGCTTAAAGTTATTCAATCAAAACTGGTCGTGGTCTATGCTGATTGTCAGCATACATATCCACGTGGACACAAACAAATTGCATTTGCAAATAGCCTCAAATTAAGTTAGAGTAAAAATTCCTAAGTTCTGTTTTCGGTTTGCACAGGTCGAACATTGTCTGTGGTGATCAGACATTGTCCCACCAATACAAAACTATTCTAGTTATGTGCAAAATGAAACCAGAGACACATAAATCCGTCAGGAGGCATTTGTCTGGATCTGGCCAGACAATGTCCAGCCAGTAAAAAACTTGTGAGTTTTAAACAAAAATGGACCAGAGACAAATGAATTTGTCCGGGCACATCTGTCTGGGACTGAACGGACTTTGTCCAATGTGAGCGGACAATGTCCGCCCAATACAAATTCGTTTTGAGGCAAATTAAAAAGTGAACCAGAGACATTTATATCTGTTCGGGCTTTTTGTCCGAACAAAAGGTTATTTGTCCGGCCTTCACAAAAATAGTTGAACGGTAACTGACACGTTTGCAACAGTCATATTGACACGTACTGTCCGGACATTGTCGGACATGGCCGGACAATGTCCGACCTGTACAAAATTTTCTCAGCTTCTTTCAAACGGCTAGTTTCTTTGTGAGGGCTATATATACCTCGTCTTGGCCAGAATTTGAGATGCTCAACAATTCAAAAATTCTATGCAAAAACTAGCCAAATCCTTTGAATTCAAGCTCTTGCATCTATAGCCAAAATTTGAGCCAAAATTTTTGAGAGCATTTGAGAAGAGAATCATTTGTGAGAGGCTAATATTGCTTAGTGCACATCATCCATTATTTTGCAAGCTAGTGCTAGAGTGTGGGCATTCGTTTGCATCATTTGAGTTTCTAACACTTAATGCATTCAAATGAAGGCGTGATTTATTACTCTTGGCTATCACTATCGTCTAGACGGTTTTGGAGGAAAGTCGCGATCTCTCCGTTGGAGTTTGTTGGAGAGGCCGACAAAAATGTGTGAAAAGTATTGGTGCTCGCCTATCCGAAGTGGAGAAGGAGCAACCCGAGTGGAGATATCATTCGTGGATATAAAAGCGAGGCTCATGCATGAACGCTTCAACGAAGAGTAGGGGAAATCGGGTGAGTCTCCGAAACCTCGGTAAAAATTATTGTGTCAATTGTTTCTCTTTTGCACAATTTGTATTTACCTTGACACAATTGCTTTCAGCCTTCCACTTACTCTTGTTGTATGTTGTATTGCATTTTCTATCTTATTGAATGCAACTTGATCTTAGATAGTTTTAGAACCTTTTGTGAAAACTCGTTTTTCTTTCATATCTTGCAAAAAATAGTTTTAGTCGAAAAGATTTTTTAAAGCCTTCTATTCACCCCCTTTAGTCGGCATCCTCAATCCTACACCGAGCTCCTCCTCAAAATATAAATTTGAAATTTGAAATTTGGAATCTGAATTTTAAACTTTGAATATTATAGTTTGAAATTTGAAATTCAAATGTCAAACTCAGATTTCGTATTCAAATTCAAATTTGAGACTTGAATTTAAAAATTCAACTTGAATATAAGATTTGTCTGAAATTTGAATTTAGAAACCAAATCCAAATTCAAATTTGAATTTAAATTTTAAAATATTATTGTGAGAGATGAAACAAGCGAATGTCATCGAATTCTTGGGGATAACGATAAGAATTCATCTAGCTCATTTGAATTCAAAATTCAAATGTTAAAATTTCAAATTCATAATTTGATGAGGAGCTAAGCGGCGGTATTTAAAATTTACAAAACCCAACACAAATAAATAATAAATAAGGTAATAATTGTTGTTATGTAATTTAGAAAAATTAGAGAGATGAAATTACAAAATTTCCCATCATCATATGACTTGTCCGGTTTTAAAATAGAGAGATTATCTGGTCTTTTCTAAAAATAGAGAGGTGGATTTCTTTTCTTTGAAAATAATGTTTAAGAGGAAACTACACAGAAGGCTACAACTATGGGGCACACGAGCGGCAGCCAGCCACGGCCAAGTGCGCTCGTCGGGGGTGGCGGTGACCAAATGAGGCAGTGGCCAGAAGGCAGCGTGCGAGTGGTGCCCAACCACGGCATAGTGGCGAAAAATGCAGCTGAGCAATGGCTGCTGCCAACTTATTCTTGATGTACATTCACATCTTGCGCTTAACTGGAGTATCATGCACTTGCAATTAAGTAATGTCCATTTACTTTGATATGTGTGCATAAGGAGATAAAATGATGTCAGGCCACCTTTATAAATATTGATGAACATTTTAGAGATATGTGATGTACATTTCATTCAAATTTACAGGATGTATTTGATGTCCGTATATAGTCTTAGTCTAACTCATGAGATATAATTTAGTTGTTTTATTGTTTGTATGTAAAAATAAGTTAGAATTGTAGGGTGTAAGATTACTTAATGAACTAAACTAAAGGAAACATATATTTTGAATGTATGTCACGAGTCAAGCCTGTTTAATTGCATAATTAGAAATTGATTAACACGCATTAATAATTTTTTAGTATGAATTAAGGTTAATTAAGGATTATTATGATATAATAATGATTATTATAATATAATATTACATATTGTTGGTTTTAGTAATATTTTTACATTCTACATATTTTGTATTTATATCATCTCTGCAAACAATCAAACAATATTCTATTTTAACATATATTATTAATATAACCAATTAAACATTATCTCATTACATCACTATAACATGTTTTACTCAATTTGTCTCACTTATACAAGTTAAACTCCAATCTATACGAGTAGCTAAATATACTTATATAATCTCAAACTACCCAACAAAACTTCATAATTCAAACTCCCTCCAAGAAATTTCAAACTTTCAAAAAAATTCCCTTAGGCTACCTCCAACGGCGACGGCAGCGACGGCTCGCGTCGACGGCGGCGGAGGGCTGCTCGACGTTTCGTCGGCGCGATGGGACGTCCGCGCGCTACGGGACGAGGCAAGCGCGAGCGAGGACGCGGCGAGGAAGCGTCGCCGTTGGAGGAGACGAGAACGCAAAGGGACGCGTTTTGCGGGCCCCACCGACGAAACAAAACCCGTACCATACCCGCGTGAAAGATTATCTGACAGGTGGGGCCAGAAAACGAGAGGACCCACATGTCATCGAATGAGTGTACGCTTAAATCGTCGCAAACGATTAAAGCGTGGGCCCCACACCCACGTTCACCATGCCGATGTCAGGACGCACACGCACCACGCGTACAGGATGGTACATCGCTGACGTGTGGGCCCAAAACGACGCGTCCCCACACGTCATACGCAGTACGATACTAAAACCGCGTCGCACGAGATTTAATGCCTGGTGGGGCCCGCCACTCAGGAGTGCACCGCGTGGCTGACGTCGGCGACACGCGCGCGCCTCAGCCGAAGCCAATGACATGTGGGGCCGCAAAAAAGAGTGGCCCGCCTGTCAGTGAGTGATGTTGAATAAATGAACGTATAATTAATAACTGCTCGTAATTTAACCGAATAAAATTTATACGAATTAGTTGAGTCTGTAGAGGCTGACTGGTGGGCTCATTTTTTGGAGGGCCCACCTGTAAGCGAGGGGGGACTGAGAATATAGCCGTTGGAGGAGAATAAATCCCGAGGCCCCACGTGTCAGCGACTGAAAATGTTACCGTTTAATTTTTCCCGTTAAAAATAGCCGTTGCATCTATTTTTTATTCATTTTTGCCCTAAAAAATCATAAAAAATCCCAAAAAAACTCCAAAAAAATCACAAAAATTCACAGAATTTTTGTCCAGCTCTCCTCTATATAAAGACATGCTATTTCACCATTTTCACTCACATTTCTTCATCCATCCACACCCAAAACCACTCCAAAATTACTGCAAAAATTTCCAAAAATTCGACATGGATTCTAATCCACCTGGCGGTTTCGTTAATTGGCTTGGCTCTTCCCAATCTCCCGGCGAAAACACTGAAGCCCCAAACACCCAACAGCAACCCGGTTTTTCGCAGCCACCGACTTACCAGCCGTATCCACCCAATTACCAAGCGTATCCACCGAATTACCAGCCATATCCACAATATAGCCAAAATTATCGTCCATATCCACCACACGGCCACGCAATTCCACCGCCCCCACAATATAGCCAAAATTTTCATTTTGTCGGCATGCCACCGACATGTCCGCAGTTTTCCCCACCTCAGCCGCACTCTGTGTCTGTCTCCGATAACGGTACTCCAGACTATGCTCCGGCCGATCTGGAGGCCCGACCTGTCGTCGATGACACCAACACCAGAGATGTTGTGGATGTTGGCCGAAAGCCGAAGCACTTACCGTGGTCCAACGATAATGATATCAAACTGGTAACATTTTGAATTTTCATACACGAGTGCTATGAAAGAAATATATTTAGGTCGACTTCGATATCCAAATTTTTTTAACTACATGCAGATTAGCTCTTGGCTCAACAATTCGCTCGATCCTATTGATGGAAACAATAGGAAGTGCGACATGTACTGGGGCAACGTAGCAACGGCATACAACAACACAGTGCCGGCAAGTAGGAGAAGGGAGACCAAACACTGTAAGGACCACTGGCAACGAACAAATAAAAAGGTGGTCCAATTCAACGGTGTTTGGCTCCGACTTGAGGAAGTCTATGCCAGCGGTCGTTCAGACGACCAACTCATGGCGCAGGCCTGCGAGATGTACAAGACGGAGATGGGTCATCCGTTTGTGTTGGATCATTGGTGGACGGCGGTTCGTGATCAACCTAAGTGGTCCGCAGCTTATGTTGATCCTCCCAATAAAAGAAGCAGATTGTCCGAGTCGGGCACATACACGTCATCGTCCAACAACGATGACGTGCCACCAGCGCAGACACGGCCGGAAGGACGAGACTCTGCTAAGGCGAAGCGCAGAGGTAAGGGAAAGGTTGATGACTCGCAGGATTCTACGTCGGCAGCGAGAGCAGATCTCGATGCCTTCATCCAAAATGAATCCAACCGAGCCGAGAAGAGGAAGGACATACTCCGTATGTCAGATAACTTGCGCGCCTTGGCGAAGGTGAAGGAAAGATCCGCCTTGTATAAGGCGTACACGAAAATGATGAGTCTCGACAAATCCATCTTCGACGATGCGCAAAAAGCGGAGTACGATGCAGGGCTGAAGATTCTAAGGGACAAACTTAATGCTGGCGATGATTAGTTATTTTATTTTGAATTATGTCTTGTAGCCAACTATGTATCCTCTGTTATTAATCTATATATGATTTTCTACTTAATTTTACTCTGATATCCAACTATGGAATCTGGCCGTTGGAATATAGCCATTGCAAAATAGACGTTCAAAAATTGTCGTTCAAATATAGTCGTTGGAATATAGCCGTTGCAAAATAGACGTTCGAAAATTGTCGTTCAAATATAGCCGTTGGAATATAGCCGTTGGACTCTTTATCTATATATTCACCCCCTCCGCAAAACTTCTCTTCACTATCCAACTATCTTCTCAAACGGCGTAGCTCTTTAAAAACCCAGTTTCATTAGCCACTCACAAAATGTCTTCTAGCTCTAGTTCCAGCACACATAGCTCCGAAGAGGATGCCATGAACCAAATTGAGGATTTCTTAGTGGAATTCATAGAGGAGGAGGAGGAGGAAGATCGTATCATCGCCGGTCTTTACGCCCGACTTGATGCTTCATCATCCCGCGGACGCCGCTGAAGCAGCAATAGGAGATATATTGACAGAGATCGCGAAGAGGGGCATCAACGGCTCCTCGCCGACTACTTCTCCGAATATTCCGTCTACCTTGACAATATCTTCCGCCGGCGTTTTCGGATGGCGAAACCCCTCTTTCTCCGCATCGTTGAAGCTCTAGGTGGGTGGTCCCCCTACTTCACCGAAAGAAGAGATGCCACTAATCGCCGTGGACTTTCCCCTTTACAGAAGTGCACCGCAGCAATGCGTATGCTCACGTACGGTGGCCCCGCCGATGCCGTCGATGAGTACGTGCGGATTGGGGAGTCCACGGCGATTCAATGCTTGGAGCACTTCGTACAGGGTGTCATCGACATATTTGGTGACCAATATCTTCGCAGGCCCACCGTCGACGATACCCACCGCCTACTGCAACAAGGAGAGTCCCGTGGCTTTCCAGGTATGCTAGGAAGCATTGATTGCATGCACTGGGAATGGAGAAATTGTCCCGTAGCATGGAAAGGTCAATTCACTCGTGGAGATTATGGAGTCCCGACGATTATACTTGAAGCGGTAGCTTCGTATGATCTCTGGATATGACATGCTTTTTTTGGTGTTGCAGGCTCCAACAACGACATCAATGTGCTAAACCAATCGCCCTTATTCACCGATGTGTTGAAAGGGCGGGCTCCTCATGTTCAGTACTCTGTCAACGGCCGACAGTACAACATGGGGTATTATCTCGCCGATGGTATATACCCAGAGTGGGTTGTCTTTGTGAAGACGATACCCCTCCCACAGACGGTGAAAGATCGGTTGTTTGCACAACAGCAAGAAGGAGCGAGAAAAGATGTTGAGCGGGCTTTCGGAGTTCTACAGTCTCGATTTGCCATCGTGCACGGTGCGGCACGATTTGGCGACAGTCAACTCTCGCGAAGATCATGCGGGCTTGCGTGATCTTGCACAATATGATCATAGAGAACGAGCGCGACGACAATGCCGCCAACTATGACTACAATGATCATCCGGACACATCCATGGTAGTAGCGCCTGTGATTCACTCTGGGGGTACACCTTTATTCGAAGATGTACTTCGAAGAAATACTGCCATCCGTGCACAACCCACGCACACACAACTCAAAAGAGACTTGATCGAGCACATTTGGCAACGTTTCGAAGGAAACACCGACGAGTAGCATCTTACCGGATTTTGTAGTAGGCATTTGTTTGCAAATTTAATTTTTTTGTATTTTGCAATTATGTCATGTACCGCTATTCGAATTTTAATATCTATTTTTTTAAGTGCAATTTTTAAATCCAAAATGTCGAATTTATTTTTTTTGTCGCAAATATCGAATTTAATTTCGTAGGTAATATATTAATATATTGGTAATATTGAATTTAATGAATTAATACAAATTCGTTGAATATATAATTGTTAAATTGTCTAGAACCAAGCAAAAGCCAAGCCATTGGAGTGCTTGGCTCTTGCTTGGTGTTTGGTTGGTGGTTAGGAGTGTGGGGCCCACGCTAAGAGCCAAGCAAGAGCCAAGTTGTTGGAGGCTTGGTGCTTACCTGGTGCTTTGAGATAGTGTTCGCACACGTGGCAGAGAATATTCTGTTTAAGAGCCAAGTAAGAGCCAAGCCTGTTGGAAACAGCCTTACAAATTCAAATGATATATGCTCTATATAAAACAGCAAACACCCATGTACATTCCACTGAAGAAACAATATACTCCCTCTTTCAAAATATAACGATCTTTTCTTCTTTGGCCTTCTTTCACAATATAAAAGTCAACAATTAATTAGTTTTGTTCACTTATATCCTTTAAAATCTAAATGAGGTCATTCTTTCTTTAACAATCTCTAATACAATTAATAAGGATAACATGATTTATTTCTCTTATTCTTTTTTAAAATTCCCCACTTTTTAATCATTGTGTACAAGGCAATAGAGTTTTATTATTTCAAAACAGAGAGAATATATTTTACCAAAGAGATCATATTCATTTTGTTATTTCTTTTCTATGCTACTGCATCTTTTTTCAAATGTATGTCATTTTTTAAATTTTCTTATGTACAAATATATGTCACTTATGAATTATAGACAACTTTTTCCATACTACTCCTATTAAATTGGACAATTAGAACTTATGTGTCTTGTGTGTATGTGTGATTGGAGTTAATTCATACATGTATTTATTAAAAGTATTTTGATATACATTGTTAAAAATATGATTGTCTTGATAATTACCAATTCGAAAAAAACATATTTGAGAACAAATATAGTACTATATAATGTCTGAGTTTTAAATTTTCAAAAATTCTTTTCTTTTTATTGTTGTTTAATCCAATAATATTATCCGTTGATTTGAGACATTTAATGACCAATATTCTAAGTTGGTCTTATATCTAGATCTACCACATAAAACTACATATTAAATGATCATTATATGTCTCAAACCAATTGATAATAATATTTGTTTGCATATCTATTTTTATCACATATTTATATCATAAGCTATAAAATAAAATTTTCATTGATACAGATTCCACATGTAAGTTTACTGGTGCTATACAAATCTCTCTGACACAATCGAGTTTTCTAATAACTATAGTACTTACTATTAGTAGTAGTAAATCAACATCCATATAGAAAATGTTGACCCATGATATTTATATTCTAAAAAGAGTTAGGTCCTCTTTAACACCATAGTTGGCTCAACACAATGGAGCCACGTGGAAGTCAATTAGAAAAGAAAGCTTCATGAGAAGAGATAAACAACTGTGTAAGGTGGACAGGTGTGGTCCCCACCATGCTCACAGCATGCATGTGCCAGCAAGTTGTTGCTGTTTACTCCTAATCGATTACGCATGTTCAGTCTTTCTCGCTAACTAATAGGTTCAATTGAAAATAGGGTATACTTGTTACTCTTGGGTTTCAAAGTTTTTTTTTTTTTGTTTTCTTAAAGAATTTTTAAATGAAAATGGGTATTTGAGAGGTTTTACAGGAAATTGTGGATGATGCGGCACACCTCCTTCTCTCCTAGAGCGTGACATAGAGTCACTTTTCTTCTTGATAAAGTGATACGCGCCCCCAGGAAGCTACACAGAGCGGTAACTAGGCAGCTAAAGCTGAGCCGTCAATGTCTTCTTGCTGGGTTGCTCCTCTTTTCTTCCTCCTCCACCCGTCTCCACCTGCTTTTCCTTCCTCCTCTCCTTCCCCACACCATCTCTCCGAGGGCTGGGAGGCTCGAAGGAGCCCTTCCCTCTCCCAGGTACCCAGCTGCCCGGTTCTTGAAATCCATGTCTGTAATTTTAACTCTCTAGTTTGTTTGTTTCTTGTAATTTGGGTTGTGTGTGTTGTTAGTTACTATTCTTTCATGTCTATCCCTTCTCTCTTCCGGAAACCTCTCATGGCTATCATAGAAGTGAATCTTGGTCGAAGCGTCTTTGGTTTGTAGTGACTTGTATCAATTTGTGTCCAAGATAAGTTTGTTGCAATTCTTGTTGGTTGGTAGATTCTTTGTTACCCTACAAACCTATTTTGATCAAGATTTTGCTTGGTTACATAGTGCCTTCTTTTAGTTTGTGTCCAGGATAAGTTTCTCGGCTAGTCCATGTATTTGGTGTTCTCTTGCTGGTGAATACTATTAGTAGCATGCCCTGCTCTTGCTCACATGCATAATTTGTTAAGACTTTAATCAGTTTGATACGCTTTCTGAATTCTGATGGATAAGAGGACTAGAGGAGTCATTGTTCTTGCTCAGATGTGTTCATTTGATTTGTGAGTATTTGTGCACCAGATTTATTTATGTTTACCATGCTTTCTGCGATGATAAGAAGGGACATTCTATTTTGTATAGCGAAAGGTCCTATTTCTGCATTATTTGGATATGGCTAACAAGTGTGACACTTACTTTATTTAAGACTACTACTATGAGATAGAAGGGAACAAAAGATTAAAATTTTTCATGAGACAGGAGGTAGAGAGAATTTCAATTTGTAGGCAAGCAAGGCTTTAGCAATCAGAACATTTACTCTCCTTTGTTTTGGTCCCTCCTTTTGCGAAGGAGGCTCAAGCGATTTTTTTGTCCATGCTCAATGTAGAATTCTCGCTGTTTATTTCTTGATCAAACAGGCAACACCAGCTTGCAGTTTATTCTGCACTGCAGTGGATCCGTTTCCTCTCTTTGCCCCCATATTCTTTCATATGTCAGTTTATGATGGCTGACTAGCAAAATTTTATTTATTGTTAGTATGTGTTTATGCTGCGTAAGTCAAGTGGTATACCACAATCTCATTGTTCAGAACTGAACATCCATGGATTGATTTCATTTGCTTTTTCTCCCTTTTTTGATGCTGGAGAGGGCTTGAAAACATATGCACTCAGCTTTTGTTCTTGTTGTTTCTAAGCCTTATGACAGATGGCAGCGATGAACCAATCGGTAGGCTCCCTGATCATCTCCTTGTAGAAATTTTCATTCGGTTACCGATCTGCAAGTGGGTTCAAATTTCATGTGTCAGCAAGCACTGGGCAAGCATATTTCGAGGAGAATACTTGTGGCAAACTGCTATTACAAGGAATTGGCCATCAGCTGGTTTCCAGAAACGTTGGCCTGGGCCTATTCCCAGAGGTTCTGGTAGGAGGTGAGTTTTGTATGCTGTAGTTTCATTTTCTCCATTATATATGTTATTTATTTCTAAAAAAATTTATCGACTTCTACCGTATCTCAAGTTGCCTTGTGGAGAAAGGTGCAATAGACTAGTCCTCAGTTTGACTGCAGTATTTCTGATTCCTTGCATCTGTATATCCACTTCAAAATCATACAATGTGAAAAAAAAAATGTCTCAAATAGTCTGCATTGCAGAACTTGTAATTTTTATGCTTCATGGCACATGTAAACAGTTTATAGAATTGTTTATTTTTGGTGCATGGATTCACCAATCCTGGACATATAGCACAACGTAAAGCTTGTTGTATTGCAAGCATTCGTCTTCTCTTAGTTTGGCAAGCTTATAGATTTAGATTCCCACACTTTTGTAAGTTGCATGTTTGTTACAATGCTTTGTGGATCATTTCACTTTGAATTGAACTTGATCCAAAGAAATGCATGGAACTAGCTATATCAGAACTAGGAAGATGGTGCTTTCTTTGGAGTTTGCATATTGTATCATCTAGCATAATGAAGACTAAGTGACAATTACTTCTTAAATCATTTTTAGGAGATTTGAGGCTTTATACGTCAGTGAAAACTTAGTCCCATCTGGTGGGGAGATTGATGAACTTGTTGGTCAGACTTATCTTTATTTAAAAGAACAGCTTGAGCTTCCTGCCATGCCTCCTTCCAGCATACTTCATGGAACCATCATTGGTGAGTGTTTTGTTCTTATTTTTTTCCAAGCATATGAACGCTAGCTAGCCTTGTTCTGTTACATCTCTCAATTCTGGCATTGGTTTTTTAGTGATGTGATGAAAAGGTAAAAATTAATGGAAGAATGCTACTAAAATTAAGCAAGACCAAAAATTTTTAGTTTTATGAGCGTGACAGCACATGTCTGGCATTATGAGTATATTGTATCCTGTAGAATTGGTTGTGCAAAGTAATGATTTGATTGCACGGGTTGTTTGATACTTGATGTATTGCATTAGTGCAAAGTAATGATTTGATTGCAAAGGGGCTGATCTGATTGCTAATATACATGTTTATACTTTCACTGATTTAGCATTGCATTTTCCTGCTTCTGAACAGATCAATTCATTGCTTGTGGTAGGCCAGGAGAAAAGGCCCATGAACTTGCTTCAAAGATATGGCTAGCAGTCATTGACAACTTAGAAGAAAACCAGCGGACTTTCTTGCTGTTAAAACATCTCGCACAAGAAGGAGAAGTAAGAGCTGCAAGTGAATTATTTTATTTATTGTCTCCTAACCAGAACAACCAACACAGTAGCAGTCTAGCAGAGCTAAACAACAGAACAAGCTGAATTCCGACCTGCATCACCAATATAATACTTGTAGACAAAAATCCCAAAGATAACTCAATGATTAAAACAATCTATTGGCTTTGTTGTAAAATTAAATTGAACTGGCTGCAGTTTTCTACAGTATTTACTGTAATATATGGTGGATGTTTACTCTCATTTTTTATACTGTGATAATAGTAAATTAGAGGAATATAGATAACTTCTAATTAAGACAAGGCTTGCTGAACATTGGTCGTTCACTTTTTACTTGCAGTTTTTCCTTCCATTTCCATACTCCAGATCATATGAAGTTCTGTGGAGGGTGTTTGACAAGCTGTTCACCGACTTCCGTGACTGTTTCAGCCGCACAGATTACTATGATTTGTTAGCAAGTGCCAAGTCTAGGTTTCAGCCAGTACCCTCTACATGGCTTGGCTATTAGCTCACAATTGTTGTTGGATGTTTTTGTTGTTCCTGTTGTGTGGTGCCTGTTGTCATAGATATAGTTGCTATACTTTCCAAACTACAAAAGTGGATGCCAAAGAATGGCGATTCCGTTGGATGATTGTATACTATTAGCATCTAGACAACAACAATAATAGCAAACGATTGTTATGACTGGAAAAACACATGCTTTTGTAAGTTCTTAAAACTCTTTTTGTGCAATTCAGCATTTATTCAATACACACACACTACACTATTCAGCTCAAACCAGTTTCTCCATTTTCAGCTTATGATGGAACTGACAATTTGCACCCTGTTGTGCATTAATCATATGAAAGCATATGATCTCCATTTTTTGTTTTTTTTTTGTTAGAGATATTGATTTGATTTGATTTGCATTTATGGTTAGGATTAGTTTCATAAAATATCTTTATAATCTGTGTATATATTTTGTCCTATGAACTCTCAAATCTATTACACAAATTCCTAACACTTTTCTAGGCTCTTGATGAGTCACCAAAATGTGCTGTGGTGCGTTGCCAACTTGCCATATGTTAGATCTTTGAATATCATTTTGAATTTTGAAGCATATATGCGCTTCTCATCTCTGGTTATTTCCTGTTTTGAGTCAGATAATGCTTCTCCTAAGCAGGAGACACCAAACATTTGCTCTTTTGGCATCAGTGGCATGCATACAAATCCAGAATGCAGAATTCTCCTGTAACTAAAGAAACTGAACAATGGTTTACATGCGCTGTTCTGCTATAAGATAACAGATTAAGATTTTGTAGAGGCCATTCCAATTTCATCTCAGCTGCCAGTATATATGTAAAAGAGTTGAAGCATTCTTTTGCATCATGTTGTGCTTCACCCAGGCATTATTCATGAACTTTTGCCACTCACCTCAGTCAATTGCAACCCAATTTTCTTTGTAGTTGATTAGAACTCAATGTCCATATAATGTGTAACAGTGAATTTTCTGTGTTTGCCAATTGGACTTAGCTTAGTAATTTTTTTCCTCTTTATAGGGAATTTGTTATATCAACCTTTTATACTGTACTTTTTTCAGATGAAAGATCAAATTTTGCAGAGGAAACTATGTTTTGTTCCTGTGCCATTTTTTCAGGTGAAAGATGAAAGACACCCTAGGTAAGTACTTGTTTGGAACAAATAGCTTGAAATTTCTGTTGGACATATGATATATGCACAATATGATTCAATTTGGTGGAATAATTAAAAGGATATCTTGTTTGACACAGAAAACAGAGAGAAAATAGATCATAACCTCTGCATCTGTTATCACAGAAATTTTGTGCATTCTTCTTTCCATCACAACTCACATGCAGTTGCATATGCTTGTACAACAGATCAACTCTATGCCATTCACATTGTGTGATGCAATCTATAACTGTTCTCTTGTTCCTTGTTGCAGGATATATATGATCACTACCTTTACATCCTCAGTGTAGCATTGGTGAGCTCTCTTCTCCAAAATTTTATCATGGCCAGGTTGTTCTTGTTGCTTCTGGTGGTCATCTCAAGCTGTGCAGTTCTTGCTAATGTTGATCCTATGCTAAAAAGGTTCGAAACGTGGATGAGCAAGCATGGTCGCGTCTATGAGGACACGCAAGAGAAAGAGAGGAGGTTCTGGGTGTACCAGAACAATGTTCAGCTCATTGAGAAATTCAACTCCATGAGCAAGGACTACAAGCTGATCGATAACAAGTTCGCTGACATGACGAACGAGGAGTTCAGGGCCAAGATGCTGGGTTTTGGACCTCGTGATGGCATGGGGCAAATTTCAGACGCCTGGATTCCGGTTTGTGTCTCTTTCAGAATTCAGATTATATGTACTGTACCTCAAGTAATGAGAAATCTGAAAGTTTTTCGCTATCGATCCCAACAGGAGCCAACCATGGATATGAAAGATGTTCATGAAGGAAATGACACACTGCCAACAAGTATCGACTGGAGGGAGAAAGGTGCAGTTGTACCAGTCAAGAATCAAGGCGCATGTGGTATGTGATATCACTGCACAATCTTTGATACATCCATGTAGATTTCACTGTAAAATGATGAAGTGAAGACTTAAGAATTCTTGTAAATTTTTTTTAAAATTGCATGGTGCAGGGTCTTGTTGGGCATTCTCAGCTGTTGCAGCTATGGAGGGTATTAACCAGATCAAGAATGGAAAGCTGGTCTCCCTGTCTGAACAAGAGCTTGTAGACTGTGACAGTAAAGCTGTGGGGTGCATGGGTGGGTACATGAGCTGGGCATTTGAGTTTGTGATGGAAAACCATGGCCTTGCATCTGAAGTGAGCTACCCTTACGAAGGTACGTACCAGATTACATCAAGAATCTATTTGTGCATGGCAAGTTGGCATGCCCTCACTTGATGAGTTGATGTCGGAGACAAATGCAAATCTTAAAACAAATTCTTTCTTGGACCTCACTTGATCAAGCACCATTTAACTTGTTTTTGGCATTGATCTTTTCTCCATGATTTCTTGCAAACTAGATGAGCATTTCCAACAAGAACCTACTCAAGATCTCATAAAGTTAGATTTTTTGTGTTAATCACAACAACTGAGTGCCTGGTGTATGTAAAATTGTAAACTGAGGCTAGAACTAATGGCATTCTTGTACATGCAGGCGTGGAAAGTACTTGCCAGGAAGCGAAGCTGGACGAGAAGACAGTGACCATCGCCGGGTACAAGAACGTCACGCCGAACAACGAGCCGGCCCTCCAGACGGCGGCCGCGATGCAGCCTGTCTCCGTGGCCATCGACGCCGGGAGCTTCACGTTCCAGTTCTACAACGAGGGGGTCTACACGGGCCCGTGCACTAACATGGTGAACCACGGCGTCACGGTGGTCGGCTACGGCGAGGCCGACGACAAGGGAAAGTACTGGATCGTGAAGAACTCGTGGGGCCCCGAATGGGGCGACGAGGGATACGTGCTCATACAGCGCGACGTGCCCCAGCTCGCCTCCGGCATGTGCGGTATTACGCTGTTCCCGAGCTACCCTGTGATGTGAACGTGATGATGCATGCAATAGTCTCTATTGATGCGTCTTAGTACTATTACGTGCATACATGCATAGTTTAAGCCTTTAATTAATGGTGTCTCTGAAGAAGCTGTGTATGGCGGTTTCTGAAACTATGATCATTTATATATGTACTAATGTGTAACTGGGTGGAAAAGATGAGATCTCTGTATGGGAAATTTGATTAAATTATGAAATCAAGTATTCTTCTTTACAAGAACAGGTTGTGAACTTCTCAGTTAGAGATTATGGGTGCATGTAAGCTTCTCAATTACCATTTGATTGCTTTAAAAGTTGTGACTTACGTGTCCCAGGGTTCAGATACAAGTACAACTGAACTTTGTAAGCCTGACAGGCATAGTCCTGTGATTGACAACAACGATGGTTGAGGCGCCCGCGCCCATGAGCCTTCTTTTGGGTGTTGTGCTTAGTGAATAATCCCTGTTTAGAATTTATTTGAAGCTTATTTGAAAATTGTTTGGCTCTGTCCTCAATGTTTCTAAGCAAATCGTGTTTGGAGTTTAGACATAATGTTTGGAGTTTTATCTAGATATAATTATAAGTTTTACACACTTAAAATTGAGCGTTTACACAGACATGATTGACTAATCCATCACTAATCCAACAATCAAATCTCAAATATGTTTGAGAAAACATCTAATAATTTCAGATAAATCTTAAAAATGTCTAAAAACCAAATATATTGAGAAAAATATAAATCAAACAGTCTCTCAACCTGATTAAATTAAATCAGATCACATATATCCGCTTACCATTAGAAAAAGTCGACAAGCCATCACAACTTAAAGCCTAAACATTGTGGGCTTCCTAAAATCTCTCAGAAAGTAAAAGGTTGTTTGAATGCTTGTATTTATCCAACTTGATTGAATATGAAAGATTTTTTAATTGGGATAAGACACAAAGATGTAATTAGGAGTTATTTGGTTAGTTACATGTGTTAATATAAGTTGAAATAAGATTTATTTGATTGACTGTGTAGGCGATACAAGTTTAGATATATGAATTGAAACTTAAATAAGAATGTCATTAGTCATCTAAATAATTCTCAATCTATCTTAATAATATCTAATTCAACTTAATTTATCTTAAAAAATTTTAATATATATTAACCACTCATCTAATAATATTATTAAAAAATCTGATCTAAGACTCTCTCCAACCCACCGGCGCTTCGCTTGGCGCTTCAACAGAATATTCTCCAGCATATTCTGTGCCACGTATGCGAAGCACCATCTGAAGCACCACTCTTCTCCAACCCACCGGCGCTTCGCTTGGCGCTTCGCGAGGCACCTTCTCAAGCGCCACCCTTCTCCAACCCACCGGCGCTTCGCTTGGCGCTTCGCGTGGGGCCCGCATATACATTATTTATTACACATTAACAAATTGATAAAATAAAATTCAGATAATTCGAAGACAACAAATTAAATAAAATTGTTGTAAATAACAAAAAAAATTTAAATTATTTTTATTTAAATGGCACACGGGAAAAAACATGACATATACTAAATTAAAATTTGGCAACAGTCGGCCGTTAAAAACCGCACAAACAATTACTCGTCGGTACCGTCGGCCCCGAAACGCTGCCAAATGTGCTCGATAAGATCCCGTTTCAGTTGCTGATGTGTTGGGCGAGCACGGATCGCATTATTTCGATCTAGCATATGTTCGAAAATTGGTGGTGCACTGCTGTGCATAGTAGGCGGTGTTACGGTTGATGTGCCTTGAGTATCGTACAATTGAGTGATCGGGTCATGAGAGTGCCGCTCATCCTCGATTATCATGTTATGGAGGATGACACACGCTTTCATAATATTGGCAAGAGTTGATCGTTGCCAAAATCGAGCGGGGCCACGGACAATAACAAATCGAGCTTGCAACACCCCAAACGCTCGCTCCACATCTTTTCTTGCCCCTTCTTGATGTTGTGCAAACAACCTGAGTTTGTCCGTTTGGGGCAAGGGTGTGGTCTTTACGAAGACAGCCCACTCGGGGTAAATACCGTCGGCCAGGTAATACCCCATATTGTACTCTGTGCCATTAACAGAGTACTGAACCGTAGGAGCTTGCCCGCGCAACACATCAGTGAAAAGGGAGGATTGGTTAAGCACGTTGATGTCGTTGTTGGATCCGGCGACACCAAAAAAGGCATGCCATATCCACAAGTCTCTGGACGCGACCGCTTCAAGTATTATGGTAGGGACTCCTTGATCACCACGAGTGAATTGGCCCCTCCATGCAACTGGGCAATTGCGTCATTCCCAGTGCATACAATCGATGCTTCCCAGCATCCCTGGGAAACCTCGGCCCTCTCCTTCGTGGAGCAGACGCTGGAGGTCTTCGGTAGTAGGTTTACGGAGATATTCCTCCGCGAACCGATCGATGATTCCTTCGACGAAATTCTCCAGGCATCGAATAGCCATCGACTCTCCGATGCGTACGTACTCGTCGATGGCATCGGCGGGCGAGCCGTACGACAACATGCGCAAAGCCGCAGTGCACTTCTGCAATGGAGATAGGCCCTTTCGGTTGATGGCATCTGTCCTCTCTGTGAAGTACGGGGACCACTCCCCGAGAGCTGTGACGATTCACAAAAAGAGGGGTCTCCCCATTCGAAACCTTCTGCGAAACAAGTAGTTGGGGTAGACCGGAACGTCGGCGAAGTAGTCCACGACTAGACGGTTATGACCGCCTTCGCGATCTCTTTCGATGTACCTTCTGCTACCTCCTCGGCGGCGGTGCGAGGTACCAGCGTCAATGCTGGCTTCAACATCAACAAGAGCTTGCTGCAGATGGGGTTTGATCGTCAGAACGGTTTTTGCGAACCCCGTCGCGAACTCTTCTATCTGCTTGAGGCATTCGTCGTCAGTACTACTTATGCTTGAGCTGGACGACATTTTTTTTAGGGTTGGCTGTGAAGTTGAGATCACCAAGAAGGGAGGCTTCGGTTGTGAAGTTGAGATTACTGAGGTGTGAAAATGAGGGCATGGGGGTCCAAATATATAAGGGGAGAAGCGAATAAATCACATGCGTCGGCTCCAACGGCTAAATTCCAAAGGAATCGTGCAGATGTGTCGGCTCCAACGGCTAAAATCCAAAGGAATCGAGCAGATGTGTCAGCTCCAACGGCTAAAATCCAAAGGAATCGAGCAGATGTGTCAGCTCCAACGGCTAAATTCCAAAGGAATCGAGCAGATGTGTCGGCTCCAACGGCTAAAATCCAAAGGAATCGAGCAGATGTCTCAGCTCCAACGGCTAAAATCCAAAGGCATCTCTCCAACGGTTAAAATCCAAAAGTACCAATCACATACCACAGTACGAACAGGTGAATCAAAAACGAATTAAATTAATAGTGCGAGTACAATTTTTTAAATGAAAAGTACAATGTTCGGAGTACTATTTATTCTTCATATCCTTAAGCTGCTCGTTCATGTATTCTACTGCAGCCGCATGCGTCGCCTTACGATCATCCGAGAAATGGGATGTATCCATCCCAAGTAGTTTCGTCAACGACTTCATAAATGACGCCTTTTCTTTGCTTTTGGCCATCCCCTGCAATTTATCAGCTACAGCAAGGGCTTTGTCGGCCACACTAGTAAGCTCGGCGCTGGCTCTGCTGATGCGCTCTAGGGTCTCGTCGGACGCCGATGAAGTCTGGCCCAGTTTGCTCTTACCCTTCCGCTTCTGCTTTGCCGCGTCCCTCCCTTGCGGTCGTGGAAGCTCGACGGGGACATCCTCATTGTTCGACGACGATGTGTGAGTACCTTCTTCGTCGAGGTGAGCCATTTTCGTAGAATCGAAGCAACTTCGGCACCACTTCGGTTGACCACGTACGGCATTCCACCAGTGCTCCAGGACGAATGGATGTCCAACCTCCTGCCTGTACATGTCGCGTGCTTGCGACATCAACTGGTCGTCTGAACGACCACTTGCGTAGGCGTCCCTCAACCTACAAAAGATGCCATTGAACTGAACAATTTTCTTATTATTCTTTTGCCAATGGTCTTTGTAGTGCCTTAGGTCTCGTCTACGATTGGACGGACTGGTCGCGTTGTACTCCTCAGTGACCTTCGACCAGTACATCTCGCATTTTTGGTTGTTCCCATCGATCGGGTCGATGGAGTTATTCAACCATGCACTGATCTGGATAAAAAAATAAAAATTGTTCAAAAAATTTTTTCATAAAACCGGGGAAACAAATATGTGTTAACAAAATTTAATATTTACATGAACACTTATGAGTCGCATGTCGTCTTGTTGCGACCAGAGCATTCGTTTACGTGGCGGTCCAGCGTTGTCGTCGTCCACGATCACGACAGGGGGCGTGCTCTCCAGAGTGGTGGTATCCGATGAGGGGGTCGAGCGATCATTTCTTCTCGGTACTTGCGGGGGCGACATTTCTGTAGAGATGGTCGGAGCCCCGACCAAATGAGGATTTTGACCATAAAGGCCGTAGGGGGATTGTGCGTAAGGATGCCCGGGCGTGTACTGCCCAGGATATGCATACGGATATGGTTGGTCGTATGGAGGGGGTGGACCCAATGGTGGGTAATACATCGGGTATGGGGGGGTGGGGGTTGAAAACTAGGCGGATTTTGGCTGTTTGGCTCTTCGGTATTGGCATCATCAATATTTGGTTCGCCAAACCAATTGACATAACCGCCGGGGGGATTGTTAGCCATTGAAAAAATTTTCGGAAAATATTGCGGGAATGAGAGTGTGGAAAGTGTATGGTATGTGCTTGTGTTTGAGTGAAAATGAGGTCAAGTGTTCTCATATTTATAGTGGGAGGGACACAGAATTTTCTAGATTTTTCGTAATTTTTTGTGATTTTTTGTGATTTTTTATGAATTTTTACACTCAAAAATGAATAAAATAAGTGCAACGGCTAAATTTAACGGCTAGAAAATCAACGGCTAAATTTATGTGTGGCTGACAGGTGGGACCGGCTCAAAAAAATTCCAACGGCTAGTTCTTCCCGCTTGCACACCAAACCGAGACTTACATGTAGGCCCTCCATTTGACCGGGCCCACGCGTCAGCGAGATCCAAAAATCCGGCCTCGGGTGCACAAAACACGCCAAACGAGCTGACCAATTTCATCGGCTACATCCACACCACATACCCCTTCACTGACATGTGGGCCGAAATCGAAACTAGGCCCACTTGTCAGTCCGGGGTTTGCGAGGGTACGGGACGCACGCGCGCGGGGAAAGCGGGGCCCACAAAACGCGTAACCGGGCGTCGCGTGATCTCCAACACGCGGGGATTCGCGGACGAGGCGTCGGTGGGGCCCACTCGTCAGACCCTCGCGCGCGCTGCTTCGCGAAGCGGTGTCTCTCTCCTCGCGCGAATTTTTTATTAATATTTCCGCGTGGGGCCCGCCCGTCAGAGCTTCGATGCGGCGGCGTTGGAGACGGTCTAATAAGAAACTCGATTTAAACTCCTCTTTGAGTTAGGTTGAAATTACTATTTTGATATTCTCCAATCTGACTCTATGATATAATCTAATCAAACAAATAATTCTTTCACCAAGATTCTTTATAAATTAGCCCAAGGAGCTGGACGGTGACAACCAACCAGCTCCTAAAGCCGTAAGCCCCTAACCACTCGCACGCCAGCAATCTCCAATGGAGCTCAATACACTGCAGCCATTGCTCCATTTGCTCCGCTCTGGAGGTCTCTGAGCTCCATCTTGGAAAATTTGAAGCCCCATTTGGTGGTTTCTTGAGTTATTTGAGCCCCATTTGGTGAATATTGGAGTTCTGTGTGCTCCTTTTGGTGGTTTTTTTTAGCCATTTTGAGCCCCATTTTTTGGGTGTTTCTGACCTCCATTTGCTGCTTGGTTGGGTGTCCGAGCTGCATTTGGTGGATCTTGAGGGATGCTTTGAGTCTTGATTGGTGAATCTGTGGTGTGTGCATGGCTTCTTGCGACGTCGAGTGATCTGCATGCTGCTGATTTCCTGGACATCTTGGAGTTTCATTTGATAAAACTTGGTAGCATCCACATCCTAAACTGCAATTTTCTTTTGGTTCGTTTCTATCTATTCCACAATTTCTAATGATCTAGTTATCATTCTGCTGTTTGCAGAGAAAAGGAAGCAATTTTGGGTCTCCTTAGATTGTTTCCCTTTCTTTTACTAGTAGAAGCTTCTAAGCAATGGATATCTTCAAGATCAAGAGGTTTGTGAGGGCTCGCAAGAACGTTGGAGGTGGAGGAGAAGGCCTAGAATCTGATACTGATTCAGCCAGCCCCAATGCGGCCTCAGGAGACCAGAAAGGTGACATCTTGGAGGAGAATGGCGAGGCGGCGGTGGGTTCGGGCAACAGGGAGGTGGAGGGTGAAGAAGATGACGACGATGATTTCATCACGAATGAGGTGAAGAGAAGGCTAAAAGAGATTAGGAAGAACAACTTCATGGTGCTCATTCCAGAGGAAGAGTGTGTTGGTGGGGTGGAGGAGGGGGAAGATGAAGAGGGGGTGGAAGGGAGTAGATCGAGGGACTGGATGGAGTCAGAGGTGGGCAACGGGTTCCCATTGTGTGGGTTCAATGTGTTGTATGACAAGTACTGTGAGAGGATGTTGCTATTTGATAAGATGATTGCACAGCTCTTGAAAGATACAGGTGAAGGATTTGGTCCAGATGTCCAGTGCGGTAGGTTTACTCTTTTCATGGTTGCTGCTAATTTGAGACACTGACTTGATTGTGAATTCATGCCTTTTCTTGTTTGATGCTCAGATGAATCATGTCTGTCTTAACAGCTTTAGTTTACTTATGAATATTGTTTGGTGTGTGATTGAATATCCTGCAGCGCTAGTGCGACAGAACTGTTGTAAAAATATTTCAAATTGAATACTTGTTTTGGACATCGACAAAGGCAAGATTCTCCCTTTTGTTCTCTTAACCATGCATAAAGCTTTGGGTGTCTCCCTTTTTTTGTACCTTTCCGTTCCATCTTGCCTTTATGTAATATTCATGTGCCATCGCTTACTGGATCAGATAATCTTATTTGTCTTTAGGTTACATCTTTTTCTTGTGTAACTTTGCTTCTGCTGCACGTTTATCAGATTGGATGATCTTGTTTGCCTTGCTATTCTATCAAGTGCCCATGATTTAGGAGTCAGATCTTTGCAGTTTATTCTTAAAAAAAAAATCTTATGGTTTTTGCATCTGATTCCTTAGGATCTGTGGACATCTCAAAAAAGTCCCCAAGATCAACATCCAATTTGGCATCAACCCTGCGGAACCTCTCATTCAAAAAGAGAGATGGGCTCCAGGAGGACAGTGAGCATCTTCAGCAGCAGTGCGAGGATGATCCTTATCAAACACTCGAGACCGCATATGTTGCACAACTTTCTTTAAGCTGGGAGGCTCTCCATTGCACCTATGTCCAGCTGAGCTTGATACTCGCAGCACAGCCTGAGAATCACACTACCTATAGCTGTTCTGCACAAGCATTTCAACAATTTCAGGTCCTACTTCAGAGATTTGTTGAAAATGAGCCATTTGAGCATGGTTACAGGGTCGGTATTTATGCTCGGTCCCGGAGTTCTCTGTCGAAGTTGCTTCAGGTTCCAACTTTTCAAAGTAAGTTGATTCTTTGTAGAATGCATCGTTTTAGCTATTTCAACTTATAAATGGAGCTAACTTGTTATTTGTCAGCTAAAATGTGTTTATTTATTATTATCGCAACTAGTGAATGCTGTCAACTATTGTTTACCTAACAACTTGTAAACACAGCTGTATATAGCTAGTGCTTTGATGCAGTGTGTTGCATTTTTTTTTTTTTTTTGTCTCTATTCAGTTGCAGATCAGAAAGATAATGCTGAAGACCAAAAAGAACCATCAATTGTCGCTGCTGATCTCATCAAAATACTCGAGGAGTCTATCCTAACTTTCCATATTTTCCTGAAGAAGGACAAGAAAAAGAACAGCACCCACATGAACGGTCATGGTCATCATACAAGAAGCTCTCTTCAGCAAGTTCAATCCTCTCTTGATAAGGTTATATATTATCCTAAAACGTGATCGATAGGCTAATTAAGTCTGTATGCATATTGCCAGTCTGCGTATCAGCGGCAGTCTGTTCATATAACCTCCTTTTATGGCCTTGCTTTACCAAGGAGATCAGTAACGAAAACTTACGTGTACTGTATAGTTGTAGCTCTTGCTAATCCATATTGCGCAAACACGCAGAAGGAGATGAAGGTGAAGGAACTATTTAAGAGGAAGAAAGGTTGGAAGAGCCAGACCTGGCCATCCACAACGGAGGAACTGCAGCTGCTTTTCGCATTAATCGACATCAAGGTCGTGTCTAGGGTCCTGAGAATGGCAAAGCTCAGCAAGGAGCAGCTGCTGTGGTGCGAGGAGAAGATGAGCAAGCTGGATCTCACCGACAACAAGCTGCGGCGGGACAGCTCCCCTATCCTTTTTCCCTGCTAATACAGTGCCGCATGCCTCTCCTCCCTTGTTTGGGTATCCCCAGGTGTGGCATCTGCTGCTACTAGCGTTGCTACTAATGAGCTCATAGGACTTGCCTAGTGAGTAGGTAATTGTCTCTCAATTCAATCATCAATCTGTAAATACTGAATATAATTCCAATGCCTGGCATTTGCATGGTAGCCTTAAGTTCATACTGCTGTAAATAAGTCCTTAGTTCAAAATTTGGGAGCAGGGTACCTGAACTATCAATCAGAATATTCATATTTCTCTTGGATTCAGAATCACCCATGATATTCATCCGTTTCTAAACAAGAAAGGATCCAAACCGTGAAAGAGGACTAGAGAAAACGAATCGTGTAGAACTAAACTAAATCGGTGGATAATAAAACTAAATCAGACAAGAGAAAGAGGATGTCGGAAGAAATAAGAGAAAGAGAGAGGTGAGATCATTTTTCATGAAATTCTGCATGACGCCGTGCTTAAACATGACTTCTCGACAAAGCTTACAAGACCTTCTCTAGCACAAGAGATACTTGAAGAGATGGAGACACAATAGCAAACATCTCCCCGCGTGCAACTACTTTGCAGTTTCTCTTGAGTGACAGCAAAAATCTCAAAGGCCAAAGATAAACACCAATACTTTAGCAGGAGCCCATTCCTCCATTCTTCCCCCTCTGCTCTCCTAGTTGGTCCATTTTTAAATTTCTTTACTCCTAAACACCTGTCTAGGTTGGAGAAGGCCTAAGTAGCATTGTGGTTTAATATGGGAATTCTAAGGATGATAATGGAGAGAAGGTTTCTAGCATTTGTGTATTTAACATGTCGTAAATTTACCGGAGAGCAATGCTTCCCCTCTTTTTTAACTCGCCAAATCCATTACTTTTTGACAAATTATATCAGCAATGAGCAACCCAAATTATAACAGCATTATCCGAGCAGCCCATACGTTATAAAGCTCTTGAATAAATAGTATGTTGGAAATATATCTTTCTACTGGAGCACTGAACCTAGACAGTGCCCAGCGTCTATTGAGGAAGATATCGTACACATTAATGCTGACAAGCAATGCAACTAGAAATGTGTCATCGTCCGATCAATCGAGCCGTTAAACAAAAACTGCAAGATGTAGTCGTCATTTGCAGAAGCGTTGTTGTTCCACATCATTTCTTCACTAGCTTCCGTAACACATCTTCAGCACGATGCTCCATCGTCGGTAATGCCCAGTCATGCTGGATGATATCCAGGCTGTCTTTCTCTGCGCCCAAACTCTGGCAATGGCCCATGGAAAAATAAGTTTTTAATATGGTAACTGCATTAGTAAAAGTAATAATCAACACATACACATACAAACACATACTGAATTAGTGATAAAATTAGAGCATGACGCAAAAAAACCAACCCCAACCCCAAAACAAATGAACAACAGGCACAAGACATAACAGCTGCAGAATAAGAGATTGGACGGAAAATGCAGCATTCCCCACAGTGTATGCAGATTGCACTTTCGTAAGTCTGACAACAAAGGGCAGATTAAGGCCACTACTATTTGCAGCCAACTTTCAATAACAATTTTGCACAACAGAAATACTGAGAAATCAACATGGACTTTCTAGAATAGCACACAACTTAAACCAGCTGGACAAACAGAACAACAGCCCTTTAGGAGGTCCCTAATAACAGTAATCACCCAAACCATCACTAAAAATTACAGTAATTGCAACAAAGCTGGAAGTAAGTCTAACATTAAGACACAAAGGCCTAAGTTATACAGTATTTAATAAAATCAATCAAATTTATGCGAAGATCAAATTAGATGCAGGACATATAACAAAACAAAATGATGGAAAGCATCATACCTTTGACGCGTCAAAACCAAATCCACCCATCTGCATCATCCTTTGTGCATCATCAGTGGCTGCATACATTGTGCATAAATCATAAAGCTCACATACAAACAAAAAGAATTTTAAATTTGAGCTATAACTACTACAAATTTTTGTGTAGAAGTGGGCATAAGCATATGTCTAACCATTTTCTTCACCGAGGATGAGACTGAAAAGACCCCTCAAGCCAAATAAATTTAGAAAGTACCTAATAACAACAGCCAATCATCAGGGTGCTTTAGAAATTCAAAGTTCTTACAGCACGTAGATCATTCCAAACTTGAGAAAAAAGCAATAGTAATTTTACACACACCAGGAACGGCTGCTAACATAGCTCACATCAACAGTACTCAGGTCTATTCCATTCTGCAGCATTCCCCTGAACCTTTGAGTCAACGGAAAGGGAATTTTGGCTGAAAAGATGTTGGTACATATGTAAGCAAAGCACAAGCCTAAAAAAGATGTGCACATAGTAACAAAAATAACAGAAGTGGAAAATATGCTTCTGAGTCCTCTAACTATACGAGAGTACCTTCCTTCAATTCACCAATTTTGTTGATTATCAAAAGTTAATAAAACTTAAAGAATACATGTGTCTTTCAGAATTTTATTAGCTGCAGGACAGATGAGGGTGAAAGGCACATGATTAAAACAGCAGTTTTTTACCAAATATTTTCAACTACAATTTTTCGAGTGCAAGTTAAACAGAAGGGATAACCCTGGTTTAGGGGCTTCTATCATCTATCTCTACAGTAATGATGTGCCGGTTCATGAACATCATAAACTATACTTCTTTATAAATTGCATTGGCACAGTTTGTCATTGATTAGACTATAAAAAGTCCATTATTGAAGAAGCATAAATACTCTGTCAACAGTTATTTCCAGAAAGTATCAGGCACAATTTTATGAATGAATATAAAATAGCACGGTTGATAGCTTCAGCAAAAAGACATAACTGAAGCACTTCCATCATCTGCTTATACATTACTGTTGTGCTGATTGATGAATCTCACAAGATAAGCTGATATTATACTACAGATTCTGAGCTAGTTCTGCAAGGTCATTACAAAAGATTGGCACAAGGGCTTGAAAGATGACATATTTTCCTCATTCTAATAGTGATGAGCTTAAAACTGCCAAAAACAAATGAATTCGAATGGCTTGACACATTAGAAGAGTAGATATCACATTAGACACAGTAAAAAGTGTACCTGCAACAAAACCCGAAAAGAAGAAGTTCACCCATGCAAATGTAAGCGTCTGCAAGAGAACAAAACAATCTGTTTATAGAAGACTCCACAACAACTAGAATACTCAATCAACATGCACAGCACTGAACCTGTGGAACTATCATGGAGAGATTTTTCTTCATCATGTCCATGGCCATGTTTGGATCCGAAAACATAGCCGCCTGAGCTCTCTGCGCCTCTTCTTTCGGAACATGAAGCAACCCATTTTCCTACAATGTACTCCAGATCGTCACCACGACATACCCTCAGATGGAAAAAAAGATAAAGATCGCAACAGTTCAAGCAACATGCATAATCAGAATCATCACCCATCGGCAACCCCACCCCCGCAATTCTACAATTGTACACTTCCAAGGAAATACATCACTTATTCGCTTTATTGTTTGGTGAGAAACAACATAAACCTCTCACATGCTGCGATTACTCTCCTTTACTTGGGACAAATGTTTCAAGAAAACTGCCTCGTTAGTGAAATAAACCATAGATGTTTCAAGAAAACTACCTCGTTAGTGAAGTAAACCATAGATGTTTCAAGGAACTACATCGTTAGTGAAGTAAACCAAGATGTTTCAAGAAAACTACCTCGTTAGTAAAATAAACCCGGCGAGCCCGGAAGGCCTTCGCCGGGATGAAGTGGGCGCCGGTCCTCAGATTCCTCGCCCTAATCACAACCTGCCTGAGAAGAAGCAACACCATCACATCAGTTCCATCGTGAGCCAAACCAGTTCCAAGTGGTTACTAGATCTAGATCGTTCGGCCAAATCGGTGGATAGATCGGGAGTTAGAGGGACAGGAAGGGAGGCACGGACCCCTCCTGGATGATCTTTCGGTCGAGAGTGGGGGTGGAGCGCATGAGCTTGGAGACGAAGTAGCGGAGGACGCCGATGAGCACCATCACCACGGAGAGCGGGACGAGCACCCAGTCCCTGATCGCCGTGTCCAGCACCAGCTCCTCCGCCATCGGAGCCGAGAGGGAGGCCTGCTAGCGGCGGGGGTGACGCCCGGTGAGGGGAGAGAGGAGAGAGGCGGCGGCGGCGCGGCGGCGGTGATGTGGAGGGAAGAGGAGAGCTCGCCGAAACGTATCGGGCCTGGTTTTTGAGGTAGAGTCCGGGACGATTTTATTATTATTATTTTCTATCTACACAAGATTATATAAAAATTCTATCTATATGTCAAATTGCTGTATGTCAGGGTAGTTATACTCCCGCCCATAAACATTATTGGTTTATTACATGCATAGCTTATAATATATAATTTTGATCATTATTTTTATTATAATATTTTTAATAAAAATTATAAAAAAATAAAAATATTTTTAATTAATATACTTGTATGATTTTTTTATAGTCAATCAAAATTTTTATAAATATATTAGTAATTAAAGTTAGAAAATTTTGAGAGATGCAGATACAAAATCAACAATCTTTTTAGATTGAAGAGAATATTATCTTGAAATCCATGTTAAGTTATTGTAATATTATATAATGTCATGTTAATTAATTTCATATGTATTCATATTAGAATCAATGTCAAGTTATTGTAATGCTATTTATTATGATGTGAGTTAATGCTCGTTTTGATGCGGTATAGTTTGTTTTTTGAGGTGATTTTGAAGTTTATGTTTAAATTAGATTGGGCAATATTTTAAACTACATCCCAAAACATTTATGTAGACAATGGTTGGAATTTGGGATAAATGTACTTTTGAATTTTTTTTTTCGTTTTTCTTACTCTCATTCTAGTCCATCTATTTAAAGCTAGTTCAATTAATTCATGTATTTTCAAATCCAATTTAATTTGGTCTTTTTGTTGTATTTTTTACAGAGAAACATACGGGAAAATGATGAGTGAAGATGAGTTGAAAGTCACGTAGAAGTGGAACTGGCTTCTCACTCGACGAATAAAAGAACAATTACATGGCAATATTGCTATGCCATCTTCAAATTATGTTGGTAAATGTTGTTGAATATTTAATTTCACATTGTTGTGCAATGTAATATTAAAAAATAATAGCAAAGATTGCTAGATATATAATAGATTTCTTAATTAAACTCAATACTTAGCATTTGCTAAACAACCAGCATACTGGATAAGATATTTTCATATGGAAATTAAGTATTTTTTGCACGGTTCTTTCCAAACACCAAGGTTTAGGTACACATGCTGACCAAGTTAACTCCTTACCTCATTTACCACCCAAGACACTAATTAAGAAAAAAATGAATGTAACATTGGTGTATCGAAACAACTAGTGCAACACAAATGGATTGACTAAAAGGATCGTTTAAAAAACTAAGAATGACCCATGAAAAATGAACTATTATGTTATCTTTATTATATTGTTTTGCATAGTACTAACCATTAAATATCCTCATTTATTAAATAACCATATAGTATTGACTTTTAAGTTGTTCTCTTATTGAATTAGTTTTAATAATAAGCACAAATTAGTGCCATGACTATAGTTGTTTCGACAATTTTTTTTTGTTTATTGATAATTTTAAGTTGGAGAAACAAGACCGAATTTCTAGAAAATCCTTAGGGCCTCGTATCGTTTTATCTTTATAACTCACTTTTAATGGAAGCACCATATTGAGCTACACCCCCTACTTTCTTACAGTCATCGATTGTTTTTTAGTATAATCTTGACCTTTTATTTGTGCCGCATCCACTATAAATTATCGTTTATTAAAATCATTATTCTAGCACCATTTAAACTATTTATGATTAATTGGAGGTCTCTCCACTTCACAAAACTATGGAGTATATACTGCAACATGGTAACATAAATAATCTAGAATGACATTATTATATTCTTTTGCTATAGCATCAATGCGTGGGGTATAATATAGTTCTATTGATCATAGAATTTTGTGACCTTTTGTATAACAAGACTAATCTTATTTAGATATAAATCTATCCAATTTTTCTGCTTTTTACTCCTTTTCTTATAGTTGTGAGTACGCTAAAAAGTGAATTAAAGCGGGAGGCATTTTAAGTACAATTGTGTTAATACCAGAACTATAGTTTGATGATGTCATCATTAAAGATATATCTTAAACATTTCAACCATAAATGAGCAGCGTGCTAAAAAATGTATTTCACATGGTAATTTTCTTTTATTTTCAAGTAATTCACTCGTATCATTTACAGCAATAAATCTTCTCATATAACCATAGTTCAATTAGACATGTCATCCTTATGCTTTTCTATTCTGTGCTTTTTATTTCATGCATTATAAATGAACTCTTAAGATAAGCTTTGTAAAATAATGAACACCGTTGATCCTTGTTGCTTAAGACGACAGCAAATTCTTCAAAACTGATTCCAATCACTTTATGATAATGTTGAACATGAACATTACAAAATTTCCGAAATAATGACAAATAAACATGAAGAGGAGGACTTCAAACAAAAAAAGATAAGCAAAAAATGATTAGATACATTTATTTGTTCTCAACAAAGACAATTGGTATTGTCAAAAATTACGCGGACACACAAATAATACATATAATTAAAAAAACATGAAACACATGTGACAATAAAGACTAAATTTTCTTGCGTGAAACAAAAAAAAGCTAACTTAGAAGGTTTCTTTTTTTAAAAGAAAAGCAAACCGGCTCATCTTAAAAAAAACCATCAACTACACATTAATTTTTATTAAAACAACGAGAATTAAAATATTTTTCACATATTCATTTCTCTCATCATCATAAACAAAAATATTAAAATATTTTATCAAAAATATAAGAATTTATCGATCATAATACAGCTTTTAAAATCTTCGTCCTCCGATCAACTCTCCTCTCGATAAATAAATTTTAGAAAAAACGTTTTCCCTATAAATAGAATAATAATAAAAAACATTGTGTTGTGGGTATTATTGGGTACGCCTAGCAATATACCATAGCCAAATACTGCAGTCGCCTAGGCGCGGTACATTAACAAAGCATAGGTCCATTCCCGTAATTTCCATCCCCATACCCTACATCTCAGCCGCAAATCATCACCCAGCACGAACATTAAAGCAAACTACCAATGGGAAATTAATATATACCCATAATTTCCAGAGACTTAAAAAATAATAAAAAGAGGAGGAAGCGGTTGGAGGGTTTAAGAGGCGACATCTTCTTCTCCCCTCGACATTCCGAAGAGAGAAAAAGAGGAAAAGAAGAGAGCAAAAAAATACAGCATTTACGAAGAAAAGAGAAGTGACAGATAGAGAGAGGTTTGTGTCTCCTTAAGGTCATCGAAAGGAAGACGAGAGAGAGGAGGGCTTCCACTTGGGGTTCTTAGGGTTCCGAACTCCGGCCGCCCCGGGGCCGGCAAGGTCAATTCTCGCTCCCCCCCTCTCACACCTCGGTTAGGTGGTGTGATGCATGTGTTTTTTTTAGATTTTTTTTTGAGGTTTTTGAGGAGGTATTTAGTTTAGGAATGGGTTATCTCGAGAGAGGTGTTTTCTTTTTTCGGGATGTTTGTAGTGTTTTTGGAGTTCTATGTTTGATAGAAATGGGTTTAGTCTGGTTTTTGAAGTGATTTATATATTGAACTTTGTTTCTGCGGGGTTATTTAGGCTGTAGGAGGTGATGAATTGGTCAGGTGGTGAGTTTGTGCGTTTTTTTTTTGCTCAACTTTGTGTTTACTGAGGTTTATTTTGCTGGGGAGAAGTTTTGGTTTTGGTAATTTATTTGCTACTGATTTTTGAGGGAGTTGAGAATTTTGGGCTTGTTTGAAAGTTGTTGAATTTAGATTTGCTGAATTTTAAGATTAAATTTTTATTAGATGTTTTTTTTTGGGTTATTAGTAAGTGTTCCATGGGTGAATTTTGTGAAGCTTGTAGCTTTATGTGCTGTATGATAGATGTATGCATGATTTGACCATAAAGTTATCGTCTTTGGTGTTTTTCATGACACGAGTCTCATTAGGTGCTACATGTTATGCCGTCCTGCGGTATCCGTGGGCTAGATTACAGACTGAGTGTAAAAAGTTGTACTTTTGTTCGGCATTTTACCATGAGGAGATTATTGGTTGCTAGATTCCTACAAGGGATAGTTCATGCACGATTTTCGCTCCGAGAGCTTGCACCTTTGAGAGATTTCTAGCCTTCGTAGCTACTACTAGCTAGTATGGTACACATGACACATCACAACTGTCATTTGGATGTCTTTTTTTCCAATATTAGCTTTGGTACTAGTAAAATTGACAGCATATATTCTTAAAACGAACTTATCTTGTTCCATTACCATTAGCAACTATGCGGACGCATAGGCAAAAGAGATAGTTTCAAATTTGCAGAATTGAGTCAATTGACTAAATGATCATCTTTTGTTTTTTTAGCGAAATGGCCACAGAGAGTGCTGTGCGGTTAATTGGAGAGACGGGAGCTGGTAACTGGCTGCCAAGTAAGGATTTGGGTTCATATAGCTCCTTGCCAGCTAACCTTTCGGGAGAAGAGTCGGCATTCATGACGAATGGTGGTAGCATTTATGGGAGCTGGAGAGAATCTGTTCCAAATCGAAGTGGAAGTGCACCACCCAGCATGGAAGGGTCTTTGGCTGCTCTTGGTCACCTCATAGATCAGCAGAGTGAGAACCTTGAATCTGGGAACTTAGGCAGTGTGACAAACAGTTGCAAGTCTGATGAGCAGCTACGTGCTGATCTGGCATACTTCGAGTATTATGGCTCCAAGGTGAATTTGAACCCGAGGCTTCCTCCACCACCTATTTCGAGGGAGAGCCGCCGCTTGATGAACCGGGTTGGCAAGGTTGGAGAATGGAGAATGGTCTCCCTCGATGACACCAGCAGCAGGTCCTTATTTCTTCCTCGATCTACTCTATCGACGCACAAGGAGGAATCTGAGGATGACAAGTCACCAAGGCTGGATTCAAGTTCAGCAGAGGATGCCCAGTGTGTTTCTGGCCAAAGCGCACCCAACTTAGAGAGTCACAAGACAAATCTTGTGGATTTCGTGCAGGTAAATGGCCCATGTGATAACTGCTTAAGCATTTCTAGCTCTGTTGCTCTTTGGCACATATACATTGTAAAGAAATCTTATTTTTTTCTGTGCGCCAGAAACTTCATTGTTATCTAGGTGCTTCTAGAGCCTCAAAGAGTCAAGAGAAGTACTTTGTTTACGAGAAACTGTGGTCTTTGTTACTGAGCCAAGTTGCAAATTGGTGGTCTAGTCTAGCAAGCGGGTAGCTATAGTGATGATGTCGTTCTTGATGATGCGCAGTGAAGTCTATCATTTGCATTAGCTGTCTAGGGTTTGGTTGTTTCTTTTCTATGAGGAATTTCTTTTTTTTTTCTTTGTCGTGCATGCTAATGAGCTGTCTAGTTTTGCCTCGATTCAACGCCGAGGTGCAGAGTATGTTATTGTTGATAAGACTGTAGAGTACATTATTTTGATCTTTTACTTTATCGTTTGCTTATACTTTTAGGAAAGCTTTCCTCGGAGCACTGCTTCTTTTTATGATAATTCTTCTGATCCCTCAAGTAGCAGTTCTGGTGATGGAGGATCTGTCTTTTCTGGCATTAGCTCATCAAAGAATTCCCCACGTGACATTGTTAAGACATCAGAGTTGAATACTTCTCCACCTGAGACACATCAATGGGCACCTAGACCTGTCATGAGTCCACTCAGAAGTACACCTGGTAGCAGCAGTCTCTCAGCTTCATGTATTCTCACTTCTCCATGTTCCGATAGCAATACTACTATACAAGCTTCTCAGAAAGGAAATACAAGCATAGGCATTAAGCCTGGTGGCGCAGTTTCTGCTGAACTTGGCAGTATGGACTCCAATATGAAGAACTTAAGGATCAGTTGGGATACCCAGAATAGTTCACATGCTGTGCAGCAGTGGCAGAATAATGCCTTAATGCAGCATGGTTCTTCACTTGTAGTCCATGGTGATCCTATTCAAATGATTTCTCAAGGAAGCAATCTCCCTCATGTTTCATTTGTTGATAACTTTTCTCATGCTCAGCTAAAACTACACTCAGGTGATGTGCAACAGTTGTTGCCCCAGCCTGGAATGACAACACCCTTTTACACTCCAAGTTCTTTGGGAAGCCCATATTATCAGAATTTGCAGCTGTCTGGTGTTTTGACTCCTTCATTTGGAATTGGTGGATATGGTTTGAGTGGTTCATTCTTGCCACCTGTCATCACTAGCTATGCTCCTCAGGGTTCTGTTGCAACACCTCTTGATAGTCCTATTACTCCAAGCTTTGGTGTTGGACCAGCTGGTTTTCCTTCAGTAGGAAATCTTGCCGCAGGAACTGAATTGATGCATCCGTATAAGATGTATGGGCAACTTGGAATACCTATGCGGCCATCCATTCCTGATACAAACTTTATTCATTATTTTCAGCAAACCTCTATGCATCAGTATGGTAGTGGAAATCAATATAGTACAAGGGGAAATCCTGCTGGCAATTTTGATCCACAAAAAGTATTGTCTCAGACCATATACCAGTCAGATCAGAGGTTTCAGCCTCCAATAATGGGAGCTTCGAATTCTCCTACAGTCAGAAAAGTAGGAAATGCTATTCCAAATTATCAAGGCACGTCACCCTATATTGGAATACCAGTGCCTTCTCATGCAAGTCCAGTGTCGCATGGGCATCCTTTGCCTGGAGCACATCCTCCTAATAGGAGAAATGACACCATGACTTTCCAATCCCCTTCAAGAAATATGATTGCTAGTTCTGGGATTCAAGGACAACGAGGAAGGGAAGAATTTGATGACCCCAAGACGTGCTCTTTCTTGGAAGAGCTGAAGTCCAATAGAACTCGTAGGTTTGAGCTATCTGACATCACAGGCCGTATAGTAGAATACAGGTCAGTTTTGGTGTTGATTATTTCATGCCCTATCTAGACATGCATGATCCACTAAAAAGTTTGATCATTAATTGCTTCCATGTTCTTAACCTCAGTGCTGACCAACATGGTAGTCGATTAATTCAGCAGAAGTTGGAGAATTGCACCACTGAAGAGAAGGCATCAGTGTTTGCAGAAGTTCTTCCTCATACTTCATCATTGATGACTGATGTTTTTGGCAATTATGTGATCCAAAAGGTATATTGTTCTAACTTCTAAGAAGTTGGTATATTGTTCTAAGAAGAAAGTTCATCTGTTAGTAAATCAATTATTTGTATCAAATTGTTGATCCAATGCATTATGTGGTCATGACACTTTGTCCCACTTGATTGTACCTTGTTACGAGCAACAACTTGAATTGTATGAACAGAAATAACATCTAGTATCTGCAGTTCTTTGAACATGGGAATCCTGAGCAAAGGAAGGATCTTGGTAATAAGCTTTTTGGCCATGTTTTACCTTTGAGCCTTCAGATGTATGGATGCCGAGTAATTCAAAAGGTACTCTTAACATTTTCTTGTGTTTTTATTTCTTTGCAAAAAAGGAGAACTAATTAAAAAGAAAGTGTAACTTCATCTGTATAGTTTGAATGATTTGGTATCCAATTCTTCTGCATAATGTCAATATTTTCACCACACTTTGTTACACAAGTTGTTTCATTGTTTTCTCCATTTTTGTGATTCTCTAACGACAAATCTGTTTAGCTTGAATATTAGATCTGAGTTTTAGTGTGTTGGACATCAGTTCTCATATTCTTGATGGTATTTGAGAGAAGGGTTTTGAAATCCTATACCTGATTCCTCCCAGTTATTGGCAGTAACTGATCTGGTACCTGACAGAACACTGTGTAACGGTTGAGTGAAGCCCATGACTCAGCTGGAAACTTGCTGGGAACATTCCAGTATTGGCTAGTTTCCGGTAAAACCCGCATTCGGATGAGTTTTGAATTTTTCTATTGATCTAACTGATTATTGTGAATTTTATTTTCCAAGAATTGTGCTGAACTCATGCAGAATTGTCAGAAATCATCCACAAATTGGATGGCTCATTGCAAAAAACCTTAAAACCAATCCCTAGAACTAAGCTAAGGAGCACATTATGGTAAAGACTGATCATAAATAATATTAATGATGTTGCATGTGTTTGTGTTGTTAGTTGTGTATTTGTGGGAGTAACTATGTTAATAAGTTTCTGAGCAATGTCTCTTGGCATAATTATGTTGATTTATCTGGATGCTATCACTTTTTGGTTTAATTTCTAATGGTATATTATGTAACTTAATACTGTAGGCAGTTCATGCTTCCTCTGTTATAATTGCAGGCTCTTGAAGTAATTGAACTTGACCAGAAAATAGATCTTATTTGCGAGCTTGATGGACATGTTATGCGATGTGTTCGTGATCAAAATGGAAATCATGTTATACAGAAGTGCATTGAAGGTGTCCCAATAGAGCATATTGGTTTTATAATATCTGCTTTCCAGGGTCAGGTTGCCAACATTTCCACGCATCCATATGGTTGTCGTGTTATTCAGGTGAATTGTAATAATATTTGATATCACTTTGTTGCTTTATCCTGGTGTATTGAACTTCTTTTTGCCTTTTTCTGGTATGGTAGAGAGTTTTGGAGCATTGCAGTGATGATTCACAAGGCCAGAGCATAATAGATGAAATCCTGCAGTCTGCTTGCATCCTTGCACAAGACCAGTATGGCAACTATGTTACACAGGTGAAATTTGTTTGCACTCAGGATATTTAGCTGTCAAATCTACTAATGCTTCATCAATTAGTCATCAGGATATTGATCAATGTTATTCTGTAATCTTGCAAAGTCAACAGTATTATAACTGGCAAAACTCTATTTGCTCTCCATCCAGTAAACTGTTGTACCCACCTGTACCTGTTCTTGCATTGGCACAGGGAGCCAAACTGGGAAGTATCAATTTTCCCAGGCTGTGCTCTAGCTCACAAATTTGAATCACTCTGATGTTTCCCACTATTATATTAAAAGGCAGTTCTCATATGAACCAGTGTAACCATTCATGCTAGTTGCTAGATGCTAAATTTGGTTATTTTTTGGCATCTTACAGCATGTTTTGGAGAGGGGAAAAGCTAGTGAAAGGAGCCAAATTATCAGTAAATTGGCCGGACAGGTTGTGACCATGAGCCAAAATAAATTTGCATCAAATGTCATAGAGAAGTGTTTCGAACGTGGGGATGCTGCAGAGCGGGATCTTTTGATCAGGAAGATTGTGGAGCAAACTGAGGGCAATGACAACTTGCTGGTATGCATGATAACTGTAGCTTTTTCTGGTATTTTCTTTTCATTTTTTGAGCCAAACAGCTTGAAGCTCTTGTTTCGTCAAAACATGCAAATGTACAAAGTTTTGGTGCAAGAGCATGTCAGAGGTAGCCAGCTGCCTGCTACCAATTTTAAATTCCTTCTATAAAAAATAAATACCAAGCAGAAAGAATTCCACCATCAGTCAGAACAAAAGCAGAAACTAGTAATAGTTACAACTTACAACTCCTGCAGTCATCACATCCAGATCCCTGTACATAGGGTGTGTAGAGGCAGCAGAGCTCATCTATGAATCAGCACCCGTCATCTTGAGGTGGTTTGAAAGGAACAACAATACCTCCTTATCTCACTGATCAGTGTTGAGCAAGGTTATCAAATTGGTCAGTTGGTCTAAATCGTCATGGGACTGACTAGTCGATATTATATGACAGCAAATTAATAGAACATTAAGATTTAATGATTAAGTATATGAAACAACAAGTTCTCAACAACAATAACGTTCTAAATGATAATTAAATAACAAGACATTAAGTTCTCAAGTCTCAAATAGTAAAAATAAGACACAATTATCACAAATTACCAACACAGCTCAACTAAGCCTCAATCAAATATCATCCAAGTCAATCATCCAAATGGTTTGCCATTAGATTAGTTGTGGAGCTGCTGGACCAACAAAACTAAAGCAACAGCCAAAGTGCTTGCCAATTACCAAACTCAAAGTAAGCAAGCGAGTTGGATTTACGATGGTTAGAGGCAGCGAAGTAGCAGGCCAACACAACTAAAAAAAAAACCATCAGCAATCTCAAAGCAACAGGCCAGAAGAAAACTCAAAGCAATAGGTTGACACAGACGGTGAGGGCGGACTCGCCATGAGTGGGATTGAGGCGATGATGGACTCGAAGCAAACTCAAAGCAATGGCTGAGAGTTGTGATGGTCAGAGGTGGCAATGTGGGCGGACAACTCGAGACGATGGTCAGAGGCGAAGAGTTGCGATGGTCAGAGGCGATGACGGCGGGCGGATAACTCGAGGCGACGATCAGAGGTGGAGAGTTGCGACGGTCAGATGTGACAGCTCGAGGGCGGCAGCGGCGATGAGAGCTTGCAATGGGTGCTCTCTCTCGCCTATCCCTCACTTAGATCTCAGATTTGGTTTTCTCTCTCGTGCGCCTCTCCTCTTGTCCCTCTTGACACTCTCACTGCGCATGAACCCTCAACATCTCGAATTGCTCGATGACGACTAGTCAATGACTGATTGGCGACCAGACGACCAAGTCGCCAGACTAACCTCAGCCAGTCAAGTCGAGGGTGCAAGTCGGAGGTGGCCGACGACTTGATAACACTGTCTTGACTATGATCTGACAAGAAATAATCAAAGATGATGTTTGAAAAATAGTGCATTCAAGTTTTAGAACCTTGTGTTAGAACTCAAAAAATCACATAACTTTCTAACATTCAAGTAGCACCTAAGACTTTAAGTCCAATGCAATGAGTGTTTCATAAGGTGCTCCAGAGGAATGTTTCGTGTCACGCATGCGAAGTGCCACCTAGGACACCACCTACTCCAAAGCGCATGGTGTTTTGGGAGGATTTTAGAGAAGAGAGCAACAAAAATATTTGTTTATTTGTTAGAAAGAAGAGAGTAGTTAGAAAATGACTTAACACGTAAATCGAGAGGGAATCAAATAAAAAAAAGGCGGGCGTCCAATCCAAGCGTTCTCTCTCTTTCAGAAAAACAATTTTTTTCCTTCGTGTGGCCTAGTTCCGGTAGGGGTGTAATTGGATCGGATTCGGTCGGATAATGGTCATACCAAATCCAAATCCTATTAACTTTAATCGAATTCGAATACGAATTCGGATATACTCGGATTCAGGTACGAATCGAATAATTATCGAATTCGAATTTGAATTGGATTTTTACTTCATTCGGATCGAATTCAAATATTATTCGGATTATACTGCTGTTTTAAGGAAACGGCGATGGGGAGGCGGCTTGGATGCTGGAGGAGGAGACGACAGCAGGGACATGGGAGACGGCTGTGTGGTCGCGGGGACGTGAGGAGACGGCCGCGGGGAAGCGGCGTAGACGCGGGAGGAAGAGACGTCCATGGGGACGCCGAGAGACGGCCGTGTGGACGTAGGGACGCGAGGAGACTGCCGTGGGGAGGCGGCGTGGACGCGGAGAGGCGGCTGCGGGGATGCAGGGATACGGGGATGCGGGGAGGCGGTGTAGACGCGGGGAGACGGCCGCGGGGAGGCGGCTTGGACGCGGGAGGAGGCCGTGGCAGGGAGGCAGCGTGGACGCGGCGGCGAGGACGGGTGAATGGAGGCGGCGAGGAGGCAGGAGGAGGCGGCAGACAAGAGACGAGGCGGCGAGGATAGGTAAGGGGTGACGGTGGGGACGAGGCGGACAGGGGACAAGGAGGAGGCGGCCGGGAGGCAGCGAGGACGGGGGATGGGGGTGGGGGGGAGGTCTTGGGGATAGAGAACGGGGGCGGCAGGGAGGCGGTGCCGCTATGGGGGGCGGGAGAGGAGGAGAAAGGACTAACGTGTAGGGTTTAGATAAACCTAAAATCTAAACGGATGCGGATATTATTCGAATCTGAATCCAATAGTCTATACCATATTCAAATCCGAATCCGGAAAAATAATCGGATGTATATCTAAATCCGAATCTGATTATATAATCGGATATCCGAAAAGACATCCGAATCCGATTTTTTCGGATTCGGTATCCAGATTATCCGATTACACCTGGATCCGATTACATCTCTAAGCTCCGGGCCAGACACCCACGGTGGACCTAGTCTAAAAATGCTTCAGCTGCAATATCCACAAAAAAATGATTTTCCCCCTATCTTGACAATATTGACTGTTACATGACATTCGTCCATGTCCATTGGATGCTCTCTGTAGTAGCAGGAGCCTGCAATGGTATAGTAAGACAGGGCCATGCATTCCAAGGAAACTACTAGCTTGAAACGCAGATCTTCTGCTGTTTCAGTTTCATCACACAATTAATGATTTGATGGCCGAGAACAGCTTCTTTTGGCAAGGTGTTATCTATTCAGGAGTACTTTTCCCTAAGTTTCCAGTGGTCATAGTTTCTGATACTGCTGTTCTTAGTATCAGTAGTTTTACTTCCTTCTGTCTTAATGTTATGTATTGAGTTGTTAAGCTATATCTTTCCGTCAAATTTGCTCAAATGAGTATCCAGTGTTTTGCTTTTATTCGCTAATTACTTGCACTGTGCTTTAGGTGATGATGAAGGATCAATTTGCTAACTATGTGGTTCAAAAGATACTTGAAACATGCAATGAACAACAGCGTGAGGTTTTGCTGAGTCGTATAAGATGTCATTTGCAAGCATTAAGGAAGTACACCTACGGCAAACATATTGTCAGCCGAGTTGAGCAGCTTTGTGGTGATGGTGTGTTCGCTTGTCGACTGCTGTCAATTATACCAGCTTTTCATCTGTTAAGCCTCACTAAGCTTGTTCTGATTGTGGTATTTTGAATCATCCTTGTTTATATGACATTTTCAGGAGCTGTCGAGTTGGACACCTAGATGATCAAACTCTTTACTGAAGGTGGCTGACTATTCGCAGAAAAGGTGCCTCGTTGTTGTGTGATCCCATCAGTGGGGAAGAAAGAAATATCAAATTGGACTTTGCAATGGTAACCTTTGAAAGAAGGGCTAACAAAACTGTCACCAAAGACTATAGATATGACATCTTTTTAGGTAGTCTAGGTTCTAAACAGAAGTTTAGTGGTATGTATCGGTGTATTTATCTTAGGGTGTGCTTATAGAATAATAATAATAACTTATTTAGTAATTGCGCGTAAAAGTTTATTATGGCGCGTGTGGTGCATATATTGACGCTGCTTGGTGATGTAATTCCTGCTTCTAACTTTTCAGATTAACTCTGACCCAGTCGCTTGATAATGTGTTCTTTCATCTGTCGGATGTTTTGGTGCCGCTGGTTAGGGGAGGTTTGTTTTGAGGCTATATGTTTGCTTTGTAACCATTTTTTATTGAGTCAAATCTTGGTAGTGCCTGCATAAGTTTGCTTTGGCTTGCTCCATGACGAATGGTTAGCAAAGTAATTAGATTTTGTTATTTTTCTATATCAAAGGTGTTGCGAATGATAACTCTGTTATATTTTGGTAGCTAAATTTGGTTGTGGGTTGGTTATGAACCAAATATGCTTAGGTACCTACTTTTTGGCTTTGCCATAAAACTGGCCTTGACCATATAATTGGCTTGAATGAACCCATCAGGAGCTCGCTCCTATAAGAGTTGGTTTGAAAGCCCCATGTATGACAGAATATTTCAAAGATGTTAGCATTGATAATATCTTTCAGACAAATTTTGATAGTCAATTAAACAAAGCCTTGGTATACTACCAAATTCTTGTAACTACTGAATTACTAATATATCGAAAATAGTATATTTAAAGTCATATATCGATATCATGCCCAAACTAGTCTCATTGTCTTCTATTGCATACTATTAAGACCTGTTTGGCTTGGAATATTTTTGTTAAATAATCAATTTCAAAGAAAATTCAAAAAAACATACCCTAAACTGTTTTATTTATATAAAATGGACTCAAATTTAACAGACAGTGGCACAAATTGAAATGTTAGTTTGTACATTGTAACGGCTCATAGTGTCTTATCACTAAACATACTCTTACAATCAACAATCTATAGTGTTACAAGAGTAAAATTTAATGTCATTGTCTATAGTGTTACACGTTTATACTTACGATTTTAGTCGGATTTGTGGACATCATATGTAGTAGTGTTAGATACTCAAATGTAACATTTTTACCCGTTGATGTCTAACACCACAAGTAAAATGGCTCAAATAATTATTGTTACAAAAAAAAATCTGGTTGAAATGACAAAGAATTGGAGGTAACACCATAATTATTGATGCTAGACTTTAACTTAGTAATGTCATAAATTGTGATGGTATTAGATTGTTGTTGTAGACATCTTATTTTTTCAACATGAGGAGTGAGATTTTGTAACACTAAGGGCCATGGTGTTATTGCATACTATCTAATATCTCGTCTATAATGTTAAATTTACTCAGTCTAGTACATTCCATGTAAATAAAATGGTCCAGAGTATATTTTCCAAAGTTTTCTTTAAAACTGTGTATTTAAAAGAAAATTTGTTTGGGTTGACTAAGTTTCTCCAATAAAACAAATTATTGAGATTTCAACTTATAAATCCTCGTGAGTATGTTTTCACTGAGTTTAAACTTAACCAAGGTACAAAAAGGCTTACACTTAATACTTTAGAAGCTAAAGTTAAGGAAAAAGACCATAAAACCGCAAAATGTTCTAGAGCACAATTACGTCCAGGGTTGTAATGAGGATTCAGGACCAACCAACATATGCAGCATTGGCTGGCAACACGAATTTTATTTTATAAATAATTCATATAAAAAATAATAAAATGATCCATATTTACCTTTTTTCTTCAAAAATGACTTATCACGTCAACCTGTCGAGTTTCAGAGATTTGACAGGCCACTTGTTGCGTGGGGATTGGGTGACAATCTCTTGTCGAGTCTCAGAAACTTGACAAGTTGCTACTCAGCTCTATTGTGTAATATTTTAATTTGGTTGATAAAATTTATTTATTTTCTTAATGATAATACTCATGTTAGGTTAGTTACTTACAAATTTTATGTGCATATATATTTTTTAGGGTTAAATTAATTTAGAAAGTTGAACTCTTTTTTAAGCTCGGCAACTACGTTGTGTAGCTGTGTTCTAATGTAGCCCCCTCCTCAGTTATGGCCCCTCTCTCATCCACATATTTTTTTAAATAACCAAAAAAATTGTGAAAATAACCCGCAACTAGCCCTTTTTATGGCTCAACAAGTTCTAAAAAAATTCATCAAAGAATTTTAGAATATATACGGGGATGCCTATGTAGTTATTACAAAATTTCATTCTAATCTTATCCCTAACTCCCCCATGAACCCTAACCTTAATACCCCCAAAACCCTAACCCTAACCCTGACTCCCACTGAAACCTAATCGTAGTCCTAACTGGCCGAAACCCTAAACCTATGGCTAAGGATTGTTTTTCGCATTCCACTTTGCCGAATTTGTTTTCGTTTCATTCCTTACCATATTAGCATTGAAATTGCTCCAAATTTGACATGTTCTTTACCTGAAACATAACCAACTCATGGAAGCAGATTGTTCCTTTCTCAAATTAAAGCACATAAAATGATGAGTCAAATGAGTTTTGGAGTCAAAAAAGGGGTCTAACTTAGGGGAATATATATATATATATAATTAATATGGTTCTCAATTATGTCGGCTGGTTTTAGATAGTTAGGGTTAGGGCTATGGTTTGGGGGGTTAGGATAAGGATAAGGGTTAGGGTTTAGGGGGGCTTAGGGTCAAGGTTAAGGTTTAGGGGAGAGTTAGTTAGGGTTAGAATTAGGATTAAGGTTTAGGGGGCAGTTAGGTTAGGTTTTTGGTCAAAATATGATGCATTTGATAAAGTAATAGTAATAAACATTAAAGATTGACAATGAGAGTCATGAGGCCGAGTCGAAGTTATATAACTTCTTAATATTTCAGCAGAAATGAATAAAAAGTCACAAACGACAATGATAGTCACATGAATATATAGGTGGAGCTATTTATGTAGTAGTAAAAGGTAACCAATTGTTGAAGCGCTTCCTTGTTCGAGTGGAGACGATCCATCTTATGTACGATAATGTTAATAGTGTTCTTATCTCTTTCATCTTACTTGGCATATATTCATGACATGCAATTGTATTTCTTCCTTTCGTCTTCTAGACCGCACTCTACATACAAACTCCTAGCACTGTTGTAGGTCCAAGAAGTACTCACCTTAATATCACCTCCATATTTGAACATAAACTCATTTGGTTTCAGACAATCATGGGGCCAGATCAAGTCCTCTTATCTATAAAACCATGCAGTTTAAGATGACAAGTGTTTAATGAGTGACATGAGATTTTTTAGACATATTTTGGAAGTAGAAACTTACACGTGCTCTCGAGGAGATGTTCCCATGGTAAGAGCAATAGTAAGGGCGTCTACAACAACACATGTGTTGAAGATCATGCATGTTGGTGGAAATCATTTTTAAATTGCTGACTTCGTCCTGAAGTCAACCCTTTGTGCTGAGAAAATAGTTTATCGTCCAATTTGCCTTCCAATGCCACTCGTGGTCAAGCCACTACAAGTAAGTGCACTTATCTGTGTTTTTTTAGGGCACTCCAGAAACTCTCTCCCATAGTTGTTCTTAGTCAAAACTATAGTAGTCTTCGACAACAAACCATAATTACAACGACTAGTCCCCGAGGTTTGGCTTTCTTCCTAGAAATGAACAAGAAAGGGTAATATCATAAGCGAATGCAGAGCCACTTATTTGAGGGAAAGCACATTTATTATTTACCTTTTGCTATCTATTTCTTTGCCCACAATTATTCTCACTCTCCATGATCGAAGACATTAGCCATGATCGAAGACATTAGTAACAGAGAGTTAATGCAACATTGAGAAGAGTATGGATGAATTTATGGGGAGGTAACGACAGACCTGAAAGTTTTTTAAGCATAAAAGATGTAAATTGATTGGACGTATCAAACATAAGTTGATTTGACGCATCGCTAAAAAGCTAGAGTGATGTTACACGAAAAAAATTGAAAGGCAGTTGATATAGCACTATAAAACTGATATGTGTTATGTTGAAACTTTTTAACCTAGCTAACCTAATATAAATTAAAGCTACAGATATCAAAGAAATAAATAAATTTTCATAAATAAAACTAAACAGTTCAACTTTTAACTTGACTAGCCCCAAAACATGCTCATACACACAAACTTCATAAGCTAAACTAACCTAGCAAAAATAAAATATACAGTTGTTAAGCAAGTAAATAAATTTTCAAAAATAAAACTACACAATTTAACTTTCTAACTTAACATAACAACAAAAAATGTTGATGCACATAAATAAAACTTACGGTCATTAAGCAAATCATCTATGTCATTAATTACCTAAATGCATATTAATCACAAATAAATTATATAAAATAATCAGTTCAACTTTCTAAATTAACCTAACCCTAAAAAATATTCATGCCAATTAACTTTCGAACCTAACCTAACATAAATTAAACCTATGGTCATTAAGGAAATAAATAAATTTTCATAAATAAAACTAAAACTTTCTAGCTTGGCCTAAGCCCAAGAAATGTTCATGCACACAAACTTCATGATCTAAAGTAACCTAACATAAATAAAACCTATAAATGTTAAGCAAATAAATAAATTTTCAAAAATAAAACTACACAATTTAACTTTTTCTAACTTAACCTAACCACAAAAAATGTTGATGCACATAAATAAAACTTACGTTCATTAAACAAATCCTCTACGTCATTAATTAGCCAAATAAATTATTAATCATAAATAAATTATATAAACTAAATGGTTCAACTTTGTAAATTAACCTAACCCTAAAAATTTACATTCAAATTAAATTTCTAATCTAACTAATCTAACATAAATAAAACCTACAATCATTAAGAAAATAATTAAATTTACATCAAAAAAATTAAAGTACTAAACGACATCATGTTCTCTAACCTGCTCGAACTTCATATCCCTATTAAACTAATATTTCTAGCATCTACTTAAGCACTAATGACGTAATTAAAAAATCATTAACAAAAATATGGTTGCATTTCAATGAAATATGGTTGCATCTACTTAGGTACTAACAAAATTGCACCAACTAAAAATTATGGCTATCTTGAAATATTTGAATTTGAAAATGAAAATTTGTGTGTGAGAGAGAGAAGAACTTGTGCAAGAGTAAGAGGAATATGTGTGTATGAATAGTGCAATTGGGGGGGGGGTGGGTTGTGCCAAAGCTTACCAGAAGAGGAAAAGTGGAGCAATTGATCTAGCAGTGTTTTGTCAAGTGCTAAAAATTCGACAAACCACTTGTCGTTTAATCCCCGTAAGACAAGTTGTTTGTTGAGTCTCCGAAAATAGACATCCTGACGTGACAGATTATTTTTACAAAAAAAACTGTAAGTGTGGGTCCTTTATGCATTTTTTTATGTAGGTTATTTCCAAAAATAATTCCAGGCAACAGTGCCAATGTCTGATTAGTCCCCGTCCAACACCAGCTACCCCTCTGTTATCGGCATCCATCAAACCACCGTTGCCTCACATCTCCTCAACAGGTTCCACCGTTCATTATTGTACAGTTGTACACTCCTGGCCACTGTCGTTTATTTGTAAAAACCTTAACCGGTGCACGCCCACGCTTTTGCCGCAACGGGCTTTTATCTTTCACTTGTTTTGTGCAATCGCCCCCCCGCCCCTCTCCCCATGCACGCTTGCTTGACTATGGTGGTACAGCCAGCTCGTTGAGAATTCCAGGTAATTGAGGCCGCCTTTGACTACTATGGTACCACTAGCTTGCCGCACTAGCCACAGGCCCGGCTACATTGGTCCCATGTGCCCATCCTATTTTTAAATTAAGCAGAAGTTCTATATTACTCCGCTCAACTTTAGAAAAGTTCAGATAATCTCTTTACTTTCAAGCTTGACATTCTACACCCTATACTTTCAAAACCATCACATATTTGGATTGAAACCACCCTTTGACTGGGTTTGAACAATGATTTGGACAAAAAATTTTGTAATTCCACCCTCTAGTCTTTCCAAATTGTACTACTACAACAATTCTTATTCTATTTACTATTTATTTTGCACCAGATTTGCAAATCAAATGTCGCCGCCAAGCTCTTCATCAAATTATAAATTTGAAATTTCAACCTCAAATTTGAATTTTGAAATTTGGATTTTGAAATTCAAATGAGTTAGACAAATTCTTACTCTTATCCTTAAGAATTAAATGGAATTCGCTTATTCATATCTTTCACCGATATTTTAAAATTTAGATTATAAATTTGAATTTGGATTTTGGTTTCTAAATTAAAATTTCAAACAAATCTTATATTCAAATTTGAAGTTTGAATTTTAAAATTCAAATCTCATATTTTAATTTTGAATTTGAAATTTTGAGTTTGGAATTTTAGTTTGACATTAGAATTTTAAATTTTGAGGCTCAAATTTCAAAAATTGACTTTCAAATTCAAATTTAGAGATGAAAATTTCAAAATTCGAATTTATGGTTGAAGTTTCAAATTCATAATTTGAGGAGGTGCTCGGTGGCATTTGAAATTTGAAAAATCTAACACAAACCAAATAGTAAATAAATATTAATTGTTGGTATGCAAATTAGAAAAACAAGAGGGGTGAAATTGCAAAATTTTCCATCCACACCACTAATCAAAACTATTCAAAGTGTAGTTTCAGATCAAATATGTACTGATTTTAAAAATATATGATGTAAGATATTTAATTTTAAAATATAGAGATTATCTAAATTTTTTCAAAAGAAGAGGGGGTTAATATAGATTTTTTCCTTAAATTAATGTCACCATCTTCGGCTGGGCAGCTCCTAATTAATCATATGTGCCCCCACATCCACATGTGAAGCGACCAGTGTGACATGACATGAGCCATTAACCCAATCCTCTGTCTTTGTGTACCAGAGTTAGAGGTGTTCTTATCCCAATATTTTAATTTTTAATGTCTATTCAGAATTCAAATGATTCTAGTTAATATTGTGGAGAAATTAAGTTACGTCCTGAAAATTCTATATTTCTTATTCACTTTATTCTAGAATATCACTTTCTGCTCTAACACCCAAACAAAAGAAAAGGTGCATGTTTTTTTCTCTTAAATGGAGAGAATACAAAATGTTTTGTTTTATGGTCTGACAATTCTATTAAAAATTTGTTTAAGATTGACAGTCTAATTATACTTCAACAACAAATTTACAACACACACAAATGAGTAAATGTGCCGATGCAACAGTTGGCAATCCTGCAACCTAGGGGTGTAATCGGATTCGGATCTAATCGGATAATCCGGATACCGAATTCGAAAAAATCGGATCCGGATGTCTTTTTGGATATCCGATTATCTAATCGGATTCGGATTCGGATATATATCCGATTATTTTTGCGGATTCGAATTCGGATTTGGTATGAAATATTGACTCCGGATTCGAATTCGGATTCGGATAATATCCGAATCCGTTAAGAATTTAGGTCATATAAATAGAAAGTTAGAATTTAGAAACCCTAGCATTCCTCAATCCTCATCAGCTCATCTCCCGTCGCCGCCTCCTCCCCGCCGCCCGTCGCCGCCTCCTCCCGTTGCCGCCCCCGTCGCAGCCCCCGTCGCCGCCCCCGTCGCCGGCTCCTCCCCGCCGCCCGTCGCCGCCCCCTCCCTGTCGCCGCCCCCTCCCGTCGCGGCCCCTGTCGCCGCCCCCTCCCGTCGCCGCCCCCGTCGCCGCCTCCTCCCCGCCGCCCGTCGCCGCCCCCTCCCGTCGCCGCCCCTGTCGCCGCTCCCTCCGCGCCGCCCCCGTCGCTCCCGTCGCCGGCTCGCAGCCCCCGTCGCCGGCTCGCAGCCCCCGTCGCCGCACCCATCGACGCACCCGTCGCCGCCCCCGTCGCTCCCGTCGCAGGCTCGCAGCCCCCGTCGCCGCACCCGTCGCCGTCCCCGTCGCCGCTCCCGTCGCCGCCCCCGTCGCCGCCCCCGTCGCCGCTCCCTCCCCGTCGCCGCCACCGTCGCCACTCCCTCCGCTTCCCCCCGTCGCCGCCCCTGTCCCCCGTCGATCCCGTGGCCGTGCCAAATCTGCCACCAAAGGCGCCTTCTTCTTGAGCCACGCGCCTTCTTCACCGGAGCCGCTGCCTCGCAATTTTTGCTGAGTACCAAATATGCACTCTTGCAACTTGGTGGCGGCGACGGGGGCTGCCTCGCAATTAGTGATTTTTGCTGAGTACCAAATATGCACTCTTGCAATTTTTCTCCTTGAATTTATAATATGTGATATTAACTAATGTCTTATACATATTTCCTTTAACCTGAAATTTATTTGACAATTTTATAGAAATAATATGATGTTAAAATTTTAAAACAGCAGTATAATCCGAATAACATTCGAATTCGATCCGAATGAAGTAAAAATCCGATTCGAATTCGAATTCGATAACTATCCGATTCGTATCCGAATCCGAGTATATCCGAATTCGTATTCGAATTCGATTAAAGTTAATAGGATTTGGATTTGGTATGACCAATATCCGACCGAATTCGATCCGATTACACCCCTACTGCAACCACATTGGTCTCACACCACGTCGTATGACTAGGTCGGCCAAGATAAAACCATAACGTTGCCCCATCCAGAAATCTAGTATCTAGACTAGTTTTACTCCAATTTCATTAAACTAAATTAGAACCCAAACTAACTTAAAACTTCTAAAGAAGAAGTCTCAACCAAATCTTAACTAATTTTAGTCTTTTGGGCTAATCTAAATATTACTTCCACTACTAGAGTGTTAATCCATAGGTTTTCATTATTGTTAGTTTATAACTTTTCTAAAATACAAGTCAAAAACAAAACAATTTTACTATCTTATAAATTATTAAGACTATTTTACTAATTCATAGATCAAGTCTTTTTGATTAGCTCATAGGCTAATTCTAAAAAACCAATATAACCCAAATTAAAAATCAACTTAACTTAGTTTTTTAAATTTTAAAACCCATTTGAACACTTCAAAAGTTATGCATAAATTTGTCCGCTCATTGGACCCTGTGCTTTCGAGCCCATTCCTATGTCTACCTATGACATTGGCTTACAGCCACCCAGCCGCCTCCCAACCCTCGCCGCCGCCTCTTATGGGCCATCCACTTAGGCAGTCTCGGCAGATCCCAATCGAACCGTGCATATGCACCAACGCTCGCGCTCCGCATACATGCAGCCAATCCGTCCACACCGCGCTCTCTCTGTCTCTCTCTCAACGTGCCGGTTTCAGGCCTGCACATTCGACACCACACCACCGGTAAGGACGGCGCGCTCATGGCCTCACACCTGCGTCGTACTCGTATCACTCTGTGCACTTCACGGTGCAACGGTGGGCGTCCACGAGGCTGCTCTATTCGTGCACGTTAAGGTGCAAACAGAACGCGCCTGCAGGCATTACACCGACGTGCTCGCCTTCTCGTCTTTCCGTCCGAGTACCAACCACACAAATTGGCGAGCATTTCATAATACACAAGTTGAGGCCAGCGAGGCAATTCGCCATTGTCTTGACCTGTCGAGTAGCTGCAACGCTGCTTAACTTACATAATGTTTGGTTGTCTTTATAAGTTTATTTTTACATGAGTTTATAAAAGATAAATATATATTTATGTGTTTAGTTGTATGTATAAACTGAGATGATGTAGGATGAAAAATTACAACATCTTAAGATATTTCTCTAATATCCTGTATGATAAGATATGATATTTTTACTCGCACGAATTCATGTAGGCTCCATTAATAATACACTATTAACAATATTTAGTACTAATTAGTGCCAATTAGTAATAATTAACGGTGATTAGTTATGATTATTATTAATTTGTATTACCTAGTGTTAATTAGGGGTGATTTAATATTATTTAGTCATGACTAGTATTAATATTATTAGTTATTACTAATAATTAGATACCATGAGTGTTAGTCAGTGATGAAATAGTATTGATTAGTGAATTTTAGTGGGAATTAGTGATGTTTAGTATTAAATAGTAATATTTGATGGTGATTAATTGTGGTTTAAACAATGATAAGTTGTTACTTAGTGATTATCTTTAATGAGTAATGATTATTAGTGGTGAATAATGATGATCTTATACATTAAGATAATAATATATATTAAAAAACCAAATGTTTTGAAACCATAGCATATGTTATAACAAAACAAATACTATTTGTCCATTTGGAAATTTATATATGTAACTAAATAACATTTCGTATCATCTCATACACGCAACTAAATAAAAAACAACTCACATATACTATATCATATCAAAACAAATTCGTACACTCAACCAAACACTACCTCATGTTTTTGTCATGATTACCACCGAAAAGCTACCTAAGAGACCAAAAGTAGATGGCAACTCAAATCAAACCCAACTAAAACTTTATTTTATCTTGCAGCCACCCATACCAACTTGATAGATTTTTAGCAGAAAAGTGTATAAGAATAGATAATTACTTTACATCAATAAGTATAAGTTCATATATTCTCAAATTCTCAGAAATTTTTAAAATTAGAGAGCATAAAAAAAAACATATTATGACATCTGTAAAATGTTGTGTGTAAACATGATCATATGTTTCTCTTATATATTATCATGATTGCTTATGAAATTTTTTGAATTTTCTATAATAAGCTTATCAGAATAGTGCCAAATCGGCGTCTGGATAAAATTATTGTTGCTGCATAAGTTGTTGGTATCTCTACAGGACGCACGAATCTCCAGAATACATGACAAAAAAATTTGATTATTTTCTCATATACAGCGACTGGGCATTTCAGCCCATGCATACAGCTCTACTAAAAAATCCCAGAAAAATACTTAGATAAATGCATACAGCTCGTTTCAGCCCATGCATGATGCATCGATAGCTGATAATTAGACTTTCCAAATTAGTGAAAATTTTCTCGAATAATTAGTTTCTAACCATCGGACAAAAAACAGATATCTCCTATCTAGAATAACATTTGCTACAGGTGGGATTAGAAATCCCACGAAGGAACTTATTCTATAGAAATGCCTGAATTGAATTGATAGTAACTCATAAGTTAAACATGATGCTTATCCACCAAAAGAATATCCTTCCATGCCTCATAAAACACCCAGGTAATGCCGGAGGTGGGCATGACCTTTAGGCAGCTCGCGCCCCATCCGCGGTAGAGTCCCTGAAGGCCCTCCTCTCGGATCACTTCTGATAACGCAGCGATCATGTGGGGCGGGCACTTCCCTTGCAAGGATCCGACCATCAGCCGCTTTCTTGCCACTTCCAAAGGGAAGCTGATTGTACTTGCAGTTAGACCTAGAGATATCCAACAACAAAATCTGAACAATGTTGTTGACTCAAAAGTCTCAAATGACATGTTATTAAGCAACAATTAGAATGCCTATTTTCCAGGCTTTTCAATAACATCTCGTATAATATACTCATTTGAACCGGTAATAGAAGCTGAAATAAAGAGATCTAGGTAATGCTAAATCCCCTGACCTGACAGAGCTCCAATAACTAGTAGCTCAGGGCGGCTCAAAGATGTCTTCTTATGCAAGCGGCAATAAGAATTCTTGATTGTTTCGTACATGAAATAGTAGCATGTGCTATAAGGAAGCATGCCAATTAACGTTGGACAGAGACCAACATAGAGACCACCAATGCCATCAGTTCGATAGATCTTGTTGAAGGCAAGGGTAATGCTGGGATAGGCCTCTCGATTAACAGTCAAGCGATCCTGTAATAGAACAATAATACGAGGACATAAAGTCAAAAACTATGTCAATATAAGGAAAATGATACTGAAGAAGCAGTGCAAGTTTAATAAACGAAAAGATCCATGAAAACATAGCTTTGCCTATCAATAAACAATACAATCAGTACAGCAATTACCTTAAGAACTTCAAGAGGATGGCACATTAGTGTGCTAACTATTCCAGCAGCTGCACCACCAATAGCAACTGGAGATAAAAAGTGGAGTGGCAGCTCGATTTTCAAATTACCAAGTTGTATCTTTGGGCATCCATCATCTTTCCATTTCTCTTGTGCTGCTGTCATACTCCTTTTGACACACTCAAATGTTCCAAGCTCAATAGCTTGAGTTGGAATAATGCGGATCATGTTGATCGTATTACCTGCCCAAAGCCCTTGCCACCCATTTTGTTCAATGATCTCCAGAAAACTACCAAGGATATGCCTTGATCCTACTCCAACAACCATTCTTGTCCTGAAATTAATTTGATACCATGATATTATAGGTTTGTTCCTTTGTTTTTATGCTGGATAGACAATATAAACTAATGCCCTCGAAGATATTCTTCAAACCAATAGCAACTGATTAATCATATGGTGTAGAAGTAAATCAGTGCTTAAACATATAAATGAAAAACAGACCAGGTCATACAACCTGAATGAACTACATGCTTTAACAGCACAGTGGAAATAAGTTTCAAAAATTTTAAACATTGTAAGATGCAAAGATTTGAATCTCCATTGTTTTCAAAAGGCATAAGGTCCTATCGAAATAACAACTTCTCTCTAGAATCTCAACACAGATTAATGTTGCTATGCACAAAAACATGTTCAATAGGAGAATGGCAGAACATCGCTAATATAGAAGTTCACCACTTTAAATCGTGAATTAGTTTGGCTAGACCTTAGAATGATTCAGGACAAATTGCATGGAGGAACTGAAGTAATTCCTCCACAGTTAATCTGTTTCTGCAGGATGCCTTAAAGGGGCGCAGTTCAGTAGGCTCTATAGTTTACCAAGATTGTTACATGCATCTTTTCCAATTTAGGGTTCAGACCTCAGAATACAGTTTCCCAACAAATTTCTGAAACAAGGTGCTTAGAGCAATTAGTTTTGGCAATGCCCAATTGTTTTCATGGAAAAAAAAGGTGATCATCACTCAAAAGATATATATTGTTGTGGCCCATTCAATAGAGCATTAACTTTTGATAGCACTCCTGATCTCTGAAGTGCATGGATCAACCTAGGATCAGAAAGCAAAGAAGAAAATCAAGCTTACCATGGCAAAGTTTACTAGTGTGTTAAGAGTGAAACTTATTACTCCTCCCCTCATAATGATAAATAAATCAAGCTGTCTGACTAAAGCGAAAAGTTAAATGTAGAGATCAAAGTCAGTGAATACCTACCTGATCGTTTCTAGAGGAGCGAGGACAGCTTTAGTCATAGCACCAGCCAGTGCCCCACTCATGAATTCTCTAGCTTCTCTACTCCTAAAAAATGTCTGCAGTGAATTTTTTAAAAAAAATCCCCAGATCATCACTCATAACTCCATCAGCAGATTCTTAAAAGTCATGAGACATCTGTGAAAAATAACTGCAAATACACTTTCTGGAAAAAAAACCTCCAAGTTTTTTGAGTTCTTGATATTGTACAGCTGTAGATAGGTAATGAAGATGCCGAAGCCAGATTCTTAATTGTACACTGTATCCTTTTTCGTTTCCAATAAGAGCAATCAGCAACAATCACATCATCTGATTGTTTGAGAATTCACCTTATCTAATTCATCAGCGTGAAGGATTGTATTCATTTATGGACTTAGTAAATTCTGCATGTGTATCCAGTAAGGACCTGGTAGAAGTTTCTTAGCTATTCAGGTGACTACCGTAGGTACAACTCTTTGTGTTTTCTCATGGATTGGCAGGTTCCAAAGAACAACCTTAGCTTTCTCACTAGAAAGCAATAGGCAACAAGAAGTCTGGAACTCTTCCAATTTTGTGATTTCTTAAACTATGGCTAGTGTTTGCACAGTCATCAACAATATAATACCTAACAAGAGCAAAATTGCAATAGACAGACAAACTTGAATAGTGTTTGTCTAGGGTCCTCCCCTACTGTTTATTGTCAAAACTAAATATATGAGGCAATCCGATTTGGAAGTTGGAACTGGGAAGTGGAAGAACTAAAACACAATTGATTTTCCGAATGTGTACACGCCTTCAAAAATATGTGGAAGAAGACCACAAAAAGCTCAAGTACAAAGGGCCAAAGTTGCTCCATCTGTGAAGGAAACACGTTGTCTAAACCTGTCATGGAGAAATCCCTAACACAATCAAAATTCTTTCTGTGATGTATGAGCATCTAAAAACTAATTGCTTTAATATTAACGCGGGTGCAAGGCAAAAAGGAAAGGCAGGGGGATCAGTCAGAAGATAGTTTTTTCCTAACCAAATATCTACCAAGTTAAAGAACACTGGGGAATACAATGATGGGAGATAGGCACGTTGAGTTTATATATCAAAATAATCCTAAGATTAGAGAGAAAAATTGCAGTCTAGGTAATGCATCAGCTGTAATAAATGAACAGAAAGTAGGTAAATAAGACTAACAGAAGAAGAAATGTTAATCTAGAGTTGAATGCAGGCGAAAAAATTACACTTCACCACAAGAGTGACCTGTAGTTGAACGATTAGATATGCTTGCTAAAGCAAAGAAGCAAGTTTGACAAAGCAACATTAAAGTGAACAAAGAAGCAACTTTATCACAGGAATCCGGTGGGATAAAAACTAATCAAACAGACAGTTCAAACATGATCAAAGGCGTCCCATGGTCAAATGTAGTCAGAAATCTCAAGCAAGCATTTCGAGTCTGCTTCAGCAAACGATCCACAACCGAAGCAAACAAAAGCATCCAATGTGGAAAAAAAAAGAGGAATAAACCGTCAGTATAATCAAATTAGAAAGTTTTTTTGAAAAAAAGAGAGGAAAATTCCAAGATTTCGCAAAGGTGGCGCCTTTGCCACCCAAATCAACTCCGAAAAATCTCTGCAACCAAACCAAACGCATATGCTAAAAAGGAAACGACCTTTCAAGGCCACGAGCTCCCGTGAGCCAGAAAGCTCCAAACTTTACCACCCAAAAGGCCACCAAACAGCCGAAACCGAGATGGGTGGATACTAGATCGTGAGTTCCGTACCCTCACGGCGGCGCCTACGTCCGGCAGCCTGACGCCGATGTGCTCCGCGACCTTGACGCCGTCGAAATCGTCGTCCTTAGGCAGCACCATGACAAGCAGCTCCTTGTAGCCGCCGCCGCCGCCGCCACCACCGCTAGTTGCGGGACCAAAGCCGGCGACGCCTATGCTGGCGAGCGACGGCCTTTCTCCTCCTCCTCCGCCGCAGCCGCCGCCGCCGCGCGTCAACTTTTCCGAGTCCAAGCCCATGGTGGCTTGGGGCCGCTTCCCTCGGGGTTCTGTTTTCTTGGGTCCGGAAGGCCGGGAAGGTTGGAAACGTAATTGCAGAAATCCGAGGGGTGCGAGTGCAAAAGATGTCGTTGCTCTGCAGTGCTTCCTGCGGTCCCGGGGGGTGGGGGGATGTGTCAAATGTGGGGAGAGGGAGGGGCGGGATTGAAAAGCTGCAGGAGCGCTAAAGTTTGAAGGAGTCCCGGCGTATGCCGTGCGGTCTAGAAAGTTAGGCTAAGTTTTGCTGAAACATCCAGGTTTTAGAGGGGTTTAAATGCGGGGATTCTACTCTATTATCAGGATAAATCATAATTAGGTGTGAGTATTTTTTGAATTTAGATTAGATGGGCAAAAATCTCATATCTCTTGGATCGACTCGATTTTGATCCAAACCAATCTAATATACGTGTTAGGGCAGTTGGGTTTGAGTAGGTCTCGAGCTTAACCAGTCAAAGTTAATCGAGTCACCTTTAAAAAAAATGAGTTCAACATGAAATTTAATCGGATTTTTTCAATTTTGATATTCTTAGACTAAGTGTAGAGAGACTTGAGTTTCACTCTAATCTCGGACTAGATTAGACCAAACCCACTCAACCTCGAGTAGATGAGGTGACTTAGATTTTGTTCTAGTCTAATCATAATCGGTGAAACTATATAGATTTTGATGCGGATATATTCTCTGTTGTTGTATCTTCTCATGACTCCAAATCTTCAAATGACCACACTATTTGTTTTGCTGCTGCTATAGTGCAAGGGAGTCACAAGGCCGATGCAAGTTGTGTTCATGATGTGCTACGAGCTGAGAATTGCAATACAAATATTGGAGAGAAGTAAGGTGACATGGCCATGCATCCACAAGGAGTAATATCCATTTCATTTGAAGATATGCTACCTTAGGAGGGAATTCTAATTGGATCCATATTTGTTAGCATTATTAACAGCATCCGTTAGTATGGAAGGAGAGTTATATGTGCAAGGGAGGCCCACTCAAATATGTCCATCTATTTGATCGTGATGTTGGTGCTAATAACGACCAGAAACATGGTCATGGGCCACATCAATGGAAGGATACTGAAGTCTAGTTTCCAACGCATCAAACTGTGTGTGATTTGGAGTTCCGAGGTGGGAGTAATGATTGTTTTAGTGGGAGTTGCACAGGCTGTCAAGAGCTGATGATAAGGGACCAACCTCCTGTTGAGCCAAGGATGGACCAATCTTTCACGGTACAACGAAGATAGCTTGATGGTACTCACACTCGAACAACAAAAGAGCCGATCAAGAAGCAAGGAACCGGTCACACAAACCTCGATCAGCACTAGAACGCGAATTGAATGTGAGAATCGTATAGATTCTGTGGACAATCACAAGAACAGGACGTTCTTGACTTGCACCAACAATAACAAACCCAAGAACGGGAAGAACTTAACATGAACACATGGTGTTTGCTCTACAAACAACTATGCATGGCTTCTGCTGTCTATTTCTGAAATTAAACTTCAACCTCCAAACAGATGGAATACATAGATATTTATACTAGGAACATCCCTCCTAGATTAAGTGTGAAACCAAATAAGATACTAAAAGGGGTTTTCTTGGGTAGATAAGAGATTTAAAGCCTTGGAAGTTGGTCAGCAATATATGGTCTTGCGTAGCTCTTGACAGCCTGTGCAACTCCCACCAAAATAGTCATTACTCCCACCTCGGAACTCCAAATCACACACGGTTTGATGCATTGGAAACTAGACTTCAGTATCCTTCCATTGATATGGCTCATGACCATGTTTCTGGTCATTATTAGCACCAGCATCATGATCAAATAGATGGACATATTTGAGTGGGCCTCCCTTGCACATGTAACTCTCCTTCCATGCTAACGGATCGCTGTCAATAATGCTAACAAATATAGATCCAATTAGAATTCCCTCCTGAGGTGTCATATCTTCAAATGAAATGGATATTACTCCTTGTGGATGCATGGCCATGTCACCCTTCTCTCCAATATTTGTATTGCAATTCTCAGCCCGTAGCACATCATGAACACAACTTGCATCGGCCTTGTGACTCCCTTGCACTATAGCAGCAGCAAAACAAGTAATGTGATCATTTGGAGACTTGGAGTCATGAGAAGACACAGCAACAGAGGATATATCCGCATCAGATTTTTTTCTCTCCTCTAATCATTTGTTGTTTTTATCTACAACTTGTCTCCACGTGTATTTCAGTTTTATATTTCAAGTTTATATTTGTTTTACAACCAAAAAGATATTTACTTCAAAATTGGTTGGACTTATTAAGCTAGTTTCTTGAGTTTATAACCCCAGAAATCTAGTAAATTGCTTATTCTATAAGCCTTAGCTTAACTTCTATAAGGTTTTTGTAGGCAGAAAAGAGGTTGTTGGGGTGGCGTAGTTAGCTGGTATTTGTTTTTGTTAATTTAATGTCTTTTTTTCATGCAGTTTTCGAAAAGAAAGTGACTACTGATACTTTGAAAAACCACCATCGGGTCTCAAATATATCCAAAATTTTCCAGAAAACTCTAATTCTCCGAAGTGTTTTTCTTAAAATTTTAACTATCCAATAAAAATTTCAATGATTTAACTTGATATAAAAGAAAATTTGAGATTATTAATATTTTGCAAAAAATTATAAACTTTTCTTTTACCTACATAATTTCATTTGTATTGTTAATCTCTGATCGGATGATTTTATTAAAAAAACAAGATGACGCCTTTTCTTCCCTAAGACATAAATTTAGCAAGATAGATTACAATTATGTTTTGTGTATTTCTGAAACTCTATTTAACATATTATTTTTGACAGTAGTTCCAGTAACTGCTGAAATAAACAATAATATCTTATTAGATATGATAAATATGTCCAATATCATAATATAGCACAAAATTCTGAAACAATTCCTAATACAACTTGCATGTAGTGCCCATTTGAGTCGTGACAGAAGTAGGAAATAAAATTGTAGCGCGAAAATTATTATTTGGGAAGAATAATGAGAATTTAAGATGATATTTTACTCTTATATTTGAAAAAAAAAGATGAGATGTAGATAAAAATTTAGGCAAAAATTCAAATTTTTACTCAAATACCAGATCATATAATAAACTAGAAAGGGGCCCACACTTTGCTACGGGTATTGAATCAGCAGTTTCATCATTGAGGTTATCGGGTAGATTTGGGTCAGGCTACCGCGTGGCGAGAAGACCAGTTTTGGTTAGGCTGAAGCTTAGTGGTGTTTTTTTTCTGTATATAGTGCTGCTATAGTGAGATGCAGTTGTTGAGGCGAGGGTTTGGTTCGTAGTGGCAGAGAGAGCAGATGTGGCCACTATAAGTAGAATAAAAGTAAATGATTTGTTTGGCTGTGGATGCGATTAGTAGTTGTTGGTTGTTGCTGAGAATTTTTTAGCTGGATGTCGAGTTTTTTTTGGAAATCAGCAGTTTTATTCTGTTCTATCTTTAGTATTGTTGCAGTTTTTTTGATAAAATTACCTGTGTTGATTGATCATAATGCAACTCAAATTTTGTGCTGTATTTTTTCAAATCTGATGTTGGTTCATATTTTTTTGTATATGGTAGATGGTTGGTCGTATCTGGTGTGTGCAGAGTTTGTTAAAGTTTTGTGTTGCTGAGGGAGAAGCAGGAGTTTTGGTTTGGATAAGATAAGCAACCAATTATTGTAAAATGAATCTAAAGTGCTTTGTTTTGTATTGAGGTTTGTACTGAGGTAATGTGTTCACAATTGGAATCCTATTTTAAATTTGTTATTGTAGGATATCGTTTTTTTGATGCTAAACGCATCTTGTTTTTTTAATTCAATGAAATGGTTTGATGTAAGGTAGTGCAGTTATTGAGGGTCATAGCTGGTTAAGCTGCTGGCGAGCGGTGGTGTTGCTATGTATGGGAAATATTTTTTGTTTGGTGGAGTCTGAGGACATCTAATTTGGGGCGACAGCTGAATGGTGGTGTTTTGACAGGTTTGTGAGGTGATGCATGGACTCGATTGTTGCTTTGCTTGTGCGAAGCAAAATTGGATGAGGTGATCGGTCAGTCAAAAGTTGCGGAGAAGTGGTCTTGGGGGAAGGTGATGTGGGTAGATATTTGTGTTTATGGTCGTGGGAAGCAAAATCGGATGTGTCTTTAGAAAATCTGCTTGTGGTCAGTTAGTTGAGATAGTGTAGGGTTTGCTAATGATTGGTTAAATTGATCGTGATGGAACCGTGTTGATTGCGATGGAAGAAGTTGTGGTGGCTCTGTAGTGATTGTGATTTGCTGCGGAGATGGAGTGGATTTCAAGTGATAGTGGTTGGTCTATATGGAGTATAATATGTGGACGTGTGGTTGTCCGATGACGATTTGGAGGGTGTGTTTCGGTTGGATGACCAGAAATGGCCAGCGCATTAACAGCAAAAATTATCACAGGTCAAAATGGGTATTTTCCAAAGATAAAGAGTTTGGCGGACAAAAAAAAAGAAGAATTTGATAAATTTTGGGTTTAGTATTTTCTGTTTTTTCTGAAAATATTTGTAGGTAAAATGTGAGCCAAGTATTAATTGAGATTTGAGTAGACTGCAATATTGTTAGTGTAGCAGATGTGATATTTGGTAAAGATAATCGTGGAGTTGGGAGGTGATACATGTTGGATCAAGGATGCCGACTAGAGGGGGGGTGAATAGGAGGCTTTAAAAGCTTCAAATAAAAACAAGTTTTTATACCAAGAAGAACCAAATGCAATTTAATATATTTAAAGAGAAAGAATAGAGAACGAACACAGTTGTTTTTACCGAGGTATCGGAGACTCGCCTAGTCTCCACTAATCCTCGTTGAAGCACTCAAATCACTTGAGTTTTGCCTCAATATCCACAAAGGATATTATCACTAGTGGTTGCTCCTTGTCCACTCCGGAAAGGCGAGCACCGATGCCTTGTACAAACTTGCCGAGCCTCTCCAACAATCTCCGTTCTGGAGAGGTCAACGGCCACACCTCCGAACCGTCTAGGTGAGGGCGCTCAGCAAGAGTAATAGGCAGCGAGGTCTTCTCTAGACCTCCAAACACGCACCGAGAAGCTAAGTGAATGCAAATGCAAAAGAACTGAAACTCTCGGTGGATCGGAAAGCACTCGACTTGATCAAAAGACCAAGATTTTAAGTGGAAAACTAAAGCTCAAGAGTGTATAAGAAATGCTACTGCTTATTGTTTAAAACTTATGCCCAAATCCCCTTTTTATAGCCTCAAGAAGCAAATGAACCGTTGGAGCTAGGACTGAAAATCAGCAACCCAAACTGACAGTCAGTTCAGTGCACAACGGCCGACAAAATTTACGGAATAAACTTTGCTAGCCGTTCATGGTCGAAAAAGGAAAGCTGAAACCTACAACTGATAGTCAGTTACACAAACTGACAGTCAGTTCGACCACAAACTCGACCAAAAACAAAAAGAAACTCAGTTAAAAGTACTGTGGTCGAAACCCCAACTGACAGTCAGTTTAGTACAAAAATTTTGGGCCCAAAATACACCCTCTCTGGACAAATGTCAGTTAACACGAACTGACATTCAAACGACAGTCAGTTTAGCAAATTGACAGCCAGCATGAACAAAAACAGATATAACTTTAAATCCAGAAATCCAAAAGAGGTGTTTAATAGCTTGTTGGAAAGATAATTTCAAGAGCTACAATTTTGTAAACAGAAGAAAAAGCCAGATCTTCCTAGATCTTTCTAGAAAATCGAAAAACTCTTCTGCTGTCAAAAACTGAACTGAAAAACCAGATTTTCAAATTAAGTTCAAACCAAATCCAACCAAAAAGATGCAATGCAATGACCTAGCTTTCTCGGTTTGCATTGGAGATAAAGAGAGGACTTTCGCCACCCCTCTTTATAGTACGGTTAAAGCTAAAAACAATTTTTCCTAACCGATCATCTCCAAACGCCGAGATCGGTAAAAATAAAAACTCATAATACCTTAGGTCTTTCGCATCTTCACGTTTTGCGTCTTATCTTTGCTCTTCTGCATCTTGTGCTTTACTTCAAGTCGGGTTCATCTTGATCATCTTGTAGTTCTTCCTAACTGATCCCTGTATCAATTAATCTCAAAAGCACAATTAGTTCGGAACACTTTGTTTTCATTAATCATCAAAATTAGGGTTAGGCATGAAGGCCTAGATGCAACAATACAAATGTTTCATGTGAGGAGATTTCTTAAATAACCTCTATTGGTAAGTTTTGTGAAGCATGTTGAGGACATGTCGAGGAGGCAGTGCAGCAAGTAGAGCATCTGTTCAGTGAATTGCAGAGTTGGTAGAGGTGGACATGTTGATGCTATGATTTATTTGTGGCTGCGGTGATAGGGTGCACACCCAAAATGATTTCACGATTGTATTCTATGTGTTTCTCGGATCAAGCAGACAAAATGTAAGCCAATTTGGATCATTTGATCAATATTTGACTACATCCACAAATTTGAGAGTGAAAGTTATCTGTTGGTAAAAATTAGTGTAATGCGGCCTGGTCGAATGAGTAGAGTTGGGCGAAAGGGAAAGGCTGGGTGTGGTCGAAAGTAGTTGAGTTTGAATTGCGTTCGTTGGTGATGAGCAGTGTGCTTTCGAGTAGTTTTACTCATTCGGCCAGGCCGTTGTTGCTCTAATTCTGATCGCCAAATAGTTTTTTCTGGGCAATTTTTAAATGCTATCAAATAGTGGTCTAATGAAGTGCAAATTGGTTGAGATTTTGTATGGTAGATTCTTGAAACATATAGAATACAATTGTGAAATAATTTTGTAGAAATGATGAAAATTTTGATATAAAATGTGGTGCCAAAGAATTTGCAAGCATGAAATAATAGGAATTTTCAATTAAACTTAGGTATGTAGGCAGGTATTGAGGTTCGATGATGGAAAAGCTATCCATCAGGGCTTTAAGATGGAAAAGGTGTTCCATGATTGAAAAGACAACAAACACATTTCCATTGTGTATTGGATCTGTGATAATTTGGTAATTGTATAGCATTAGGCTAGTTTTGTAATTTTAGTAAACTGTGAGTTATTTTTCAAATTATTTTTTTTTACTATGGGTTATTTATATGTAATTTTGCAGAGTTGTTAGTAAGTGATACTGCATCTTGTATAAAATAGTGATGTTTGAGTGACTAATTATTTGTCTACAAAATAAAGGTATTTTATAATTTTGAGACAAAATAGATAGCAATTCTGAGAGCACATAGAAGATAATGGGAAATAATTTTGCAGACACGACTAAAATTTCTACATAAAATATTGTGTCAAATAATGTGAGCAAAATTGAGCAGAACATAATTTTTTTTGTGACGACATGTTTTGCACATACTTTTATGAGTTGTAAAAATTTATTTCACAACTGTGTTCTATGTGTTTGAGGCACTAAGTATATAATTTTTGAAGCAATTTGGAATTGATTTGATGTTTATTTGGCGACATGTAAAAAATGCAGACAGAAAGTTATGTATTGATGAATGTTAGGACTATATTGCTTGGTCGAATGGGAAGGTGTGGTCGGAAGGGAAACACTTGCTTTGGTTCAACGGGGTCTGAATAGCATGATTTAGTGGTCGGTGGATGTATTTTAGGCAGATGTGAACGACTATGTTTTGGGTTTAATTAATTCGACCAACGCTGTAGGTCGGCGATACTACTGCTGCTGTAATGTGTACTTACACATAGGTCTTTGTGTTCAATTTTTAAATTTGGTCATATATGGGTGAAATGAATTTGAAATTGCCTCAAATTTTGTATGTTTGATGCCTGAAACAGAGAGATGATAATTGTGGAATAATTTTGTACAAAGGATCAAAATGTGTAGAACATAAATTTTTAGCCAACAGATTTGATGCGCAAGATTTGATGATTTCTAAAAATTTATTTGACAATTGTGTTTTATTTGTCTGAGACATAAAACATACAAATTTTGAGCCAATTCTGAATTCACTGGATTCTTATCTGACGACATCTAAAAATTGCGCAGACAAAGTTATGCACTGAGTAATATCTGGATGGCAGCAGTTTAGTGCGAGGAGAAGCATTGGTCGAAGGTGAAGGTCTGCTTGGGAGGGAAACTGTTTTGAACAATACCAGTTAGGCTTCGGTGGTCGTGGTTTGCCCAGATGTGAACAGTAAGCTGGTTGGTGGGTGAAGGAAACATCATCGTATCTCAGTGGGTTTTGAAGAGGAGTTGGATTGGTGGTCGTCTTTACTTGAATCACATTGTTGTTGCTGTAGTTTTGACGAACACATAATTTTCTCTGTTGAATTTTGAAATGTGGTCGAACAGGGAGGAAATAAACTTCAAATTGAGTCAGATGTTGTGTTGTTCATTGCTGAAATATATAGAGCACAATTGCGGAATAATTTTATAGAAATGATCAAAATTTGTACATGAAATGTTGCGTTAAATAATTTGAGCAAAGTTGGACACAACATAATCTTTTTTGGGAGACATTTGATGTGCAAATTTTGATCATTTGTAAAAATTTATTTGGCAATTGTGTTTCGTGTGTTTGATAGATGAAGCATAGAAATTTTGCATCAATTCAATTTGTAAATGTGTTGTAATAGGTTGGGGAGGAAGCGCAAATTGGTCCAAACTTTGTGTGGTTGATTACTGAAAGAGACAGAAGAGAATCGCAAAATAATTAAACACTCAAATTTGATCAATGCTTGTTCTTCGATCAATGCAGTGCAATTGTAATATTGGCCACTAGATAACTTTTGGTGTGTAATTTTTAGTTGCGATCAAATAAGTGCCAAATAAATTTCTAATCGCTTCAAAATATGTATTCTGCATCCTCAAATACACAAAACATAATGATAAAATAAATTTTTACAAACCATAAAATTTTTTTGTTTTGTACAAATTATTTGAAGCGGCATTTTATGTACAAATTTTAATCATTTCTACAAAAAAATTTTCAATTCTATTCTGGTTGTGGTTGAATATGTTTTGAACATTACCATTTAGTAATCTGCGGCCGTAATTTTGTTGGGTTTGGACAGAAAGATGATTGGTGCTTGAAGGAGTCAGGTGTGGTCGAAAGATTGGAGGCCAGTATTTGCAGGATGCTATTCACTAGAGTAATTGTCTGATTTGGTCACGTTATTGTTGCTTTAATGTTCATCAGCAGATAGTTTTTTCTGTTCAATATCTAAATGTGGTCAAACAGGTACGAAATGAAAACCAAATTGGGTCAAATGTTGGGTGCAACACCAATTATTAATTTCTATGTCTATATATCGATCAAAAGTATAAGAATCATCATCATATGAAAGTTATATGAAATTTGATAATGCATCCACAAAAATATCACTGTCATATAATATATCTCAATATCTTTTTATATCAGTTGCAAAATTTTGGGGAATTTTGACTCATACACAGATGAAATGATAAGTAAACAAAGAAAGCAAATATCTGTACAACATCATCCTTCGAAAATGCATACACAGTATCATTGGTGAAAAAGACAAAGATTTGATAGGAAGCGCTCTCAGGTGAGCATCGGTTGTGGACATGGAGGCAAAGACGCTGAGGTTGATGTAGGATCAAGGATGCCGACTAGAGGGGGGTGAATAGGAGGCTTTTAAAAACTTTAAATTTAAACAAATAATTGCAAATCAAGAACAAATAATATAAGCAAGAGGAAAAGAGAACGAACACAGCAGTTTTTACCGAGGTATCGGAGACTCGCCCAGTCTCCACTAGTCCTCGTTGAAGCACTCAAGTCACTTGAGTTTTGCCTCAATACTCACGAAGAGTATTATCAACTAACAGTTGCTCCTTGTCCACTCCGGAAAGGCGAGCATCAAAGCCTTATACAAACTTGTCGAGCCTCTCTGACAATCTTCGAACTAGAAAGGTCAACGGCCACGCTTCCGAACCGTCTAGGTGAGGGCGCTCACCAAGAGTAACAGGCAGCGAGGTCTTCTCTAGACCTCCAAACACGCACCGAGAAACTAAGAATATGCAAATGCAAATGAACTGAACTCTCGGTGGATCAAAAAAACACTCGACTGGATCAACATATCAAGGTTTTGTGTAGAAAACTAAAGCTCAAGAGTGTATAAGAGAATGTTGCTGCTTGTTGTATGAAACTCATGCCCAAAGCCCTATTTATAGTCTCAAGAATCAAATGAACCGTTGGAGCTATGGCTGAAAATCAGCAACTCAAACTGATAGTCAGTTTAGTGTACAACGGCCGACAAAATTTACGGATAAAAATTTGCTAGCCGTTCGTGGTCGTTTAAGGAAACTTGAAACCCACAACTGACAGTCAGTTATGCAAACTGACAGTCAGTTCGACCAGAAACTCGATCAAATCAAATAGAAACTCAGTTAAAATCAACTGTGGTCGAAACCCCAACTGACAGTCAGTATGGACAAACTGACAGTCAGTTTAGTACAAAAATTTTGAGCCCAAAATACACCTTCTCTGGACAATTGTCAGTTTAATTAAACTAACATTCAAACTGACAGTCAGTTTAGTAAACTGACAGTTAGCCTGAACAAAAACAGTGATAACTTTAAATCTAGAAATCCAAAAGAGGTGTTTAATAGCTCCTTTGAAAGATAATTTTAAGGGCTACAATTTTGTCAATAGAAGCAAAAACCAGATCTTCCTAGATCTTTCCGAAAATTGCAAAAACTCTTCTGCTGTTAAAAACTTAACTGAAAATCCAAATAATTCAAATCAAGTTCAAATCAAATCCAACCAAATAGATGCAATGCAATGATCTAAGTTTCTCGGTTTATGTTGGAGATAAAGAGAGAACTTTCGCCACCCCTCTTTATAGTATGGTTAAAAGCTAAAAACAATTTTCCTAAACCGATCACCTCCAAACTCCGAGATCGGTTAAAAATAAAACAATGTTACCTTAGGTCTTTTTGTGCTTTCCCGGCTTGCGTCTTGACTTCATTTTCGCGACTTGTGCTTTTACTTTTTTTGCGTTGGGTTCGTTTTGTTCATCTTGACAATCTTCCCAACGGACCCCTGTGTTAATCAATCTCAAAAAGCACAGTTAGTTTTAAACACTCTGTTTTCATTAATCATCAAAAATTAGGGTTAGGCATGAAGGCCTAGATGCAACAGTTGAAAGGGGCGGAGTTGCCAATGGAAATCTGTCACGTAAAGTGCGGATTGGTACTGGTTAAAACAATTGATGCCAAGTGGTTGATGCAAGGTGGGAGGCGGTCGTGATCAAAGGAAGGCAGCCCACACGGACACCAATTGAGTAGAGGGCTTGGGCTGGCCGAAACGTGTTGCGAAAAGCGCGATCAGGTATTGGTCAAAACACAATATTGGCCAAAAGAGCATGCTGGAGGGCGGCAAGTGGTCGACGCAGGGTGGGAGCCGGTGGTAACCGAAGGGAAGGCAACTCAGACGCACACCAATCGACCAGAGGGCCAGAGCTGGCCTAAAGGTGGGGATGAGATGACCAGAACTTGACACAAAGAACAGGGGCAACTGGTCGAGACGAGTTGCGACGCGGTCGTGGACGAAAGGAAGACCAAAACGTGAGGCCGAAAATTCCGGAAACTGGTGCAGCTAAGTTGTGAGGCAGTGGCGGACAAAACGAAGTTAGATGTAAGAGACAATCCAAAATAGAAGCCGCAAACAACACGGCAACCGCCATTAACTAAACATGGTAAGCAGGAGGCACCAAATTTTTCCCGAACACACACTGACCCAAAGCATTCATATACGCGTCTATGATGGGGTCAGTTGGCAACACATTTGTATACAGCCAAATCCTTGTATGTTTCTTCCAAGAAAATCGGTCCATTGACTGATGTTCTATTTGGGCACGGCCTGCTGTGGCATAGAATAAGAGAGTTATGTGTCGCGTTGAAGAATATTCGGCAGATCCATCTAAACATCATTGATATGATCCTAAAAAAGAAGCTGGCAAATTACTATACCAAAAGATTTAAAAAAATCCATCATCACACATAAACCAGCGGAGGTACGAAAGTAACAGACAAAAAAAATAACAAACAACAAAATAGCAACCATATACAAAATAAATAGGAAGAAAGAGAGATTGGCAGACAAAAGCAACAAAGTAAGACAAAGAGTGGAAGCGACAAATCGAAAAAAACAAAGAAGAACCAAAAGGGCAGCATGAGAAGCCGGGAAAATGCAGAGACGCTGGCAGACACTGGGGCATCGGCAACTAACAGAAAAGGAACTCACTGCAGCAATGACGAAGCAGCAACAAACAGCAACAGAACCATCGCCGAATGCAAAAGGAAGCCGACAAAAATGAAAGCGTAAGCACGATTAATAGAAGCAAAGGACGACGGAGAAAAACGCAATAGAGACGATGGGTAATCGGAGGGCGGATACAGAAGGCATCCATTAGCAGAGAAGAATAAATCGAGGCCGTGAAAACAAATGATCGAACAATAGGAACAAAGAGGAGCACGGGGACCAATCAAGAGGAAGCGTCGTGCAAGCCATGTACCGTGACAGCCGGAGCAATCGGAGGTGTGGAAACACAAGATATGATGAAGTAGGAAAAACCGATGTGTGCTCGTCCGAGGAGGGGGGGGGGGGAGGGGGGAAACTGTAGAGCACGCGTCATGATGGCATGGAGTAAGAGAGTCGATTGAATGGCGAAAACAAAAAAGGCAACGTGGCCCAAGCAAGGGAGGCAATGTGAGGCAGTGTGGTGATTTGTCTAAAAAAATGTGAGTTAAAAATAAATTGTTGTTATGTGCAAATTGTTGGATCAAGGATGCCGACTAGAGGGGGGGTGAATAGGAGGCTTTAAAAACTTTAAAACTTAAAGCAAATAAAGAACGAATTATGTAAAGAAGAGAAAGAGAACGAACACGATGATTTTTACCGAGGTATCGGAGACTCGCCCAGTCTCCACTAATCCTCGTTGAAGCACTCAAATCTCTTGAGTCTCGCTTCAATATCCACAAAGGATATTATCACTAATGGTTGCTCCTTGTCCACTCCGGAAAGGCGAGCACCGATACCTTGTACACACTTGCCGAGCCTCTTCGACAATCTCCGAACGAAGAGGTCAATGGCCACACCTCCGAACCGTCTAGGTGAGGGCGCTCACCAAGAGTAAAAGGCAGCGAGGTCTTCTCTAGACCTCCAAACACGCACCGAGAAGCTAAGTATATGCAAATGCAAAAGGAAGGAAACTCTCGGTGGATCGGAAAAACACTCAACTTGATCAAAAGATCAAGATTTAATATAGAAAACTAATGCTCAAGAGTGTATAAGAGAGGAGGCTGCTTGTTCTATAAAATACATGCCCAAATCCCTCTATTTATAGCCTCAAGAATCAAATGAACCGTTGGAGCTAGGGCTGAAAATCAGCAACTCAAACTGACAGTCAGTTATGCAAACTGACAGTCAGTTTAGTGCACAACGGCCGACAAAATTTACGGATAAAAAATAGCTAGCCGTTTGCAGCCAAAACAGGAAAGCTGGAACACGAAACTGACAGTCAGTTACACAAACTGACAGTCAGTTTGTGTACTAGCTCGACCAGAATCAAATAGAAACACAGTAAAACACTCTCTGGTCGAAACCCCAACTGACAGTCAGTATGGACAAACTGACAGTCAGTTTAGTACAAAAAATTTGAGACCAAAAAACACCCTCTCTGGACAATTGTCAGTTACACTAAACTGACAGTCAGTTATGCAAACTGACAGTCAGCTTGAACAAAAACAGCTATAACTTTAAATCCAGAAATCCAAAAGAGGTGTTTAATAGCTCGTTGGAAAGATAATTTCAAGGGCTACATTTTTGTCAACAGAAGCAAAAGCCAGATATACCTAGATCTTTCTGAAAAATGCAAATACTCTTCTGCTGTCAAAAACTGAACTGAAAAACAGATTTTTCCAAATAAGACCAAAAGCAAATCCACATAAAAAATGATGCGATGCAATGGCCTAACATTCTCGGTTTGTGCTGGAGATAGAAAGAGGACTTTCGCTACCCCTCTTTATAGTACGGTCAAAACTAGAAAAGAGTTTCCTAACCGATCATCTCCACACGCCAAGATCGGTAAAAATAAAAACTCGTAATACTTGAGGTCTTTCGCATCTTCAAGATTTGCGTCCCGTCTCTTGCTCTTCTGCGTCTTGTGCTTCACTTTGAGTTGGGTTCATCTTGATCATCTTGCATTTCTTCCCAAATGATCCTGTATCAATCAATCTCAAAAAGTACGATTAGTCCGGAACACTTTGTTTTCATTAATCATCAAAATTAGGGTTAGGCATGAAGGCCTAGATGCAACAATCTCCCCCTTTTTTATGATTGATGACAACAAGTGTTCAAAAATAAAATAAATAAAATGGCTCCCCCTGAGTATATGCATCTCATAAAATCAGATCATAAACCAATACATATACATCAGGGGCATCTCATACATAAGTAAGTCACAGATGTGCAATCATCCATAAGTCATATCAGAGCATACACATGCACATCAAGACATCATATATATCAATGTATCAGAGCTATAATCACATATCAAAGCTCAAGAGCATCATCTCAAGAAATCAATGACATCATATATATATGAGCTAAACACAAGTCATCATATGTATCAGAGCTGAAAGGAAAAGATGACATACACAGATAACCAAAAAACATCTCTATATATAAATGATCATCATCTGTTCAGTACATCAAAAGACATAAACAGAACAGACTCCAATGTCCAAAATCTAAAATACTAAGCAACTATCCAAAATACTTCTCCCCCTTTGGCATCAAGCACAAAAAGGGAGGCAAACAAAACAAATCAGAGCCTAATGCTCATCATCTGAAGGAAATCCTAAAACGGCTGTATCTCCGGAGCCATGTGGAGATGCAGTCGGATCGGCGGCTGGAGACGCCGGAGGAGTCACCGCTGCCACGGGAACAGGAGCCGCAGCGACTGGATCCGGAGCTGGTGCCGTAGGAGCTGGATCAACAGGTCCTGTAGCAGAGCTCGGGGACGAAGACGCAGGGTGGGCCCTCTTGCGAGGAACCGAAGAGTTTGACGCAGGCAGACGGCGCAGTATCTCCTCCTGCTGAGCAATCAACCGGAGCAACATCTGATGATGCTCCGCCTGGGTGCTGAGGATCTGCTGCTGCACCTGGAGGATCTCCTGAAGCTGGGAGGAAGATGACGCAGATCCGGTGCCTGTCCCTGCAGCTGGAGCTGGAGAAGACTCCTGGACAGGGGCCTCGTCCTCTGACTCCCCCGCAGCATCATCATCTGATGCGGGAGAACCAGGGCCAGCAGCTACAGCAGGGCGAGCACCGAGCCGGCGATCAGCTTGGCCCGGAGGATAGAAGAGAAGAGGATGATGGGGCCTGGGCAGCTCAGTGTCCACTGCCTGGATATGAAGAAGCACCGCCATGATATACGGAGCGTATATCAGCTGACGGCGCGGGGAAAGAAGGACGTGCTGAATCTCACTAATGATGAGATCAGCAACGTCGAATGGCTCCTCCTGAAAGATGGAGATGAGCACAACAACTACCTGCAGACACATATTCAGCTTCAGCTGTGGAGAGAGCTACTGAATTTTGCTTCCTAGATGACCATGATACTAATGATCTCCCCAGCAGCTGACAGCTACCAGATGTGCTTTTACGATCAATCTTGCACCCAGCATAATCAGAATCAGAATACCCAATTAATTCAAAATTTGCATCTTTAGGGTACCAAAGGCCTAAACTGGGATAGCATTTTAAATACCTAAGGATTCTTTTAAGAGCAGTTAAGTGACATTCCTTAGGATCAGACTGAAATCTAGCACATAAGCACACACTGAACATGATATCAGGCCTAGATGCAGTAAGATATAAAAGACTACCAATCATAGACCTATACAGTTTAGAATCAACCGATTTTCCGCTTTTGTCCATGTCTAGATGTCCATTGGTCGCCATGGGAGTTTTGATTGGCTTGGCGTCTTCCATCCCAAAGCGCTTGAGCAGGTCCTTCACGTACTTAGTTTAACTCACGAACGTCCCGTTCTTGAGTTGCTTGATTTGAAGACCGAGGAAGAAGCTTAGCTCACCAATCATGGACATCTCGAACTCCCTAGACATCATCTCTCCAAACTCATGACAGAAATGTTCATTAGTAGATCCAAAGATAATATCATCAACATAAATCTGACAAATGAACAAATCTTTTTCAATTTTCTTTGTAAAGAGAGTTGTATCAACCTTTCCAATTTTAAAACCTTTTGATAATAGAAAGTCTCTAAGTCGCTCATACCAAGCCCGAGGAGCTTGTTTGAGACCATAGAGAGCTTTTGACAATTTAAAGACATGGTTTGGAAATTTTGAATCTTCAAAACCGGGAGGTTGTTCAACAAACACAAGTTCAGAAATTTCACCATTTAAGAACGCACTTTTTACATCCATTTGAAAAAGTTTGATATTAAAACATGATGCATAAGCAAGAAGAATGCGAATAGCTTCAAGTCTTGCTACCGGTGCAAAAGTTTCACCAAAGTCTAAGCCTTCGACTTGAGTGAAACCTTGAGCAACAAGACGAGCTTTGTTTCTAATTACAACACCATTTTCATCTTGTTTATTTCTGTAAACCCATTTTGTTCCGATAACATTATGATCTTTGGGTCTTTTAACTAGAGTCCAAACTTCATTTCTAGCAAAGTTATTAAGTTCTTCATGCATGGCATTAACCCAATCGGGATCATTTAAAGCTTCATTAACATGTTTGGGTTCTAAAGAAGACACAAATGAATGATGTTCACAAAATGCAGCAATACGAGATCGAGTTTGAACACCCTTACTGACGTCACCCAATATTTGGTCTAGAGGGTGATCCTTGGTGATGGTTTGGTGTTGCCTTGGTTCTTCATCTTGTATTGCTTCATCTTGACTTTGTTCTGGAGGATCAACCTGAGATGATGATGTGTCTAGATCAACATTTTCAACGCTGACATCATCTTCTTGATCTTCCTCTGTTGGCTTGATGTCTCCAATGGTTATGTTCTTCATGGCTTCTTGAAGATCGTCACCTGAAACTTCATGAGATACTTGCTCCCAAGCCGACCACATTTCCTTGACGGTTGTCGCCAAAGGTAATCTTTTGGTTCTCGCTTGAGTTGTCTTCTATTGAGGTGAACAACTTCTTGTTACCGGTCATGTGTTCGGAGCATCCGCTATCTAGCACCCAATGTCTCCCACCGGTCTTGTAGTTCACCTACATGTAAAGAATTAAGTTCTTTTAGGTACCCAAACCTTTTTGGATCCTTCAATGTTAGCAATCAAAGCTTTGGGCACCCAAATAGATTTCTTCTTTTTGTTTAACATAGGTGCACCAACATACTTTGCTATAGCATAACCTTTTCTCGACTTTTGAAGCATGTAGCAAGTATCAAAATAATTTGGAGTCATTAAGGGACATGCTTCATGTGAATGACCGGTTTCATGGCATTTATGACAAAATGTGTTGCATGCTTTAACAAATATAGTTTTAGAATTTTGTTTTCTTCCTTTCTTTTGAAAATATCCTAATCCTTCTTATCTAAAAGAACATTTTTGTTTACTAAGGATTAGATCAAGAGATATTTTACCTTTATAACAATTTTCTAAGCCTTTTCCAAGTTTTTCAACTTGTGCCTTAAGTTCATTATTTTCATTTAGGACGTTATCATTAGAAACACATGGAATGTGATGACTACTAGAGGGAGAATCATCCAAATTACATGAAGTTGAAGCATCTACCTTAGATGAGATATTTGTAACATCTTTTATGAGCATGCATTCATAAGATTCTTTAACTTCGGAGTATTGAGCGCGTAGGGAAGAATGTTCTTCCTTAAGCGCCTTATACTTCTTTTTAGTTTTTCCAAAAACTTCATTTAATTCGGTTATCATTTCAACTAAATCATCATAAGATGGATCATTTGAATATACCTTTTCATCGCCTTTGGCCATAAGGCAAATGGATGAGCTAGTTGAAGTGTTGATGTTGCCGAGAGCTAGTCCGGCCATCTTCTTGGAGCAACTTCTTTCGTTGTCGGAGTCGGAGTCGGAGCTCTCTCCGCCGGACATCCATTCTCCAAAGCAAGCTTCTTTGATTTCTTCATTCTTCTTCTTGAAGAACTTCTTCTTCTTGTTCCACGCCTTGTTCTTGTTTGGACATCTTGATGCTATGTGTCCCTTCTCATGACATCCATAGCAAATGATGTCTTTGAAGCTGTTTTGCTTTTGCCCCTTTGGTCGTGTGTCAATGTTGACACCTTTCTTATGTAACCTGCGAAGAAGTTTTTGAGTGTTCTTTACCATAAGTGCGAGGTCTTCATCGGAGGAGCCTTCGCTTGAATCGTTCCTTGCATTAGCTTTGAAGGCCAAAGCTTTCTTCTTCGTCTCCGTGGATTCGGCCGCTTCCTTCTTTTCCTTCTTGTGCATCTCATGGGTGATGAGGTTCCCATAGAGATCGGTTGGTGTTGTGGTTGATAAGTCGGAGTTTGTGAGAACCGTGACCAAGGTGTCGAAGCTTTCCGGCAAGGCCCTAAGCATCTTTCTCACAAGCTCAAGGTCAGTAAAAACAACACCAAGACCCTTGAGTTCATTCACAATGTTGTTTAACCGAGTAAACATGGAATCCACGGACTCGGTTGATGACATGGTGAATGTCTCATATTTTTGCCTCACCATTAGCAATTTTGCCTCTTTAACCTTTGTAGTGCCCTCGTAAATTTCTTCGAGGGTAGTCCAAACCTTATGAGCAGTCGTGAGATTGCTCACACGGTTGAACTCGTTTAAGGATAAACCGGCAAAGAGGGCATTTTTTGCACGGGCATTTAAATGCAACTTTCTCCTATCGTCTTCGGATTGACTTGCCGGATCAACCGGAGGAGTAAAGCCGAGTTTAACAATATCCCATACATCAAGCCCCATGGCTTCTAGGAATACCGACATGCGCACTTTCCAATACGGATAATTTGTTCCATCAAAGATGGGCGCACGACCGGTATGTCCAAGAAGAAAATCCCCGCTTGACGACATCCTCTCTCTAGGCGGTAAAGCCTAATGAATCGAGAGACCAAGCTCTGATACCACGTGTTGGATCAAGGATGCCGACTAGAGGGGGGGTGAATAGGAGGCTTTAAAAACTTTAAAACTTAAAGCAAATAAAGAACGAATTATGTAAATAAGAGAAAGAGAACGAACACGATGATTTTTACCGAGGTATCGGAGACTCGCCCAGTCTCCACTAATCCTCGTTGAAGCACTCAAATCTCTTGAGTCTCGCTTCAATATCCACAAAGGATATTATCACTAATGGTTGCTCCTTGTCCACTCCGGAAAGGCGAGCACCGATACCTTGTACACACTTGCCGAGCCTCTTCGACAATCTCCGAACGAAGAGGTCAACGGCCACACCTCCGAACCATCTAGGTGAGGGCGCTCACCAAGAGTAAAAGGCAGCGAGGTCTTCTCTAGACCTCCAAACACGCACCGAGAAGCTAAGTATATGCAAATGCAAAAGGAACGAAACTCTCGGTGGATCGGAAAAACACTCAACTTGATCAAAAGATCAAGATTTAATATAGAAAACTAATGCTCAAGAGTGTATAAGAGAGGAGGCTGCTTGTTCTATAAAATACATGCCCAAATCCCTCTATTTATAGCCTCAAGAATCAAATGAACCGTTGGAGCTAGGGCTGAAAATCAGCAACTCAAACTGACAGTCAGTTATGCAAACTGACAGTCAGTTTAGTGCACAACGGCTGACAAAATTTACGGATAAAAAATAGCTAGCCGTTTGCAGCCAAAACAGGAAAGCTGGAATACGAAACTAACAGTCAGTTACACAAACTGACAGTCAGTTTGTGTACTAGCTCGACCAGAATCAAATAGAAACACAGTAAAACACTCTCTGGTCGAAACCCCAACTGACAGTCAGTATGGACAAACTGACAGTCAGTTTAGTACAAAAAATTTGAGACCAAAAAACACCCTCTCTGGACAATTGTCAGTTACACTAAACTGACATTCAAACTGACAGTCAGTTATGCAAACTGACAGTCAGCTTGAACAAAAACAGCTATAACTTTAAATCCAGAAATCCAAAAGAGGTGTTTAATAGCTCGTTGGAAAGATAATTTCAAGGGCTATATTTTTGTCAACAGAAGCAAAAGCCAGATATACCTAGATCTTTCTGAAAAATGCAAATACTCTTCTACTGTCAAAAACTGAACTGAAAAACAGATTTTTCCAAATAAGACCAAAAGCAAATCCACATAAAAAATGATGCGATGCAATGACCTAACATTCTCGGTTTGTGCTGGAGATAGAAAGAGGACTTTCGCTACCCCTCTTTATAGTACGGTCAAAACTAGAAAAGAGTTTCCTAACCGATCATCTCCATACGCCAAGATCGGTAAAAATAAAAACTCGTAATACCTGAGGTCTTTCGCATCTTCAAGATTTGCGTCCCGTCTCTTGCTCTTCTGCGTCTTGTGCTTCACTTTGAGTTGGGTTCATCTTGATCATCTTGCATTTCTTCCCAAATGATCCTGTATCAATCAATCTCAAAAAGTACGATTAGTCCGGAACACTTTGTTTTCATTAATCATCAAAATTAGGGTTAGGCATGAAGGCCTAGATGCAACACAAATCAGCTGACTAATATTACTTACACTACTACAGAAATGCTTTTTACTATTGGTTAAAAATCCACTCTACTATCGGTTCTCTTATCGATAGTGATCGGCACGATAGTAGAGGGGCAGCACACTTCTATCGGTTCAAAAACCGTTAGTAAAACATATACATTCCCAACGTTCACTAATCGCTATCGACTATTTCTTTTATCGACTCAGATTTAAACCGATAGTATTGTATACTTTTTTTTATCGGCTCGTATATAAACCGATAGTAATATAAATGTTTTTTCTATCGGCTCTTATATAAACCGATAGTATTGTGTGGACACAGTTAGTACTGGAAACTTTATTCTATCGGTTGTTATATATAAACCAATAGTATTGTGTAGATACAGTTAGTACTGGAAACTTTATTCTATCGGTTGTTATATATGAACCGATAGTACTGAAGTGTTTATTCTATCGGTTATATTATATAACCGATAGTATTTTGTAGACACGTTTAGTACTGGAAACTTTATTCTATCGGTTTCAGCATATGAACCGATAGTACTGTAATATTTGTTCTATCGGTTGTAGTATATAACCGATAGTAATATTAGTTTTTCCTATCGGTTATGTAGTGTCACAGTTAGTACTGGAATCATGCACATATACATACAGCAATACAAAGATACATTGGATCATTCACAAATACACCAATATTTACAAATATTCATCAATATTCACATATTGAATTTGTTCACAAATACACTAATATAGTAATATACACATGCATTGGACAGATTGAATTTATGCACATATTGATCGAGTTTATTCACAAATACATCAATGAATCTATTCACATATTGAGTTTATTCACAAATACAGCAATCAACACATTCAATATATATTCACAAATACAGCAATCAACACAAGTCAGTTACTATCGATCGTTGATAGCCACTTCTTCCATGACATATTGAGCCCAAATTGTTCGCAGCTCCTTCAATTGAGGCAACTCATATTGCTCTTTCAACGTGGCGCTCTGCATATATGAGTGTATGAAGTTAGGATCGTACGTCACATCCAATTAAAGTTCGATTTTGAGTCAGAAAAAATGATTACCTTAGGGAATTGGGCAAAGTTTCTCCTGATCAGGTCATACATGAATCTCATGACATAGAAGCCACATTCCCACGATTGTGGCTGCTGATAGCACTGAAAAAATTGCATATGCAAAGACATACACCCACATTAACTCGAAAGAACTAATTAAGCTTAAATTAAAAGACTCATCATGAGTACTTCCATCCGTATTAATTACCTCATATTCTTTCCAAGAAATTGTTGTGCCCTTCGACACGTCATGCCTCCCTCCAGCACTAGCATAATTTTTGAAAGCCCTGTATTTAATTTAGCATTGCCGGTTAATATGTTATCATTAATTAGCTAGTCAGAGAAAAATTTAAAACAACTATGTTAGTATGTTACTTACGCGTCTATGTGCCATGTGAGGGTGAAAACATGCGCCACCTTGTCGCTCATCGAATCGAGGTAATAGACCTCATTCATCCATGGGCAAATGACGGCGAGGACCCAGTGGCCCCTACATTGCATATATAAGCGAACCGTTTGATACATATGTTAGGTGAACATACAAGAATAAGTTAAATTAGTAGGAAATGCACTAACCTTTGGTGGTACGGCGCAAGGATGAACTCTCGGTCCTGCTGCGCTAGTAGTGCCCTTGATATGTATTCCTCCGCATGTGCTTGGTCATGCTCTAGCATCGTGAGGCTTATTTTCTCTGGGTCGAGGAAACCCACCTTGTCACATTCCCTCATCGACGCCAGCCTATACATGCACCTGGATGCAAAGTAGACATTAGTAAGTAGTGCATACAAAGTGATTAGATTTATGAAATGAACTCTGATAACTTCAGACAACAGCAAACTCACAGGACTCCAGTCCGTATGATGGACATATCAAGCTCCCGCCAGTTGAGGAGGTCGAACAAATACTCGTGGGCCATCGATATGCTCCCGGGCTCACGGTGAAAATGGGCTGGCCTGAAGTGAACCAAGAAGTTGATGTGGCGCCTAGACCGGGTCAGGTACCACTCGTGGAGACTTCTGGTTATTTGATCCATATTGCGCAGAAGGTACTCCGACACGAGTGGGGACCCGTTCTTGAACGTACCCGGCTGGCTTTGTTTGGCCTTGGCTTTGGCCTTGCCCTTGCCTTTGGCCTTGCCCTTTCCTTTGGGCGGGGAGCGAGTGTATACCTTCGAAGGTTGGGGTGTGGTGCCGCCGGCCTCATTTGATGGCGAAAGGGTTTGAGGCCGTCGGAGGAGGCATGGGGGCCGAAGGAGTTCGCTCATGCGTTGTGGCGGGGGTGGTGTCCTCAGGAAGTGAGCGGGTACCCATCGTCCACTTTAAGTACAAACGCATAAGTTAGATTTTGCAAATTGAGTATATTAAATGAGTTGTAAGCTAGAATGGCTAGGGTTTACCTCCTGTAGTCTAATACCCTTCTTGGGCCACTGTATGTACGAGCCCAATGCCTCGCCAATTGTCCACATTTCGTCCGTTGGGACGGGCAACGGAAAAGAGCTGTAGCCCGGGAGGGCCATGTTCACCTGTACCTTTGCGAATCCTGGCTCCAGAGGTACGCAGTGGATCGGGACATCCTCCCAAGACTGGTAGACGACCCCGTTTGCAACCGCAACAGGTTTGTCGCCTATGTTGATCAATAGGCTACAGCTCTCCGGCTTCTGCAATTTGCAACAATTATAACAGGTTAGCGAAACAATTCTAGCGTAACGGGAGTGGCATCAGCCGAACTGCATATATAGCTCAAGAGTTGCAATACCTCAATCAGGTCCACCGGATCCACGTGAACCTTCGAGCCGACACTACTCGGCCTGGCAGCGTCGACCTCGGCAGCTGGATCTAAACCCTTGGACTGCACAACTCGGCTGAGGTGTTCATACTTCTCGTTCATTTGAGCGAACATGTCCGCGAATTGTGCAGTCACATCTGCCCGTATCTTCTGAGATAGCTCCACTTCCCTTTCCTTCCAGCTGCCAGCCTTCTTCACCTTTTGCCCGGGCTCCGAGAAGCCTTCCTTCCATGGCACCACAGCCCCCACGGTTCACGTCTGCCCTGGATGCTCCTTGTTCCCTAGAGCCCGGATAAGGATGTCGTTCTCCCTATGGGGACTCACTAGTACAGAAATGCAGTCTACTAACCCTTATCTTCTATCGGTTATTAGCGAAACAGCACAAAACCGATAGAAAATGTGCCTCGCGGTCAAAAAAGCCCGACGGATGAATTTTCCCTATCGGTTTCTAAGAAACTTACCGATAGAATAAATAGTATGATTTACTCTAGCGGTGATGAACATATTTGCCGTTAGAAGAGATGCATAAGTACTGACGGAAGAATGTTGTGCGCCGATAGGACTGGTCGACTTCAACAACTAGACTTATTCTATCGCTACTGTATGAATATACCGACAGAATATATTAAAAGTTCCTATCGGCAATATGTAGTTCGCCGATAGAATAGTTGACCTTCTACAAATATTTTTATTCTATCGGTAATGGATTCTTTTACCGTTAGTATATATAGAAAATTGCTTAGAACTGTTCGTCTTCTAATAGTTTTATTCTATCGGTAATGCATGTTTATACCGGTAGAATATTGCACAAAATATCTTAGAACTGTTGGCCTTCTACACTAGTAATATTCTATCGGCAATGTACGTACACACCGATAGAATATGTACAAAAATTCCTATCGGTAATATTTATTGTGCCGATAGAACCATTCGGCTTCTACAGATGTTTTTATTACTAACGGTATTCTGTTTTCTTACCGATAGAAAATATATAATTGTATAAATACACGGGTATGTCTCTTTCATTCTCACAGTTCATCTGGGCTCGTAGTCCTAACCCGTAAGCTCCATGGACGGCCGGCGCACCTCTACAGGGGACCGCTGCACCTCCGCACCTCCATCGACGCCCTCTAGACGTCGGCATCCCAAGGAAGGTACGTAAAATTTCTGCAATATTGTTAGATTATTCTAATCCGATTATGGCAATAATTCTGCTTTTTTTGTATCCTTCATTTTGATGTGTCTTCTTTTCAATATGATTATGATCTGTTCAGGTCCTTGGATGATGCTCGTGAGGGGCAACGTATTTCACGGTTCTTCATCGCAGTACGCTGCCTACGTTGGCTTGTTGGCGAAAGAAAAGGTGAAGATCACCGTCGAGAGCTGGAAGGACGTGAAGGGCGAGATCTTGGTTGGCTCGGTCGAGAAGATGCTTAAGCCCGGCGTGTTTCTCAAATCAGGACCTATAGAAAGCATCTTACATGTTTTTGCATGCACCAGCTTGTGGCCAGATGCTTACCTGCTTGGAGAAGAAGAATTGTTGTTATTTGCACAGCCATTCTACACCATCACTACACAGAACAACATCTTGGAAGGTAGGTTCTTTTTGTTAATGGAGTTGAGTTGAGTTGAGTTGAGTTGATCGAGTTTGAGTCCGAGGAAATCACCATTACGTACAAATGTATGTCGACGGCAGTTCCAGCTCCTCGGGCGTCTTCGAACTGAACTCCTATGGTTAAGTCCAATGTGGTTCAGACATTTGCTGTTTTGGATGAATGGATTTGTGATGTATCAGGTCTAACTTGTAGTCGGTAGTTGCATTGTGGCAACCTGCAAAGGTTCCCTTTTATGTAAAATGCATGTATGGGCCACTGGGTCCTCGTCGTGATCTGTTGTTAATTTCAGACGTGGCTTTTGTAATATACATCGAATGTGTGAATTGTTGTATTTGTATATTGTTGTATATTTGTGTATCATGTATTGCTAATTGGGACATGAACTTGAATGTGCAGGGAGCATTTGTGTATTTAATTGTATTGGTAGGTAGGTGTGTATTTGTACTGCTGTTTCAGACATGCACTTCAATTTGTGAACTGGCATGTGTATGTTTGTACCTGAATTTGTATTGGTGAACTGGCATGTGTATGTTTGTACCTGAATTTGTGAACTGGCATGTGTAATTTCTTTGGCAAGATGAAGTCCCAACTACCTACGAAAAGTATTTTTGTGTCTCCTAGTTAATCCACAAATTAGCATTTCTTGAAATATATTGCTTTATCTTCTAGTTAAGATCCGTTTGATGTAAGATCTGTTTGATGTTACATTGATATGATTCCTTGAATGTGAGAAATGGCATGTGCATGTTTGTCCCAGTTTGGTAACAGTACCTCCTCTAACGGTAAGTACACATATTTACCGATAGGAAAACATATATATTTGTTCAGTCATGCATATTCTAACGGTAAATACACATATTTACCGATAGGAAGCACATATATTTGTTCAGTCACGCATATTCTAACGGAAATGCACATATTTACCGATAGAAAAATACATATATTTGTTCAGTCATGCATATTCTAACGGTAAATACACATATTTACCGATAGGAAACACATATATTTGTTTAGTCATGCATATTCTAACGGTAAATGTACATATTTACCGATAGAAAAATACATATATTTGTTCAGTCATGCATATTCTAACGGTAAATACACATATTTACCGATAGGAAGCACATATATTTGTTTAGTCATGCATATTCTAACGGTAAATGCACATATTTACCGATAGAAAAATACATATATTTGCTCAGTAATGTATATTCTCTAACGGTATGTGTGTGTTTTTACCGATAGAATATGTGAGCGGCAAATTACCTAAGTTAGTCTGACGGTTATTTCATGTATTTACCGTTAGAAAAATGTCCATTATAAGGAAAACCCCAGTCGACCATTGCTGAGCTGCTCTTTAATTTGTTCTGTTGCACTCTGTGTCCCTCTGTTTGTGACGAAAGTTCCAGCTACACTGCTAGGGTGATCATCGCAGGCTGGAGGGAAGTTGATTGCGCCCCTCTCTTTAAGGTATGCTTAATCGTCGACACCTATCTCTCTCTCCCTCTAGATCTCCCTTCCTCTCTACTTGCAAGCTAGCTGTATTGTGTAGTTCCAAGTTTATAGCTCTAAGCTTGGGAGCTTGGTAGCTGGAAATGCATCATGTTTTAGGAGCTAACTAGCTTGTATTGTGTAGTTAGCTAGGTTAATTAGTGTTAATTTCGTCAGGCTAGGGTTCAACACATGTATCTGTTGTAAGAGGCTGTACATGTACATATACATAACTTAATCGGGCAGGTTTCATGCATGGCTTACTCGTTAAATTTTGTTAATTGTAGATGGACAGGAAATATTGGATGTATGGAATAAAACGTACTACTCTTGAATATTTGGATGGTGTGAATGAGTTTATTAAATTTGCTGAGCAACAAAAGGAGAGGAAGGGAGAGAAAAATATGCTCTGTCCTTGTACAGATTGTATGAACTTGAAGAGGTTTAGCAACTCTGATCAAATTAAGAGTCATTTGATTCGTCGTGGTTTTAACGCGCGATACACCCGTTGGATATGGCATGGCGAAGATCTTGAGGAAACAAGCACCACTACTACCAATCAGCACGACTCGGATGTGGATTGCAATAATATCGATGATCATCCCAATTTTGGTAATGTTAATTCCGATGTGCACGTAGATGATGATGATGACAATCTAGATGAGATGTTACGTGATGTAGAGGAAGATTACAACGAAAATGACTTCTGTGAATTTGAGAAACTGATTGCTGACTCTGAGAAGCCTCTGTTCCCTGGATGTGCAACATTTACAAAACTGTCTTCTGTGCTGAGATTATATAACTTGAAGGCAGGAAACGGTTGGAGTGATAAGAGTTTCACGGCACTATTAGATCTTCTAGCGGACATGCTTCCAGAGGGAAATGAGTTGCCAAGATCTACTTACCAAGCCAAAAAACTGTTGTGTCCGTTGGGAATGGAAATCGAAAGAATACACGCATGCCCAAATGATTGTGTGTTGTACCGTAACGAGTACTCCAGTTTGCATGTTTGTCCAAGATGCGGCGCATCGAGGTATACGCGTAGGGACCGGATTGACAGTGAACGTTACGAGGTAAGGAAAGGGCCCCCGGCAAAAACTGTGTGGTACTTGCCTGTGATACCTAGATTGAAGCGGCTGTTTGCAAATCCGAAAGTCGCGAAGCACTTGCGTTGGCATGCTGAAGCCCGGAAACAAGACGGAAAACTGAGACACCCAGCTGATTCTATTCAATGGAGAAACATCAACAGAACATTTGCTGAGTTCGGCGGCGAACTTAGGAATGTAAGGTTCGGGCTGAGTACAGATGGTATGAACCCACATGATAATATGAGCAGCCGGCACAGCACTTGGCCGGTTCTTTTATGCATCTACAATCTTCCTCCTTGGTTATGCATGAAGCGCAAGTACATCATGATGGCGTTACTAATCTCAGGACCCAGACAACCCGGAAATGATATTGACGTGTTTCTAGCACCTTTAATCGAGGACTTACAGAAATTGTGGAGCGAGGGTGTGCAGGTGTGGGATGCATACAAGAAAGAGAATTTCATCTTGTGGGCCCTGATATTTTGCACCATAAATGATTTTCCTGCCTACGGCAATTTGTCGGGGTATAGTACGAAAGGAGCCAAGGCTTGCCCTATTTGCCTAGATGAAACTGAGAGCATCTGGCTGCGAAACTGCCGGAAAACAGTGTACATGGGTCACCGCAGGTTTCTTCCGGTGCATCACACGTACCGTAAGAAGAGGAAATCATTTAACGGGAAGCCTGAGAAGGGATCAGCTCCAGTGTTTCTGACCGGTAAGGAGATTTACTCACGCGTGAACGACATCAAAGTTGAGTTCGGTAAGCATTCTAAACCTCGAGAAAAAAATGTTTGGAAGAAGAGATCGATTCTCTTGGATCTACCGTACTGGGAGCACTTACAAGTTCGACATTGCATTGATGTCATGCATGTAGAGAAAAATGTCTGTGACAGTTTGATTGGTTTGTTGTTGAACATTCCGGGAAAGACAAAGGATGGTGTGAAAGCTCGTCGTGACATGGTGGAAATGGGGATAAGGACTGAGCTTGCACCTTTAGAGAATGGAAAGCGTACATACCTCCCCCCGGCCTGCTACACGTTGTCCAAGAGCGAAAAAACAGAACTCTGTCGGTGCCTGCACGGTGTTAAAGTTCCATGTGGGTACTCCGCGAACTTGAAAAAACTTGTGTCTATGAAGGACCTAAGACTGGTTGGCATGAAGTCCCACGACTGTCATGTCTTGATGTCACAGATGCTTCCCATTGCTATCAGAGGTATTCTCCCAGTTAAAGTCAGAGAGACAATCACAAACCTATGTTATTTCTTCAACGCAATATCTTGCAAGGTAAGTACGTGCACTCGTACTATAAGTTCACTACCTCCATTTGTGGAGCTTAATGAGAAGATTTTTCTGATATGAATATTTGGCGCAACTGTGTCCTCGTAGGTAATTGATCCCGATGGACTGGACGCTTTGCAACGCGACGTGGTTACAACTCTTTGTCAGCTCGAGATGTATTTCCCTCCATCCTTTTTTGATGTTATGGTCCATCTGATTGTTCACCTTATCAGAGAAATTAAGTTTTGTGGACCTGTGTGCCTGCGCTACATGTATCCATTTGAGAGATTTATGGGTGTATTGAAGGGATACGTAAGGACTCGTCGTCGACCCGAGGGGAGTATCATGGAAGGTTATGCCGCCGAGGAGGTGATTGAATTTTGCACAGATTATATGGCCGGGGTTGACCCAATTGGTGTTCCTAGGTCCCGACACGAGGGTAGGCTTGAGGGAATTGGAACGATTGGATTCAAAGCTATCGTCCCCGCTCGTGATGTGTACGCAAAATCACATTTTTGGGTCTTACAACACATGACGGAGGTCGAGCCATACATACACGAGCACAAGGTAATGTTACGGTCACATAATCCTTCGAAGTCAGACGTTTGGGTAAGCAGAGAACATAACAGGAAATTTGCTGAGTGGATCCAAGAAAGAGTCACGCGAGCTGCCGAGGGCTCCGTAAGTGAAACTGTGACATGGTTGGCTAGAGGCCCAAGATTCACTGTAGGGACTTGGCAGGGGTACGACATCAATGGGTATTCATTTTACACAAGAGCTCAAGACGCCAAGAGTAGCACGCAATGTAGCGGAGTGACACTGTTTGCTATTTCCGAGGATGCCAGGTCAGTAAGGGCGCTGAACTCATATTACGGTGTTATTGACGAAATATGGGAGCTCGATTACGGATTACTTAAGATTCCCCTGTTTCGATGCCAATGGGTCGAAATCCCTCGAGGTGTTCAAGTTGACAGTTACGGGTTTACTCTCGTCGATCTTGGTAGAGTCGGACACCAAGACGATCCATTCATACTTGCAAAGCAAGCCACACAGGTATTCTACATCGTTGACCCGGCCAATCCAAACTTGCATGTTGTCCTCCACAGCAAGAGACGTATTGTTGGGGTCGAAGATGTTGTCGACGAAGAGGAGTATAACCAATTCGATGAAATACCTCCATTTTTAGAGGACATTCAATCTATCCGTACTGAAGATATCGACGAAACAACGTATCTGCGAGATGACCACGAAGAAGGATTATGGGTTGAGAACCATTGATGATTAATTTCTATTTCAGGGATAAATGCCAAGCAAACAGCCCACAAGTTCTGCAGCAAGGTGAGGAACTTATCATTAATACATCAGGCAGTACATTTTTCTTTAGAATTTAATGATAAGCTAGTTCACAGCATTAATACATCTCAATTTTACTCCACAGCATGAGTTCTAACATGTACAGTACCTTTATCCTGTAAATATTTAATTCTTCCCTTCAAATAGCACTTGCAAAAATCTCATCGCAGCCTCTTCAAATTAAGTTCAGCAAAAATCCCTGACGGTATTTTGTTATTTATACCGATAGAGAAGGACATCTTCTCTCAGGCACTTCAAAACGTTTTCTATCGGTATTGTTCTATTTTACCGTTAGAATAAATTCATTTGTCTCACGGTATTTGTTGTCTGACGGTTTTTTCCTGTTTTTACCGATAGAAGAATACTCTGCCGCTTCGAATCCTCAACCGTGTCGCCATGCGTCGCCTTGGAAACTCTATAAGTACCTCGCCATACGTCGCGGTATTTTGTTGTTTTTCTAATTCTCGAACGGTTGGACTCCTCATCTTCTCTTTCACAATGGCAACCTCCATGGGATCGTCATCCACGGCCTCCCCGGTAAGAACTCTAAATCTCCTCGGTTTACCCCTGTATTGTTAATCCATGTTCAGTTCATTCTTGACCTGTTGATTTGCACAGGGAATGGTAGCCGTCGAAAACACTGCCAAAGTGAAGGCTGACCTGAGGGCCCTCCAGGAGGAGCACAAGCTCCTTACAGACAAGCACATTCAGCTACGGCTTGACCTTGACGATCTCTTCCAGCGCATTAAGCGCATCAAGACGGATGGTGACAATGCTAGGGCGAGGACGAGGCGTCTTCGCGAGGAGAAGAAAGCGGCGGATATGACCATCGCTGGCTGCGGTTTGACTATGAAGGATACCATAGCGAAGCTGACGGAGGTCACAGGCCTTCTTGACGCGGTAGTAGTTGATCCTACGGACAGCTTGTCGCTAGAGGAGTCCTGCGTCCTGGCTGCAAGTCTAACTGACTCTATTCTACATGCAGCCAGGGCTAAGACCACCCCTTGACCTAGCATTTTGGGTTTTATTTTTTTTTGTAAGTGATAAAACAACAATGAATGAACAATTTCTTTTTATGTCAATTTTCCAATTTTCCGGCTATCTTCCCTCTTTCTTTAACATTCTGCAGCTTTCAACCACAGTCTGTTTGATGTTAAATTGTGTACCTTTTCATAACTCTGACGGTATTTTGTTGTTTTTACCGATAGAAAAAGGGCACACAAATCTCAAGCACTTAATCAAAAAAATTTTCTGGGGAAAATTGGGCTCACGGGATTTTTTTTGTTTATACCGATAGAAAAGGGCACCTTTTCATTACTCTCACGGTATTTTGTTGTTTTTACCGATAGAAAAATGGCACCCAATCTCAAGCACTTTAAAAAAATTTTCTGTGGAAAATTGGTCTCACGGGATTTTATTGTTTATACCGATAGAAAAATGCAATCACTAATTCGAATATTTTTCCGGGAAATTTACTTTTTCTATCGGTATTATTTTGTTGTTTCGATAGAAAATTACATAAGTCTATCGGTATCATTTTGTTATACCGATAGAAAAGTTCCTCCGCTACTTTATTTCTCGTACACGGCCCTTTAGTTTCCCTCCACTCGAACAGTTCCACCTTAGAGCACTGCGTCTCTTCGAGAGCGAAGAAAACCCCAACCTCCGCCGTGAGCACTCACTTCCTCTCTCCCACACGACGATCGCCGGCTGGACACTGGTTCGTCACTGCCACCGGTTCTTATTTTCGTCCTTCGCCCGCCGCTGCTGCGTTCTACACCGCCTCTGCATCACCAGAACTGATCGCCGCCGTAAATACCCTAATTCGTCGTTCTATTTCCAGCATCTTCTTTATTTGATCCTAGTGTTTTGCACGTACTAATTCTTGGAGTTTTGCAATTACACTAGGGTTCCCTATTGTGTTGGCTTATGTACATTCCGCAGGCAATGTTGATTTTAATTAGGGTTTACATAATATGTTCCAGTGCTGTAATGAACCTGTTTTGAGATTTTAACTTCTCTATACTGCTGTATGTGTGATCAATTGTATCCAACTGCCATGTAATGCAGATTATATGTTGGAGGTGTTCTTACACATATTCTATCGGCAGCTCATGTGTTTACCGATAGAAAATTTTCTGCACAAGTAGTAAAACTTAATTTGGATCTGGAAGGACATGAGCCATGCAATGTACTAGTTTGGTTGGGAATTTTTACTCACTTCGTATGAATATATGGCAATGTGGATGGGTCTTCGATGTATATGTTTCAAATGCCTATATACATGACTTTTCCCAACCTAATAGCTGTGAAGTCCTGATGACTCACATACAGGCTAGGCTAAAGATTATGCACAGTAGCACTTAGATGCTTGTGTGCATATTTACGTGTGAAATAATAATGCTGGCCCATGAATATTAGTGTAGCAAATCATCGAGAATGTTATGTGATGACAGTGAATGGTGGCTTGTCAACAAAATTCCATATGTAGAGAACATTGTTATGTTCTATCGGTATCTCACGTGTTTGCCGATAGAAAAATTGTCTTGTGTGGAGGTAATTGTTATGGTCTATCGGCAGCTCATGTGTTTACCGATAGAAAATATTTCTGAAGAGTTCAGTAAGTAATTTATGAATGTCTTTCTTTTTGTATTATTTTCCCTTTTGCCGCCCTAGTTAGTCTCTAGTCCTGGGCTGAGTTATGGAAGTCCAAGGCGAATTAATTGCCATATATATGGTTTGTTGAAGGTTTTGTAGGGGAAGACATGTCGTCGTCTTCATCGGATGGTACTAGTGGTTCGACTAGGGTCAACCCCATCGTAACTACTGAAGATGGGGCTGTTACATCCCAGCGCAAGAGGGTGGGGCGAGGCGCGACGACGTTGGGGCGTTTGGCCAAACGCACTGATCTTTCTTGTGAGTTCAACCAATTTGGGAGGCCGATTGGAAAGAATGCTGGGAGGTACGCGGCCTACGTTGGGCTGTTGGCGAAAGAAAGGGTGAAGATCACCGTCCAGAGCTGGAAGGACGTGACGGCGGACGAGAGGGATAGGTTGTGGGCGGAAGTGAAGGTTAAATGAACTGAAATCGCTGAACTCTTTCGTAATCACGTTCTCTTGGCTTATACTAAAGTTTAACTAACTCGTGATTAATTGTATGCATTTTTCGGAAACAGGCTAAGTGGAACATCCCCGACGATACACCTAGGACTGCCTGCTTGAAGGACATGAACGGAACATGGAAAACCTTTAAGAGCTGGCTCGTCAGTAACTTCCTAGCTGCGGGGAAATCTCCTTGCGAGAAGTACCCCTTCATATCGGAGGAGGTATGGGAGGAATTCACCAAGCAGAAGGGGACTGTGGAGTTCAAGGCCCTTAGCGAGAAGAATAGGGCGATCCAGAAGAGGAACGACCACCCGCATCGGCTCGGATCCCGGGGCTATGCGGGGAAGGAGGAACAGTGGAAGAAGGAAGACGAACAAAATCCTGTCATCGACACCCCTGAGTTGCCGCTCTCCGAGATCAGGGATGAGAGGTGCAAGCGATGGTGGAGGGGGAGGGGGTCCGTGTCGTCCACGGGGTCTGTGCAGTTCGCAACCCCTGGGGACGCCGACGTTGTGAGGCGAATGGTAAGTTGGCTAACCTCGTAAACTGTGTGCGCACAAGTGTATATAAGGCAATTTGTCTCACAAGGTACCTTCAAATGTAACAGATCTCTTTTGAGAAGGAGGCAGCGGAGGGATTGTTTACCCCGCAGAGGGAGAACGACATCCTCACCCGAGCTCTAGGAAATAAGGAGCATCCCGGGCGGACACGGGCCGTGGGAGCCATTGTGTCGTGGAAGGCCGGTTTCGTAGATCCGGCTCCACCGAGGAAGAAGGCCCGCACCTGGAAGGAAAAGGCAGCTGACCTCTCCGATAAGATACGGGCTGAGGTACGGGAGGAGATACGGGCGGAGATGCGGGCTGAGATACGGGCTGAGGTACAGTCTGAGGTGCAGACCGAGGTCGCACAAATGAGGGAAGAGTTTGCACGGTTGAGAGAAACATTGCTGGCCAAGAGTTTAGATGCGGATCCCCAGGACGACGGTACCCCGCGGGGTCGGATAAGCAGTTGCGCTTCGAAGGTACTCGCGGATCCAGTGGATCTACTTGAGGTACTGCAAGCCTTCATCTGTGCACTTAAGTTGATGCCACTCCCATTCTGTTAGAGTTGTTTCGCTAACCTATTTTAATTGTTACAAATTTGCAGGGGCCGGAGGGCTGCATCCTACAGAATCACGTAGGCGCCGGGCAGGAAGTGGTTGGACACGGCTTCGTATATCCGTCTGGGCCGGATGTCCGGGTCCACTGTGTACCTCTGCGGTTGGGTTTCGCAAAGGTACAGGTGGACACGGCCATGCCGGGCTACAACGATTCTCCGTTGCCAGTCCCAACAGAGGAACTGCAGACACTTGCCGAGGCAGTGGGCTCCTACGTACAGTGGCCCAAGAAGTGTCTTGTAATACAACCGGTAAATCCTACACATTTTAGATTACATCCTACTCAGTACACTCAACTTGCATAATCTAACATACGTGCTCATTAATTGAAGTGGCCTGCCGCGGGGCTACCAGGGGACTGCGCCCCCAGCTCGGGGCATGAGGGCCGATCTCGTGCGAACCTGGACACATCAAAGACGGCCTCGACCCCACCCAGCGCATCCACGCCTCCACCTCGGAAGAAAGCCGCCATCACCTCGCCCTTGCTTTCGAAGGTACGCGCTCAGTCCCCGGCAAAAGGCAAGGGCGGCAAAGGCAAGGGCAAAGGGCGACAGGGACTGCCGCGGACGTTCACAAACACGCTCCCACTCCTGTCGGAGGCATCTTTGCGGAAATTGGATCGATCAACCAGAGACCTCCACGACTGGTACCTACATCGAGCTCGGCGCAGCCTGAACTTCTTAGTTCCCTACAGGCCTGGGCAGTTCCACCGTGAGCCCGGGACTATATCCGTGGCACACGAGGATTTGTTCGACCTCTACAACTGGCGGGAGCTCGATATGTCCATCATATGGACTGGAGTCCTGTGAGTTTGCTGATGCTATGTATTGCTGTTTTCTAACTCTGTTTGCTAACTCTGCATTAATGTTGCAGTTCATTTGAATACTGAGTAACTTTCTGTGAAATTAATATTAATCTCGTCCTTCGCATGCAGGTGCATGTACAGGCTAGCATCGGAGGCTGCGTGTGACAAGGTGGGTTTCCTCGACCCAGAGAAAATAAGCCTCACGATGCTAGAGCAGGACGCCGCGCACGCTGAGCAGTACATATCCAGCGCGCTGATGGCGCAGCAGGACAGGGACTTCATTCTGGTGCCGTACCACCAAAGGTTAGTGCATTTCGTACTAATTTAACTCAATCTTGTATGTTACACCTGAGATGTACTTTGAGCTAGCGGTCCTCTTTTACGTACAATGCAGGGGCCACTGGATCCTCATCGTGATCTGTCCGCCGAGGAACGAGGTGTACTACCTCGATTCGATGCGTGACAGATTATCGATGGAATATGTGCTCAAGGGGAATATGGAGGCATAAGTAACTTATATGTTTGATTTATATTTTGACCTCACTAGCTAATGATAATACATTAACTGGCAATACTAACTGAAATGCAGGGCTTTTGATAAATATGTGTCCGCTGGAGGGAAGCATGCCGCACCGCAGGGCTCCGTACTAGCTTGGAAAGAATATGAGGTACTCACGAGACTTTTTGTTTATGCTTAATTAGTTTATGGAAACAATATATAGCTAACATGTATTCGCATATGCAATTATCTCAGTGCCATCAGCAGCCGCAATCGTGGGAATGCGGGTTTTATGTGCTGCGCTGCATGTACGACCTAGTGCAGACAAACTTTTCCCGATTCCCCCATGTAAGCATCGATAGCTAACTCAAATTTCAAAAATGGGTGTCACGTTCTAAATTAGGATCGAAGTTAGTTACTCAGTATGCACACATGCTTGCAGATCGCCATGTCGAAAGACCAATATGAAAATGCAAAGATTATATATCTTCGACAAATCTGGGCACAATATGTCATGGAGGAAGTAGCGCCCAAGCATCCAGCATGACAATTTTCTCCTTTTGGTGTACTCTGCATAGACTGTTCATATACATGTGAATAAATATATATATGTGAATAAATGTCCACATTGGATTGCAATCTGTATTTGTCCATACATATGTGAATAAATGTGAATAACTGCCTAATGTGTGAATTTGTTCTGTGAATTTACCTTGCATCTGTACTGTATTGTGTATCCAATCTATATTGTATTGCATCTGTACTGTATATGTGAATGTACTGTATTGTGAATGCAAATAAAGTACTGTATATGTGAATGCTCTATCGGTAAATTCATCAACAACCGAGAGACTACTGTCCTTTTTTCTATTGGTACAATCAAAATTAACCGTTAGAAGAGTTTGACCTTTCCTGCCGGTGAACTCATACATATCCGATAGAGTACTAAGCTTTTTTCTATCGGTAATCTTGTAGTTAACCGTTAGAATAGTGGTACTTTCCAATCGCTATTGACGAGTTTTCTATCGGTAAACTTGTAATATGCCGATAGAATAGTATGAGTTTTCCTATCGGTAAACTTATAATTAGCCGTTAGAATAGTGGTACTTTTCCAGCCGCTGACGACGAATTTTCTATCGGTACACTCCTAATATGCCGATAGAGTACTAAGCTTTTTTCTGTCGGTAATATTGTAGTTAACCGTTAGAATAGTGGTACTTTTCAATCCGCTAGCGACGAGTTTTCTATCGGTACACTCCTAATATGCCGATAGAGTACTAAGCTTTTTTCTGTCGGTAATCTTGTAGTTAACCGTTAGAATAGTGGTACTTTTCCAACTGCTGGACGTAAGAATACGACGGGTTTTCTATCGGTAGATTCATAATATGCCGATAGAATAGTGAACTTCTTCTGTCGGTTATTTACCGATAGAAAATGTTCAGTCTTGTTCTATCGTGTCTATCTCTATCGGTACAAAAACCGATAGTGGAAGGGTTTTTTTTACCGATAGAAGACTGCATTTCTGTACTAGTGACTGAACAATCCCTCGATCGCCTCATTTGAGTAAGAGATCTGTTACATTGAAAGCTCTCCATTGTGAGGAAGAAATATATACAAACTTGTGCGCACACTAGTGATCATAGTTAGCCAACTTATGAGTCGCTGCACGACCTCGACGTCCCTGGGGTTTGGGAACGCCACAGTCCCCGTGGCCGACACTGTCCCTCTGGCCTGCCACCAGCGCTTGCATCGCTGATTGCGGATCTCGGAGAGTGGTAGGTCAGGGGAGTCGATGAAATTCGACGCCTCGTCTTCACCCTTCTTCCACTGCTCCTCCTTCCCCGCATAGCCGCGAGAGCCGAGCCGGTGTGGGTGGTCGTTCCTCCTCTGAATTGCCTTGTTCTTCTCGCTGAGGGCCTTCATACCAGAAACAAGAAAATTAATGCACCGTTGCTTACTGCATACAATGGTGTAACCAAGCAAAGGAACCATACATACCTTGAACTCAGGAGTCCCCTTCTGTTGGGCGAATTGCTCCCATATCTCCTCCGTTATGAAGGGGTCACTAGTACAGAAATGCAGTCTACTAACCCCTATCTTCTATCGGTTATTAGCGAAACAGCAGAAAACCGATAGAAAATGTGCCTCGCGGTCATAAAAGCCCGACGGATGTATTTTCCCTATTGGTTTATAAGAAACTTACCGATAGAATAAATAGTATGATTTACTCTAGCGGTGATGAACATATTTGCCGTTAGAAGAGATGCATAAGTACTGACGGAAGAATGTTGTGCGCCGATAGGACTGGTCGACTTCAACAACTAGACTTATTCTATCGCTACTGTATGAATATACCGACATAGTATATTAAAAATTCCTATCGGCAATATGTAGTGCGCCGATAGAATAGTTGGCCTTCTACAAATATTTTTATTCTATCGGTAATGGATTCTTTTACCGTTAGAATATATAGAAAATTGCTTAGAACTGTTCGTCTTCAAATAGTTTTATTCTATCGGTAATGAATGTTTATACCGGTAGAATATTGCAAAAAATATCTTTGAACTGTTGGCCTTCTACAACTAGTAATATTCTATCGGCAATGTACGTACACACCGATAGAATATGTACAAAAATTCCTATCGGTATTATTTATTGTGCCGATAGAACCATTCGCCTTCTACAGATGTTTTTATTACTAACGGTATTCTGTTTTCGTACCGATAGAAAATATATATTTGTATAAATACACGGGTATGTCTCTTTCATTCTCACAGTTCATCTGGGGCTCGTAGTCCTAACCCGTAAGCTCCATGGACGGCCGGCGCACCTCTACAGGGGACCGCTGCACCTCCGCACCTCCATCGACGCCCTCTAGACGTCGGCATCCCAAGGAAGGTACGTAAAATTTCTGCAATATTGTTAGATTATTCTAATCCGATTATGGCAATAATTCTGCTTTTTTTGTATCCTTCATTTTGATGTGTCTTCTTTTCAATATGATTATGATCTGTTCAGGTCCTTGGATGATGCTCGTGAGGGGCAACGTATTTCACGGTTTTTCATCCCAGTACGCTGCCTACGTTGGCTTGTTGGCGAAAGAAATGGTGAAGATCACCGTCGAGAGCTGGAAGGACGTGAAGGGCGAGATCTTGGTTGGCTCGGTCGAGAAGATGCTTAAGCCCGGCGTGTTTCTCAAATCAGGACCTATAGAAAGCATCTTACATTTTTTTGCATGCACCAGTTTGTGGCCAGATGCTTACCTGCTTGGAGAAGAAGAATTGTTGTTATTTGCACAGCCATTCTACACCATCACTACACAGAAAAACATCTTGGAAGGTAGGTTCTTTTTGTTAATGGAGTTGAGTTGAGTTGAGTTGAGTTGATCGAGTTTGAGTCCGAGGAAATCACCAATACGTACAAATGTATGTCGACGGCAGTTCCAGCTCCTCGGGCGTCTTCGAACTGAACTCCTATGGTTAAGTCCAATGTGGTTCAGACATTTGCTGTTTTGGATGAATGGATTTGTGATGTATCAGGTCTAACTTGTAGTCGGTAGTTGCATTGTGGCAACCTGCAAAGGTTCCCTTTTATGTAAAATGCATGTATGGGTCACTGGGTCCTCGTCGTGATCTGTTGTTAATTTCAGACGTGGCTTTTGTAATATACATCGAATGTGTGAATTGTTGTATTTGTATATTGTTGTATATTTGTGTATCATGTATTGCTAATTGGGACATGAACTTGAATGTGCAGGGAGTATTTGTGTATTTAATTGTATTGGTAGGTAGGTGTGTATTTGTACTGCTGTTTCAGACATGCACTTGAATTTGTGAACTGGCATGTGTATGTTTGTACCTGAATTTGTATTGGTGAACTGGCATGTGTATGTTTGTACCTGAATTTGTGAACTGGCATCTGTAATTTCTTTGGCAAGATGAAGTCCCAAGTACCTACGAAAAGTATTTTTGTGTCTCCTAGTTAATCCACAAATTAGCATTTCTTGAAATATATTGCTTTATCTTCTAGTTAAGATCCGTTTGATGTAAGATCTGTTTGATGTTACATTGATATGATTCCTTGAATGTGAGAAATGGCATGTGCATGTTTGTCCCAGATTGGTACCAGTACCTCCTCTAACGGTAAGTACACATATTTACCGATAGGAAAACACATATATTTGCTCAGTCATGCATATTCTAACGGTAAGTACACATATTTACCGATAGGAAAACACATATATTTGCTCAGTCATGCATATTCTAACGGTAAGTACACATATTTACCGATAGAAAAACTCATGCTCGAGTGTCATGCATCATCTAACGGTTCGTACACATATCTACTGATAGAAAAACTCATGTGCGTGTTGTGTCATGCATGATCTAACGGTCAATACACATATTTAACGAAAGAAGTCCTGTACTTGCTCGTTATGCACATTCTCTAACGGTATGTGTGTGTTTTTACCGATAGAATATGTGAGCGGCAAATTACCTAAGTTAGTCTGACGGTTATTTCATGTATTTATCGTTAGAAAAATGTCCATTATAAGGAAAACCCCACTCGACCATTGCTGAGCTACTCTTTAATTTGTTCTGTTGGACTCTGTGTCCCTCTGTTTGTGACGAAAGTTCCAGCTACACTGCTAGGGTGATCAGCGCAGGCTGGAGGGAAGTTGATTGCGCCCCTCTCTTTAAGGTACGCTTAATCGTCGACACTTATCTCTCTCTCCCTCTAGATCTCCCTTCCTCTCTACTTGCAAGCTAGCTGTATTGTGTAGTTCCAAGTTTGTAGCTCTAAGCTTGGGAGCTTAGTAGCTGGAAATGCGTCATGTTTTAGGAGCTAACTAGCTTGTATTGTGTAGTTAGCTAGGTTAATTAGTGTTAATTTCGTCAGGCTAGGGTTCAACACATGTATCTGTTGTAAGAGGCTGTACATGTACATATACATAACTTAATCGGGCAGGTTTCATGCATGGCTTACTCGTTAAATTTTGTTAATTGTAGATGGACAGGAAATATTGGATGTATGGAATAAAACGTACTACTCTTGAATATTTGGATGGTGTGAATGAGTTTATTAAATTTGCTGAGCAACAAAAGGAGAGGAAGGGAGAGAAAAATATGCTCTGTCCTTGTACAGATTGTATGAACTTGAAGAGGTTTAGCAACTCTGATCAAATTAAAAGTCATTTGATTCGTCCTGGTTTTAACGCGCGATACACCCGTTGGATATGGCATGGCGAAGATCTTGAGGAAACAAGCACCACTACTACCAATCAGCACGACTCGGATGTGGATTGCAATAATATCGATGATCATCCCAATTTTGGTAATGTTCATTCCGATGTGCACGTAGATGATGATGATGACAATCTAGATGAGATGTTATGTGATGTAGAGGAAGATTACAATGAAAATGACTTCTGTGAATTTGAGAAACTGATTGCTGACTCTGAGAAGCCTCTGTTCCCTGGATGTGCAACATTTACAAAACTGTCTTCTGTGCGATTATATAACTTGAAGGCAGGAAACGGTTGGAGTGATAAGAGTTTCAAGGCACTATTAGATCTTCTAGCGGACATGCTTCCAGAGGGAAATGAGTTGCCAAGATCTACTTACCAAGCCAAAAAACTGTTGTGTCCGTTGGGAATGGAAATCGAAAGAATACACGCATGCCCAAATGATTGTGTGTTGTACTGTAACGAGTACTCCAATTTGCATGTTTGTCCAAGATGCGGCGCATCGAGGTATACGCGTAGGGACCGGATTGACAGTGAACGTCACGAGGTAAGGAAAGGGCCCCCGGCAAAAACTGTGTGGTACTTGCCTGTGATACCTAGATTGAAGCGGCTGTTTGCAAATCTGAAAGTCGCGAAGCACTTGCGTTGGCATGCTGAAGCCCGGAAACAAGACGGAAAACTGAGACACCCAGCTGATTCTATTCAATGGAGAAACATCAACAGAACATTTGCTGGGTTCGGCGGCAAACTTAGGAATGTAAGGTTCGGGCTAAGTACAGATGGTATGAACCCACATGGTAATATGAGCAGCCGGCACAGCACTTGGCCGGTTCTTTTATGCATCTACAATCTTCCTCCTTGGTTATGCATGAAGTGCAAGTACATCATGATGGCGTTACTAATCTCAGGACCCAGACAACCCGGAAATGATATTGACGTGTTTCTAGCGCCTTTAATCGAGGACTTACAGAAATTGTGGAGCGAGGGTGTGCAGGTGTGGGATGCATACAAGAAAGAGAATTTCATCTTGCGGGCCCTGATATTTTGCACTATAAATGATTTTCCGGCCTACGGCAATTTGTCGGGGTATAGTACGAAAGGAGCCAAGGCTTGCCCTATTTGCCTAGATGAAACTGAGAGCATGTGGCTGCGAAACTGCCAGAAAACAGTGTACATGGGTCACCGCAAGTTTCTTCCGGTGCATCACACGTACCGTAAGAAGAGGAAATCATTTAACGGGAAGCCTGAGAAGGGATCAGCTCCAGTGTTTCTGACCGGTAAGGAGATTTACTCGCGCGTGAACGACATCAAAGTTGAGTTCGGTAAGCATTCTAAACCTCGAGAAAAAAATGTTTGGAAGAAGAGATCGATTCTCTGGGATCTACCGTACTGGGAGCACTTACAAGTTCGACATTGCATTGACGTCATGCATGTAGAGAAAAATGTCTGTGACAGTTTGATTGGTTTGTTGTTGAACATTTCGGGAAAGACAAAGGATGGTGTGAAAGCTCGTCGTGACATGGTGGAAATGGGGATAAGGACTGAGCTTGCACCTTTAGAGAATGGAAAGCGTACATACCTCCCCCCGGCCTGCTATACGTTGTCCAAGAGCGAAAAAACAGAACTCTGTCGGTGCCTGCACGGTGTTAAAGTTCCATGTGGGTACTCCGCGAACTTGAAAAAACTTGTGTCTATGAAGGACCTAAGACTGGTTGGCATGAAGTCCCATGACTGTCATGTCTTGATGTCACAGATGCTTCCCATTGCTATCAGAGGCATTCTCCCAGTTAAAGTCAGAGAGACAATCACAAACCTATGTTATTTCTTCAACGCAATATCTTGCAAGGTAAGTACGTGCACTCGTACTATAAGTTCATTACCTCCATTTGTGGAGCTTAATTAGAAGATTTTTCTGATATGAATATTTGGCGCAACTGTGTCCTCGTAGGTAACTGATCCCGATGGACTGGACGTTTTGCAACGCGACGTGGTTACAACTCTTTGTTAGCTCGAGATGTATTTCCCTCCATCCTTTTTTTATGTTATGGTCCATCTGATTGTTCACCTTATCAGAGAAATTAAGTTTTGTGGACCCATGTGCCTGCGCTACATGTATCCATTTGAGAGATTTATGGGTGTATTGAAGGGATACGTAAGGACTCGTCGTCGACCCGAGGGGAGTATCATGGAAGGTTATGCTGCCGAGGAGGTGATTGAATTTTGCACAGATTATATAGCCGGGGTTGACCCAATTGGTGTTCCTAGGTCCCGACACGAGGGTAGGCTTGAGGGAATCGGAACGATTGGATTCAAAGCTATCGTCCCCGCTCGTGATGTGTACGCAAAATCACATTTTTGGGTCTTACAACACATGACGGAGGTCGAGTCATACATACACGAGCACAAGGTAATGTTACGGTCACAGAATCCTTCGAAGTCAGACGTTTGGGTCAGCAGAGAACATAACAGGAAATTTGCTGAGTGGATCCAAGAAAGAGTCACGCGAGCTGCCGAGGGCTCCGTAAGTGAAACTGTGACATGGTTGGCTAGAGGCCCAAGATTCACTGTAGGGACTTGGCAGGGGTACGGCATCAATGGGTATTCATTTTACACAAGAGCTCAAGACGCCAAGAGTAGCACGCAATGTAGCGGAGTGACACTGTTTGCTATTTCCGAGGATGCCAGGTCAGTAAGGGCGCTGAACTCATATTACGGTGTTATTGACGAAATATGGGAGCTCGTTTACGGATTACTTAAGATTCCCCTGTTTCGATGCCAATGGGTCGAAATCCCTCGAGGTGTTCAAGTTGACAGTTACGGGTTTACGCTCATCGATCTTGGTAGAGTCGGACACCAAGACGATCCATTTATACTTGCAAAGCAAGCCATACAGGTATTCTACATCGTTGACCCGGCCAATCCAAACTTGCATGTTGTCCTCCACAGCAAGCGACGTATTGTTGGGGTCGAAGATGTTGTCGACGAAGAGGAGTATAACCAATTTGATGAAATACCTCCATTTTTAGAGGACATTCAATCTATCCGTACTGAAGATATCGACGAAACAACGTATCTGCGAGATGACCACGAAGAAGGATTATGGGTTGAGAACCATTGATGATTAATTTCTATTTCAGGGATAAATGCCAAGCAAACAGCCCACAAGTTCTGCAGCAAGGTGAGGAACTTATCATTAATACATAAGGCAGTACATTTTTCTTTAGAATTTAATGATAAGCTAGTTCACAGCATTAATACATCTCAATTTTACTCCACAGCATGAGTTCTAACATGTACAGTACTTTTATCCTGTAAATACTTAATTCTTCCCTTCAAATAGCACTTGCAAAAATCTCATCGCAGCCTCTTGCTTTTTCAATTTAAGTTCTGCAAAAATCCCTTTTTTCTGACGGTATTTTGTTATTTATACCGATAGAAAAGGACATCCGCTACTTTCACACTTCTCTCAGGCACTTCAAAACGTTTTCTATCGGTATTGTTCTATTTTACCGTTAGAATAAATTCGTTAGTCTCACGGTATTTTTGTCTGACGGTTTTTTCCTTTTTTTACCGATAGAAGAATACTCTGCCGCTTTGAATTCTCAACCGTGTCACCATGTGTCGCCTGGGAAACTCTATAAGTACCTCGCCATGCGTCGCGGTATTTTGTTGTTTTTCTAATTCTCGAACGGTTCGACTCCTCATCTTCTCTTTCACAATGGCAACCTCCATGGGATCGTCAGCCACGCCCTCCCCGGTAAGAACTCTAAATCTCCTCGGTTTACCCATGTATTGTTAATCCATGTTCAGTTCATTCTTGACCTGTTGATTTGCACAGGGAATGGTAGCCGTGGAAGACACTGCCAAAGTGAAGGCCGACCTGAGGGCCCTCCAGGAGGAGCACAAGCTCCTTACAGACAAGCACACTCAGCTACGGCTTGACCTTGACGATCTCTTCCAACGCATTAAGCGCATGAAGACGGATGGTGACAATGCTAGGGCGAGGACGAGGCGTCTTCGCGAGGAGAAGAAAGCCGCGGATATGACCATCGCTGGCTGCGGTTTGACTATGAAGGATACCATAGCGAAGCTGAGGGAGGTCGCAGGCCTTCTCGACGCGGTAGTAGTTGATCCTAGGGACAACTTGTCGCTAGAGGAGTCCTGCGTCCTGGCTGCAAGTCTAACTGACTCTATTCTACATGCAGCCAGGGCTAAGACCACCCCTTGACCTAGCAGTATGGATTTTATTTTTTTTTTGTAAGTGATAAAACAACAATGAATGAACAATTTCTTTTTATGTCAATTTTCCAATTTTCCGGCTATCTTCCCTCTTTCTTTATCATTCTGCAGCTTTCAACCACGGTCTGTTTGATGTTAAATTGTGTGTACCTTTTCATTACTCTGACGGTATTTTGTTGTTTTTACCGATAGAAAAAGGGCACACAATTCTATAATCTCAAGCACTTAATCAAAAAATTTTTCTGGGGAAAATTGGTCTCATGGGATTTTATTGTTTATACCGATAGAAAAAGGTACCTTTTCATTACTCTGACGGTATTTTGTTGTTTTTACCGATAGAAACTATAATCTCAAGCACTTTAGAAAATTTTTCTGGGGAAAATTGGTCTCACGGGATTTTATTGTTTATACCGATAGGAAAAGGCACCTTTTCATTACTCTGAAGGTATTTTGTTGTTTTTACCGATAGAAACTATAATCTCAAGCACTTTAGAAAATTTTTCTGGGGAAAATTGGTCTCACGGGATTTTATTGTTTATACCGATAGAAAAAGTCACCTTTTCATTACTCTGACGGTATTTTGTTGTTTTTACCGAGAGAAAAATGGCACCCCAATACTATAATCTCAAGCACTTTAAAAAAAATTTCTGGGGAAAATTGGTCTCACGGGATTTTATTGTTTATACCGATAGAAAAAGGCATCCACTACTTCAAATATTTTTCCGGGAAATTTACTTGTTCTATCGGTATTATTTTGTTGTACCGATAGGAAAGTACATAAGTCTATCGGTATCATTTTGTTATGCCGATAGAAAAGTGCCTCCACTACTTTATTACTCGTACACGGCCCTTTAGTTTCCCTCCACTCGAACAGTTCCACCTTAGAGCACTGCGTCTCTTCGAGAGCGAAGAAAACCACAACCTCCGCCGCGACCACTCACTTCCTCTCTCCCACACGACGATCGCCGGCTGGACACTGGTTCGCCACTGCCACCGGTTCTTATTTTCGTCCTTCGCCGGCCGCCGTTGCGTTCTACACGGCCTCTCCATCACCAGAACTGATCGCTGCTGTAAATACCCTAATTCGTCGTTCTATTTCCAGCATCTTCCTTATTTGACCCTAGTGTTTTGCACGTACTAATTCTTGGAGTTTTGCAATTACACTAGGGTTCCCTATTGTGTTGGCTTATGTACATTCCGCAGGCAATGTTGATTTAAATTAGGGTTTACATAATATGTTCCAGTGCTGTAATGAATCTGTTTTGAGATTTTAACTTATCTATACTGCTGTATGTGTGATCAATTGTATCCAACTGCCATGTAATGCACATTATATGTTGGAGGTGTTCTTACACATATTCCATCGGCAGCTCATGTGTTTACCGATAGAACATATTTCTGCACAAGTAGTAAAACTTAATTTGGATTTGGAAGGACATGAGCCATGCAATGTACTAGTTTGGTTGGGAATTTTTACTCACTTGGTATGAATATATGGCAATGTGGATGGGTCTTCGATGTATATGTTTCAAATGCCTATACATGACTTTTCCCAACCTAATAGATGTGAAGTCCTGATGACTCACATACAGGCTAGGCTAAAGATTATGCACAGTGGCACTTAGATGCTTGTGTGCATATTTACGTGTGAAATAATAATGCTGGCCCATGAATATTAGTATAGCAAATCATCGAGAATGTTATGTGATGACAGTGAATGGTGGCTTGTCAACAAAATTCCATATGTAGAGAACATTGTTATGTTCTATCGGTATCTCACGGGTTTGCCGATAGAAAAATTGTCTTCTGTGGAGGTAATTGTTATGGTCTATCGGCAGCTCATGTGTTTACCGATAGAAAATATTTCTGAACAGTTCAGGAAGTAATTTATGCATGTCTTTCTTTTTGTATTATTTTCCCTTTTGCCGCCCTAGTTAGTCTCCAGTCCTGGGCTGAGTTATGGAACTCCAAGGCGAATTAATTGCCATATATATGGTTTGTTGAAGGTTTTGTAGGGGAAGACATGTCGTCGTCTTCATCGGATGGTACTAGTGGTTCGACTAGGGCCAACCCCATCGTAACTACTGAAGATGCAGCTGTTACATCCCAGCGCAAGAGGGTGGGGCGAGGCACGACGACGTTGGGGCGTTTGGCCAAACGCACGGATCTTTCTTGTGAGTTCAACCAATTTGGGAGGCCGATTGGAAAGAATGCTGGGAGGTACGCGGCCTACGTTGGGCTGTTGGCGAAAGAAAGGGTGAAGATCACTGTCCAGAGCTGGAAGGACGTGACGGCGGACGAGAGGGATAGGTTGTGGGCGGAAGTGAAGGTTAAATGAACTGAAATCGCTGAACTCTTTCGTAATCACGTTCTCTTGGCTTATACTAAAGTTTAACTAACTCGTGATTAATTGTATGCATTTTTCGGAAACAGGCTAAGTGGAACATCCCCGATGATACACCTAGGATTGCCTGCTTGAAGGACATGAACGGAACATGGAAAACCTTTAAGAGCTGGCTCGTCAGTAACTTCCTCGTTGTGGGGAAATCTCCTTGCGAGAAGTACCCCTTCATATCGGAGGAGGTATGGGAGGAATTCACCAAGCAGAAGAGGACTGAGGAGTTCAAGGTCCTTAGCGAGAAGAATAGGGCGATCCAGAAGAGGAACGACCACCCGCATCGGCTCGGATCCCGGGGCTATGCGGGGAAGGAGGAGCAGTGGAAGAAGGAAGACGAGCAAAATCCTGTCATCGACACCCCTGAGTTGCCGCTCTCCGAGATCCGGGATGAGAGGTGCAAGCGATGGTGGAGGGGGAGGGGGTCCGTGTCGTCCACAGGGTCTGTGCAGTTCGCAACCCCTGGGGACGCCGACGTTGTGAGGCGAATGGTAAGTTGGCTAACCTCGTAAACTGTGTGCGCACAAGTGTATATAAGGCAATTTGTCTCACAAGGTACCTTCAAATGTAACAGATCTCTTTTGAGAAGGAGGCAGCGGAGGGATTGTTTACCCCGCAGAGGGAGAACGACATCCTCACCCGGGCTCTAGGAAATAAGGAGCATCCCGGGCGGACACGGGCTGTGGGAGCCATTGTGTCGTGGAAGGCCGGTTTCGTAGATCCGGCTCCACCGAGGAAGAAGGCCCGCACCTGGAAGGAAAAGGAAGCTGACCTCTCCGATAAGATACGGGCTGAGGTACGGGAGGAGATACAGGCGGAGATGCGGGCTGAGATACGGGCTGAGGTACGGGCTGAGATACGGGCTGAGGTACAGTCTGAGGTGCAGACCGAGGTCGCACAAATGAGGGAAGAGTTTGCACGGTTGAGAGAAGCATTGCTGGCCAAGAGTGCAGATGCGGATCCCCAGGACGACGGTACCCCGCGGGGTCGGATAAGTGTAACACCCTGTTTTTGCCAAACCCTAAAATAGCCAAAATCCACATCTTGACCCCAAACCCTAATCTGCTTCAGCCATTCCCTTCTAAGTGTTGTTCAGAACATTTTTCCCTTCGGGATCACCTCCAAAATCCCATCCTAAAACTGAGTTTCGACCCTTGCCGTCTCAGAACCCTAATTACCCTAATTTTACCCTAAACTGCTTTTCCCCAATTTTGTCGAAACCCTTCAGATCTTACCCGATCATACCAAACTTTGGCCGGATAAGTTCTAATAATCTTTTGCAACTTATCTGCGAAATCAGATTTCAGATCGGACCCTCAGATCTCCAAATTTGCAATCAGGCCCAAGTTCTATTCAAATTTTCCTCACAGAACAGTCCCTGGAGCAAGTTTCAAAATTGCAGAACAGCCCAAGTATTCTTTTCAGGTCCATTCGACCAGCACCTGGTCGTGGCCTACGACCAGCGCGTGTCGCCGGAGCCGCGCCGCGGTTTTCGCCGCGTTTGCTCGCCGCCGGCCACCGCTTCTTGTCGCTTGTGCCCGTGAGTTGCTGTGCCACCCCATGCGCACGTGCCAGCACAGTTGCGTCGCCTTGCCCAGCGGTTAAACGGCCGCACTCCAGTAGCGTTTCGCGCGCGCTCCTGTTGCCGTGGCATTTGCATGGCGTTACGTGTCGTTGCCGGAGCTGTGCCGCTGCCTCCGCATCTGCGCCGTCCCAAGTGAAGTTCCAATGCACCCGACAAGGTCAGCAAGGCTGCAACACCGCCTGAAGCGCATCACATCGCCGGTCACCGCTGTCGCAGCTACACCCGGCCGGTCTCGTCCCCGGCACAAGTTTCGCGCCGTTTCCCCTCGCAAGCTCCGCCCTTGGACCTATTTAAACCCTCCAGTGCTGTGCTTAAGCCTCATCTCAGGACTTAGCCATTTTTCCAGAGCTCTCGCCGTTTTCACCTTCTTCTCCGGCGAGCCAGTGAGTGAGCTCACGGTGCTAGCCCTTTCCACAGCCCCTCTCTTCGATCCAAGTTCACCAGTGAGTTCCTCCCTTCTCCCTCTCTGTGTCATAGCAGCCAATTGCACCAGATCGATCCCCATCGCCGGTGATCGCCGGATTCCCGATTTGCCCTGTTCCCCCAATACCGTTCGATTCCCTCCAAATTAGCTCTCGATTCTGTAGAAGAAGTTGATCAGTAAGCTTAGTAGAGCAAGCCTGTAGAATCAAAATCTTTAATTGAGCCCAAATCGAAGAAATCCCGATCTGGAAGTCCATCAGTTTGCTGGACCTCGCCGCCGAGCTTCTCCGGCCATCTCCCAGCAAAATTGACCCCTCCAGTAGCCTTGTTGTGCCCTAGAGATCATCCTCAAGTTTGGAATTGAGCTCATTCGCCCTGTATCAAAAATCCCCAATCCCCAGTGTCGTCTTCTCCAGCGCCGGTCGCCGGAATTATTTCCCAGCCGATTCAGCCGACACCACTTTGTCCCTTAGCTTAGCCTCACCTCCCTGAGCATTTTCTTCCACTAGCTCGACACCTGGATCTGCCTAGATTGTGAGTTATGCCTTTGCCAAACGTTTGTCCAGATCAATGTCTGTGCCGTGTCGCCACCGCAGTTCATCGCCGGATTTGGCCGCTCTCCGGCCACTTTCAGCCCTTATTCCTGTTGAGTATTTTGTTCCTGTTAGTAATGCCTACCTCCCAGACAAAGTGTTTCATCAATTGGAGCCCTGGATCAAAAGTTAAGCCATGCCCTAGTTTCTGGCCATGTCCAGCACTATGTCAGTGCATGTCAGCCACTGGCATTAGCCTTGTTTGACCCCTCTGGTTGAGCAATGGAAATGTCACTTTGTCCCCTAGATTCCTGGAGTTGTGTTCTACATCTTTCCCTTCTATCACTTCTCCAGAAAACCATCCTAAGATCAGTTTAAAGTTATGCCAAAGCCATGAACCGAATGTCGACCCTTCGACGTTCAATCCTTTTTAGCCGTTTCTTCGACCAGAGCCCTTGTGACCTTGCCCTAACCTTTTCCCCTGCATGCATGACTTATTTACTTAATAATTTCTATGGAAACTATTTTCTGTATGCTTATGGTATGTGTTTGTGTGTTGGTTGATTGCCGCAGAGTCAGAAGCTGAAGGAGCAGAGGAAGTCTTCGAAGAATCGTCTGAGTACTTAGACCCAGCATTGCAAGGCAAGCCTCATTCCTTTGATCATGTCTCGCCCAATATTTTCATATGAAGTATATTCACTGTTTCTTACTATGCATGCTTATTTGAGATACAAGTTATGTTTGAATGACATGAGTAGATATTACCTAATGAATCATGAAACCCCTTTTGTTATTGAACCTTCATATATATGCTTTTGTCACCCTAGGACTCATATACTGAATATCCACATTAAACTTGAATTGGTGAAATACATGAGAAGTTGTAATGAAAACCGTTTTGTCAAGAAAACTGATAAAAGGGATCAGTAGTGAGGATTGGATTGTATGGAGAGGGTGCGGTGCGCACCAGGGAATGTGAATGCTCCTCACTATCGGTTCATAAGGACGAGAACCTTGTGCTGTGTCTCTATGCGAATTGTAAACGTACCAACCACTTGCCTGGTATGGGACAGGCACAACTTAGTAGCTTTTTGGTATTAGCAGTTCCCTACATGGTTTGTCGATCTGGTTTCTCGCGTGGAAACTGGTGGGCCACAGTTCGGCCATGAGTGATGTGAGTTCAGAAAAATGATGAGAGGAAAAAGGTGGAAAGAAGGAAGGCGCCCTAGACCTGATTAAGCCGTGAGCGGTTGTAATCTTAAACGGTCATATGTCTTGCGTGGACACAGACCAAGGCTATGTGTCCTGCGGGAACATAGACCAGAGGCTAGGAAGTAAGGCAGTGGGGAAGACCCACAACGGTACTTGAGACTTAACTGTCTATTTACCGGGCGGGGATACTGTTAATACTGAACTGCAAAAGTGTTGTGTGATCTCGGCCTTGTCACATGTGTATAAGTCACATGGAGCTGATCCGACTTGAAAGCCGAGTGAACCAGTGGATTTAAAAAGAGGTACACCTTTGCAAAGTGTAAAAGAAGTATCAGATACTCTGTACTCCCAGGTTCAGGAGTCTTTTCGTAGTGGATGTTATCCATGGGTTATAGCACAAGTAATATTTTGGAATGTTTTCATAATGCGGTTAACAAAGTAGTGACTCATGGGAGACCACTACATCTAATGTTTTATTGAAAACCTGTTTAATGTTTAAAGTATCATTTTCATGACAAAGTACTGTTTTACTGAACAAATGACTTGGAAATCTATATATCTCTATCCATATGAAACTAAAACCCCGGAATCATATGTTTCACCCTCATGTAAGTACAATTGCATTAATCCCCGGAATGAGTGTTGCTGAGCACCAAGTGCTCACCCTTGCATTTATATCCAACTGTAGAAGAGGGATTCGAGGATCCCGATTCCTTCAGTTATGAGTACTCAGCTGAAGATAGAAGCACCCCGGACGAGCCCACTTTCTAGAAGGATTATGCACCAAGTCAAGTCAGATGTGGGAGAAGTCCCTCCAACCCCGCTGCTGATTGAAGTCAAGCTGTTTGTCGTCGCCTTATGCTTTATGTTGTGTGTTCGGTACTTGGATACCGATTCTGGTTCTGATAAACTGGTTATTTTCTTAGCAACTCTACTTAGCGCCATTTTCGGTGCTTTGGCTATGTAATATTGGCCATGTTGGCCTGATACTTGTTTAATGATATTACTATGCTTGTGTGGTTTGAGCTCATGTGGCATCATGCTGTGTGTAACCTACCTGAGCGGTTACCAAGGTGATCCTCAAATGGGGGTCTCACAATAAGCAGTTGCGCTTCGAAGGTACTCGCGGATCCAGTAGATCTACTTGAGGTACTGCAAGCCTTCATCTATGCACTTAAGTTGATGCCACTCCCATTCTGTTAGAGTTGTTTCGCTAACCTATTTTAATTGTTACAAATTTGCAGGGGCCGGAGGGCTGCATCCTACAGAATCACGTAGGCGCCGGGCAGGAAGTGGTTGGACACGGCTTCGTATATCCGTCTGGGCCGGATGTCCGGGTCCACTGTGTACCTCTGCGGTTGGGTTTCGCAAAGGTACAGGTGGACATGGCCATGCCGGGCTACAACGATTCTCCGTTGCCAGTCCCAACAGAGGAACTACAGACACTTGCTGAGGCAGTGGGCTCCTACGTACAGTGGCCCAAGAAGTGTCTTGTAATACAACCGGTAAATCCTACACATTTTAGATTACATCCTACTCAGTACACTCAACTTGCATAATCTAACATACGTGCTCATTAATTGAAGTGGCCTGCCGCTGGGCTACCAGGGGACTGCGCCCCCAGCTCGGGGCATGAGGCCCGATCTTGTGTGACCCTGGACACATCAAAGACGGCCTCCACCCCACCCAGCGCATCCACGCCTTCACCTCGGAAGAAAGCTGCCATCACCTTGCCCTTGCCTTCGAAGGTACGCGCTCAGTCCCCGGCAAAAGGCAAGGGCAAACGCAAGGGAAAAGGGCGACAGGGACAGCCGGAGAGGTTCACGAACGGGTCCCCACTCATGTCGGAGGCAGCTTTGTACAAATTGGATCGATCAACCAGAGACCTCCACGCGTGGTACCTACACCGAACTCGGCGCAATCTGAACTTCTTAGTCCCCTACAGGCCTGGGCAGTTCCACCGTGAGCCCGGGAGTATATCTGTGGCACACGAGGATCTGTTCGACCTCTACAACGGGCAGGAGCTCGATATGTCCATCATACGGACTGGAGTCCTGTGAGTTTGCTGATGCTATGTATTGCTGTTTTCTAACTCTGTTTGCTAACTCTGCATTGTTGTAGTTCATTTGAAATGTAGTAACTTCTGTGCAATACTAATGTCGTCCTTTGCATGCAGGTGCATGTACAGGCTAGCATCGGAGGCTGCGTGTGACAAGGTGGGTTTCCTCGACCCAGAGAAAATAAGCCTCACGATGCTAGAGCACGACGCCGCACACGCTGAGCAGTACATATCCAAGGCGCTGATGGCGCAGCAGGACAGGGACTTCATTCTGGTGCCGTACCACAAAAGGTTAGTGCATTTCGTACTAATTTAACTCGATCTTGTATGTTACACCTGAGATATACTTTGAGCACGCGGTCCTCTTTTACGTACAATGCAGGGGCCACTGGATCCTCATCGTGATCTGTCCGCCGAGGAACGAGGTGTACTACCTCGATTCGATGCGTGACAAATTATCGATGGAATATGTGGTCAAGGGGAATATGGAGGCGTAAGTAACTTATATGTTTGATTTAAATTTTCACCTCACTAGCTCATGATAATACATTAACGGGCAATACTAACTGAAATGCAGGACTTTTGATAAATATGCGTCCGCTGGAGGGAGGCATGCCGCACCGCAGGGCTCCCTACTAGCTTGGAAAGAATATGAGGTACTCACGAGACTTTTTGTTTATGCTTAATTAGTTTATGGAAACAATAGCTAACATGTCTTCGCATATGCAATTATCTCAGTGCCATCAGCAGCCGCAATCGTGGGAATGCGGGTTTTATGTGTTGCGCTACATGTACGACCTAGTGCAGACAAACTTTGCCCAATTCCCCCAGGTAAGCATCGATAGCTAACTCAAATTTGAAAATTGGGTGTCACGTTCTAAATTAGGAAGTTAGTTACTAAGTTTTCACACATACTTGCAGATCGCCATGTCGAAAGACTCATACGAAAATGCAAAGATTAGAGATCTTCGATAAATCTGGGCTCAATATGTCATGGAGGAAGTTGCGCCCAACCATCCGCCATGATAATTTTCTCTTTTTCGTGTACTCTGTGCATAGACTGTTTATATACATGTGAATAAATATATATGTCAATAAATGTCCACATTGGATTGCAATTTGTATTTGTCGATATATATGTGAATAAATGTGAATAACTGTCTAATGTGTCAATCTGTACTGTATTGTGTATCCAATCTATAATGTATTGCATCTGTACTGTATATGTGAATGTACTGTATTGTGAATGCAAATAATGTACTGTATATGTGAATGTTCTATCGGCAAATTCATTCACAGCCGACAGACCACTACAAATTTTCTATCGGTAAACTCATCCACAACCGAGAGACTACTACCCATTTTTCTATCGGTAAACTTGAAATTAACCGTCAGAACAGAGTGACTTTTCCTGCCGGTGAACTCATCCACAACCGAGAGACTACTGTGGTTTTGTCTATCGGTAAACTCATCCACAACCGAGAGACTACTACCCACTTTTCTATCGGTAAACTTGAAATTAACCGTCAGAATAGAGTGACTTTTCCTGCCGGTGAACTCATCCACAACCGAGAGACTACTGTGATTTTTTCTATCGATAATGTCATTTCCAACCGAGAGAGTGCTACACTTTTTTCTGTCGGTAAACTTATAATTAACCGTTAGAATATGGGTATTTTTCCCAACGCTAAATGTCAGACGACGACGGGTTTTCTATCGGTACAATCATAAGGTGCCGATAGAATAGTAATATTTTCCTGTCGGTAATCATGTAATTAACCATTAGAATAGTGGTACTTTTCCCACCGTTAATCGTCAGACTACGACGGGTTTGCTATCGGTACACTCCTAAGATGCCGATAGAATTCTTAATTTCTTCTGTCGGTTATTTACCGATAGAAAATGTTCTGTCTTGTTCTATCGTGTCTATCTCTATCGGTACGAAAACCGATAGTAGAAGGGTTTTTTTTACCGATAGAAAAAGCTTTTCTGTACTAGTGGGTACTTCTCGCATGGAGATTCGCCTTTAGTGAGGAAGGTACTGACGAGGACGCTCTTGAAGGTTTTCCACGTGTTGTTCATGTCCTTCAAGCAAGCTATCTTGGGACCATCGTCGAGGATGTTCCACTTGGCCTGTTTCAAATGGTGCATATAAGTAGGACTTACCTAATCTCTGGGATTAACCAAGGGAATGTGATTAATTACTCAAGAGTTCAGTGATTTTGATTAATTTTACCTTCACTTCCGCCCACAGCCTATCCCTCTCGTCGGCCTTGACGTCCTTCCAGCTCTGGATGGTGATCTTCACCCTTTCCTTCGCCAACAAGCCAACATAGGCAGCATAGTGGCCGGCGTTCTTCTCGATCGGTCTCCCGAACTGGTTGAACTCACATAAAAGATCCGCGCGTTTGGCCAAACGACCCAACATAGTCGGCCTTCGCGCCTTCCTCTTGCGCTGGGACGAGGCAGCGCCATCTACGTTCGCCCTCGCCGAATCACTACTATCAGCCGAGGAAGATGCCGACATGGCTTTACCTAAAATTCCATGAACAAACCATCAATTGATACGAAGGTACATGACAAAGTTCATAACTAAAATTGTTGTGCCCTACGCTAGTCTCTCTGCATGAACATAAAGTCTGTTGAAATTTAAATGAACCAAAATTTCAGATGAACATTAGAAAATGGGAAGTAATTAACAGAAAATTCAGATTAGCAGTGCAAACTAAGACATACTCAATTTCCTATCGGTTTTGAAAGGAAAACCGATAGTACTAAGGTTTGTATTCAGGAAAATTTAAAAGATTAGCAGTGCAAACTATGCTAATCTCTCTGTAGGAAAATAAAGTCTGTTAAAATTTAAATGAACCTAAATTTCAGATGAACATTAGAAAATGGGAAGTCATTCACAGAAAATTCAAATTAGCAGTGCAAACTATGATATACTCTATTTCCTATCGGTTTTCCAAGTCAAACCGATAGTAATCAAGTTTGTATTCAGTAAAATCTATAAGATTAGCAGTGCAAACTATGCTAGTCTCTCAGCATGAACATAAAGTATGTTAAAATGTAAATGAACCAAAATTTCAGATGTAAATGAACCAAAATTTATGTAAGTCATCAACTAACGGTGATAGAAACACGTCAATATCATTCCCGGGTTGTCTGGGTCCTGAAATTAGTAACGACATCATGATGTACTTGCGCTTCATACATAACCAAGGAGGAAGATTATAGATGCATAAAAGAACTGGCCAAGTGCTATGTCGACTGCTCATATTTCCTTGTGGATTCATACCATCCGTACTTAGCCTAAACCTTATATTCCTCACTTCGCCGCCAAACTTACCGAATGTTCTGTTAATGTTTCTCCATTGAATGGAATCAGCTGGATGTCTTAGTTTTCCGTCTTGTTTCCTACGCACGGTTTGAACTTCTACGGTCCAGATTGCTCCGCGGGTGCCACGTGGCGTGCATCTAGACCACGTCCGCCCCTATAAATAGGGTCTTGGGGGGCCCGAAAGTTCATTCTAAACTTTCAGCCTTAGCGATTTTTGCTCTCCCGGTAGCCCTCTTCCGGTAGCTCTTTCCGGTAGTTAGCTCCCGGTAGCAGGCGTCCGGAAGTTTTAGTAGTAGCCTCCTGAAAGGTTAGCCGCCAAAGAAAAAAAGAAGAGACTAACCTCATGGCACCCAAGGGTCGAGCAAAGACCACGGAAGTGCCCCCGGAGGAGATCCCTCCGGATTTCCTCTGGGCGTCGGAGTTCACGGCCGAGGACGCCGAGTCCTTGGTCGAACGCTGCGTCGTCGCCGACGGGGACATCCGAGTCCCCGTGAAGAAAGACGGAGCCCCCCGGCCCAGGCCCGGAGAGGTCGTGGCCTTCGAGGCCTTCCTGGAGGCGGGGCTCCGACTCCCGGTGCATCCCATGCTCCGGGAGTTTCTGAAGGAGTACGGGGTGGCACTCAACCACCTCACCCCGAACGCGCTCGTCCGGATGGGCCTCTTCATCTGGCTCTACGAGACAGCGACCGGGCGGGAGCCCACCCTTCGCGCCTTCCGGTACTTCTACGAACCGGTGGCGCGGAGCTCCCACCTGGTGAAGGGGGGCCCCAAGTCCCCCTTCGGCTCGGTGATGGTGCAAATGCTGCCGTCCCGGGTGGCCGATTACCCAGCGGCGGCCTCCCGGGACCACTGGGGCGACTGGGTCCGGAGGTGGTTTTACCTCCGGGTCCCGGATGAGGCGGTGGTGTACGCCCCGGAGCCCCCCACCTACAGCCGATCGTCCGCGCCGAAGCCTCCGGTGTGGACGGACGAGGAGTTTGAGCTCCTCGGCAGGGTGGTCCTCTCCAAGAAGACCCGCTCAATGCTGGACGCCGCCGAGGAGATGGGTCTCCTCCGGATCTCCCCCTTCTCGCGCGGGAAGAGGGGAGTCGGTGTGGGCCCGGAACAGCGGCCCCCGGTGAAGCCGGTGACGCGACGTAAGCTCCGGGAACCTGCTGCATTATACTTATCTGGAAATTTGACTAACTCTTTACCTCTTGTAGTCCGACCGTACCCGGCGGCGCGGGAGAAGGTGGAGAACCTCCTGGGGAGGTACTGCGCCGACGAGCACGAGCGCGTCATGCGCCTCGTGGGGGAGGGCCCTCCCCGGAATTTGGTAGCGGCGGCCTACGGGCTAAAGCTACCGGAGAGGAAGCCTCTCCCCACCCCCAGGTCGCACAAACGGGGGAAGGAAGCGGCCGGGGGCTCGGAGCCCAAGAAGGCCAGGGTCCAAAAGACCCCCGGCCCGTCGACGACGCCGACGGCGACACCGGCGAAGCCCCGGGACGAGACCCCCGGGACTAAGCGTTCCCGGGCACCGGCCCGGAAGGGAGCAACACCTCCTCCCCCGAAGAGCCCCGTCGAGGCCCAGGGGAAGGAGGCGGCCGCGAGCGGGGCGGCGTCCGACTCGGCGAACTACGCCCCGTCGCCACCCTCGGTGGAGCCCCTCCTGCCCCTTCTGGCTTCTTTGGAGCCGGAGAGGCTGGAGGTGAGATTCGCGGAGGCCTCGCCTCCGCAGGTTTGGCCGGTGGACGAGGGGGGGAGCCCCTCGGTCTACGAGGTTCCTCCGGAGGAGGAGGCCCCGAGGACCTTTCGGCCCGGGGCGGGGAAAGGTCTGATGATCCCCCCTCGGGCGGGGACCCCCGCCCAAAGCTCCTCGGCCACGTCTTTAGAGGAGACCTCGGCCACGAAGACGCCGGTGACGCCGGCCGCGTTACCGGACTCACAGGTCCGGGGACCCCCCACCGGCAGCGACGCCGACGCCGGGCGAGAGGCCCCTCTGCTTCCCGCGGGGGAAGTCGCCCGCTACGCGGAGGGCCTGCACACCCAGAAGGTGCAGGCCTTCGTCGCGGAGGGGACGCTCCATGAGCGTTTCCAGGGGCTTCAGTCCCTCGGGGCCCAGGTAACCCGAGTCGCTGACGTCTTTATTTATTTCCTGCACTTGAGATTTTTCTAACTCTATATATTTTGTAGGTGGCGGCTGTTACCTGGGGCCTTGAGCAGCGGGTCGCCCTGCTGCTTAAGGAAGCGGAGGGCCGGGCCGCGGCCTCCGAAGGGCAGCGTGAGGAAGCCCTCGCGGAACTGACCCGGGTCCGGGCCCAGGTTCACATTTCCGAGGCCGTCAACGGCCGCCTCTGGGAGGAGGCCAAGGCGAGGGAGGAGGCGCTCCGGGAGCTCGAGGGCTCGAGCGTCCGGGCGGTGGCGGACGCGGGCCGCTCCGTCCGTTCGTCCCTCGAGAGCCTCGGCGTAAGCCTAGGCGCCGGGAGCAAGGAGGTGCCGCCGGCGACCCTCACGGAGGCTGTGAGTTTTCTCAACGCACAGGTCTCCGCCATCCCGGAGGCTGCCGACGTTCGGGCGCGGGGCCGGGCGATCCCCGTTGTCGCGGCTGCTGCGGGGCTCGTCGAGTTCCCGGGGGTCGGCGCCCGGGCGATCGGGGGCCGCATCCCCCGAAGCTTCCCGGACTCCTTCGAGCCGTCGCGCCGGGAGGTCGAGCAGCTTGCCGGAGGATTCTACGACCGGATCATCCGGGCGAGATTCCCGGCTCCGGCGCCTCCGGCGGGGGACGTCCCAGCCCCGGTCTTGGAAGAAGCCCCCCGGGGGGAGGACGCCAACGAACATGTATGAGCCTCCCCCCGGGTCTTAGTTAGGGCCTTTTTTGTTTTCTTAGGATTTTGATCCCGGTAGCTTCTTAGAAGAAGCCCCGGACACTTGTACAAAAACATTTTGAATGCAATGAAGTTAGAATTTTTTTTCTAAGTCTTTGAACTGAATGTTGTTACCAGGGTTACCGGGAGGTTGCTCCCGAGCGAAGGTCCGGGAGGGGCTCCCCGGGGGACGCCCAAGCGGCTTTAATCCTGCTAAGCCTTGTCTCCGGGAATCGCGGCAAGGATAGCGTCCAGGAGCCGATCCGGTTGAGGTGGCGTCCGGAGTGGCACTTGGACAACTTTGACAATCATCGCGCCGAATTGTCCCCTCCGCGACCGGGGTTCCGGATCATACCTCCCCTCCGGATACTTCCACCGGCGGGATACGAGTTTTGGCCCGAAGATGTCCTCCGGGACGCTCGGCGCCGCGTGCGAGCATTGTACCGGGACTTGACCCGGGAGCTAGCGGAGAGCCTCCGAGAGTATTAGGTGTAGGAGCCTTAGGGCGTAGAGAATCCCCCGGGTTAGAACCCGGGTTGTATCGTTTCCGAAGCCCACCGGAGGGGGAAGATGTCCTCCGGGTTTGACAATCAATAAAGCTGTGTTATTGCTTCTTCTTCCATTGTCTTTTTATTTTCTTCTTCTTGGATGGTCCGGATGACTCATCTCAACAAGGATGAGCTAAGTTTGCTCGTGGGCGGTACGGTCGACACCCAGGGGTTCCTTATCCCCCCCGCCCACAGTGGGCCGGAGGATAGCTCCGCGCGCTGTGGGGGTAACAAGGCCCCAGGGATGGAAGTCACCTGTAGCATAGGAATTTTTCTAAGTTAGAAAAATTTTAAAACGAGGCTTTCAAAGAGAAGACCTTCCGGGAGACAATCGTCCGGTCGCCGTGAGAATGAGGAGCCGGGAATAAGGCCTCATGTGGAAGAAACATCCAAGAAAAACCCGATGAGATTTCCGGAGTCGAGCTTCCTAGGAGACAATCGTCCGGTCGCCATGAGAACGGGGAGCCGGGAATAGGGGCTCCGGGAAGAAGATGTCCGAGAAATCCATGACTTCTCCGGGAGACAATCGTCCGGTCACCGTGAGAACGGGGAGCCGGGAATAGAGTCTCCGGGAGGCATTCATCCGGTCGCCGTGAAAACGAGGAGCCGGGAATAACGTCGACTCCCAAAGGAGGAAGATAGATCCAATCAGGCCGCAAGGGGCCGATCATCCGGTCGCCGTGAAAACGGGGAGCCGGGAATAACGTCGACTCCCGGAGGAGGAAGATAGATCCAATCAGGCCGCAAGGGGCCGATCATCCGGTCGCCGTGAAAACGGGGAGCCGGGAATAACATCGACTCCCGGAGGAGGAAGTGCCCGGAGACGGGTCTTGAGTGTTTGGGCAGGGGACTAGTCTCCCAAAGTGACTCGTTACCGCGGCCACTATGACCAGGTTGCCGCTTACACCCTCAGTCCACGAGGGCTGGTCGTAAGCCGCCCTACAGGAGGGACTTGCTGGGCCTGGCCCACTTCCTCGCGGAGAGGGCATCCTCACAGGGAGGGCATCCTCGCGGGGAGGGCTTCCTCGCGGGGAGGGCATCGCCGCTAGGGGCGGTAATGAGAAAGACCTGCAATGAGACAGTTTGAAAAGCAAGACCTATGTATTGCTAATAAAATGAAGTACAGGGCTTCCCCCTGCGAAGTCGCGAAAGGGGAGGAAAATACAGTGTCCCTCCTCCCCCTCCGGCGTGAACGCTCCGGGGGAGGGGACAGGCCCGTAAGGCTAAACATAGAACTTGCGAAGTAAACGCAAGTTCCACGTGTGCTTCAACTCTTGCTCTTGAAGGTTGGAGAGCTTGTAGGCCCCCGAGCCCAGGACCTCGGAGATCCTGTAGGGGCCCTCCCACTTGGCGGAGAGCTTCCCCTGGGCTTGGGGGTCTGTGACGCGTTTGAGGACAAGGTCCCCAAGGCGGAAAGCTCTCTCGCGCACGCGTTGGTTGTACGCGCGCGCCATCTCGTGCTCGTAGATGGCGTGGCGGACGAGTGCTCGGTCGCGTTCCTCCTCCACGAGGTCGATCTCCAGGCGCTGGTTAGCCTCGTTGGCCTGGTACGCTGCGGGCGTGGCTCCCTCCAGGAGCTCGACCCGCAGCGACCGGAAGCCGATCTCCGGGGGGAGGACTGCCTCCGCCCCGTAGACCAGGGAGAAGGGAGTATGCCCCGTCGCCCGGGACGGGGTCGTGCGCATGGAGCAGAGGATGCTAGGGAGCTCCTCTGCCCATGCACCCCGCTTAGAAGAGGTTTGCTCGAGTCTCCGGTGCAACCCCTGTAGGATCACGCCGTTGACCCTCTCGACAGCCCCATTGCTCCGGGGGTGGGCCACTGACGCGAAGTGGATGACGAGCCTCGGGCCTTCGCAGAATTCCCGGAAATAAGCCGAGTCGAATTGGGTCCCGTTGTCCATGGTGATTTCCCGGGGGACACCAAAACGACATACGACGTTTTTCCAGAAAAACCGCTGGACGGCCCGGGACGTGATGCTGGCCAAAGGCTCCGCCTCAACCCACTTTGTAAAATAGTCGACTGCGACTACCGCATACTTGTATCCCCCGGGCGCTGGGGGGAAGGGCCCTAAGAGGTCCATCCCCCAGCGCACGAAGGGCCAAGTGATGGGGATCGTCTGCAGCTCTATAGGGGGGAGGTTCGAGCCCTTGGCCATCTTCTGGCATGCCTCGCACGCGGAGACAAGGTCTCGAGCGTCGCGCATGACCGTGGGCCAGTAGAAGCCCTGCCGGAGGGCCTTGGCCGCGATGGCACGTGGGGCTAGGTGAGAACCACAGCTCCCCGCGTGGATGTCTTCGAGAAGTTGAAGTCCCTCCGGCCGGGGGAGGCAGTGCAGGAGGGCGGAAGCCCCCCGCTTGTAGAGCCTCCCCTCCAGCAGGAGATATGCCCGGGCTTTAGCCCGGAGGCGTTTAGCCTCGATCTCACTAGGAGGGTCCCCCACCCCCTTGATGAAGGAGATGAGGGGGTCCATCCACAACGGAGTCCGGATGATCTCGGCGACCTCCGGGACATGAGGCTCGTCGCCCGTGTCCGGGGAGGCCACCGAGGGCTTCGTGATGATTTCCAGGAAAGCCCCCTTGGGGAGCGATTCCCGGGCGCTTGCCGCCCGGGCCAAGGCGTCAGCCCGGTCATTGTCCCTCCGCGGGATATGCCGGGCCTCGAGGCCGTCAAAATGCCTCTCCATCTTTCGCACTTCCTGCAAATAAAGACTTAAATTTGCGTCATGGCACAAGTAAGACTTGTCCATTTGGCAAACTACAAGCTGAGAATCTCCCTTGACTAGGAGGCGCCGGATCCCCAAGGAGCGCGCAAGGCGCATCCCGAGGAGCAAAGCCTCGTATTCAGCGACGTTGTTGGTTGCAGGGAACTCGAGCCGCGCGGCGTACTCAAGTTCCTTCCCCTCGGGGCTCCGGAGGACTACTCCTGCACCAGCCCCGGCGAGACACAGCGACCCATCGAACATGAGAGTCCAATGATCACTGCGTCGGGGCGGCATAAGGAGGTCTTCGTCCCCGGACCCAGAGGCGGGAGTCCACTCTGCGACGAAGTCGGCGAGGACCTGCGACTTGATGGCAGAGCGGCCGGTAAGGGACAGGGAGAAGGGGGCGAGCTCGGCCTCCCACTTCCCGATCCGGCCGGTGGCTTTTTTGTTCCGCAGTACCTCCCCCAGGGGGAGGGACGATAGGACGTTGATGGGGTGCCCCAGGAAGTAATGCTGAAGCTTCCGGGATGCCATGAGGAGGACGTAGCAGATTTTCTCCATCTCCGTGTACCGAGTTTTGGCCCCTTGGAGAGCCTCACTCACGTAGTACACGGGACGCTGCTGCCCCCCTTGCTCCTTCACCAAGACCGCGCTGACGGCGACGGGGGTCACGGCGAGGTAGAGGAGCAAGGGCTCTCCTGGAGACGGACTCACGAGCATTGGAGGGCTCGTGAGGTACTTCTTGAGGTCGTTGAAGGCTTCCTGGGCCTCGGGGGTCCAGCGGAACCCCTCGAGCCCCCGAAGGATCTTGAAGAACTGGAGGCCCCGCTCCCCCGACCGGGAGACGAAGCAGCTTAGTGCGGCTAGACGGCCGGAGAGCCGCTGGACATCCTTGATGGAGCGCGGCGGGGGCATATCTAGGAAAGCCCGGATCTTCTCGGGGTTTGCCTCAATGCCCCGCTGGGACACGAGGAAACCTAGGAGCTTCCCCCCGCGCACCCCGAAGGCGCACTTCTCCGGGTTAAGTTTGAGCCCGAATGCGCGGAGGTTACGGAAGGTTTCAGCCAGGTCGTCGATGTGGGAGGCTGTGCGGGGACTCTTGACGACCGCGTCGTCTACGTAGACTTCAACATTGCGGCCGACTTGCTCTTTGAAAACCAACGTCATGAGGCGTTGGAAGGTGGCCCCCGCGTTCTTGAGCCCGAAGGGCATATGGACGTAGCAGAAGGTTCCGAATGGAGTAATAAAACTCGTCTTTTCCTCGTCCCCTTCCGCCATCCGGACTTGATGGTAGCCCGAGTAGGCGTCTAGGAAGCTCATGAGCTCGCACCTCGCAGTGGAGTCGACGAGCTGATCAATCCGCGGGAGCGGGAAGTTGTCTTTGGGGCAGGCGCGGTTAAGGTCGGTGAAGTCCACGCACATCCGCCACCTGCCGGTTGATTTCTTGACGAGGACGGGGTTCGTGAGCCACTCGGGGTGCAAGACCTCCCGAATGAACCCCGCCTCTCGGAGCCGGGTGATTTCCGTCTTGATTGCCTCTTGGCGCTCGAGGAAGAGTTTCCGCAGCTTCTGTTTGACCGGGGGGTGACCGGGGGCCACTGTGAGCTTGTGCTCAATGACCTCCCGGGCGACGCCCTGCATGTCCGAAGGCTTCCACGCAAAACATCGGAGAATTCGCGCAGAAAAGCCGCAAGTTGCGCTGCGTGCTCCTCGGGGAGCTCTGCCCAACCTGGATGGTTTTGTCTTCATTGCCCGGGGACAGCAGGACCTTCCGGAGACCCCCTTCCGGACGCGGCTTGAGGAGGGGCCTCCCGGGCGGTGGCGCAGCGGCATCTAGTTCCGGGGGAGAAGCCTCCCCCCCGGGCGTCTTTATGAGGTTGACGCTTCCGATTGTGGCCGCAGCGCGCTCGTATAGAGCACGGGCCTTGTCTTGGTCTCCCCAGACGTTGATCACACCATGCGGCCTAGGGATCTCCATGCAGAGATAGTTTTGATGGGTAGCAGCCCCCAGCCGGTTGATTGTGGTCCTCCCCATTATCGCATTGTAGGAGGAGGGGAGGTCCACTACGTCGAAGCGGACCAGCTCGGTCCGGTAGTTCTCCGGTGTGCCGAAGGTCATTGGGAGATCTACCTTGCAGGGGCCCTGCCGCGGGCTGCAGGAGCTTTTCATCCACCTGCATCTCTTTGAAGGCCTTTAGGAATAGGACATCGGCGGAGCTCGCGTCGTCCACGAGGATGTGGGCCAGGTGGCAGTTGTAGATGGTCGCGGAGACAATAAGTGCGTCGTCGTGGGGGAAGCGAACCCCTCGCGCGTCTTCCGCCGTGAAGGTGAGGGGGACGTCCGACCACTTTGGTGGCGGGGACGCGTGTAGCACCCCCACAACCTTGACCTCGCGCGCGTACTCCTTACGCTGGCGCTTAGAGTCCCGCCCGGAGGCAGATCCTCCCACGATGATGTTGATGTGCCGCTGTGAAGTTTGAAAGGGGAGAGCTTCCGAAGGCTCCCTCTCCTGCGTCTGCTGACCCCCCGCGGGAGCGGGAAGGGCCGGAACAGCTGGCCGAGGGGGCAAGGAGGCCGGAGTCCCCCCCCCCTGCCCGCGCTGGTCGAGGAACGCCGCGAAGTGTTGCAGCAGCTGATGGCAATCTCGGGTAGCGTGGGTACTGGACCCGTGGAAGCTGCACCACGGTCCTTCCCGGCTCCTCCCCGCGGGGCCTTCCCGGCCGCGCGAAGACTGTCCTCCCCCGTGACCTTTCGGCCTGGGAAAGGGGCGGCTGGCCCTCGGGGAGTCGTGCGAGCCTCCTCCGCCCTCGAGGACAAAGGTGTCCCGAGGCCGTAGCTCGCTACGCCCCCCCTGTCTGGGGCGTTTGGGGGGATCCCTGGCCCCCCGGTCGACGGGGGCGGGAGCCCCCTGGGTCTTCTTCCAGATGTCGTCTTCCTCCGCCCGAGCGTACTTTTTGAGTACGTTGAAGAGCTCGTCGGCGGAAGAGGGGCAGCTCCGGGAGAGCCTTCGGTGGAGCTCCCCCGGGAGGATTCCGCTTTTGCAGGCTTCGATGACCGTAGAGTCGGGGACGTGGGCCACTTTGCTCTTCACCTGAGCAAAGCGTTTGAAGAAGCTTCTGATGGTTTCCCCAGTCCTCTGCCGGACAGTGTACAGTTGCGAGGAGTCCAGGGGACGCACGTAGTTCCCCTGGAAGTTGGCACAGAACTCCCGCTTGAGCTGCGAGAAAGACTTGATGGAGCCCGCCTTCAGGTTGTAGAACCAGGAGCGGGCAATGCCGGAGAGGTAGAGGGGGAAGACGTTGCACTGTACCGTCTCGTCCCCCCCGGCCGCGGAGATGGCTGTGGAGTAGACCTGCACAAACTCGTAAGGGTCTGCCTCACCGTTGTAGTGCTCGATGTGCGGGGGCGGTAGGGCCGCGGCCACCGAATGCTGCGAAGTCTTTGGCACAGGGGCTGGTTAGCCCCCTGCACCTCCCGGGGAGAGTCCCGGTTGCTGCCTTCCTTCACAGGACCTTCGTTGTCTGAGTCTGGAAGCGGTCCGAGAGGTCCGCCAGAATGGCGGTGGCGACGCTTTTCCTCCGGACCGGGACTGAGTTCCCGGACGTCCGGGCTCTCCGCCGGAGAGGTTGGCTCTTCAGCGGGTCTCTTCCCCCGGCCGGTGCGAGAGCGAGGCTCCCCGCGCCCGCGGCCGGGGGGAAGTTCTTCCCTGCGCTCTGGTGAATGCATTCGCTCGACCTCCCCTCGGGCGAAACGGACCTGTCCCGCCGAGGAAGGGAGCTCATGTACTGTAGCTGCCGGCCCGGAGGCTTCCGGAGCCGGTTGGGGGGAGCCCCCTGCGACGACCCCCGGGACCGGAAAGGGGGAAGCCCCTGTATTATCCGGAACCGGGGAGGGGGCGCCCACGGCGACGCTTGGAACCGAAGTGGGGGGGCCCCAGTGGCCACGACCGGAACCGGGAAGGGGGGAGCCCCTGTAACATCCGGAACCGACGAGGGGGGAGCCCCGGCGGCGACGCCCGGAATCGGGGAGCCCATGCGGGGGGAAGTTCGCTGCGGCACGGGAGCTGCTCTGTCAACCGCCCCCGGTGCGGTAAACGCGACACGGGGGGCGGGACTGGCTCCCGGCGTAGGGAAAACCCCCGGCATGAAGTGGGCTCCTGGCCCCGGGAATAGGCCAGGGACGGGGTACCCCCCTGGTGCCACGAAGGGCCCCGGCATGAAGTAACCTCCCGGCACCGGGACGGGCCCGGGTGCCGGGAAGGGTCCGGACGTATATCCCGCAGGGGGAGGGAACCCCCCGGCAGGATCATACGGGGCGGACAAACCCCCGGGGGCCAGAGGGGCCGCCGGGTAACCCATAAATGGGGGCATAGTCCCCAGATATGGGTGCGACGCAAATGTGGGGGCCGGAGGCCGCGCCAACACGCTGAGCAGCTCATCCATAGAGTGCTGGGCGCGGAGCTGGCCCTCCACGAGAGCCTCAAGCAGGGCGTCCCGGGGAACCGGGGGAGCCGTCGGGGGGAGACTGGTCCCGGCCGTGGTCCCCGCGGTCACCGGGAACGACCTGGAGGTGGAAGCACCTAAGTTAAGAGGGAAGGAGGGAGGCGGTACCTGGGCCAGGCCGCCTCCGGGCGGAAGCGCCGGGACAGCAGTGTCCCGGACGGGCGATGCCGGGTCTCCGAGACCCGGGTCACCGGGAAGGGTGCGAGCCCTTGTTCTTGGGAGAGCCATGGCGTCTTGTCACGAGTCCCCACGGTCGGCGCCAACTGTCGTGATATTGTGAATACCCCGGCAGGTTTTGAGAATGATCCTAGCGAAGATTACGCGGCGCGGGTTGACCGGATGACCGGTCCTCCCCCGCCGGACAAGCACAAGAAAAGACACGAGGATTTATACAGGTTCGGGTCCCGGTGGGGGCCCTAGTCCTGTCGACGCGCTCCCGACTGGAGTCGGCTGGGAAGGCTCTCTCCAGGGGAGAGGCTTCCGGAGCACGCCTGTGGGTGTAGCTATTCCAATAAAAGTGATCCGATCCTTTACAACAGAGGGGTACAAGGGCTATTTATAGCCCCAAAAAGAAACAAAAAACCTAAACTACCCCGGAAGCCACCGTCGGATTGAAGGGTAGGACTGTCCTTCTTCCGGTCAAACGCCTTGGATGCTTGACAGGTGGTCGCTGATTCCCGAGGCGCTCCTCGCGTGACCTGCACGTGACAAACAACTCGAGACTTTACCTTTAGGAGGGCGAAGAGGCCCGGGACGGCGCCGGAGGCCAGGTCCCGGGGGCCAAAAGGCGGCGCCCGGGGAGGGGCCGGAGGCCACGTCCCCGGGCCAATGGCGGCGCCCGGGACGGCGCCGGAGGCCAGGTCCCGGGGGCCAAAAGGCGGCGCCCGGGGGGGGCCGGAGGCCACGTCCCCGGGCCAATGGCGGCGCCCGGGACGGCTCCCGAGGCCAGGTCCCGGGGGCCAAAAGGCGGCGCTCAGGGAGGCCCCAGAGGCCACGTCCCCGGGCCAATGGCGGCGCCCGGGACGGCACCGGAGGCCAGGTCCCGGGGGCCAAAAGGCGGCGCCCGGGGGGGCCGGAGGCCACGTCCCCGGGCCAATGGCGGCGCCAGGGACGGCGCCGGAGGCCATGTCCCGGGGGCCAAAAGGCGGCGCCCAGGGCAGCCCCGGAGGCCACGTCCCCGGGCCAATGGCGGCGCCCGGGGCGGCGCCCGGGACGGCGCCGGAGGCCAGGTCCCGGGGCCAAAAGGCGGCGCCCGGGGGGGCCCCAGAGGCCAGGTCCCCGGGCAATCGTGACGCAACTTACCTAGTCCCACGGAGATTTCCCCCGACACTATGCCATACCGGAAGCACCACTGAAGGGAGGAATGGATGCAGCATGCGATGATGATGACGCAGAAGCATCATGAGATGGAATAGATCGTGCAGCATCAACCGCTGCATCAGAATGGGACGAAATGTTATGATGTGTAGTTGTGACACAAGACAACAACCCAGTGAACAGGAAACAATGGCACAAAACCTGGATGAAGACGGCGCCGCAACACGTCTCTACGATGACGACGGGACTCTGTAGCCAAAGCTGAACTTGGACGAGGAAATTCAATAGACGAAGAATGTACATGGCATGAATGCCGAACACGAAGATTGTTGTGGGATTGAGGGTCCATAATCAATAGAAGGCATTCATTGGTGGATGATATGTAGTAAGGTGACAGGATTTTCGGGCATAGATGGTCGAAGAACTGCACTGAGACAATTGGGCAAAGCTCAATCCGACAAATAAAACGCTACAAGCAATAGAAATTCGCTAAAATCACATGGGCTTCATTTGGAGGACTCTGATAGCAATAAATAGGTACAGCAAAAATAAACAATTAAATGGAGCCACCATCGCACCTGTATACACAACATATATCAACACCCCATTATTGCATGCATCTGCACACTGCAGATGGCGGTAATTAGGCGGTCCTAAACTCACCAAAATAATACTCCACACAAAAAGAAGAAAAAAACCTCTGAAACGGGGAAAAAGATCTATATACCCAATACCTTTCTTACGTCACAACCCTCCTGTACTTCTACAACAATGTGATCTCCATTGATCCCATGATAAAGAAATATTCTTTCTTAAGTGACAACCCTCCTCTACTTTTGCAGCAGTGCGATCTGCATCGACGGCATGATAAAGAAATATTCTCTTCGTTTGTCTTATTTGCTGTTTTAAATTTTATGCAGTCCCCAAAATTTAACCATTATCACTGATTTCTATATTTATATAGCAACAAAAATTCCTAAAACTATTATTATATTAAAGTAAATTTGATAACAAATACGCTAAAATATAATAACTCTCATATAATATATGTTAATACTTATTTACATGAGTGGTCATATCATGGGAAATTTTACTGGCACATACATTAAATGACAGGTAAAAAAACAATGTAAATTCTTATATAAGATGATCCTCACAAAACTATCATCCCTGAAAACGACAAGGATTTGATAGGAATTTTGCCATCTTTAGCCCCACGCAAAAATCTTATGAGCCATTAGTTCTTAAGTAAATGGTTTAGTGAGCAGTAGTAATATATATTTTTTAGTATAAAAATACAGGCTTATCCGATATATCGCAGTCACATATTACGAAAAGAGATCAGTGAGTATCTACATCCACAATCGATGATCGAGACGCAAAAAAAAAGTACAATAACCAATTTTTTGCAGCTAGGTATTCACCTGAGTTGTGGAAACGAGAACACATAAGAGGGAAAATATTATCAAAAGTCATTAATTTATTTCTATTATTAATGCTCTCAATCTACCCTAATCACCTATGAATTATGTCAGGCCATCATAAAAACTCTTAATATGAGTTAATGATCACCATCATGATGTGATTAACAGAATTCGGCCAAACCAAAAGCTGAATTCTAACTTTTGCAGAACCTTGGCCCAATCTATACATCCTACATCACCCAGAGTGAGCCGCCCTGATGTATTTTGCGCCAGATTCATAACGGCAGCATCACAGCCCAGAATAGGCCGTCATAGCAAAGCGGTCAACATGGAAGGCCGCCAAACAACAACGGAAATCGAAAGCGACCACCACTACTACAGAAGTGCATTCCACTAACCCATATTTTCTAATGGTTATAAGGAATCTGGGAAAAATCCGATAGAATAGGACGACAGCGATGGAAAAGAGGCAATTTACTATCGGTTACACACTAGTCCAACGTTAGTGAAATGCAAATACTTTTTACTATCGGTCATTACTGTACAAACCGATATAATATATTAAATAGTACTATCGGTTTTCCACTTTTAACTGATAGTAAAATTGCACACTTTATACTATCGATTATTACTGTACCAACCGATATAATATATTAAAACAGTACTATCGGTTTTTCGTTCATAACAGATAGTAAAATTACTCACTTTATACTATCGGTTCGTATTGTACCAACCGATATAATATATTACATAGTACTATCGGTTTTTCTCGCGTAACTGATAGTGAAATTACTGACTTTTTACTATCGGTTATTACTGTACTAACCGATACAATATATGAAATAGTACTATCGGTTATATAAAACAAACCGATAGTAAAATGACTTCATATACACTATGGTTATGACAGTGGGGACCTTATTTTACTATCGGTTTGTTTTTTTGAACCGATAGTAAAATTGGACAACTTAATTAGGTCGACCCCTGCTCTGCGCTCTACATGTTGGAATCATTTCAGCCGCGCACGACTCCAAGCTAGAGTGATCTGGAGAAACTAGCTGAGAGGTTGATCATATTTCCATCCCCCTCGGTATTGTCATCTTCTCATTACCTCTCTCTCTCTCGATCACTCTTTCACATGCACTCTCCCTCTCTCTCTCTACTTGCAATTCAGTAAACTAGATACATGTATCTCCAAACTAGCTAGAAGGCTAGGTTGGCTAGCTAGCTATAGCTTGCTGAATTTAAGCAGCTAGCTGGCTAGCTCTTCCAATTAATGCATGCATCAAGTTAATTAGGGTTTCATTTATACAAATCCATTTAATGTAATTAAGCAGCTCATGTACACACATATGGCCTAGCTAATTATGTTTCATGCATATATGCATGCCCTGAGTCATTAATTATTTATTTGAATTTGTCAATTTTGTGAAATAATTGTAGATGGACCGAGAATATTGGATGTATGGAATAAAACGTAATACTGTTGAGTATTTGGAGGGTATGAATGGGTTTATTAAATTTGCTGAGCAAGAAAAGGCGAAGAAGGGAGAGAAAGATATGCACTGTCCTTGTATAGATTGTATGAACTTAAAAAGGTTCGGCAACTCTGATCAGATTAGGAGTCATTTGATTCGTCGTGGTTTTAACGCACGCTATACCCGTTGGATATGGCATGGTGAAGATCTTGAGGAAACGAGCAGTACCGCTACCACTCAGCAGCACCCGGAAGTGGATTGCAGTAATGATGATCATGATCAGAACATTGGTAATGTTCATTCGGAAGTCCATGTAGATGACGACAATTTAGATGAAATGTTACGTGATGTAGAAGAAGACTACAGCGAAAACGATTTAGCTAAATTTGAGAAATTAATTGTTGATTCTGAGAAGCCTTTGTTCCCCGGATGTGCAAAATTTACAAAGTTGTCTTCTGTGTTGAGATTATATAACTTGAAGGCAAGCAACGGTTGGAGCGATAAGAGTTTCACGGCGCTATTGGATCTGTTAGCGGACATGCTTCCAGAGGGAAATGAGTTGCCAAGATCGGTTTACCAGGCCAAAAAACTATTGTGTCCGTTGGGAATGGAAATCGAAAGAATACATGCATGCCCAAATGATTGTGTTCTGTACCGTAACGAGTACGAGGATTTGCATGTTTGTCTAAGATGCGGTGCATCGCGGTATAAGCATGGGGACATAATTTATCACAATGGATGTGATGAGGTAAAGAAAGGGCCTCCGGCCAAAACTGTGTGGTATTTGCCTGTGATTCCCAGATTGAAACGGCTGTTTGCAAATCCGAAAGATGCGAAGTACTTGCGTTGGCATGTTGAAGGTCGGAAACAAGACGGAAAACTAAGACATCCAGCTGAGTCCATTCAATGGAGAAACATTAACAGAACATTCGGTGAGTTTGGCGGCGAAGTGAGGAATATAAGGTTTAGGCTGAGTACGGATGGTATGAATCCACACGGTTCGCTTATATATGCAATGTAGGGGCCACTGGGTCCTCGCTGTCATTTTCCCATGGATGAATGAGGTCTATTACCTCAATTCGATGAGCGACAAGGTGGCGCATGTTTTCACCCTCACATGGCACATAGACGCGTAAGTAACATAGTTGTTTTAAATTTTTCTCTGACTATCTAATTAATGATAACATATTAACCGGTAATGCTAAATTAAATACAGGGCTTTCAAAAATTATGCTAGTGCTGGAGGGAGGCATGACGTGTCGAATGGCACAACAATTTCTTGGAAAGAATATGAGGTAATTAATACGGATGGAAGTACTCATGATGAGTCTTTTAATTTAAGCTTAATTAGTTCTTTCGAGTTAATGTGGGTTTATGTCTTTACATATGCAATTTTTCCAGTGCCATCAGCAGCCACAATCATGGGAATGTGGCTTCTATGTCATGAGATTGATGTATGACCTGATCAGGAGAAACTTTACCCAATTCCCTAAGGTAACCATTTTTCCTGACTCAAAGTCGAACTTTAATTGAATGTGACGTACGATCCTAACTTCATACACGCATATATGCAGAGCGCCATGTTGAAAGAGCAATATGAGTTGTCTCAATTGAAGGAGCTGCGAACAATTTGGGCTCAATATGTCATGGAAGAAGTGGCTATCAACGATCGATAGTAACTGACTTGTGTTGATTGCTGTATTTGTGAATATATATTGAATGTGTTGATTACTGTATTTGTGAATAAACTCAATATGTGAATAGATTCATTGATGTATTTGTGAATAAACTCGATCAATATGTGCATAAATTCAATCTATCCAATGCATGTGTATATTACTGTATTAGTGTATTTGTGAACAAATTCAATATGTGAATATTGGTGAATATTTGTAAATATTGGTGTATTTGTGAATGATCCAATGTATCTCTGTATTGCTGTATGTATATGTGCATGATTCCAGTACTAACTGTGCCACTACATAACCGATAGGAAAAACTAATATTACTATCGGTTATATACTACAACCGATAAAACAAATATTACAGTACTATCGGTTCATATGCTGAAACCGATAGAATAAAGTTTCCAGTACTAAACATGTCTACAAAATATTATCGGTTATATAATATAACTGATAGAATAAACACTTCAGTACTATCGGTTCATATATAACAACCGATAGAATAAAGTTTCCAGTACTAACTGTATCTACACAATACTATCGGTTTATATGTAACAACCGATAGAATAAAGTTTCTAGTACTAACTGTGTCCACACAATACTATCGGTTTATATAAGAGCCGATAGAAAAAACATTTATATTACTATCGGTTTAGATCCTAGCCGATAGAAAAAACCTACACAATACTATCGGTTTATATACGAGCCGATAAAAAAAACGTATACAATACTATCGGTTTAAATCCGAGGCGATAGAAAAAATAGTCGATAGCGATTAGTGAACGTTGGGAATATAGATGTTTTACTAACGGTTTTTGAACCGATAGAAGTGTGCTGCCCCTCTACTATCGTGCCGACCACTATCGGTAAGAGAACCGATAGTAGAGTGGATTTTTAACCGATAGTAAAAAGCATTTCTGTAGTAGTGCACGACCAGTGCCCAAGCAGCAACGGTCTTAGGACATAGTCGGGCTGGTCGAAAGCTGTGGCCTGGTCGAAAGCTGCGCACTAGTCGACAAAAACAAATCACCGGCTCTCAACACACCAGATCAATATATATTTTTAATAAATACTTAGATCCGGCCAAAGTTGAAAACATTTGATGACAGGTATATAAATCCCCACAAGTATTGCGGCTGGAGGGGTAATACTAAAGCAAAACCGAAACTTAATTGGCAATTAATTAAAAGTTATTGATTGGAGGGTAGTATATGCTTAACTGCTCGTGCGAAAATTCAAATGGACTAATGCATTGTACCGTTGGCACTGTGTGGCCGCAATTAATTAAAAGTAATTGATTGCAGGGTAGTATATGCTCACCTACTCGTGTGAAAATTCAGATGGACTAATGCATTGTACCGTCGGCACTGTGTGGCCTAATTCCGTGCATTTCGTGCAATTTTTGAGGCCGCTATTTTTGGAAAGGAGGTAGCTGCCCATCTGCTCCTAATTAGCTTAATGAGAATCCATTGCATGCAAAACTGGTCGATAAAGCTGGGAGGCAATCGCAGTCAAACCGAAGGCAGCGCCTGGTCGAGGCCGGTCTGCAGGCTGGTCGACAACAGCAGACGAGCAAGGCAACAACACACGCAAAAAAGTGGTCAGCAAATAGCGCGAGCAAGGGATGCGAGGGACGGAACTGGTAAAAAACAGCAGACGAGCAAGGCAAAGGCCACACATGGTGGAGGTCGACCAGAAAAGGTGATCGACAGAGAGTGCGACCCGGTCGTGGGCAAAGACAACACAAGGCACACACATAGCAATCTGGTCGAAACAAAAGCGGCACACAACACATAAGGCAATATCAACTGAGCTAACAACCTAAGAATTCTGATGTGTTCCCATCCTTATTTAGCAGTGACGATAAAACTTTAATCTTTTTTCTCTTATCTTAATCTTAGCAGGATGGTAAAATAAAAGTGTGTATCATTTGTAAATCTGTACGAAAGCAACAACAACAACAAGAAACAAACAGAGACAAACAGCAAGACGAATAGAAACAGATAGGGATGCGCAGACAAAAGCAACAGCAAGAAAGAGGGATCGCACCAGGAGAAAAGAAGCAGCACAGCGTGACGCCAAAAGCTGGAAAAAATAAACACACAAAACACAAAGTGAGACGAGGAACACAGATTCAGAGTAAGAATTGAAGCAACAAATCTGCGAAAAAACAAAGAGGAACGAAAAAGGCGCGATAAGAAGAGCAAGAAAACACAGTGGGGTGGCAAGCAGCAAAGAAAGAACTCACCGCAACAACGACGAAGCACCAGCAACCACCAACGGATCGACGGGCGAAGCCAAAAGGAAACACAGAAAACCAAAACACAAACAGCTAACAGAAGCAAAGCATGGCGGAGAAAAACGCAACGCAAACAACACGCAATTTGAGGACGGACACAGAACTCACCTACCAACACATAGAAACAAATCGACGCCGCCAAAGCAAAGGATCAAACGGCAGCAACAAATAGGGCAACGCGGACCAATCAAAGGGAAGTGCCGTGCACCCCATCTACCGCGACACCGGGAGCAACCCCAACCGTGGAACGGCAACATCGCACGGACCACAAAAAACCGAGACGTGGCCGAAGTAGGAACGTGGGCCGGGCTGGGCGACGCGGCGCGATCAGAGCGGGGAATGAAAACAATCGGATGGCCAAAACAAAGAAAGCAACGTGGCTCAAGCAAAGGGGAGGAGAATGAACAATGGTGACGTTAGTGGGTTCTAAAATGTTAGAAATGTTAGATGACAGAAAATTGAGTAACGCAAATTTCTATTTTCATATTTATTGCCATTCCGTGTGCAGCAGTAGTAGCGGAAAAAAAAAAAGAAACCAAAAAAACACGGGTTAGGCGAAACCCGTACCCTCAATTTCCATTCCCACCTACTCGATGTCGCTTCGCGCGGCAGGTTTGCGTTTTCATTTCTCCATTTGGCATCCCCGCTCCCATCCCTCTATCACCTCTCTCTCAGTCTCAGCGAGCGCGGGCGCCGCCTCGTCGGAACCCTAAAATTTTCCGACAATTGGACGCCGATCGCGACCTCCGCAGCCGCCGCCTGCGGCGATGGCGAGGGCGGGGATCGCGCGGCGGCGCGAGCTGCTGGACCGGTGGCGCGGGATCCATGAAGACGAAAAGATCGCCGACGACGGCGAGCCCCCCGCCGCCAAGCAGAGCCGCCTCATCGAGGCCAAGGAGGACTGGTATAACCAACTACTCACTCACTCACTCCCCTCCACTTTACCTCACTTCGTGATTGATACAGTCGCTGTTGCGATTTGGAATTTATGCGGGTTTAGTGGTGCGGATGCAATCTAGGAAATCGCTAATGCTTGCGTTAATGGGGAGTCGGGCAGTGCAGCAGAATCGTAGTGAGTAGCGTGATGTTTGTTTTGGCTGGATTAGGTACTGTGGGTAGAGGTGGTTATGGCTTCTCACCGCCTCTTCACATCCCCTTTGTGATGTCGGTGGATTGAGATATTTGGAGTGATTCTCGCGAAATTTAGGGTTTACTCGTGTCAATGCAAGCATTGATGTCCAGGAAATAGTGTTGATAAAGTCTTATGGTACCTTTTTTATACTTATCTAATGAAATTTGACATCTCATGTTTTGATTTCTAATCACCTGCAGGTTTTCTGATTGTTTTGAGTTTCTGGACAGTTTGCCAAAAGAAGAGCATATTTGGTGTGGATATGCTGATATGATGAGACCATTTTTGGAGACGTTCCATGTTTACTTTAGTGATAAAGAGGAAAACTCTCCTCTTAGAACCATATGGAAAAGGGTTTCTCAAGAACTGAATATTTGCACGCAATGTGTATGCGAACACCACCAGGCACAGGAATTTTATGATAGTGAATATCAGTCAGATACTGTTGCCCCCCTTCTGAAAGTATTACTACTTCTAGATGAAGAGAGGGTTACAGAACATCTTAAACAGCTCAATGCAAAAATTCAGCTCAAGGAGTATGACCCTTCGTGTCATAGTGCAGAAGTTGTTAGTGTGATGTTTGAAGTATGTTCAATTTTTGTGATACTTTTTTTTTTCCTCTTCATTTCTTTTATGCAACGATGACAATGCCAATTTTTCCATTGAAACATTGACATTAGTTTCTGATAAATGTCAACATGAAAAATGAATTTATGAGCACTTGAGTAGACACTAGTCATCCTACTATTACAAAATATTTAGAATCAGATAGATGGTCTTCCTTTGCTGATGTGCTCTTTAATTGCTTTTGAAGATGTGAAATATGCCATATTAAAAATATATTACATCATTAGTGTATTTTTTGAGCAACTAAGAAATACTGATCCTCCCTTTTTTTTAAAAAAAAGGGATACTAGCACTGAAATGCTTTCATAGGATGTATCTCAATCATGGTTGTTGGATCAATATTGGTTCATTGTTAGATTGATCTTTTTGTTCCATGCAGAAGCTAATAGTGGTGATCAATGTTCAGAAACTCTTTTCAATCAGAGAAGTGTCTTTTTTCTACCAATTAATATTGCAGCATCCCTCCAATTGAGTTTATTTATGAACTATGATTGTGAGGAGCTTGCATCCATTGACTTTATGTGCTTTCCATGAATTAATCAGAATTTCACTTGTCATCCTGAAAACACAAATACAACATAAACACCCTGCACCTATTGGGTAATTTGTTCCTGGCTTGTAACATAACAGCATGTGTTCTGCTTGTTGACATTTTTGTTCTTGCTACTGAACATTGTACTTTTATCTGCAAAGTAAACAGTGTCAATGTGTTGTGGGTTATATTTCATTGTATAAATCATCACATATGATTTTTATTTATTTATGTTTCATGCCAGCCATGACAAAACTGTTTTTTTCAATTTGCAGGTTTTAATGTATCCTGTTCTGTTAGATGACCAATCATTAGCTAATCAGTTTCAGATCTTCATTGAAACAATTGATGAATCATATGAAGTGAGCCTTTCAACTAGTCAACAATACCCTGTAAGTTACTTGTTTCCCTCTATTTAAGATCATAACTCAAATAATGATGTAATTCTCAGTTGAGTCCTTAATGATGAACACAAAATGACCATTCTGAGCAGTCAGTATTACTCAGGAGTTATTTGTTTTCCACCAAACATTTTTACCTTATTGCTCAAACCAGTACAGTTTTGCTTCTTGTTATTTTCATCCATTCAGCTTCTTCACCTGTGTCTTATAACACGTTAAAACTTAAAATTCAGGGTGTCTATGCCTTACTTTTCTTCAAAAGTGGTAAAGCTCGAGCAATTGGGCTTCGGTTAGCTCAATCCATGGGGAAGTTGAGGTAACACATTCTCCACTTTTTCCTTCCATTTGGCCCAAGAAAGTTGTTGAACTTCTCTGAGTAGATCAATAGAAGGAAATGCATCTAAGTAGTTGTACGTCATAGGGATTTGTTAGTCAAAGCAATAAAACTGTGCTTATCAATCTTGTGGTCATTGATGTTCTTTTGCTTGTCCTATTTGCGAATCTCTCTTTACTCCCTTGATATCCATGTGAGTTTAAGTTTGTTAACTTTTTAAGGCCTTGACCAGCTGGCCATCAAAACAGACCAAACAGTGTATTGTTTTTATGTTTGAACTGAATGATTTGTAGTTAAAAGATGCTGTCTTTATAGATCATCTCAATTGTTTCTTAATTATATTGAACTCTTGTATGAAAGTAAAATTAAGCTTTAGAAAACCTGTTACAAAAATGCAATGGTAGATTTGAAATAAAAGTGCAAACTTGGCCCAGCTTGCATGCATTCTACTATTCATCAACTTGTTTTAAAACTTTATATGGTTTGGTATGGAACTTTGGATGTAGTTTTTCTACTGAAGAGTGCCTTGGTCTTGATATTACAAACAAAAAGGACCAAACTGATCTATTTGCACTCCTATATTGCCGATTCACACAACAAGCATTCTGAATAATGTTATGGATAGCTTGGTACATTTTGCATTGTCTTTTATTCTCCAAATATTTCTATTGCTCTCTGTTTTGTGGTCCTTTCAATATGTCTTTACCTTATTATCACTGAAAGAAACTACAATCTATTTCTGCTCCCTTGTCTGTGACTCAACCGTCAAGTGTAATAATCTTAATTCATTTGTGAAGGAGTCTTGAATTTGACCAAATCTACTATAGGATCCACCAAACTGGTTAGGTCTTAAAACTTCTGGAGGCTCCATTCTAGTTTTTTGCAAATATCTAACCGTAGCAAGAAGAAGGAATACAATTATCTTTTTCTTTTGAGGAAAAGGAATCCATTTGTTTTAGGCCAGACTAAATTGTTCCTGACAAAATTATCCACTCTGAAGTATGACCTCACCTTTGCACCCATGTTTGTGGAAAAGAAAACTTTTTATCAATTTGGATTGTTTATGAAAATCTTTTTACTTAATTTTTTAATCTGTTTGGACAACAGTTGCCAGCTGAAGAAGTATTGTAAGCTTTTGCATCAGTTTGATCTTGCTATGCACCACATGAGTGCTGATAAAAAAAAAATGCAACTCTTTTCAGTGTAATTAGCTGATTTGCTGTATTGTTCTCAAGTGTTCGATTTTCATGTTGAAATAAACAATTTCGGAAGTAACTTATGGTGTGTTCCATTTGTGCTTTGTTTCAAATTTGCTTATTAAAAAATATATGCTTCTTCAGATATCCTTTACCCCACTGATAGTGCAATTTTTATATTCATCAAACCAAATTTATGAGATTTCACAGGGGTTCCAGATATCTATAATTTGTCACATGTAATTTTAATGCCAAAAATTTGCAGGAGAGCAGCTGACTTGGAACCATTGCAACCATTACTAAAGAAATATATCGATTTTTTGGAAGTGGAAGTTCTTCCATCTACTTCAGAATCTTCAAGGCCAAGAGTGCAGCTAAAAAGGGCAGATGTATGGCTTGGATTTAAATCACTGTATGTAAATTTAAGAAATAGAATATATAACATTATGTTTTTAATAATATTCCAAACTTTGTACTTGTTCTTACTTTGCTAATGTAAATGGTTTGGTATATGTAGCCTTGGATTTCTTGAGGCACCTGCTTTTGAAGATGGAATATTGGAGAGGTACCCTATATTCCTGAATATTGTACTCAACCATGTTAGTGATGATACATCCGATTTGTCATGCGCTGTTAGTTGTCTTAAAGCATCATTTGAAATGCTTGGTAAGTGTGATGATGAGCCTTTCTACTTTAAGATGCTTACCCTCTTGCAAACTTACACGTTCCTTTGTTTTAGGTTGTAAACTTTGGTTGAGAACAACACTGTCACCTAGTGTGATGCGGAACACGTTGCTGGGTCACTGTTTTCATACTCGAGACGAGAAAAGCCACAAAGAAATTTTTGACCTTTTTCTGCCATTCCTTCAGGCATGTCTATTGTTCCTTTTAATAAAATGGCCTTCTCATTTGCCAAACCTTTCATAAAATATGATCAAATAATTCCTATATGCAGTCTCTTGAAGCACTCCAAGACGGTGAACATGAAAAGCAAAGGAGGAACATTTTGTATTTTCTTCTTCATCAAGTAACTCGGAGTAGTAATTTCAGTGTTCTGATGAGGAAAAATGCTAGTAAGGTTAGCTTATCTTGGTGGCTATTTACTTTTAATTATTAAAATTTCCAAATTGATGCTCTCAGAAACTCATCTTCTGCTTATTACCTTACTATTTTTTTTATTATTAATTACTACAGGTTGGGAGTTGAGTATTAGTATATTGCGTATGGAAAAAGAAAACCAAACAACAAATAACAGAGTAATAATAGAGCTGTAAATAATTAGCACCTTCAATGAATATGCATATTAGATGGACAACTATTGAGGCCATGGTGTATGATAATGCCACCTTGTCAATCTGTTATGTTAGCCCTTTTTGCTTATCTTTTTTCTTTTTTAACTTGAGGAAGATAATGATATTTGTAATAAATTGAGTGTAAGTGACATTGACAGTTAGTCATCTTTGTAATTCAGCTTAGTGGAGATCATTTACTGCTTCCTTTGGTAGTGAAGTGGGTCACGGAAAGAGTTATAAATATGCTTGGAGCTTCATTCATTTTTGCAAGTTTAGTAACATGCTCTTCATCTAATGCCACCAAAAAGGGCCATTTCATATGAATTAAACAGTGGCTTGCTTTCCCAGTTCTACTGCCACTTTTCTTGTATAAAAAGTGCAAGTGCTACAAATCAGTATTTGAGTAATTTCATACTTTCTTGTGCACCAAGATAGTTGTGAGGGTTGTCTGATCTTCCCTTCAAACTTGTGCAGTTCCGTCTACCTACATTGGCAAGTTATGTTACATATTCCTTTGACAAATACCTACTTGTTACAGGTTTTGCTTAGATAAAATTAAACTGGAAACATTGAATACAGGCTATACAAGTGTTAAGAGGGGACTTTTCTTAGGAGGGAAGAGTTGGCTACAGCACTTAGGGCATATAAATGCTAATGACCTGGGATCAAGTCCCCATACAAGCAAACTCATATGTAGCTGTCTGTGGGATTGCAATCCTGATCTAAGCTAGAGAAACCTGGTGTGTTACAGGTTGGACTATGACTAGCAGGCATGCTAGAGGGGACTTTTGCCTACTGTTTTTCCAACTTTGGAAAATCAAACTTTTGTGTTAATTTTTTGCAAATATATAGATGAAATTTGAAATGCTGTATACCAAATATGTTGTGTTCGCTACAACAAAAGCTGGTTGCTATTCTTAGATGGAATCATGAAAAAGATAAATACTGATGGCAGAAAGGTAGCCAAATAGAATTCTCTACCTATAAGTTATGGTTTAATGATTGTACAAATATTGTTGTCACTTGAACAAATGGTAATGGTGTGGTAGTACATGTAAGAGAGTTTAAATTTGTTCTGTGTCATCTGGAATGGTGGCATTTGGAAAATGCCATCACGAAGTTGAGGCTCTGTTAGAAGCCATTGCAAATTGCGGTTTCATTTAGAAAATGATATCGCCATTAATTCAACCATTATTTTCAAATTTAGGGGGGGAGAGATTTTGCATGTTGACATAGATGTGAGGTACTTAAGCGTATATGCTCACCCCTGACACACTTGGGTAGATGGGTTTAGCCACTTGTAGCATGGAACTATTAGTATTATTTTGAATTAAACTATTGTTTTATTACAAGTGTTTTTGGAAAACTCATGCATCGGTTTTGCTGCTGTGTCCGAGATTTTTTCATTCCTTTGGTGCATATATCTATTGTCTATTTATTTATTTTCAGAAAACTTGCATTTTATTTTATGAACTTCGTGATGAGTATGATTCAGGATATAGTTGCATGGTGGTATACATAGTGAGCTAGACAGTAAGGATCGGATTAAAGGTGTAAGGTAGGATTATCAAAAGAATATTCGGAGAAGGAAGTACTAGAAGGAGCTTGTTTTCCGTAGTATCTCGTATTATGTCTTGTTATTTTGTTTATTTTCATGTGAACCATATTCTGTAATACTCAATTGTAAAAGGAATTTTACATAAATCCAAATTTGTTTGTGGGTTAATATCTATGGATGTCTGGGACTTGTAAAGGTTCCAGGCCCAGTTTTGTGGAGTTATACGGGATTTGAAAAAAAATTGAATCGGGACACGATGTTAATTGCCTCATTTGTCTAATTTGAACCTCAATTCAGTAATAGAGATTCGAATTGACATATTTGTCAATGCTTATTCCTATTGACCAAAAAAATTCAAAATTTCAACTTCAAGTTTGATTTATAAACCCTTCTCCCATTCACCTAGTTCAATCAAACCAAGTTTGGCAAGTTCATGTCACTCAAGTGCACCGCTTGTTGTTGTCACCGCAACTTCTATTGCCACCTGCTGGAGGCATCGGCTCCCAACCCCATCCTGCTTGTGACCCCCACTGCAGACGACAACAATGATTGATCTGCCTCCTCGCCACCTCTGCTGCGCAGTCGCTAGCATACTTCCTGGCACATTTTTCAAACATTGGTTAGGGGCATTTATGTCAATATGCAAAATCTCCCTGGTAGTGCCATTTTCCAAATGAAGCAATAGTTCGCGATGTCTTCTAGTAGCTCCTCAATTTGTGGTGGGATTTTCCAAATGCCACCATTCCACGATGGCAAAGAGCCGATTTTCCTTGATATATTACCTTTCGGTGCAAACTACATCGTCAATAATCACAAAAGGAAATACAGCTATATTGAGCTAGTACATGCATTTTCTAGGAACTTTCATGTCTTGATCAATTGTTGGACTGGTTTTTTTGGTTCCTAATAGTGCATATATATCTTTTGTTCAGTGCTATTGATGTTTTTTTTCTGTTTTCCTTCCAGATTGCTCTTCTTATTGTACAAAGAGGCTACACAATGAGACCTCCTTGCCCACCCTCTGAATGTGGCCATATGTGGTAATGACCAAATGTACTTATCCCAACAATATTTTACTTGTTTGACTGCTTATTATGAAGCCATCTAAATAGTTAATGAATTCTTCATCAATATTGATAAATAAAAGTAGAAATTTTAATTGTTACTTTCTTATCTTGAAGAGTACTTTTGAATATGTATCCCCATAGCGGATATCCCTCTTAGGTGGTTCATAGGATGTTTTCTGTTGTCAAGAGTGCTGTTGCTGGGTACTTCATTATCACCAACATTGTTTTCAGCATACCAAGTATGGATGCCGGCGAACATTTTTAAATTTCTTCTACACTTGCCCTGTTGTTTGGCATTGTTTCATTACACTTCTATACTTTTAACTAATAGTTTTTGGACACCGACCCCATTTGGTACTTGAGTACTTCCTACAAAATCTAACATTTGGATAGCAATTGTAATCCATTTGAAAATTCTCTCTTATAGCTGACACTCGAGAATACCACATGTTCAGAATAAGCCCCGTTTTATCCTCTTGAGGTTTTCATGAGTTTATAGATAATCAATCCTGGCTCCTATATTTGAACCTTATCAATATTGTCTTCAAGTACATGATGATTCTCTCCTGTTTCAAATATCTCTAGCTAACTAGATTAGACTAGTTCCTTAAGTTAGGAGGTGTGGATGAACATGGATTTATTGTTCTTGTGCCTTTGTATTGTATGGTTGCACTTTTTTTGTTCTAAGTTTGAACATTCATCCTTTTTTTTTTTTTGAAAAAATGGTTTAAACATTTTTTTTGGGTACCAAATTACACTTTAATTATGTTACACATATATCTGTTTTAGTGACTTTGTTAGACATGGCTTTTTACTTCAAATGCATGAAGGTCATTTTGAAATCATTTGCATCTTCCACATTTTGGATATCTTTTCTCTATTTAATGAAGTGCAGAAATATCAATAGTTCACTACTACCAAACTACTGCTCCCATGTTCTCCTGAATTGCTCTTATTGGCCTCCTTTTTTGAGTTTAGCTTGTTTCTCTATTGTTTCATGTCATCCAATGACCTTGATTTTGTTGAACAGGGGGCCTTCTTTGATCAGCTCATTAAAGGATACATCCTTGCATAGTTCTTTGCGTCAACCTGCATTTGATCTCATGAATGTTCTCATAATTTCTGATGCTTCTGCCTTGATTTCCTTCAAGCTGAAGTATCAGTCTGTCATAAAGGCTCATGAAAGCAACTCTGTCATGTTTGTTGATGATGAGGATGAATTGCCTTTCTGTCATGATGCTGAAGAAAAGGATTACAGTTGTTGGAATGATTTTAGTGTTCTGAACAAATTGACGTCTCGAGGATGCAAGGATTGGACATGTGTTCCTTTCTTATGGTACCTTACAATGGTTCAGCTGGATCCTTCTAAGCTGCCCATAGATTTTTCCAAGGCAGTGTTTTGGGCGTTATCTCACATTTCTGTCTTGGAGCCTGGATCAGCTACAGAGTCATCAGTGCCTGTGGATGACTGGTTATCATCACATGCTAGAGAAATATCTTTATCATTTTGTTGGCAGCTTCCAAATGGCTCTGATGATGGTGGAGATGGGAAGGAGTCTAGAAATACCGTCAAGGTCTCCCAATTTTGTACCCAGTTAATGAGAATATTTAAAAGGTAGCAACATTTTATTGAGTGTTATTTCATCTGTTGTTTGATTTTTTTCAGTACTGTGATCTTACACTATATCTAAATCTTTCATGTCATATCTTTTACTACATCTGTTCTCAAATGTATGTCATTTTTTTCAAATCGTGGTTACCAAGATAATCATATTTTTAACAAAGTATACCAAGAATACCCTTAATAAATACATGTGCAAATTAACTTTATCTTCTACAATTAATAAGTTTCTAACATCAATTATACATACACAAGATCCAGTCACCCAATTTAATAAGTGTAGTGTAGCAAGTTTTGTCTAGAATTCATAAAGTAACAAATATTTGTGAAATTTTTTTTTAAAAAAAATGACATATTTGAGAATGAAGGTAGTAGCAACCACTAGATTGTAAATATTTGGCCAGTATATCATACTTACATCGAATGTATCCCCTCTAGATTTGCGTCTTATTTCATCATGCAAATTGAGAAATGTGGGCTTCAAAAGCAGTGGACTTGGGAACCAATGATGTCGGAAAGCTTGATTTTGGCACTTGTAGACCACCATGATGTAAGATAACTTCCATTGATTTCCATCCACTGGTTGCATCTAACCAGTTAGTACTACTAGTTACTGTAGTTTATCCTACTTATCGTAGAATGTGCGGCAAGCTGGGTTGGCTATCTTGGAACATGTATCCCAAGCACGGAGTTTGACTTCTGGGCTTCAATTTCTGTGCTCAAGTGCATCTTCATTGTCTGCTGTTTTTTTGGGTCTAAGATATGTTGTGAGACTGGTAAGGTTTTGACTTTTGAGGCATTTAATGTATTTTTTTGACAGAAGATTTAATTTATTTGTTACAGTTATGGTGTTGCTTTTTTGAACTCACTATAATGGAGGTTTCTTGGGACAAACAAGCATTGACTCTGCGACTCAGTAATTTAAAGATCGGTGATATGGATAAAGGATTGCAAATTCTTGTAGAAGGAAATCTAGGTGTAAGTTAGAAAGCTAGGTAAACTTGTAGTTGACTAATTGTAGACACAAAAATCAACGTGTGTGACAAAACACGATGATATTGTTATCTATATTTGTTTTCTAGCTAAAGCCAAAAAAAATTGCAAGATAAATAGAAAAAGAGAGTGGAAAGATGTGAAAGATAAAGCAAACATGAAATGAAGAAAATATGGGAAAAGAAATGTGGAAAATGTAAAGTAGTAGAATGAGAGAATAATGTTTTTCATAATGTCTCCAATTAACTGTTGGCCTTATTTGCTCTTTCATTAGATATTGTGATCCTGTTCTGTTTTGGTCAGCTGTATATTCCATTATCTTGTTTAATTGATTTTTTTTGTTTTGTTGAAGTTGGAAATATGATATATGAACTTCCATAATGTTTGGATTGTCCAGGTGGAATCAAAATCAGTTTTGACTGATTTTCATGGTCTTCATCAATTATTTTTTGTCATGTGCAAACTATTAAGGGAGGTGGTTGTGCAACAACCCTCAGTTGCACATCCCACAAGACCTTCTGAAGGGGGTTTCCTGCGGCAACCCTTTTTGAATCTGCCAATCACCCCATCTGAACATGTTGTGGATATCATTTCCTGGGAGAAGTTCAGCACCTTGCTTTCAGCAACGCTCTGGCCGTTTGTTGTCACTTGCCTGGGAAAAGGAGAGGAGTTAATACATAACCAAACGTATCAGGTACATTTCTGAAATTAGCCTTGGTTAGGATGTATGGTTAGTTGTATTCGCCTTGCTGTATTTTTTATATCATCAGCACACATACCTTTTCTTTTTCCTCTTACATCTTTAGATTTATGATTTTGTTCCAGGTAGCATGTGTTCGATTGCTTGAGTTGCTTCCTATTGTCTATGAGAGGGTCAACTCGTATTTGTGTACGCAATCATGCAACATGATCACAATGGTACCAGACCCTTCTGATGTGACATGGCTTTTTCAATTAATTAACTGGGGAAAATCATCTCTACTTGTGATTATCAGACATTGGAAACAGTGCATGCTATCATTATTTGAAAGGCTAAAAGGTTTACACAGTGGCACCATTCAAAGCAACATTGATGATCTTGTTGCTGTCATTTCAAATGGTTAGAATTCTACAGTCAAATATATTTATATTTAAAATTTTTTTTTAAGAAATGCTTGATAATAACTTATATCTTGCTTTCAGATGTAGCCAATACTGATAAACTCAAAGAGAGAGTTTCAAACCTCAAACTTGCAGTTTCCAAGAAGGCTTCTACAGACATAGAAAGGAGACCGATAGTTGAAAGACCAAGATTTGTAAGACCAACTGTTAGTAGTCCTTCTTCAATAGGTTACACAGTTCAGGAGAGGCATATTGGTGAGGAAAATGTTGTGGATGTTGAAACCACGAAGCCCTCCCATGCAGCAGACAGTGAACCAGTAATTCTTCTTTCAGACAGTGAAGAAGAACAGTTTCCGGCAGCTGATGTGGCTAGTAAGGAGGTTTTATGCTCTGTTATGGAGAATGATAGATCCACTACTTCAGATACATTGAGCAAACATGTGAAGTCTTCTCAACAAAAATTACAAACAGAATACAGACAGGTGTCTTTGAAATATCAGATAGTTGACCCAGCTGGTGATAATTGTGCATCTTCTAAACCTGTATCAACAGATAGTAGAAGTAATTCTGCTGCCTCAAAAGGAGTAAGTAGAACAAAAATGTCAAGTGTTTCATTGAATGCAAATAACACACCCATTGGACAAAAAAAAGTTCAATCATCTGTTACTGCCACTTGTCAACCATTGCATCCAAAATCGTCTTCTGATAAAGAAAAATTTAAGTCAATCTTCAGAGATATTTCTGATGATGAAGATGATCCCTTAGAACATGCACTTGGTAATTGTCGACATCCGCAACTTCTGTCAACAAAGCCAAGCATATTAGTTCCTAAAAGACAAATAGTTCAGCTTCCATTGCCTGCTGGAAATAAGCAGGGTTCCATTGGTAGAATGGAAGCTGGTTCTCGACGACTTAAGCCTCCTAAATTGGACAGCTGGTATAAAGACATCTTAGAAATGGATTACTTTGCAGTTGTTGGGTTATCTTCTTCTGAGATAAACAAGAAACCTGATTTGAAAGAAGTTCCTGTACGCTTCAATTCACAAGCTCAATATATTGAGATTTTCCGGCCACTAGTTCTGGAAGAGTTCAAAGCTCAGTTGCAGAATGCTTCTTTAGAAACTCCTCCTATTGACATGATATGTGGCAGCATATCCATACTTTCAGTTGAAAGAGTCGATGACTTTCTTATTGTCCGTGGCCGCCCTGAGGACAGCGAGTCTGTCACATCCAAAGGCTGTATAGAGAATGATTTAATATTGCTCACCAAAGAGCCACTGAAAGGCTCTGGACAACAAGTCCATGTGCTTGGAAAGGTATTGCTGTTCCACGTAAATGTTGCTTCAATCAACCAACTTTTTCATTACCATCTGATGTAGTTATGGGCCTTTCAGGTGGAGCGACGTGACAAGACTGATAAAAATAAGGCATTAATTTTTGTAATAAGGTTCTTCCTTTCTAATGAGAATGCACGCCTAAATAAAGTAAAACGGCTTCTTGTTGAACGAAGTAAGTGGTTTTTAAGTCGGGTTATGAGCATGACACCACAATTCCGAGAGTTCAGTGCTCTCTCGTCATTAAATGATATCCCAGTGCTTCCAGTAATCCTGAATCCTGATTCTTGCCCTCCAAGTTATCATGAATCTGGAAAAGTGCATCTGGATAAACTTGCTCACTCTATGCAGAAAGTATTGAAGTCATCATACAATGACAGCCAGCTTCAAGCTGTAAGTGTTGCCATTGGATCAACGGTCTCTAAGACAGATTTTGAACTGTCTCTCATTCAGGGCCCACCAGGTTTGTCCTTTCCGGATGGCCTCCTCCTTAGTAGCAATTTACTGTAACTACACTGTTCAGAAAGGATAACTTTTAAGCTTGTATTTTCTGCAGGTACTGGTAAAACCAGAACTATTGTTGCCATTGTAAGTGCACTGCTCTCTTTACATGCAGATAACTCCTGCAAGTTTCCGAGAAATGAATCCTTGGCAAATGCTGGATGTACCAATGCAAGAGCAAAGATTAGTCAATCTGCTGCAATAGCTAGAGCTTGGCAGGACGCAGCCTTTGCTAAACAAATGATGAGGGATTGTCAGAGAGAAAGCTCTAGAATGACAGAGCGACTTTCAAAAGGAAGGGCTCTAATATGTGCCCAGTCAAATGCTGCAGTTGATGAACTTGTGTCAAGACTCAGCCAGGGACTTCATGGTGCTGATGGAAAGCTGTACAAGCCTTATATAGTGAGGGTTGGTAATGCAAAGACGGTTCATCATAATTCAATACCTTTCTTTATTGACACACTTGTTGAACAAAGATTAAAAGATGAATTGACTAATACTAATGGCAAAGGTTCATCTGATGCTGAATCCTCTAGCTCATTTAGGGCTAAATTGGAGAAGATTGTGGATAGAATTAGATATTATGAATCCAGGCGAAAACTAAGAGAGGGTGATGCAAAAGAAAAGGACCCTCCCGTACACAATGAAGATGAGATTGATGATGTTTCTGATGAAGCTATTGGTGCAAAGCTCAACTTTTTATATGCGCAGAAAAGGGCAGTTTCTGCAGAACTTGCTGCTGCTCATGCACAGGAAAAGAAAATAGCTGATGAAAACAGATCTCTTAAGCACAAGGTACGAAAGTCGATTCTTGGAGAAGCAGAAATTGTGGTGACAACACTCAGCGGGTGCGGAGGTGACATTTATGGAGTCTGCTCGGAAACTGCTTCAGCTAATAAATATGGAAATTTTTCTGAGCATTCTCTGTTTGATGTTGTTGTAATTGATGAAGCAGCACAGGTGTGGTTTTGTGTACTAACTTTTTCTTTTAAGTCATTCTAGCTCTATGTTGTATTTGACTAAATCTTTGGGATTTACTTCTGCAGGCTCTTGAACCTGCAACTTTGATTCCACTTCAGCTTCTCAAGTCAAAAGGAACTAAATGCATAATGGTAATATGTTAACTCTTAGAATTTTAACCATACAATTACTTTTTGAACTACATTGTCAAGCAGCATGGTACTGCTATTTTAACTAGTGATATCCTTTTTGAAGGTTGGTGATCCAAAGCAATTACCTGCTACTGTGATGTCTGGATTGGCTAGCAAATTTCTGTATGAGTGCAGCATGTTTGAACGCCTGCAGAGAGCTGGCTATCCAGTGATAATGCTCACTGAACAGGTGATCCACAAGTCTTGGAATATACTTTTTTAAGTATAGATGTTTAATCTCTAAAATTTCCTAGTGGAGTTTAGATTATTGAAGTACAATTCTGACTTCACATACTCATCTTTGGTTGATTTACATAGCTGGGTTCTCAGTAGAAGTTTTCTGCTTCTTGTGGCTTAATAATTTTAGCATTTGTCCCAAAGAAGGCACTGAATGAGATATTAGTTTGTGTGTGTGCACTTGGCCCAAAATAGTGCAGCTCAGACATGCTAGTGTCAAATTGCACGGGATACATGTGCTTGGTGAGCTTTCCAATTTGGACTGGACTCTTAGAGGTTGTGAGAATTTTTCTAAACAACACATTAAAAAAAGTACTACAAAAAAAATTGCAAAAAGAAACCCTGTAACCAAGCCAATTGGTGACAGTAAGTCAGCAACTGTGAAATGTGGTGTGCTATTATGTGCAAAATGGCCTGATTCTAATAAGTGAACAATCCATTGCAAATTTAAATAAAAATAATAAAAACCATGTAACACGATTAAAATAAGTTAAACGGTTTGAGATTTTTTTTCCTTATCATGAATATGCACAGACAGAGTCCCTGTGTCTTTCAATATGCACATGAGCATATCTCCATCAGTTGCCAACTTGTATGCAAGAGTAGCAGTTAGCTGTAAACTGCTATGCTAATTTGTTGTCAACGATGTTTGTCTTATTGTCTGCAGTACCGCATGCACCCTGAAATTAGCAGATTCCCATCATTGCATTTCTATGAAAATAAATTGCTCGACGGTGCTCAGATGGATGATAAATCAGCAGCATTCCATGATCATCATTGTCTTGGTCCATACATGTTCTTTGATATCACTGATGGTCGTGAACGTTCCGGAAAAAATGCTGCTACTCAATCACTCTGTAATGGATTTGAAGCTGATGCAGCTATTGAAATATTGACGTTCTTAAGGAAGAGGTGAGACTGTCTTTCCCTTCCCCCTGCAGAAGGGTCTTTATTCTGGCGGTAACTGAGGCTCTATATTTTTCTTGTGAACAGTTATCCATCAGAATTCTCCTGCAGAAAAATAGGGATCATAACTCCGTATAGGAGTCAACTCTCCTTATTGCGCTCAAGATTCACTTCCTTGTTTGGGTCGGAGATTGTTGCCGAGATGGAGATTAATACTGTTGATGGTTTTCAAGGTCGTGAAGTTGACATCTTGGTGTTGTCAACTGTTAGAGCTTCAGATTCTTCTAGTGGTAGACGTCATGCTGGTGAACCATGTAGCATTAACATTGGCTTTGTTGCAGATGTGAGACGCATGAATGTTGCATTAACACGGGCCCGATTTTCTCTATGGATAGTTGGAAATGCGAGAACATTGCAGACCAATGCGCATTGGGCTTCCTTAATACAGAATGCCAAAGAACGAAATCTCTTTGTCTCAGTTAAGAGGCCATATGGTTTAATGTTTGGAAAAGTTTGTTCTCATTCCAAAGATATTCTTGGTACTAGTCGTAGCAATCATACAAGTCATCTTAAGCAGAAGGAAAATGACAAGATTGTGGCACCTAGTGTGATGAACTCACAAAGAAGTGATGTAGAAATCCAGAGAGAACATGCAACATATGCTGGCAGGACTGTAGAAAAAGATGGTAGAAGTTTACTGAATGATCCTCCTGTTGGTCCTAAAGCAAGTCAGGACTTGACTAAAAATAGCGATAAAGCAAAACGAAGATCACGGTGGGATCAGAAGGGTAGTAAAGGTCAGGACCCCATGGTGAGAAGATATAGTGAAGAGAAGAAATCAGTCAATCAGAATGATAATATGGGAACTACCAAGGGCGCATTGGAACGAGATAACTATCAGAATTCCATGGTGAGGAAACATAGGGAAGAGAAAAAGCCCGTCGAACATAATAATAATAATATAGAAAATGATAAGGACTCTATGCAAAGGGATTCCCGTCAGTACTCCATGGTCAGAAGACCCAATGAAGTGAAAAAACCTGCCAAGCAGAAGGATCATATGGAAACTAGTAAGGTCTTGTTTAACCAAGATTCTGATCAGAATTACAAGGTGAGAAAACATGGTGAAGATAAAAAGGCTGCTAGCCAGAATGATGATATGGAAACCATCAAGGGCTCGTCAAAATGTGATGACATTTTGAAATCTCCTGATATGAAGAATTTGATAAAGAAGGCCAAAGGAGCAAGGAAGCTTTCTGAGCAACCAAGATCTGGTAACTCAAATCGAGTGGATCCCTCACTTTCACCTAAACATGATGCCACTTTGGAATCGGTGCCTGAGAATGATGATGCTTGTCCACCAACATACCCTGACATGCCGAAGTTGAAAAAGAAGGCCAATGGATCAAGGAAGTTTTCTGAGCAACTGAGATCTGGGAACTCAAGTCAAGTGAATCTGTTACCAAAATCAGCGCCTGGTGAAGTGAATTGCCAAATGACGGAACTGAAGAAAAGCAAAGCTACTAACCCAAGTGGTCAAAATCAACTATTTGCAGAAAGGAAGCGACAACGGGAGGCTGTTGAGTCTTTTCTAGCTTCAGCTCTTATATCATCAAAGAATCCTTCCTCAAAGCATCCTAGCAAGAAGCAAAAATGAGGATTCGAAGCAAAGGCAAGTTCATACAACCTTCAACTTGCTATGCTATATAAAAATGGAATAGAGGTTATTTGTCTACAAGTCAATCTTTCTTTTTCCATTGAGATTTAGAATGTTGTGCGGTGACATTTATTGTGCTCTATGCATAAAATTCCTTAAGTCAATGTCTTTGGTTATGCTTGCATGCTGGGTTCACCAGCCTTCACTGGTGTCACTAAGTGGCTCTTGTGGGTATCTTTCATTCTTGGTAGTTTGTGTATTGCCTTACTGGGACAGTATTGGTACAAGAAACCCTGTCAGTGGCTTGACTGGACGATGTGTACCACTGTAGCCATGGAAGATTGTACATTAGTAAAGAAGTCGTATAGATGCTAGGACTAGGAGGCACCTTATTTTGTTGCTTTTGTGTAAACCCTGTGGGAACTTGCTTGGGTGTTCTACATTTAAGGTTGCATGCATTTCATTTCCTTTTGTCATGCTTGATCCTACAGTTTTGCGGTTTACTTTGGATTGGTTTAATTTTTTGTCCTTTGGATTACTATTATTGATGACCTGGTGATTCTGTCTACAAATGTTTGCTTCGGTGCCCTTCAAGTTTATTTTGCATTGGTTTTTCTCATTTGTCACTTTATTTCTGTTCTTGCTTTCCTAGATGTGTTTTGCTTTATTTTGTTGGTAGCGTCGAACTATTGTTGTGAAGCTCATATTCTTTCTTGTAAAACTCAGGCGGTGCTGAGACCATTCATCATCTGTGAAGATCGTCAACAGCTTTTGTCATGTCGGTTTCATGATTACTGCTGCTGCTATGATGTGATTTCACTGCCGAAGTTACTGAGATCTTTGAATTGCCAGAATTAGCGCAATTGATGATTTTCAGTTGGTATTTTGTTGGCATCAGCAGATAACGTCTTTGAACTTTCCCCTTGACCATCCACGTAGATCTGACAACATAGAAATTGATTAGTGGATTTTGCCCTAGTTTAGAGCTACTGCTTGAAAAAATGCAAGCCAATTTTGCCCTGTAAATATCTGTAAAAATGCCCCTGTAACATGAACATTGACAGAGTTGTACATCACTTGTTTCGGTTTTTCGAAAATGAAAAAGGAAATCACGTCCCTCACGTCAGAAAGAAATTAACAGCTTAGCAACGCTTCTTTGTGGGGAATTATAATTTTACAATATCAAAAGCACTATAGTTATTACCTCCCTAAACAAAAGCAATATCCTTATAATTTATACATCAACCCTTACAGAAATGGAAAACTACTCGCACAAACTAAGAGCTGTGAAGTCCATCGTTTCGTTATGAGCAGTCAAAATTAACCCTTCGCATTACCAGAAGAAAACACACAAAGCACGTTCTGTCACATCTCTGCAACAACAAATATTTCATTCAACTTAAAAGTTTGTAAGCTTGCCATTCATACAAGAGATCATTGGCACAAACACATGGATGCATCAAAGTTTGAACTTGAAATCCACAGCGCCCAATAATAATCGAAAAGGAACATTCCTGTGTTAAATAGCACAACCAATCAGGACAGTGCATAAGAGATGTGAGCAGAATTACATATCAGGGTCAGCGAAATTTTTTTATAAATAATCCAGATTAAAAAAATAATTACAAAACTAACTCACAGTTGCAAGAATTTACAAAAATGATCTGCCACGTCAACATATCGAGCTTCCGAGCTCGACAAGCTGACTATCGTGTTTCAACCAGCATATCGAGCACCCAACGCACGACATGGCCCTTGTCGAGCCCTTCGACCACGACCACAGCTTGTCGTCGACTACGACCGCTTGTCAAATTGCTAGAACTCGACAAACTTTCCACGTGCTTTTACCAAAAAGAATTTATATTGCGGGAATGAGGATTCGAACCCGGGCCGAGGACATGGGAGCGAGCGCGCGAGCCAGTTGGGCTAGTACTCTTAGCTGCATTAAAAGAGTCGGCCTATTTAATATCTAGACACTTGTCGAGGACCCAGAGTTCGATAAGCAGAAAAAGGTTTAATTGCGGGAGTGGGGATTCGAACCCGAGCCAGCGATGTGGCAACCGGGGGCTCCCATTAGCTGGGCTAAGATATTTAACTGCTGTAATACCACTGGATATTATAATATTGTTTCACTTGTCAAGTTTCCAGAACTCGACAAGCTGCTGGTCCCCTCTTCCCAACACATTCATTCACTTAGTAACAACAGCACAGCAGTAGCACACACACACTTTCTTCTCTCATTTTCAATCTTCAACTCTAGATCTAGCAAAATCCGTCTGGTAGATTTATTCGATGTAGAAGAGAAACTTATAGAGAATTGCGAGCTCTTCGAAAAGAGGTATTTTTTTGAAATGCATTTAAGATTCTATTAATTATGTTGCTAATGACATAATTAGGGTTTATATTTATGTGTATAAAACCACTAAAGTAGGTATTATGTTTTTAGGATTATGTTTAGGAAATATGTGCATGTGCATGTGTATGTATGTTTGTAAAATAGGTTTTTTTAAATATATATGTGTATGTTTGGAAATGTTTGTGTATATGTTTGGAAAATAGGGTTTTATAAATGTATGTGTGTCTGTTTGAAAAATAGGTTTTTGAAATGTATGTGTGTATGTTTGGAAATGTATGTGTGTATGTTTGAAAAATAGGGTTTTTAAATGTATGTGTGTATGTTTTGAAAATAGGTTTTTGAAATGTATGTGTGTATGTTTGGAAAATAGGGTTTTTAAATGTATGTGTGTATGTTTAGAAATAGGGTTTTATAAATGTATGTGTGTATGTTTGAAAAATAGGGTTTTTAAATGTATGTGTATGTTTGAAAAATAGAGTTTTTAAATGTATGTGTATGTTTGGAAAATAGGTTTTTGAAATGTATGTGTGTATGTTTGGAAATGTATGTGTATGTTTGGAAAATAGGGTTTTATAAATGTATGTGTGTATGTTTGAAAAATAGGTTTTTGAAATGTATGTGTGTATGTTTGGAAAATAGGGTTTTTAAATGTATATGTGTATGGTTTTAGAAACTATGTGCATATATGTATGTTTTTAGAAAATATAAAATTAGGTTATTTTTAATTGTGCACGTGCATACTCTATGTCTAAGAATTAGATTTTGTAAATATATATGTGTATGTATTTAGAAATTATAAAACTAGGTTATTTTCAATTATATGCATGCATGCATGCTCTATGTTTAGAAATTATGTTTTTCAAATGTATATGTGTATGGTTTTAGAAACTATGTGCATGTGTGTATGTTTTTAGAAAATATAAAATTAGGCTATTTTTAATTGTGCACATGCATACTCTATGTTTAAGAATTAGGTTTTGTAAATATATATGTGTATGTATTTAGAAATTATGAAACTAGGTTATTTTCAATTACATGCATGCATGCATGCATGCTTTATGTTTAGAAATTATGTTTTTCAAATGTATATGTGTATGGTTTTAGAAACTATGTGCATGCGTATATGTTTTTAGAAAATATAAAATCAGGTTGTTTTTAACTGTACACATGCATGCTCTATGTTTAAGAATTATGTTTTGTAAATGTATATGTGTATGTATTTAGAAATGGGTCCATAGGGTTGTCAGAAATAATGGTGTCATATTATTTACGTGTGAGATGAATGTGTGCAGGGAATGGAGAGTCCAAAAAAAATTTGCATATTTTATGGTGATGGCTTAATTCGCGAGGGGCAAAGCGGGGTTGATATGAGCCGTTGCTAGTATGTGACGGGCGAGCTGAGCGTACATAACACATCATTCCTAGAGCTGAATTTATGGATCCTGAATATGTTTGGGAAGCGGCCTCGTGATGAAATGGCTCTAATTGAAGGGTTCATCGTTCGTGAGGTAGATAATGAGCTATACTGGATGCTGCGCGAAATTAAAGGGGACAAATCTTGGAGCTCTTATATTCGAAGAGTGGAAGACCCCCATGGCGGACTGCTCGGCCAGTTCGTGATGTATGTGCAGTTCTGCAACGTACGAGCAGCCGAGTGTGCGGTGGAGGGTGAGCCAAGCGTCATGCCTGGTCCTGTGAGATTCAGGGCTAGCGAGTAGTCGGATGTATTCTGCCATACTCGCGTAGATGTGTGCGAGGTACTGCATTGTCTCCATCAGTGTCCGACGAAGATGATTCGACGGACTCGGAGGCATCCGATGGCTCTGATGACGATAATCCTGGTCCCCCGCAGGAGTGGCTAGATCATTCAGCATACAATTAAGCTGTGTTGCCAAGGGATCAGGGTTCGAAGTGGTCTTTCGAGCACGGTGGCATACAAATAGAGCAGGAGTTTTAAAGCAAGAAAGATCTAAAGAATGCCGTGACGAGGTGTTCTCTCGCAATTAACCGGCAATACAAGGTCGTCAAGTCAAACCCCAACCTTTTTGTCGTAGCCTGTGTAACAGCAGGCTGCCCATGGAATATTCGTGCGATACGGCCGAAGGACGACATCGGTTTTGTGGTGACAAGAGTTACCGCACACACATGCCTGTTTACGGAGGCGCTGGACAGACATAGGAACCTAACGTCGGCGTATGTCGGTAATATCATCCAGCCGGTTGTGCGAGAGAACATTTCGATAATGCCGAGAGAAATAATGAAGCAAGTTGCCGATAGGTGTGGGTACACTATACGGTATGCAAAGGCCTAGAGAGCAAAACAGAAGGCAATTGAGGGCATGTCCGGCACATTCAACCACACCTACAATAATGTAATGCGGTTGCTGCGCAACATCGCTTAGACCAACCCAGGCACATTTTTAGATTTCTTCAATCAGCCAGCTGCACGTCGAGATGGTAGCCCCATACAGAACACTCGGGTACTCCGTCGATTGTTCTAGTCATACCACCAGTGCATCGAGGCATTTGCTTATTATCGTCCGGTCATATGCATAGATGGTGCGTTCTTGACCGGAAAGTACAAGGGCAGTCTTCTCATTGCTGTTGCTGCGGATGCTAATGACCAATTGCTTCCATTGGCGTACGCGATCGTCGAGTCTGAAAACTCAGAAAGTTGGTTGTGGTTTCTAGTCAACGTGAAGCGGGCAGTTGTTGGTGATCGAGAGAAGGTGTGCATCATATCGGACCACCACCGAGGGCTGCTCCATACCATTGAAGTAATGCGCGGGGCCCCAGATGCTCCGTACAAATGGGAGGATGTGCGCAGCCGTTGGTGCATGCAGCACATTGCAGCAAACCTTTTCACACACTTCCACAGTAAACAGATCATGGATCTGTTCAAGCGGCTATGCATGCAAAATCAACCGAGGAAGTTCGACAAATTGGAGGCGATGACAGTGAAGTACTCCACGAGGAGGGCCAGCAATACTGCCGATGATGCGAACGTGAGCAAATTCTCTCAATGGATTCAGGACAAGGATATCAAGAAATGGTCCTTGCTGCACGACGAAGATGGCGCAAAGTTTGGGATAATGACGACGAACCTTTCAGAGGTGTGCAATTATGTGTTGAAGGGAGTCCGATGTTTGCCGGTGACTGCTGTAGTGGAGCCGTATTTTCCGGAGATGGTGATGCATCAATTCGAGCTACACCAGCAGATACCACCCCGGGAAAGAAATCGAGAACGCCATCTCCCGCGGGAGATTTACGTGTATGCCTGGAACATTTTCTATATCTCATGTACGCACTCATATTTGTTTATTTCCTTGCTTTATGTGCATCGCGTCACCTTTTGCAGACAAACACGTAGAGGAAAACACTCCGACAACTGGCAGAGCAAGAATGCCAAATGGGTCGACGAGTGGGAGGACCACGCAATGACGGATGTTGTTGTGGAGGAGCGGTCGTATGACCCTGCGACGTACCAGGCCTATCTTCAGTGGTACGTGCCGCGCACCCGCACGCGACTTGCTCGTGCGGCCCCCGTTCACCGACAGAACTATCACATCAAGACAGTCTTTGACTAGGTCTTGATGTTCAGTTCCTAGACCGGATACATCGCTCGGTACGTTCGTCTTCGCTGGATACTTATATTGGTCTCTTATCTTATCTATTTTTCCAGAGTTCCCATATGAGTTTCGCATGTGCAGACTGACTTAGTGTTGGCCATCGACAGACAGGCGACAAACCTGTTGTCTAGCCTTTCTCGGGGAGGACGACACTTCAAGACGGTGGCGTGTGGTGCCCTACATTCCGTCCGTATAGCAGCACAACGACTCTTCTTCGACCTAACTTGTGGCTGAAAGACAGATGGATCGGTTCTGCACCAGAGAGGGGCCAGACCACCTAGCCCGATGTCAGCCCGGCCTAGCCTGGGTGGTGCTCTACAGAGCACTTCGTCAGCACGGCGCAGTCATCACGACACATCGTCGACCTGGGGAGGTGACATACCGGGTACGTCCGCCGGTCCGTCTCGGCTTCGTCGTTCCTCCTTAATGCACAGTGCTCGACGCAGAGATATGCATATTGGGGGCCCGTCAATACATCGCACTCCCAATTCAGATGACTCCGATAATGAGGACGACATCCGTCGTCAAGACGAGGAGGATGCGAGTAGGGCGTTGGCAGAGTGGCTTGCGGCTGACGAAGATTGGGACTAGGCTCATATTGAGTAGGCGGCCCAGGGACAGGGACACTCAGTTCGTAGGGGGGTCTACGCAGCTGAGCTAGGGGGAGCCCGCCCACGACCAGATGTATGAACAGGGCGATCCTAAGTACTACGCTCCGCAGGGGGCCGAGGTCGATTGGGTAGTACAACAGCGAGCCAATGATGATTGGGTCTTGAGCATGCTAGGGATGCATGACCCTCGTGCGCATCAGTACTACCAACCAGATCAGTTAGCGTCGAGTGAGCTCGAAGAGGCCCCTCCACCGACACAGCCATCTCAGGGTCATGCGGGTACTGAGTGATATGGTCCTTCTACTATGGCTAGGTGACGCTCACATGTGCCACCTGATCCGTACTCACCATCGCCTTTTCAGAGAAATAGGCATAGGCATAAGAGGGGTTGTCCGAATCCATAGCGAACATGTACTAACACTTTTAGTTTACAGCGTGTTACATTCAAAATTTAGTAGATGCATTATTTTCTAGATTAAATTGTGCTCGGTCGTTTTGAGATATGTAAATGCAGTTAATTAGGTTCTCGGCGATCTCATGGTTTGAATGGTCAAAACGAATCATACAGCCTGCTTGATCGTGCAGCTTTCTGTGACAACGGTTTGCTCAACCTTGTAGCTTTCTGTGACAACAGCTTAATCGAGTTTTCACATCAATTTTTCTATCTTTTCAGCATTCCATAAAAAAGGCTGCAGAAAACTCTTATCACATCCCACATTAATATCACTATTTAACTTTAATTTATTAGATCCGTCTTGCTCTTAACTAATACAAATTTTAAGACTGAATACTAATAAAAATTAAAAATTCATAATAAAATTTACTAGATTTCTTATATATTTTTATTATATGTATATATATATATATGTGTGTGTGTGTGTATTTATGTGCTCATGTATGTGTATTGCACAAACCCTTGTTCCACTTGTTGAGTGTTGTACCCTCGACAGGGAAATAGATATTAAAAACCCTAACTCTTTTGGGGCAGTTAAAGCCTCTAGCCCAACTGGTTCGTACCCCCGTTCCCACGTGGTTTGGCCTTGGTTCGAATCCCCGCTCCTGCATTTTACAACCTTTTTGGCTTGTCGAGTGGTCGATTCGAGCTTGTCGAGTTCCAGAACTCGACAAGGGGCGGTCGTGGTCGTTGTCGTGCCCTGGTTGTGCGATATGCTGCTCATACACGACAGCAGGCTTGAGCTCCCAGTGCTCGACAGGCTGACGTGGCGACGCTGTTTTGTAAATTTTTACAACTATGGGTCACTTCTGCCTAGACGTGAAGCATACAATTTTTTGTCATCAAAATTACCTACATTGTATATTAGAGAATTTTATTAACATATATCCCTGAAATCAGTCCCCCATTACTAGAATGGACATCGGATTACTCACCATCTTTCGTCCCCTTCACCGGCCGCGACAACGAGTAGCCCCCATTGTCATCTTCATAATTAGTAAACTTCATATATTAGGGAAATGGAAAAATGTAATGTTGAACAGATATTAGGACGATAGAAATTAAGAAGAAATTAGAGTGCCCACCATTGTTATTCTTAGGAGGGTTGAAAAAGTGGAAAGGGTCAAAGCCTATGCAATCTTGTTCCAGCACCACCTCCGCCTCTTTCGCCAAAGGACCACCATGGTTGGACTCCGCTGCCTCCACCAAACAGAAGCCATGGCGGGAAGGTAAGACTCCGCCTCCCTCAATAAATGATCAACATGGCATGACGCATCCTCCTCCACAAAAGCGCCGTCATGGCGGGACCCCGCCGCCTTCACCACATGGACGCCATGCTAGGACTTAGACGGCTTCACCGAGCGGACGCCACGGCTGGGCTCCGCCGCCTTGACGAAAGGGACGAAATGGGAGAAACCGAAAGTGTGACGATGAGAGCTCGTGGGCTCTTTCATCATCTTCGTCGCCCTCGACAAGGCCTCGTAGAAGATGCCGAGGCACGACCTCGCCATAATAACAGTCCGACTGTCGGAAGTGGTAAAAGAAGAAGAACAGTGATTTGGAGACCAGGATACGAGGGCGCATGGCCACCTCTCCGGTATTAACCAGCCCTCACTTTTTTTTTACTTAAGGCGTTTCAGTATCTTTTAAATACAATTTTAATCATTAATTTTTATTAATTATATATTAATAAACAAACAGAAGGGTATTTTTTTTAAAAAAATAAAAGTATTAACTAATACATATTCCGAACGGATCCACTCACTCACTAAACGGTGGACATGAATTGTCCCTTTTTTTGACTGCATTCATATCTAATGGGTCCACGAGACTGCAACAACCGCTCACTTGTTTAAAAATTAGCGGACAATCCTACGCAATTACTTTTCCAAATAGTTATTATATGTAGATTAATATTTTTATATTTAAAAATTTAAAGTTGCATTTTTTATTGTTATATAGTTTTAAAATAAATTTGATTAATATGCATCATTATAATGTCACAATAGTTATAATACAAACATTTTTACTGTGCTTTCATTTTTTATTATCATATTTTTTATTTTAGATTGTCGCATTTTTTTACTTTAGACTGTCTTTTTTTAGATTGCCCTATTGTCTTATTTTAGGTTATCGCTTTTATTTAGTTAAGTTTCTTGTATTTTTTTCATTGTAAATTGTTACATTTTCCATTTTAGGTTTTCCTATTTTTTGATTTTAGATTGTGGAATTTTTTTATAATTTAAGATTGTTGTATTTTATTTGTTAAAATTATCGCATTTTTTACTTTACATTATTGTATTTTCCTTTTAGAGTGTTACATTTCATGAATTAGGATTGTCACATTTTTATTAAAAGTTGTATTTTATTAAAAAAATTGTATGTAAGAGTTGTAACTTGTGAATATCTTAGTCATACTCTTATAATTTATACACACCAAATATGCCGTATCAGTTTTTTCTATCGATTAACGTGATAATTTATACATTTTAGAATCAATGTGATGCCTCTAATCCATCTGATTAATCTACAACATCATAACCTGGACCACCAAATAATTAGTTTGAATTATTTTTCTTTTAGTGTCATTTTTTGTGTTACTATAAAATTTTAATATTTTATATTTGTCACTGAATCTCTCGTTGACATGAAATTCCAGTCTCACATTGTTAGTCCCACAAACTACAATTTTAGAACATTCACAGTGTTTTAGAAGAATTTTTTCTTTTTTTTTCTTACTAATGTGAGTATTTCTATTTCTTCCAACAAATATGATACCTAAATTAATATAAAAATTTCTAGCGTAATTATGGTGCCTCTAGCATACCACTACAAATGCTGCTGGGAGACCCATTCACTGCATAAATCCAAAGAAAACTTCACTCCAATTATGTCCGATTTGTGGTACGCTTCTAGTATTCATATGTTAGTCCAAGTGCTATTTCCTGATAAGTGGAGATGATTAGCAATGTAATTTGACTTGGTATTAATGTGAATATGTAACTTTTGGGAGCTATCCAGATCACCCGTTCAAAAGAACATTTGTTGTGTTTTACAAAATCTAATGGCAGATCACAAATAGATATAGTGGTCATGGTTCAGGATCGTGCTGAATCCGCAAGCTTAAACTATGGGTAAAACAGCGCATAACTCCTGTAAAAAGAAAAATTAGCATTGAAATAATAGGCATTGTGTTTGCCAAAAAAAAATTTACTCTTGCTGGAGCTAATCAGAAATAAGGCACGTTGCCATTTTGCTACAGAAAAGTGTTGCTTATGTACATGTATAAGAGACATTACCATGCCATAGAAGGATCAGAAAGCAAAATTTTGTAACATGTCAGATCAGCTCAAAGGAAATTCCACCACCATCTTAACAGAAAAACAGATACATTGGCTCTCACATACAGCTGAATTATGTCTCAACACATTTCTTCATTTCACAATCAGATAAAAGGAAAAAGGAAAACTAATCTTACAGGAGCAAGTTTTCCTACCTAAGTACATAATAAGCATACTTAACCTGAGTTGAACAAGGTTCTCAAATACAGAATTTTGCTAACCACTGTCCCAAAATTGTAAACTTTGGGCAAACCTCTCTAAGGTGCATAATGCACATAAGGGAATACCGAGTCCTGAGGGCAACGAAACGCAAAAAGAGAGTTTTTTTCTTTTTTTTTTTTGAACTGGAAGCAAAGAGAGACTTGGTAGAAGCATGGTTGGGGAGCAGTGTGGGTATCATGACGTTACATCTTACAGGTAGATCTCTCTTTTGAGCATCCCCTAGCTTAGATCTTCGGCTCATCAGGTGCATGATTGGAATGCACCTCTCCTGACTGAGGGCTTCCTGCTCTCCTCTTTCGGGTCAGGTTCACTTCAACCGAGTCAAGCTTCTCATCATCAAGAGAAGCTTGTTGGCTCAAGTCAATCTCAACTTGTTGGCTCAGCTCAATCTCCTCTTGTGCGGGAGCTGCCCAGGATATGGGGTTTACTGAAGCAAAAAACACCACATGAGAACAGATACGCATGAAGCATGCAGTTCATTTGATATGCTATAAAGCTCATCTGCAGCAGAGTACTACAAATGAAGAGTCACTTGATGGCATATATATCTCACTAAAGAGTGGACAGAAAATTTCTGCACAAGCTTTTAACCACATTAAGTCATCACAACGGATTCTTAGGGTGGCAGTATAATTAACCAGTCTGCACCGACCAGATTAGTCTTGCAAGCAACCTGATGCAATGCATCTGACAGCTGCTACCAACTACCTAAATCACTAGTTGGAAAGGGCTGAATCTAGCAAGCAGCACAGTTTTATTAGTAAAAGTGCAGTATACAATAGTAATCTAAAGTCTAAACCTGTTGTCGGGTATGCAACTATATTTAAGGGAATTCATTTAAATTCTTATGTTTCACAATCAAACTATTTAGCCAGCGTGTATATACCATGAGCAAATATTTAATTCATAATTCCATTGGTGATCTGTGGACTGGATATAGTCAAGTGGGCAGACACCAAAATAGTCACACAGTTCCCAACCAACCGGGTTTTTTAAACATCTGTCTAACAAGTCCAGCAATACTTGTTCAACAAGCAATTTTATCTGGAAACCAGCAATTCATCTGATTATGCCTGCAAGTCATGATGTGTTTATTAATGCACAGTTACGCACCTGCTTCTGGTTGAACAGAATTGGTTGATACTGTACTTGCACCATCACTTGTCCGAGTGCGCTTTTTGACATAGGTATGTCCCAGAGGTTTAGGTATCTGGAAAGAAAATTGAGCTAGACTTACACCCTGTGCAACATAATCTGGGTTCTCTGAGAGGTACCTGCCCAAGAATGGTATTAAGAAGAATTAAAGAAAATTGAGAGAGATTGAACCACATGTGAATATTTAAAAGCCTCAAAGGCATTTTATATTTGCATATCATTAATTTGCCATATTCAGTTGTAAGAACTGGTCCAGAAAGCAACAAAAGATTTGCTGTCATTCTGCATCTAAATCTGTTGCAGCTTCATATAACAATTTCGGAAAAATTATTACTGCGTCGATAATATTCACTTGCAGCTATCTCACAGACAATGAGAAAGTATAACTAGACATGAAGATCGATATGCTAAACAAAATAATGATGTTCAAGAGAAAAACCAACTAAGAAAGCATGACATACCTCTCAATTTCAACCATAGACCTCAGTTTCTTCCCTGTAGGAGAAGTATAGTACCTGAAAGCAAGTAAAAGAATGTTACATGTGTGTAAGTTCGCTATATGCAGTTAGAAATATTGCATCCAGATATAAATAGCACATCATGGGAGAGATATAGGCATTAAGAAGGCGAAAACTTAATAGGCTACAACCATTTTTTTCCCACATTTATCCTGCAGGACATAAATCTTCCAACAACAGGCAAGACAGGAGAAAACAGTGTGCAAAATAATGTTAATAAAACATTGATGACCACAGTGATGATATGAACAGGATGTAAGATTTAACCACAGTGAACACTGTATAACTTTGTATTAAATTATATATATTTATAAGCATCAGAAACTGATTTCAGTCTATAGAGGAAAAATGACAACCGTACAGAGTACACATCAAAGTTTGTGAAACTCTTGAACATAAATGGAAATGGCGCCCTTGCAGAAACAACTTTGTCATCCTGGAAAGAAAATTAAATAGGATATGGAGAAAAGCATTACTCACACATCAGCAAATTTGGTGCCTCCTTCACCTCTTATTCTGATCTGCCGTTCCCATCCTGGAGGGGGTTGTGCAATATTAGGTTTATCGATCGCCCAAAGCCTTGTACCATCCTGAGATATATCTTCTGGATCATCACATGTTACATTAGGTCTCCACTCACGAGCTCGTTCGCACACAAAAGGTTCCTGGAGAATACGCTCACGAATTTCTTCATAAATCTCTTTTGTTGGAATTAGTCTCCATTTGAAACATGTGGCACATTGGACAGTGAATGCCCCAATAGATGGTGATACTCGATTTGGCACATTAGATGGAGCCGAATTATGCAAAGATGGGGAACGATTTTCTCCATGTTCATCTTGCCCTTTATCACCTGTTTCAGGCTTAACGGCTGTTTGGTTTGATGCACTTTCAGCAGAAAACTCATCATTGTCACCATCAACATCAGATGACATCATCCAGCTCATCCTTGACTGTTGAGGAGATTTAGAATTCTCCATAAGTGTTAGAAGAAGATTTCTTCTACTGGATTCCAAATTATTCGGGCCTAGGTACCTGCTATTGTTAATCATAAAAATTTCATGCTGGAACCAAAAGATTGTTTGATGTGCAACATGTTATTAAATATAAAGAAAAAGAGATGCCTAATCCATTGATGGAGATGTATCAACACATTTAGCTCAAAATAAACAAAAAGAAAGCATTTACTAATTGATACAAAGAAAAGAAGATGAAGAGCAATCTTGTCTGATCAAGATAACATTTTAAGTCAAGAGTCCGTAGATGCAATTACAATGGTTTCATGTCAAATTTTGTAGTATATATCTGCATTTTTTATTCAGTCATGAAAAACATAAACAAGCACCTGTCATGTAAACCCTACCCAGGACGTGCATAATAGTTGATTATTACAGGTACTGCAAGCCTAAAAGGCTTCAGGAATATTATTTGCAGCACATCATTTGAGGTACAGACACCACTAAACCCTCGCAGAACCACCAAAAGCTGGACTAAATTTGGGTAATTGTACCTCCAGCACTTCAACAACTAGCAGCAACATCAATACATCACTCCTAACGTAATTTTGTCCACTGTCCCAACCCTTGGTGTATTGAGGTACATTCAAAGTCGCTGTGTGCTACTATCATTTAACAACTTGACCTACTTAGGGCCTATTTAGGCAAGGATGCGGCTTCTCCAATAAGCCAGCTTCTAGTGCTTATGGTGAGAAGCCTGAGAAGCTGGCTTTTTGGAGAAATCCCAAAAGCTGTGTTGCAAAAAATTTGGCTTATAAATTAACAACTGTTTGAATATGTTTTTATATTCATAAACCATAACTCTGAAAGCATAAAATTGAAAATAAGCTTGAGGAATGAACAGTAACTCCTACGATTTTTTTATTCCTCCCAAGATCCCACTGCAGGCAGCTTGGCAACCAGGCAGATGGTCGAAACCAGTAACCGCGGTGGCTCAAAACAATGACGGCGAGTGGGCAGCATGAACAACAGCTTGGCGAACAGGCGGATCGTGGAGTGGCAGGTGGCTTGGGCTCCAGCGATGACGTTGCGCGCCTGAGACAACATGTGTGATCTTTTTTATGTATGCCACGAAGAAGTCGGAGAAGTTGGGTGCCAAAGGCTGCAGCTTCTTCACTTCACCTTATCTCGGTGAGAAGCGGAAGCTAAAGCCGGGCAAAACACACCCTTAAGCTAACCTTCTAATAAAGTTAAAGCTAGAACACGAGAAAAACTTAGCCTCGCTAACTATTAGATATCAATAGCTAGAGCAACTATTCCTACCGATTGATGCCTATCTTAAGGCATCCACAAAATTTGGTGCACTTTTGTGTTAGCTTGAATCTTTTATCGCAGAACTCTCACCAAATAAGCGGTCTTGAGCAGAAGTCACATTTCATCATCCACGAGAAATCATCCAACACTTCTTTCGAACAACTCCAGATGTCTCAGATTGCGCTCATCTCTCGCACAAAACTAACAAATTTCCTCTTCAACAACACAAAACGCAGATCTTTGGCCCCCAATCATGCAAGCTAGCATCAGAATTGAGAACCGCACAGGTCGGGACCAAATCGAACCGTGGAACGGAAGAAAACGCAAAAACATGGAACAAGCAAAGTTACTCGCGAACAATTCCCCAACCACAACAAATCACCGACCAAATCCGTCGAAATCAAGAGGAGAAAAGCACGAACCGGTGGTGTCGCGAGGTGTGCGGCGGTGAGAAGGGACCAGGCGGAAGAATCGGGGATCTGCGAGCTCCGGCAATGGCCCGATCAGAGGAAGGGAGGGGTGATATAAACCCAGAAAGGCGCACGGTAAGGTAGAAGGCGGCCTTGTACAGACCGTGGGTTAATATCCTCTATCGTGCACTTCAAAGGACACGAGGTGCCGTCGCTCTCACAGCCGTTGGATGAAAAAATGACGATTTTAATAGTACGGAGAAATACGATGATGAATCTTTTTATGGTTTATGGACGTCTTAATTTGTCTTCGGTCTTTATTTAAATTATTATTGGATTTTTGATCGGATGATTATAGAGAGAACAGGATCAGGATTGCCGCGTGAACTTCACCAAATTGAATTCCATGTTTCTAGAATGTTCTCTATTTAATGGAATATATAGTGGGATTTCTCTATAATTAAGATAAAATCATCGGAGGCTGCAATCCGTGTGAACTTGACCGCATAATAGGTTTGATCTTATTTTCTCAATCTTTTTCTGATCCTAGCCGTGTAGTAGATCCAGCTTTATTCGGCTAAAAAGAAGCTGGGCAGGCGGGCCCTAGTGCTTCGAATCCACCAAAAGATTTCTTTCTAACCGTTGAAAAAATATTTACGAATCTCGTTTTCGAGAGTATGTGGAGTTGATGTCATCTGATGTGCAATTCAAACGACATAAAAATATCGTGACTCGTGTGATCGTCCAATCAAATATCGAGGGTTGCAGCAGGATGAGAAACCTTAGTATGACGTCTGCTATTTTTTTGTTGGAATCACTTGATTTTTGATCATATGATTGTAAAAGAAAATAATATAAGTGCTAATGTGTGAACTTCACAAGAGAGGATTTTATATTTTTAGAATCCTCTGTACTGCAACATGTCAGGATACATGGTTTACTATATACCCTCTTATGTGCAATTCAAATGGCATATGTTGTTGTCGTTCATTTGATTGTTAAATCAAAAATTGATGATAGTAATATCATATAGATATGTGATAATAAAAGAATTTTTTACTCATGGTCTGATTTTTTTCTCAAATATATTTATTCAGTCTTATTTCTTTCAATTTTGCAAACCAGGTCCCACTTTTTTCCAAAATTGTTTCAATTAAGTCTCATTATACCACAATTTGTTGTTTGGGTTAATTTGACACTAATGGGATATAATAATTGATCACTAAGTTGCCATAAAAACTTGAAAAAATTACAAAAACACAATATAATAATGAAAACCCACTAACAAATTGTTGAAATTTACAAAATCATAAAGAAATTCACTAATAATAAGTAATATGTGGGACTGAATTGAAACAATTTTGAAAAAATAGTGCCTAATTTTTAAAATTGAAAAAAAAGTGGAATCAACTGAATCGATTCAAAAGGTTCAAAAAAATTAAAAAAATGAACTTCAATTAAAATATTTGAGAAAGAAATAACCATGCGAAAAAAAATTTCTCACCATGATAAACCTATTTCTAGGCGTCCATAATGGGTATCATTTGATATCTAATCACAAGGGTACAGAGATAATAGCATTAGCAATGTTGTGTGAAACTTCATAAGAGATGATTTTTCATTTTCTATACATTGTATTTGTTTGTTTGCAAAAATTTAATGGGATAAAATTTTAAAGAAATTGATCTTACTACAATATGAATATTTTAAAAGATGAGTTATGATTGATCTCATATGATATAAGATTGGATCCGCCGCTATTGTATTCCTCAGTAACCAAGAATAAATCGGCAGGGTATGTAACCCCGTGCTAAATAACTTAACAATCAAGGGGAATATTTGAATTTCAATTTATAACATCAAAATGGAGAATTCAGGATTTTAATTTTTTGGAAAATTTTATAAACCCCAAGAAGTTATCTCCATTTTAAAAATCCTCACGAAAAAGTTTGCAATATATTGCCCGCTGCCCCCTACAGTTTTTTTTTTCTATTTTGAAAAACCCTCCATAGTGGATCATTAGACTTAACAGGTAAAAAAATTATATATATATATACACATTCGTGATAAATTTATTATCCTTATAATATCAATTTACTTTACTGGTTGTAGGTTTTAGATTATACATCACATTTATATTCCTGTCAATTTACATGTATCTATTGTTGGACTGTATTCAATACCTACGATTTACTACTCGTGTTGATAAATTTACTGATCATATTCAAAATATTTGATTCACTTTACTTTCTTATTACAGTCAGTGGATATTCCTTCGGATATTATACCATATGTGGGAATTACTTTTCAAATTGAAGAAAAAACTTACAATCATTACAATAGATACTCATATACCACCCGTGAATATTATTACACAAGACAAGGAAAGCATTGCTCGACAACAGGGGATTATCGTCAACGAAATAAGACAACTAACAGAAATAATTATAAGGCGATGATGAAAATAAAGAAAGATATAAACACTGGAATATAGACTGCAGCAAGATTGATGGTAAACCACAATCACCCTCTTGATGTGTCTGTTCGATGAATTTTTGTAATAACAATTCATTAAAAAAATCTCATATGGTCAAAAGGACTAAAATAAAAATACATGTATATTTGGGCTATAAAAAAATGATGATAAAAATCAGGACAAAAACTCCACTGGCCAAAAAATGGTCAAAATTAGACTGGTCAAACCTGGTAAACAAATTGGTCAAAATTGGACTGGTCAAATTTAGTCAACAACCTGGTCAAACTGATCAAAATTGGACTGGTTAAACCTAGTCAAACCAATATGCAGCCTGAATTCGAACAGAATTTATCTCTAACCTTTTGTTTATTTAAATAACAAAAGTCTATCTCCTATTCAAATTCAAAAAAAGAGATAATCTCTATCTTTATCCTTTTGTTTATTTAAATAAGAAAATATATCTCATATTCGAATTCAAATCCCCTAAATATTTCTAGTTGTTGGATGGTTGTAACCAACTTGGAGCGGGTGCTCTCCTTTTGGAGATAGGCAGGTACATGCATGTAGACGGAGGTGCAAGGCAGGCGCACATGAGACAGGCGTAGAGGTTCAAAACCACAGTTGCCAAAAACGGACAAGTAGACGAACATGTGAACAAAAAGGTGAATAGGATAAGAAGACCGGCGCAGGGGAAGCCCTGCTTTTCCTCCTCTGTAGATCTACTCGGGCAAGCTTTGAAAGTTGCCATGAGTGAGTCTTGTTCATATGCATAGCATTCATTATGCATCGTACCAGAGATGGAGGCCTCATTCGTGGTGCTCGTGCTAGCTATTCCAGTGCCGTTTCAGCCTGCCCGAACGGGAGAAGATCCGGGATAACTTCTCATCCAGAAGTCCGATCGAATCCAAATTTTTATGGTGAATAGGGGAGTACAGATACAACATTCCCTCCAAGTTTCAAGCCAATCGGAGATCTCTAAAGTTGAAATTCGATCAAAGAGAGGCTCTGTCCAGTGGCTAGAAAGGGAGAAGATTAGTGATTAACTTCTCATCTAGAAGTCCGATCGATCCCAAATTTATATGGTGAACAGGGGAGTACAGGTACAACATGTTCTCCAAGTTTCAAGCCAATCGGAGATCTCTAAGTTCAAACTTCGACCAAAAGAAAGGCTCTGTCCAGTGCCGTTTCAGCCTACCCAAATGGGAGAAAATCAGTGATAACTTCTCATCCAGAAATCCGATCGACCCAAAATTTTTATGTTGAATAGAGAAGTACAGTTACAACATTCCCTCCAAGTTTAAAGCCAATCAGAGATCTCTAAGATCGAAATTCAACCAAACGAGAGAATTTTGTCCAGTGCCATTTTAGCTTACCCGAACGAGAGAAGATCGGTGATAACTTCTCATCCAGAAGTCCGATCCACCCCAAATTTTTATGATGAACAGGGGAGTATAGGTAAAACATTCCCTCCAAGTTTCAAGCCAATCGGAGATATCTAAAGTCAAAATTCGACCAAAAGAGAGGCTCTGTCCAGTGCTGTTTCAACCTGCCTAAACTGGAGAAGATCGGTGATAATTTCTCATACAAAAGTCCGATCGACCCCAAATTTTTATGGTGAATAGGGGAGTGCAGGTACAATATGTCTGCCAAGTTTCAAGCCAATCAAAGATCTCTAAGGTCGAATTTGGCCAGAAGAGATGCTCTGCCCAGAAGACGTTTCAGCTTGTCCCATGGGAAAAGATCGATGATAATTTCTCATCTAGAAGTCCGATCGACCCCAAATTTTCATAGTGAACAGTATACGCATGGTGAAGAAATTCCTCCAATTTTCACCTCAATCCAAAGTCAAGTAGATCTCCAGAAGACCAATGCAAATAAGTTTTGTCTCACTGAATTTCAGCTTGATGTATGAACGTTTCATTGAAGATAGTTTTCAATCCGACAGTCCGATTGATCTCAAATTTTGATGAATAATCGAAGATCTGTCTAGAAACTATTTCTCCAAGTTTCAAGCTGATCAGAGGGCCAAAAGGCTTTCATTCAGTTGGTTGAAAAGAAGCTAGTGCAGTCCAATCATGTCAAAAGTTGTCAAAACAATCAAAACCATTGATGAATGTTCCGATGTGCTACCTATCGTGCAATATGTATTTCCTGAAGCTAAGGAAGTCAATATGCTATAACAAGTCATTCCATTCACTTTTCCATGTCGTTGGGTACTGATTAGGAGAAGACATGTTTTTTGTCCATGACTGACGAAGCCCAACACCATTCATGCCGGGTACTGATGAGGCGAAGGTATTCACTTGTTCACAACCGACGAGGCCGAACAACCTCCTGGTCGGGCACCGACGAGGCGAAGGCCATATTTTGTGATAGTACCATAGACTGACGAGGCTATGGATTTGTATATTTACATGCATGGGCATGCGCATTGCATATATTCATCAATGGACAAAGTTATTTTGAAGCTTGAAGACGACGACCATTAGCACAGCTTAATTAGAGATTTTCTGTGGACTCGTTCTGCAGATGTAATTAACCAGGAGCTTTTCAAAAGTCCTGAGGAACCATGAACCATGCAATCTCCTGAAGTCAAGATGTATTTCCCTTGGTGCAATGAGAGCTTGTAAATCCCAAGATGACTTGTAATTTGTAATTCTTTTCAGAATTAATAAAGTGCATCGTTTCCTCTAAGTTTGTACATTCTATGTTTCTTTTATGTGTATACTTATGTATATTAGCATGCCCCCACCACGAAGAGAGATCTTCTCGGTGAAACAGTGTCACTCTCAAAAGTTGTTTTCCACAGATCACACATGAATTTTAATGAATCAATGTTGAGTTTCATAAGACAACTATAGTCGTGTGGTGTAACTCATGGTGCAATTATGTCGATGCTTACAAATCTCTATGGAGGTCAAGACAATGTCCCGTTCTCATCAAGGGATGTGTTGAACAGGTATGTGAAGTATTTTTTTTATCATGAAAATTACTATTTACTATTGCCATCATGTAATATTAAATAATCAAAACAGGAAAGCAGAAAACAAAAGGGCTGAAAATGCAAACGACATCGACAATCTGATTATGTTTTTCAGAGAGATGAAGACAAAAAATGAAAATTTCTACTACGACATTGATGTAGACGAGAATGATGCGATATATAACTTATTTTGGAGCAACGCAAGCTGTCGTTCTGCTTACTAGCACTTTGGAGACTGCATAACCTTCAACACGACATACAAGACCAACCGATTCAATATGCCATTCCTTGGAGTAAACCACCATCTATGTAGGATCAAGGATGCCAACTAGAGGGGGATGAATAGGATGCTTTTAAAACTTTAAATTTAAAACAAATATTTGCAAATCAAGAACAAATAATAAAATGAGCAATAAGAGAAGAGAACGAGCACAGTGATTTTTACCGAGGTATCGGAGACTCGCCCAGTCTCCACTAATCCTCGTTGAAGCACTCAAGTCACTTGAGTTTTGCCTCAATACTCACGAAGAGTATTATCAACTAGTAGTTGCTCCTTGTCCACTCCAGAAAGGCGAGCACCGATGCCTTGTACACTTTTGCCGAGTCTCTCCGACAATCTCCGAACTGCAGAGGTCAACGGCCACGCCTCCGAACCGTCTAGGTGAGGGCGCTCACTAAGAGTAATAGGCAGCGAGGTCTTCTCTAGACCTCCAAACACGCACCGAGAAACTAAGAGTATGCAAATGCAAATGAACTGAAACTCTCGGTGGATCGAAAAACACTCAACTTGATCAACAGATTAAGATTTTGTGTAGAAAACTAAAACTCAAGAGTGTATAAGAGAATGTTGCTGCTTATTATATAAAACTCATGCCCAAAGCCCCTATTTATAGCCTCAAGAATCAAATGAACCGTTGGAGCTAGAGCTGAAAATCAGCAACACAAATTGACAGTCAGTTTGCCTAACTGACAGTCAGTTTCGTGTACAACGGCCGACAAAATTTACGGATAAAAATTTTCTAGCCGTTTGTGGTCGTTTATGGAAACTTGAAACCCACAACTGACAGTCAGTTCTGCAAACTGACAGTCAGTTCGACCAAAATCTCGACCAAAACAAATAGAGACTCAGATAAAAACAACTGTGGTCGAATCCCCAACTGACAGTCAGTATGGACAAACTGACAGTCAGTTTAGTACAAAAATTTTGAGCCCAAATTACACCCTCTCTGGACAATTGTCAGTTAAATTAAACTGACATTCAAACTGACAATCAGTTATGCAAACTGACAGTCAGTATGAACAAAAACAGTGATAACTTTAAATCCAGAAATCCAAAAGAGGTGTTTAATAGCTCGTTTGAAAGATAATTTTAAGGGCTACAATTTTGTCAACAAAAGAAAAAACCAGATCTGCCTAGATCTTTCTAGAAATTTGAAAAACTCTTCTGCTGTCAAAAACTCAACTGAAAATCCAAATCTTTCAAACCAAATTCAAATCAAATCCAACCAAATAGATGCAATGCAAATGACCTAAGTTTCTTGGTTTATGTTGGAGAGATAAAAAGAGGACTTTTGACACCCCTCTTTATAGTACGGTTAAGAACTAAAAAATTTTCCTAAACCGATCTATCTCCAAACTCCGAGATCGGAAGAAATAAAAACAAAGTTACCTTAGGTCTTCTGCATCTTCACGTTTGCGTCTTGTCTTTGCTCTTCTGCACCTTGTGCTTCACTTTATGTCGAATTCATCTTGATCATCTCGTATTTCTTCCCGAACAAATTCTGTATCAAAAATCTCAGAAGCACAGTTAGTCTAAAACACTTAATTTTCATTAATCATTAAAATTAGGGTTAGACATGAAGGCCTAGATGCAACAATCTCCAGACTACTTTTTTCGGTGTGTCACTCCTTAGGGATGAGAGGATAGAGTCGTTTGAATGGTTGTTTCAAACATTTCTCAACTGCATGGGTGGCAAACAGCGGATTGGCATATTGACTGGTGCGACTACTCTTACTCTTTATTTTATACAACATAAAATTACCAAACAATAGTTATAAATCGTCTGCGGACTAATTCTTTCCTTCGTCGCAGATCAAGACCTGAGTATGGAAGTTGCCATACGGAGAGTGTTTCCAAACACAAAACATAGATTGTGTAAGTGACATATTATGAAGAAATACAAGGAATCACTTGCAAAAATATATGCATCTCATGAAAATCTGAAGGACGAATTTTATAAAGTTGTAAATCATACCATTACTCTAGCTGAATTCGAGCATGCGTGGCAATGTATGGTTGCCAACAATAAATTAGAAGATATTCCGGTGTTCAACTCAATGTGGATTGAAAGAGAGCGATGGATCCCTGCATACTTTAAGGAATTGTTTTTTTCTATGATGACATCAACTCAGAGAAGCGAAAGCATGAATAATCTGGTGAAGAAAGATTTCGTCAATCACATGCAGTCAAACGAGGAAAAAAATCAGAGGACCAAGAGACATACGATGCAGAGGTAATACTCTACATTTAGTATTTAAAGCTTAATGCGAATACGCTTATGTTTTACAATATAATGTTGCTGTCCAAACTGAGCCGGTTAGATTAACATTATATCCATTTGAAGACCAACTCAGTAAATTGTGCACCAGAGCAGTATTCAAGTTGTTCAAACAAACACTTTTTGATAGCACCACACTAGTTATAAAGCAAACTTCAATAGAAGATAACACATACACGGTGACTCATAGGACAAGCAAATCAATGGCTCCTTGGAACCAAGATCATTTCATTGTTCATGCAGATGTGTGTGCTGGAAACTACAATACAGTAAATTTACATCATTATATCAATAATCTATATATTAACTTTTAATGTTTTGTTTCTCAGGATTATTCTGCTCTCACATACTACGCGCAATGACACAGTTGCAAATTGAAATGATACCACAAATATACATTCTCAAAAGATACACGAGATCTGCAAAAGATGGGACAAATTTTGATAGTCAAGATGTTAGATCTTTTGGCCTCAACACAACATTGAAATTGTACCGTCACACAGTGCTTCTAAAACAATCAGTGTCACTAATAAGGAGGGCATCAAAGAGCGTTGAATCATTTGATATTGCTGTGGAAACATTGCAAAACTTGGGATCACAATTATAAGAACTCCAAGACAAAACTGAAGACGAAGAAGATGATATTGTATATGATGAATGTGACAATGTTATTTCCTATAAAGAGCCATCGTTATCTTCAAACAAAGGAAGAAAAAAACAACAAAGATACAAGGCCCTAATAGAACTTGCACCGTTAAATAGAAAGCAAAGAATGTGCGGTAAATGTGGACGATATGGTCACAATTCAAAAACGTGCACTGGCAACTGTAATTCTTGAATACAAATTGTAGGATCAAGAATGCCAACTAGAGGGGGGGTGAATAGGAGGCTTTACAAATTTTCGAAAGAAAACAATTTTTGCAAATAAAGAGAATTGAAACAATATAATGCACGATTAAAATAAAAGGGAGAGAAGACAAACACAAAGATTTTTCCTGAGGTCTCGGAGATTCGCCAGGTTTCCCTTACTCCTCGTTGAAGCACTCAAATAAATGAGTCTTGCTTCAATATCCACGAAGGATATTTCTCACTATTGGTTGCTCTTTGTCCATTCCGGAAAGGCGAGCATCGATGCCTTTTACAATCACGCCGAGCCTCTCCGACAATATCCGAACAGGAGAGGTCAACGATCACGCCACCAAACCGTCTAAGTGAGGGCGTTCACCAAGAGTAATAAGTTACAAGGTCTCTTCTAGACCTCCAACATGCACCGAGAAACTCTAAATATGCAAAATGATGCGAACAGAACACTCGGTGGATCACAAAACTCACGACTTAATCAAAAGATCAAGATTTTATCTCTAAGAACTAATGCTCAAGTATATATGAGAGAATGAGACTGCTTGGTGTATAAAACATCTGTTCAAAGCCTCTATTTATAGCCCAAATGAACAAAAGAGCCGTTGTGCATGAGCTGAGAAGAAACAGTACACGCTGATAGTCAACATAGCAAACTGACAGTCAGCATAGGTCACGACCAGTAAGAAGCAATTTACGGAGAAAACTCAACTAGCCGTTTGAGGTCAAAAAAGGAAACAAAACAGCACATATTGACAGTCAGCAACACATGCTGACAGTCAGCATCCACCTCAACAGCTCGACAAAAATCATGGATAAAACTTAGCTAGCTGTTTGTGGTCGCATATGGAAAGAAATTACTCATGCTGACAGTCAGGATCGACCACAAAAACGACCAGTTAAAACAAACTCACAAAACAAGTAGCTCGAGGTCGAAACTCATGCTCACAGTCAGCAACACATGCTGATAGTCAGTGTAAGTCAAAAAATTTAAGCTCAAAAAACACGCTCTCTGGAAAAATGTCAACAACAAAACTGACATTTCATGCTGATATTCATGAGCATCACATGTTGACAATTAGTGTGGATAAAAATAATCATAACTTTTGATCCAGAGGTCCGATTGAAGTGTTTTATAGCTCATTTGAAACATAATTTAAAAGGCTATAATTTTTTCAACAAAAGAAAAACCCAGATCATCTTAGATATTTCTAGAAAAATGCAAAAACACTTATGCTGCCAAAAACTCATCTGAAAAACCAAATCATTTAAAAACAAAACCGACCGAGATGAATGAATACAATGACCTAGAAGTTTCTCGGTTTATGCTGGAAATGTAGAGAGGACTTCACTAGTACAGAAATGCAGTCTACTAACCCCTATATTCTATCGGTTATTAGCGATTTAGTAAAAACTTACCGATAGAATAAGCAGTATGATTTACTCTAGTGGTGATGAACATATTTGCCGTTGGAATAGTTGCATAAGTACTGACGGGAGAATGTTGTGCACCGATAGGATTGGTCGATTTCTACAACTAGACTTATTCTATCGGTAATGTATGAGTCTACCGACAGAATATCGCACAAATTCCTATCGGTAAAATGTAGTGTGCCGATAGAACCGTTCACCTTCTACAGATATTTTTATCCAATCGGTAATGTATTGTTGTACCGTTAGAATATATCAAAAATTGCTTAGAACTGTTCGTCTTCAAATAGTTTTATTATATCGGTAATGAATGTTTATACCGTTAGAATATAGAAAATACATTAGAACTGTTCGCCTTCTTCAAATATTTTTATTCTATCGGCAGTGTACGTATATACGACAGAGTATGTGCAAAAATTCCTATCGGTAATATGTATTGTGCCGATAGAACCATTCGCCTTCTACAGATGTTTTTATTCTATCGGTAATGTATTTGTATACCGTTAGAATATATGTAAAATGACTAACGGTATGCGGTTTTTGTACCGATAGAAATTATCTAGTACTATAAATACACGGGTGTCTCTTTCATTCTCACAGTTCATCTGGGGCTCGTAGTCCTAACCCGTAAGCTCCATGGACGGCCGGCGCACCTCTACAGGCGACCGCTGCACCTCCGCACCTCCATCGACGCCCTATAGACTTCGGCATCCCAAGCAAGGTACGTAAAATTTCGGCAATATTGTTAGATTATTCTAATCCGATTATAGCAATTATTCTGCTTTTTTTGTATCCTTCATTTTGATGTGTCTTCTTTTCAATATGATTATGATCTGTGCAGGTCCTTGGATGATGCTCATGATGGGCAACGTATTTCATGGTTCTTCGTCGCATTACACTGCATACGTTGGCTTGTTGGCGAAAGAAACGGTGAAGATCACCGTCGAGAGCTGGAAGGACGTGAAGGGCGAGATCTTGGTTGGCTTGGTCGAGAAGATCCTTAAGCCCGGTGTGTTTCTCAAATCAGGACCTATAGAAAGCATCTTACAATTTTTTGCATGCACCAGCTTGTGGCCAGATGCTTACCTGCTTGGAGAAGAAGAATTGTTGTTATTTGCACACCCATTCTACACCATCACTATACAGAACAACATCTTGGAAGGTAGGTTCTTTTTGTTAATGGAGTTGAGTTGAGTTGAGTTGAGTTGATCGAGTTTGAGTCCGAGGAAATCACCAATACGTACAAATGTAAGTCGACGGCAGTTCCAACTCCTCGGGCATCTTCGAACTGAACTCCTATGGTTAAGCCCAATGTGGTTCAGACATTTGCTGTTTTGGATGAATGGATTTGTGATGTATCAGGTCTAACTTGTAGTCGGTAGTTGCATTGTCGCAACCTGCAAAGGTTCTCTTTTATGTAAAATGTACGGGCCACTGGGTCCTAGTCGTGATCTGTTGTTAATTTCAGACGTGGCTTTTCTAATATACATCGAATGTGTGAATTGTTGTATTTGTATATTGTTGTATATTTGTGTATCATGTATTGCTAATTGGGACATGAACTTGAATGTGTAGAGAGTATTTGTGTATTTAATTGTATTGGTAGGTAGGTGTGTATTTGTACTGCTATTTCAGACATGTACCTGAATTTGTATTGATGAACTGGCATGTGTATGTTTGTACCTGAATTTGTGAACTGGCATGTGTAATTTCTTTGGCAAGATGAAGTCCCAAGTACCTAAGAAAAGTATTTTTGTGTCTCCTAGTTAATCCACAAATTAGCATTTCTTGAAATATTGCTTTATCTTACAGTTAAGATCTGTTTGATGTTACATTGATATGATTCCTTGGATGTGAGAACTGGTGTCATGTGTGTTTGCTACAAGTACCTCCTCTAACGGCAAATACACATATTTACCGATAGAAAACTCATATATTTGCTCAATCATGCATCATCTAATGGTAAATACACATATCTACCGATAGAAAAACTCATGTTCATGTGTCATGCATCATCTAACGGTTAATACACATATTTACCGATAGAAAACCTCATGTACGTGCTGTGTCATGCATCATCTAATGGTCAATGCACATATTTACCGATAGAAAACACATATATTTGCTCAGTAATGTACATTCTCTAACGGTATATGTGTGTTTTTACCGATAGAATATGTGAGAGGCGAATTACCTTAGTTAGTCTAACGGTTATTTCATGTATTTACCGTTAGAAAAAGGTCCATTATAAGGAAAACCCCACTCGACCATTGCTGAGCTGCTCTTTAATTTGTTCTGTTGTACTCTGTGTCCCTCTGTTTGTGATGAAAGTTCCACGCTCGCAGCTACATTGCTAGGGTGATCAGTGCAAGCTGGAGGGAAGTTGATTGCGCCCCTCTCTTTAAGGTATGCTTAATTGTCGACACTTATCTCTCTCTCCCTCTAGATCTCCCTCCCTCTCTACTTGCAAGCTAGCTGTTTATGTAGTTCCAAGTTTGTAGCTCTAAGCTTGGGAGCTAGGTAGCTGGAAATGCGTCATGTTTTAGGAGCTAACTAGCTTGTATTGTGTAGTTAGCTAGGTTAATTAGTGTTAATTTCGTCAGCCTAGGGTTAAACACATCTGTTGTAAGAGGCTGTACATGTACATATACATAACTTAATCGGGCAGGTTTCATACATGGCTGACTCGTTAAATTTTGTTAATTGTAGATGGACAGGAAATATTGGATGTATGGAATAAAACGTACTACTCTTGAATATTTGGATGGTGTGAATGAGTTTATTAAATTTGCTGAGCAACAAAAGGAGAGGAAGGGAGAGAAAAATATACTCTGTCCTTGTACAGATTGTATGAACTTGAAGAGATTTAGCAACTCTGATCAAATTAAAAGTCATTTGATTCGTCGTGGTTTTAACGCGCGATACACCCGTTGGATATGGCATGGCAAAGATCTTGAGGAAACAAGCACCACTACTACCAATCAGCAGGACTCGGATGTGGATTGCAATAATATCGATGATCATCCGAATTGTGATAATGTTCATTCCGATGTGCACGTAGATGATGATGATGATGATGATGATGACAATCTAGATGAGATGTTACGTGATGTAGAGGAAGATTACAACGAAAACGACTTCTGTGAATTTGAGAAACTGATTGCTGACTCTGAGAAGCCTCTGTTCCCTGGATGTGCAACATTTACAAAACTGTCTTCTGTGCTGAGATTATATAACTTGAAGGCAGGCAACGGTTGGAGTGATAAGAGTTTCACGGCACTATTAGATCTTCTAGCGGACATGCTTCCAGAGGGAAATGAGTTGCCAAGATCTACTTACCAAGCCAAAAAACTGTTGTGTCCTTTGGGAATGGAAATCGAAAGAATACACGCATGCACAAATGATTGTGTGTTGTACCGTAACGAGTACTCCAGTTTGCATGTTTGTCCAAGATGTGGCGCATCGAGGTATACACGTAGGGACCGGATTGACAGTGAACGTCACGAGGTAAAGAAAGGACCTCCGGCAAAAACTGTGTGGTACTTGCCTGTGATACCTAGATTGAAGCGGCTGTTTGCAAATCCAAAAGTCGCGAAGCACTTGCATTGGCATGCTGAAGCCCGGAAACAAGACGGAAAACTGAGACACCTAGCTGATTCTATTCAATGGAGAAACATCAACAGAATATTTGCTGAGTTCGGCGGCGAACTTAGGAATATAAGGTTTGGGCTGAGTACAGATGGTATGAACCCACATGGTAATATGAGCAGTCGGCACAGCACTTGGCCGGTTCTTTTATGCATCTACAATCTTCCTCCTTGGTTATGCATGAAGCGCAAGTACATCATGATGGCGTTACTAATCTCAGGACCCAGACAACCCGGAAATGATATTGACGTGTTTCTAGCGCCTTTAATCGAGGACTTACAGAAATTGTGGAGCGAGGGGGTGCAGGTGTGGGATGCATACAAGAAAGAGAATTTCATCTTGCGGGCCCTGATATTTTGCACCATAAATGATTTTTCGGCCTACGGCAATTTGTCGGGGTATAGTACGAAAGGAGCCAAGGCTTGCCTATTTGCCTAGATGAAACTGAGAGAATGTGGATGCGAAACTGCCGGAAAATAGTGTACATGGGTCATCGCAGGTTTCTTCCGGTGCATCACACGTACCGTAAGAAGAGGAAATCATTTAATGGGAAGCCTGAGAAGGGATCAGCTCCAGTGTTTCTGACCGGTAAGGAGATTTACTCGCGCGTGAAGGACATCAAAGCTGAGTTCGGTAAGCATTCTAAACCTCGAGAAAAAAATGTTTGGAAGAAGAGATCGATTCTCTGGGATCTACCGTACTGGGAGCACTTACAAGTTCGACATTGCATTGACATCATGCATGTAGAGAAAAATGTCTGTGACAGTTTGATTGGTTTGTTGTTGAACATTCTGGATAAGGACTGAGCTTGCACCTTTAGAGAATGGAAAGCGTACATACCTCCCCCCGGCCTGCTATACGTTGTCAAAGAGCGAAAAAACAGAACTCTGTCGGTGCCTACACGGTGTTAAAGTTCCATGTGGGTACTCCGCGAATTTGAAAAAACTTGTGTCCATGAAGGACCTAAGACTAGTTGGCACGAAGTCCCACGACTGTCATGTCCTGATGTCACAAATGCTTCCCATTGCTATCAGAGGCATTCTCCCAGTTAAAGTCAGAGAGACAATCACAAACCTATGTTATTTCTTCAACGCAATATCTCGCAAGGTAAGTACGTGCACTCGTACTATAAGTTCATTACCTCCATTTGTGGAGCTTAATTAGAAGATTTTTTTGATATGAATATTTGGCGCAACTGTGTCCTCGTAGGTAATTGATCCGGATGGACTGGACGCTTTGCAACGCGACGTGGTTACAACTCTTTGTCAGCTTGAGATGTATTTCCTTCCATCCTTTTTTGATGTTATGGTCCATCTGATTGTTCACCTTATCAGAGAAATTAAGTTTTGTGGACCCGTGTGCCTGCGCTACATGTATCCATTTGAGAGATTTATGGGTGTATTGAAGGGATACGTAAGGACTCGTCGTCGACCCGACGGGAGTATCATGGAAGGTTATGCCGCCGAGGAGGTGACTGAATTTTGCACAGATCATATGGCTGGGGTTGACCCAATTGGCGTTCCTTGGTCCCGACACGAGGGTAGGCTTCAGGGCATCGGAACGATTGGATTTAAAGTTATCGTCCCCACTCGTAATGTGTACGCAAAATCACATTTTTGGGCCTTACAACACATGACGGAGGTCGAGCCATACATACACGAGCACAAGGTAATGTTATGGTCACAGAATCGTTCGAAGTCATACGTTTGGGTCAGCAGAGAACATAACAGAAAATTTGCTAAGTAGATCCAAGAAAGAGTCACGCGAGCTGCCGATGGCTCCTTAAGTGAAACTGTAACATGGTTGGCTAGAGGCCCAAGATTCACTGTAGAGACTTGGCAGGGGTACGACATCAATGGGTATTCATTTTACACAAGAGCTCAAGACGCCAAGAGTAGCACGCAATGTAGCTGAGTGACACTGTTTGCTATTTCCGAGGATGCCAGGTCAGTAAGGGCGCTGAACTCATATTACAGTGCTATTGACAAAATATGGGAGCTCGATTACGAATTACTTAAGATTCCCCTGTTTCGATGCCAATGGGTCGAAATCCCTCGAGGTGTTCAAGTTGACAGTTACGGGTTTACTCTCGTCAATCTTGGTAGAATCGGACATCAAGACGATCCATTCATACTTGCAAAGCAAGCCACACAGGTATTCTACATCGTTGACCCGGCCAATCCAAACTTGCATGTTGTCCTCCACAGCAAGAGACGTATTGTTGGGGTCGAAGATGTTGTCGACGAAGAGGAGTATAACCAATTCGATGAAATACCTCCATTTTTAGAGGACATTCAATCTATCCCTACTGAAGATATCGACGAAACAACATATCTGCGAGATGACCACGAAGAAGGATTATGGGTTGAGAACCATTGATGATTAATTTCTATTTCAGGGATAAATGCCAAGCAAACAGCCCACAAGTTCTGCAGCAAGGTGAGGAACTTATCATTAATACATCAGGCAGTACATTTTTCTTTAGAACTTAATGATAAGCTAGTTCACAGCATTAATATATCTCAATTTTACTCCACAGCATGAGTTCTAACATTTACAGTACCTTTATCCTGTAAATACTTAATTCTTCCCTTCAAATAGCACTTGCAAAAATCTCATTGCAGCCTCTTGCTTCTTCAAATTAAGCTCTCTAACAATCAATTTTTCTGACGGTATTTTGTTATTTCTACCGATAAAAAAGGACATCCACTACTTTAATGTGTCTCAGGCACTTCAAAAGTTTACTTATTCTATCAGTATTATTATATTTTACCGTTAGAATAAATTCGTTAGTTCACGGTATTTTGTTGTCTGACGGTTTTTTGTTGTTTGTACCGATAGAAAAATACACTGGCGCTTTGAATTCCCAACCGTGTCGCCATGCGTCGCCTTGGAAATTCTATAAGTACCCCGCCATGCGTCGCGGTATTTTGTTGTTTTTCTAATTCTCGAACGCTTCGACTCCTCATCTTCTTTTTCACAATGGCAACCTCCATGGGATCGTCAGCCACGCCCTCCCCGGTAAGAACTCTAAATCTCCTGGGTTTACCCCTGTATTGTAATCCATGTTCAGTACATTCTTGACCTGTTGATTTGCACAGGGAATGGGAGCCGTGGAAGACACTGGCAAAGTGAAGGCCGACCTGAGGGCCCTCTAGGAGGAGCACAAGTTCCTTACTGACAAGCACACTCAGCTACGGTTTGACCTTGACGATCTCTTCCAGCGCATTCAGCGCATGAAGACGGATGGTGACAATGCTAGGGCGAGGGCGAGGCGTCTTCGCGAGGAGAAGAAAGCCGCGGATATGACCATCGCTGGCTACGGTTTGACTATGAAGGATACCATAGCGAAGCTGAGGGAGGTCGCAGGCCTTCTCGACGCAGTAGTAGTTGATCCTAGGGACAACTTGTCGCTAGAGGAGTCCTACGTCCTGGCTGCAAGTCAAACTGACTCTATTCTACATGCAGCCAGGGCTAAGACCACCCCTTGACCTAGCATTTTGGGTTTTATTTTTTTTATAAGTGATAAAACAACAATGAATGAACAATTTCTTTTTATGTCAATTTTCTAATTTTTCGGCTATCTTCCCTCTTTCTTTATCATTCTGCAGCTTTCAAGCACGGTCTGTTTGATGTTAAATTGTGTGTACCTTTTCATTTTCTGACGGTATTTTGTTGTTTTTACCGATAGAAAAATGGAACCCAATACTATAATCTCAGGAACTTAATTAAAAATTTTTTCTGGGGAAAATTGGTCTCACGGGATTTTATTGTTTATACCGATAGAAAAAAGGAATCCACTACTTCAAATATTTTTCCGGGGAATTTACTTGTTTTATCGGTAGTATTTTGTTTTATCGATAGAAATGGACATAATTCTATCGGTATTATTTTGTTGTACCGATAGAAAAGGTCATCCACTACGTTATTACTCGTACACGGCCCTTGAGTTTCCCTCCAGTCGAACAGTTCCAACTTAGAGCACTGCGTCTCTTCGAGAGCGAAGAAAACCACAACCTCCGCCGTGACCACTCACTTCCTCTCTTCCACACGACGATCGCCGGCTGGACACTGGTTCGCCACTGCCACTGATTCTTATTTTCGTCCTTCGCCGGCCGCCGCTGCGTTCTACACCGCCTCTCCATCACCACAACTGATCGCCGTAAATACCCTAATTCGTCGTTCTATTTCCAGCATCTTCCTTATTTGATCCTAGTGTTTTGTACGTACTAATTCTTTGAGTTTTGCAATTACACTAGGGTTCCCTATTGTGTTGGATTATGTACATTCCGCAGGCAATGTTGATTTAAATTAGGGTTGACATAATATGTTCCAGTGCTGTAATGAACCTATTTTGAGATTTTAACTTATCTATACTGCTGTATGTGTGATCAATTGTATGCAACTGCCATGTAATGCACATTATATGTTGGAGTTGTTCTTACACATATTCTATCGGTATCTCCTGTATTTGCCGATAGAAACAATTTGTTTGCTCTATCGGCAGCTCTTGTGTTTACCGATAGAAAATATTTCTGAACAAGTATTATAACTTTGGATCTGGACATGAGGCATGCAATGTACTGGTTTGGTTGGGAATTTTTACTCACTTGGTATGAATATATGGCAATGTGGATGGGTTTTCGATGTATATGTTTCAAATGCATATACATATATGACTTTTCCCAAACTAATAGATGTGATGAAGTCCTGATGACTTGCATACAGGTAATGCTAAAGATAACCAAGAGAGGGTGCTATAGACCATATTATTCCTTTTTTGGTTGTGACCTACTTTCTGTGCAACTTCAATATCTTTATATTCCATTAGCACTAGGTTTGTCAGATTATGCACAGTGGCACTTAGATACTTGTGTGCATATTTACGTGTGAAATAATAATGCTGGCCCATGAATATTAGTATAGAAAATCATGGAGAATGTTATGTGATGACAGTGTTATGTTCTATCGGTATCTCACGTGTTTGCCGATAGCAAAATTGCTATGTTCTATCGGCAGATCATGTGTTTACCGATAGAAAATATTTCTGAACAATTCAGGAAGTAATTTATGCATGTATTTCTTTTAGTATTATTTTCTTCGGACATCCCTTTTGCAACCCTAATTAGTCTCCAGTCCTGGGCTGAGTTCTGGAACTCCAAGAAGAATTAACTGCCATATGTTGCCTGCTTCCTATATGAAAATGTGGAGACGAAAACGCTGAGAAATAGAATCTTATCTTGTATTGCATGGTAGCTTTTGTGTTTACCGATGGAAAAAATATTTAAAATAGGTCCTTTTTCTTTGTAAAATGATTTGGTTTGTGTTTCCATTAAATTTTTGGTGGTTTGTTGATGGTTTTGTAGGGAAAGACATGTCATCGTTTTCATCGGATGGTACTAGTGGTTCGACTAGGGCTAACCCCAACGTAACTGAAGATGCAGCTGTTACATCCCAGTGCAAGAGGGTGGGGCGAGGCGCGACGGCGTTGGGCCGTTTGGCCAAACGTACGAATCTTTCTTGTGAGTTCAACCAATTTGAGAGGCCGATTGGAAAGAATGCTGGGAAGTACGCGGCCTACGTTGGGCTGTTGGCGAAAGAAAGGGTGAAGATCACCGTCCAGAGCTGGAAGGATGTGACGGCGGACGAGAGGGATAGGTTGTAGGTGGAAGTGAAGGTTAAATTAACTGAAATCGCTGAACTCTTTCGTAATCACGTTCTCTTGGCTTATACTAAAGTTTAACTAACTCGTGATTAATTGTATGCATTTTTTGAAAACAGGCTAAGTGGAACATCCCCGACGATACACCTAGGACGGCCTGCTTGAAGGACATGAACGGAACATGGAAAACCTTTAAGAGCTGGCTCGTCAGTAACTTCCTCGCTGCGGGGAAATCTCGTTGCGAGAAGTACCCCTTCATATCGGAGGAGATATGGGAGGAATTCACCAAGCAAAAGGGGACTGAGAAGTTCAAGGCCCTTAGCGAGAAGAATAGGGCGATCCAGAAGAGGAACGACCACCCCTATCGGCTCGGATCCCGGGGCTATGCGGGGAAGGAGGAGCAGTGGAAGAAGGAAGATGAGCAAAATCCTGTCATCGACACCCCTGAGTTGCCGCTCTTCGAGATCCGAGATGAGAGGTGCAAGCGATGGTGGAGGGGGAGGGGGTCCGTGTCACCACGGGATCTGTGCAGAGATTGAGATTCAACCAGACCTATCTTGTCAAGAATACCCTGTTAGAATTCTGGAAACCAGAGAGAAAGTGCTGAAGTCAAGAACCCTTCGATTCTGCAGAGTCCAGTGGAACAATCACTCAGAGGAGGAGTCAACTTGGGAAAAAGAAGAAGATCTCCGACAAGAATTTCCCTTCCTATTTTCCGACCTGCCCTAATCTCGAGGACGAGATTGTTTCTAAGGTGGGTAGATTTGTAACACCCCTGTTTTTGCCAAACCGTAAATTAGCCAAAATCCACATCTTGACCCCAAACCCTAATCTGCTTCAGCCATTCCCTTCTAAATGTTGTTCAGAACATTTTTCTCTTCGGGATCATCCCCAAAATCTCATCCTAAAGCCGAGTTTCAAGCCTTGCCATTTTAAAACCCTAATTACCCTATTTTACCCTAAACTGTTTTCCCCAATTTTGTCGAAACCCTTCAGATCTTGCCTGATCTTACCAAACTTTGGCCAGATAAGTTCTAATAATCTTTTGCAACTTAGCTGCGAAATCAGATTTCAGATCGGACCCTCAGATCTCCAAATTTGCAAACAGGCCCAAGTCCTATTCAAATTTTCCTCACAGAACAGTCCCTGGAGCAAGTTTCAGAATTACAGAACAGCCCAAATATTCTTTTCAAGTCCATTCGACCAGCGCCTGGTCGTTGCTTACGACCAGTGCGAGTCACCGTTGCCGTGCCGTGGATTTCGCCGTGCTTGCTCGCCGCCGGCCACCGCTTCTTGTCGCCTGCGTTGTGAACAACTGTGCCACCCCGTGCGCACGTGCCAGCACAGTGCGTCGCCTTGCCCAGCGGATAAACGGCCGTGCTCCAGCAGCGTTTTCGCGCGCGTGCCCGTTGCCGTGGCATTTGCATGGCGTTACGTGTCATTGCCGGAGCTACGCTGTCGCCTCCGCATCTGCGCCGTTCCAGGTGAAGTTCCAATGCAACTGGCAAAGCTGCAGCACCGCCTGAGCGCGATCACGTCGCCGTCGCCGTCGTTGCGCCTGCGCCCGACAAACTTCTCCCCGGCGCAAGCAACCGCTGTCGTATTTTCCCTCGCAAGCTCCGTCCCCGTGCCTATTTAAACCCCCTCAGTGCTGTGAAGAAGCACAACCTCAGGACTTAGCCAAATTTCCAGTTTCTCGCCGTTTTCGCTTTCTTCTCCGGCGAGCCAGTGAGTGAGCTCACGGTGCCAGCCCATTTCACAGCCCCTTTCTCCAATCCAGGTTCACCAGTGAGTTCCCCTCGTTCCCCTCTCTGTGTCATAGCAGCCAATTGCACCAGATCGATCCCTAACGCCGGCGATCGCCGGATTCCCGATTTGCCCTGTTCCCCCAATGCCGTTCGATTCACCCCAAATTAACCCTCGATTCTGTAGAAGGAATTAATCAGTAAGCTTAGTAGAGCAAGCCTGTAGAATCAAAATCCCCAATTGCGCTCAAATCGAAGAAACCCCAAACTGGAACCTCAGCCGTTCGCCGGACCTCGTCGCCGAGCCCCTCCGGCCAATCTCCAATGAAATTAACCCCTCCAGTAGCCTTGTTGTGCCCTAGAGATCATTCTCAAGCTTGGAATTGAGCTCATTCGCCCTGTATCAAAAATTCCCGAGCTCCAGTATCATCTTCTCCAGCGCCGGTCGCCGGAATTCTTTCCCGGCCGATCTAGCCCCTGAAACCTTGTCCCTTAGCTTCACCTCACCTCCCTGAGTAATTTCTTCCACTAGCTCGACACCTGGATCTGCCTAGATTGTGAGTTATGCCTATGCCAAGATCACTGTCCAGTAGCTCAGTTCATGTCCAGGCCACCGTGCTTTCTCGCCGGATTTGGCCACCCTCCGGCCACTTTCAGCTTTTGTCCCTGTTGAGTGTCTTATTCCTGTTAGTAATGCCTACCTCCCAGACAAAGTGTTACATCAATTGGAGCCCTGGATCAAAAGTTAAGCCATGCCCTAGTTTCTGGCCATGTCCAGCACTATGTCAGTGCATGTCAGCCACTGGCATTAGCCTTGTTTGACCCCTTCTGGTTGAGCAATTGAAATGCCACCTTGTCCCCTAGATTCCTGGAGTTGTGTTCTACATCTTTCTCTACTATCACTTCTCCAGAAAACCATCCTAAGATCAGTTTATAGCTATGCCAAAGCCATGAACTGAATGTCGACCCTTCGACGTTCAATCCTTTTTAGCCGTTTCTTTGACCAGAGCCCTTGTGACCTTGCCCTAACCTTTTCCCCTGCATGCATGACTTATTTACTTAATAATTTCTATGGAAACTATTTTCTGTATGCTTATGGTATGTGTTTGTGTGTTGATTGATTACCGCAGAGTCAGAAGCGGAAGGAGCGGAAGAAGTCTTTGAAGATCCGTCTGAGTATTTAGACCCAACATCGCAAGGCAAGCCTCATTCCTTTGATCATGTCTCACCCAATATTTTCTTATGAAATATATTCACTGTTTCTTACCATGCATGCTTAATTGAAATACAATTTATGTTTGAATGACATGAGTAGATATTACCTAATGGATCATGAAACCCTTTTTGTTATTGAACCTTCGTATATATATGCTTTTGTCACCCTAGGACTCATATACTGAATATTCACATTAAACTTGAAATGGTCAAATACATGAGAAGTTATAATGAAAACCGTTTTGTCAAGAAAACTGATAAAAGGGATCAGTAGTGAGGATTGGTTTGTATGGAGAGGGTGCGGTGCGCACCAGGGAATGTGAATGTTCCTCACTATTGGTTCATAAGGACCAGAACCTTGTGCTGTGTCTCTATACGAATTGTAAACGTACCAACCACTTGCCTAGTATGGGACAGGCACAACTCAGTAGCTTTTTGGTATTAGCAGTTCCCTGCATGGTTTGACAATCTGGTTTCTCGCGTGGAAACTGCAAGGCCAAGGTTCGGCCACGAGTGATGTGAGTTCAGAAAAATGATGAGAGGAAAAGGCGTAAAAGAAGGAAGGCGCCCTAGACCTGATTAAGCCGTGAGTGGCTGTAATCTTAAATGGTCGTATGTCTCGCGTGGACATAGACCAAGGCTATGTGTCCTGCGGGAACATAGACCAGAGAGGCTAGGAAGTAAGGCAGTGGGGAAGACCCACAACGGTACTTGAGACTTAATTGTCTATTTACCGGGCGGGGATACTGTTAATACTGGATTGTAAAGCGTTGTGTGATCTCGGCCTTGTCACATGTGTATAAGTCACATGAAGCTGATCCGACTTGAAAGCCGAGTGAACCAGTGGATTTAAAAAGAGGTACACCTTTACAAAGTGTAAAAGAAGTATCAGATACTCTGTACTCCCAGGTTCAGGAGTCTTTTCGTAGTGGATGTTATCCATGGGTTATAGCACAAGTAATGTTTTGGAATGTTTTCATAATGCGGTTAACAAAAGTAGTGACTCATGGGAGACCACTACATCTAATGTTTTATTGAAAACCTGTTTAATGTTTAAAGTATCATTTTCATGATAAAGTACTGTTTTACTAAACAAATGACTTGGAAATTTATATATCTCTATCCATATGAAACTAAAACCCCTGAATCATATGTTTCACCCTCATATAAGTACAATTACAATAATCCCTGGAATGAGTGTTGCTGAGCACCAAGTGCTCACCCTTGCATTTATATCCAACTGTAGAAGAGGGATTCGAGGATCCCGATTCCTTCAGTTATGAGTTTCCAACGGAAGATGGAAGTGTCCCGGACGAGCCCACTTTCTAGAAGGATTGCGCACCAAGTCAAGTCAGATGTGGGAGGAGCCACTCCAACCCCGCTGCAGATGGAAGTCAAGCTGTTCGTCGTCGCTTTGTGTTTTATGTTGTGTGTTCGGTACTTGGATGCCGATTCTGGTTCTGATAAACTAGTTATTTTCTTAGCAACTCTATTTAGCGCCATTTTTGGTGCTTTGGCTATGTAATATTGGCCATGCTGGCCTGCTACTTGTTTAATGTTATTACTATGCTTGTGTGGTTTAGAGCTCATGTGTCATCCTGCTGTGTGTAACTTACCTGGGCGGTTACCAAGGTGATCCTCAAATGGGGGTCTCACATCCGTCAGAAAGCGGACTATGGTTCACGAACAGCCGACCAGAGAAAGCTAGTGAGTTAGACTCCCTTCCCGTTCTGAGCGCAGAACAAAAGAAACAAGCCTAAGCTATTCTTCACCTAGTCCAGCAAGGCTTGATCGCGCGTGATATCATACACGACTTCGTGAAGAATAGGATAAGCCCCCTGCGAGAAAGGGCACATCCAGCTTGGGAAGTGAAGTCCATGGCGGATAGTACCCTGGACTATAATAACGGTATGTCCTTTAATCAACAGAACAGACATTTTTACTGATTAAAAGACATTGCATTTGTTAACATGCTTGTTTGTAATACAGCGCTATCCTTGTCCGAGATCAAGAAACGGACAAACTATCTCCTTCAGGCGTATAACGCCGCTGTGGAGGGAGTTAAAGGATCGCCTCACCCCCAGAGCTTGATCAACGTCGGTGACGATCTTAAGCAAGAACGCCGAAAGGTATAATTCCTTCAAACAAGCTCTATTAGAAACCATCCATTTGTCTCGTATTACCAAAAACATGTTGAATAATACAGCTTCTGGGAAAATTTGCCGAGGCAATGCGTCCAAGTGAAGACGTTGGTCCTTCTGGAAGATCGACTGCGAAGAGGGTGAGAAGGACCCCTTCAAAGCATGAGGCGAAGGAGTCTGCTCCCAAAAAACCCAAGAAGATCCTGGGAGAAACTTCTTCGTGAAAGAAAAACGTTACCGCGAAAAGGACTGCGGTAATATTTTTGATACCTCCTGTAACCCCAAGTACAGGCGGAAATTACTTCTTTGTCGTACAGGGCGAAGGAAGACAACGTTCCTCTCGTTCGTCGCAAGAGAAAAACCATTGACCTCCTGGGAACAAGCGTCCCAGAGAGGTCATCTTCCCTTCTGGTCGACGGAATCTTGTCCCTGACCGCAGGGACACAAACGGCTATAGTGGGCCTCGTGACCACTGACAATCCTGTGGTTTCGGGTGGAACCCTGGTTCCTGAGGCTCATGAAGCCCCAGGACTTGCAACACCTCCTCTACTGATAGAGGATGCGACTGTGGTAAGAATCCTCACAATCTTGCATGTTTTCATTCCCCTGTGCACACCCATTGAATTGTGTTCATACAGAGAGAAGAGGATACTGTCCTTTTTAAGAGAAGGAAAACGAGGACAGAAGAAGACTCTTCCCCTAGAGCAGCCATCAAGCTTCTTTCTCTCTGGGGCACATCATCGAAACCCAAACCATGGGTGAGGTTTCGAATAAAGTAAGAACTTTTCCTATTGCCATCTAAATATGACTGATGGGAGGCATCTTCACCTTACAATGTGTTTGTCTGTCTGTTGGCACAAGGATACTGCACCCAGTACCCCGGCGACCTCGACAAGTCATGGTACACCCATTGCAGAGGTCGCGGGAGAGCCAAGTCCGATCCCATGGCCGAAGAGGTTCTTCGGGCCATCGTGGATGGAATGGCAGAGGAAATCCGATCCCAAGGGACGGAAACCGAAGTCCCGGTCATGGAGGGCGAACAACAGGAAAAATCATCTGCTGCCCCTACCGCGGACAAAGCAAGTCCTGAGGTTAGACCTCACACTGGTGTTGAGAGCGAATCGATCAGCGATTACATAGAGGTATGAACAACTCTTCTTTTTTATTTTCCAATCCACAAAAAATTCAGGAACATTCAAGTCGCAAGAGCAATTTCTTATCGTGTTCTAGGACTTGACTCGGGTGGCGACCAAGTCAACAGCTATAGCAAAGCATATTGAGGTCACGCAACCGAAGATCAGCTGGCTACAACAGTGAGTATAGTGCTCTTTATTCATGTTAACTTGAATCCGTATTTAAGCGTAACTGATCATTCTTCTTGCTACAGAGAACATGCCTTTCTGAACAAGAGCATGGCTGATCAAGAGAATCAAGAAGAAACTGCAGCTGCGAGATACTCTTCTCTTGAGAAGGAACTTCGTGAAGCGCAGTCAAAGCTTTCTTGTAAGTGTACTTCCGACCAGAAGAAATCTTCTCATCATATGAACTTCATTTATAGTAAATGTTTACTGTGTTCATACAACACAAGAAGATCAAATAAGTCGTCTTTCAGAAAAGAAAACAAACCTTCAGGCGACCATCGAGTTACAAAGCTCGAGAATTGATACCGCTAGTCTGGAGAATGAAGGTCTAAACGAGACAATCTCCTCTTGTAGCGGTACTCAATCGAGCATCTTCGAAAAGCTGAAGATGGTGGCTACTCTGCTAAAAGCAGACGTGATCGAGTCGCAAAAGGACAATTTAAGTCTTAGCGAGTTAGCCACACTGGTCGCTGCCCAAGACGAATCACTCCTCAAGTATCTTCTTGAAGATACCAAACGGCAGGAAGAGGTACTGAGGTCAAATGTCAGATCTGTAGCCTCTGCCATTCTCTGCAGATTACGATTCCACCACGGCCCAAATTTGAATCTGAAGCCGGTGGTAGGAAACACAGAGATCGAGAGTGATCAATTTGAAGCCATCTCTGAAGAAGTCAAGCGATCTACTGAAAGAGTTAGTCCTTGTTTGATTTCTGGTAATGATTTTTCTTAGTAATTATACCTGTGAAATTACATTTATAACATGCAAATGCGTGCCTTAAATTTTTGGAAAAGAGTGATACTTTATTCGTCTCACAGTATGACCATATCCTCTTAGCCCCTCCAGAGATCATAAATACTGAAGGTCTAGTATTATAATTTCTGGAAGAGTATGGGTATTATGAATACCCAAGAAATGCTTTAACTTAGATATAATCATCCGATCGAACCGATACTGACCTCAATACAACATCCGACCTTATTACAAACTGGCAGCCACTCGAATGATCAGGAACATGTCAGTAAGTCCCGTGTGCTTTGAGAAACGGCTTATTGAGGGATGTCTTATCTGGATGCGACCATGAGATCAGGCAATGAATCTGGTTAAGATATTTGTAGCAAGATGATCATCGGCGATCAGCCCCCGAGCTAGGCTCGGTATAAGTATGGCAAAAGAAAACGGACATAACATGAGGCGAAGAAGAGTACTCACGAAGTTTTTGTTAAACCATGCTAATTGAACAGGAAAAAATATTGGGAAACTTACACGTAAAACTTGCGCAGTTGATCAATGTTCCAAGTATTGGCTAAGATTCTACCGTCCTCCATTGCTAACCGAGCCAATCCTGATCGCGGTACTGAAACAACAACGTAAGGGCCTTCCCACTGAGGAAAGAACTTATTGCGGCTAGACTGGTTTTGTATTTTTCGTAAAACCAGATCACCCACGTGAAGACTACGCGGCCTCACCCTTCTGCTGTGATATTTTCGTAAAGCCTGCAAATATACCGCTGACCATATCAACGCTCGATCACGCTTTTCTTTGAGGATGGTTAAATCATGAGTACGTTGTTCGATCTGATCAATCTGGTCGAATTGATCTGTTCGGACAGAACCAATACGGATTTCCATAGGTAACACCGCTTCGGCACCGTATACCAACTGGAAAGGTGTCTCACCAGTGGCTCGACTACAGCTAGTGTTTAGTGCCCATAGAACGGAGTAGAGTTCATCCACCCAAGCCCCCGAGCGAATCTTAAGGCGATCAAAAACACATTTCTTGATGCCTTGTAATATCTGCCCATTGGCGCGTTCGACAGCACCATTGCTCTATGGATGAGCTATAGAAGCAAAGCACACCTTGGTTCCAATATTATCGCAATAGTCCAGAAAGAGGCCGCTAGCGAATTGGGAACCATGGTCAGTGATGAGACGATTTGGAACACCAAATCGAGTAACGATGTTCCTATGAAAGAACTTCTGTGCCGCAGCAGCGGTGACATTACGGCCTGGCTCAGCCTCAATCCACTTTGTGAACATGTTAATGGCTACGAACAAATATTTGTAACCATTAACGTCCTATGGCATAGGTCCCACAATATCCATCCCCCAGACCGCGAAGGGCCACGCTAATGGGATAGTTTGCAAGGCGTATGCGGGTTGATGAACCTGTCTGGCATGAAATTGACACTGGGGGCATGTCTTGACCAAATTCTTTGCATCATCGAGTGCCGAAGGCCAGAAAAAACCCTGTCGGAAAGCTTTTCCGACCAGTGTGTGAAATGATGAGTGCGCGCCACACACACCATCATGGATCTCTTTTAAGAGGGATTTACCTTCCTCTTCAGAAATACAACGCATAAATACTCCTTGAGTACCTTTCCTATATATAACCCCTTCTATAAGTTTGTATATCCGCGCTTTTCGAATCAACCGATCGCTTTCGGTTCCGTCCTTGGGCAAGGTCCCATCTTCGAGATAGACCCTCAATGGATGAGTCCAATCCCCTTCTTGTCCAAAGTTGGTAACAAAGACTGTTACCTGGTCATCTTCGACTGTAGTCATATTTGAAGGATGCTTTAAGAGTTTGACGAACACCCCTGCCGGAGCAGATGTACGTGAGGACCCAATTTTAGATAATTGGTCTGCGAGAATATTGTCCTTTCGTAAGATATATTGGACTTCAAAATGACTAAAGTGTTTTTCCAATCTCCTCACCGCCCCCAGATAATGAGTCATTGTCTCATCGGAGGTGCTATACTCTTTGTTTACCTGGTTTACAACTAACTGTGAGTCTCCCCTCACTACTAATCGACGAACTCCGAGGAATTTTGCTGCCCGGAGCCCTGCAATAAGACCTTCATACTCTGCTGCGTTGTTAGTCGCAACAAAATGTAATTGAATGACATACTTGAGTTGATCACCTTGAGGCGTGACAAAGATGTTGCATCTAGGCCTTCATGCCTAACCCTAATTTTGATGATTAATGAAAACAGAGTGTTTAGGACTAACTGTACTTTTTGAGATTGATTAATACAGGGCTCCGTTGGGAAGATTGTCGAGATGAACAAAACGAACCCAACGCAAAAGACGTAAAAGCACAAGTCGCAAAAATGAAGACAAGACGCAAATGTGAAAAAGGAAAAAACCTAAGGTAATCCGTATTTTATTTTTACCGATCTAGACGTTTGGAGATGATCGGTTAGGAAAATTGTTTTTAGTTTTAACCGTACTATAAAGAGGGGTGGCGAAATTCATCTCTTTATCTCCAACATAAACCGAGAAACTTAGGTCATTGCATTGCATCTTTTTGATTGGATTTGGTTTGATCTTAATTTGAAAAATCTGGTTTTTCAGTTCAGTTTTTGATAGTAGAAGAGTTTTTCGATTTTCTAGAAAGATCTAGGTAGATCTGGTTTTTTCTTCTGTTGACAAAAATGTAGCCCTTGAAATTATATTTCAAACGAGCTATTAAACACCTCTTTTCGATTTCTGGATTTAAAGTTATAGCCGTTTTTGTTCAAACTAACTATCAGTTTGCTGAACTGACTGTCAGTTTGAATGTCAGTTTGTGTTAACTGAAAATTATCCAGAGAGGGTGTATTTTGTGCTCAAATTTTTTGTACTAAACTGACTGTCAGTTTGTCCATACTGACTGTCAGTTGGGGTTTCGACCACTGTGTTTTTAACTGAGTTTCTATTTGTTTTTGGTCGAGTATGTGGTCGAACTGACTGTCAGTTTGTATAACTGACTGTCAGTTGTGGGTTTCAACTTTCCTTAAACGACCACGAACGGCTAGCAAATTTTCATCCGTAAATTTTGTCGGCCGTTGTGCACTAAACTGACTGTCAGTTAGGCAAACTGACTGTCAGTTTGAGTTGCTGATTTTCAGTCCTAGCTCCAACGATTCATTTGTTTCTTGAGGCTATAAATAGGGGCTTTGGGCATGTATTTGATACAACAAGTAGTAGCATTCTCTTATACACTCTTGAGCTTTAGTTTTTCACTTAAAATCTTGATCTTTTGATCAAGTTGAGTGTTTTCGATCCACCGAGAGTTTCAGTTCTTTTGCATTTGCATTCACTTAGCTTCTCGGTGCGTGTTTGGAGGTCTAGAGAAGACCTCGCTGCCTGTTACTCTTGGTGAGCGCCCTCACCTAGACGGTTCGGAGACTTGGCCGTTGACCTCTCCATATTGGAGATTGTCAGAGAGGCTCGGTAAGTTTGTACAAGGCATTGGTGCTCGCCTTTCCGGAGTGGACAAGGAGCAACCGTTAGTAGATAATACTCTTCGTGAGTATTGAGGCAAAACTCAAGTGACTTGAGTGCTTCAACGAGGACTAATGAAGACTGGGCGAGTCTCCAATACCTCGGTAAAAATTACTGTGTTCGTTCTCTTCTCCTCTTGCTCATTTTATTATTTGTTCTTACTTTGCAAATATTTGTTTAAGTTTAAAGTCTTTAAAAGCCTCCTATTCACCCCCTCTAGTCGGCATCCTTGATCCAACATAAGACAACTCCAGCCCCCGAGTGTTGGAAACTTCGAGAACCATCAAAATACATCGTCCAAAAGCCGGTACACGACAAGTCTTCGGTTTCTTGCCTTGGAGGGTCAAGGTTAGTCCATTCGACCATAAAATCGGCAAGGATCTGAGACTTGACCGCAGTACGAGGGGTGAAATGGATGTCAAATGCTCCAAGTTCCACAGTCCACTTTGCAATTCGACCAGATTTCTCTAGGTTTCGGATAATATCTCCCAAGGAGAAGGACGAGGGCACTGTAATTTTATGTGCCTGAAAGTAATGTCGTAGCTTGCGGGAAGCCATCAGTAGCGCGTAAAATATCTTCTGGACCTTAGGGTAACGCTCCTTAGAACCATGAAGTACCTCGCTTACGTAATAGACGGGTTGTTACACATGCACCCTCTCTTATTGCGATCAGAACAGCGCTGACCACATGAGGTGTGGCTGCCAAATAAAGAAGTAGTTGTTCCCCTACGACCGGGGAAACCAATACAGGCGGACTAGATAAGTATGCTTTAACCTCCTAGAATGCTTTCTCGGCGTCATCTGACCAGGCAAAACCATGGTGTTTGCGGAGAGCCTTGAAGAAGGGTAATCCCCTATCGCCTAGTCGCGATATAGATCGACTTAAAGCCGCCACGCGACCTGCTAGGCACTGGACATCCTTCATGGTCGAAAGAGACCTCATTTGCTCGATGACCATGATTTTCTCGGGATTAACCTCTATTCCTCTAAAACAAACAAGAAAACCCAACAGTTTACCAGATGAAATCTCGGAAGAACACTTTTCTGGGTTTAATTTTATTCCAAATCGGTTTAAATTACAAAAGATTTCAGTAAGATCATCTAAATGAGTCAAGCTTTTCAAGTTTTTTACAACCAAATCGTCTACGTAAGCTTCAAGATTACGCTCCATCTGGGAAGAAAAGGTCTTTTGCATCAAGCGCTGGTACGTGGAACCGGCGTTCTTGAGTCCAAATGGCATTCTGATGTAGCAGTAGGTGCCAAATGGCGTAATGAAGGCAGTCTTCTCTTCATCTTCTTCTGTCATGCTAATTTGATGATATCCTGAGTAAGCATCCAGAAAACTCATCAGTTCGCAACCCGCAGTTGAATCGACCAACTGATCGATGCGGGGAAGGGAAAAATCATCCTTCGGGTAGACACTGTTTAGGCTGGTGTAATCGATGCACATGCGCCACTTACCATTTGACTTATGGATCATGACCGGATCTGCAAGCCATTCCAGATGTTCGACTTCTCGAATGAACCCGGCTGCTTGGAGCTTGCTTAACTCCGCGCGGATAGCTTCTTGCCGATCAACAGCAAAGCGTCTAAGCTTCTGCTTTATTAGTCGCTGTCCAGGTCGAATTGCTAACCTGTGCTCAATTACCTCCCTTGGGACACCGGGTGATGCGCCAACGGATGCCGATCTTCTGGTGAGAGGGTACATTTCGTTGGGTGGAATGTGACCTAGGCGAAGCGCCTACCAATCCAGACAGGCATGGACGCCGGAAATCGTCAAACCACGATCACAATTTGTTATCAACCGTGCCAAACACGGCTGACCTGACCACGAAGGTCAATTCCTGCGATGCAACCAAAAAAACACAGCAAGAGCAAGATAAAAGCAACTAAATTTGCTGGACTTAGATTAAGCTCACACAATTTGGGGTTCTGAGCTCGTTCCTGATGATCTAGCTGATACAAAAGGAATCGAGGAAGTTTCACATGCGTAGTGGATAACTAAACAAAACAAAACCCGAGTAAGAAGAAGGGTAGCGGCGGCCATAAATAGAGCGGTGGTGAAAAGGATCTAGAATATCGACTAGAAGGGGGGTGAATATGCGATTTTAGCAAATTACAATAAATCAAACAATTTGAAGTAAATGAGAGCAAATTAAATAACACACGATGAACAAAGAGCAATTTCAACCCAAGGATATATCCCGTGGTCTCGGTGATTTGCTGATCACCCATAATCCACGTTGAGGCAAACTCAAATCTCTAACCGCTCCTCTATCTAGTCAACCTTCTCTCGAGAAGTGACCTAGATCTTGAGCCGGACTAGTGTGATGAGTTATCCAAACCTCGATTTCACTAAGGATGCACTTTACCGCTCCGGCAAGGCGTGCTCAACCTTTCACAAGACGTTTTGAAGCTTCTTCACAATCTTCCTTGAAGAGCTCTTCAAAACCTTTCTCCTAGCCGTCTAGGAGCCGGCAAACTCCAAGAGTAACAAGCCGGTGATGATCACTTTGCCTTCTTCTAGTGCCACACGATTGATTCAATGATCTAAATGCAATGCACTAGAAGATCTCAAATGCACACTCTCACAAATTTGAGAATTTGAACCCTAGAGTGTATGAAACTAGCTTAGGCTCTCAAGGATGATGACAATGCTCAAGATTATACCAAAAGTTCTGAATAGGGCCGTGCATGGGAGTATATATACCCCCCACAATTAATATAGCCGTTACAGGCCGTTGGGAGAAAAAGATCACCTGGCGGTCAGACCGCAGGCACAAGCTCGGTTAGACCGCCGCAATTGCAACAGCATTAAACAGGCGCAATAAATGCTCAACTGCCCTTGTCAAGCACACATACGGTCAGACCGGAGTATATTTCGGTCAGACCGTGAAACTGTCCAGAGGCGACATAGTTTCTGGACACCTTATACGATCAGGACGATATATACGGACAGACCAGCCAAACGGTCAGACCGCAGTTCAAAAACACGGTCAGACCGATTTCGCGGTCAGACCGGTCTAACAAACGGTCAGACCGTAATAGCTCAAAATACCAGAAGGATAAAACAAGAGGTTCCAGGAGTCTGACCTTGGTCTCTACTACGGACAGACCGGCCAATCGGTCAGACCGTAGTTTACAACTCGGTCAGACCGATTTCTCGGTCAGACCGGCCTAACAAACGGTCAGACCGACTGAGACAGAAATGAGCTGAAATAAGCATTCTCAAAGGATGTGACCTTCTAGTATGCAATGCAAGTTGATTTTATGATTTGTGGCACATAGATGAAGTATTTTGTGATACACCACATGCTCCTCTTAATAGTACGGCAACTATCCTAAAATCCGGTCAAAATTCTTCTCTAATCACCTTACACCGGTAAAAAGGAAAAGACCCTATTCCGTACCTTTGCCTTTTTTGATCAATGCGTCCTTTCTTCGCCTTTCATTAACCTGTCTTTTAAGAATCTTCTTGACACAACTAGACAGGTAACGTTAGTATAGCATTTGTAGTTGTCATTAATTATTAAAACATCCTATAGGGGCCTAGAAGCTACAGGTGGCCAGAGGAGGGGCGCCAGCCACGATGGTACCTACACACACGCAACCCTAGGAATACATGGGCTTTTAGCCCAAAGAAGAGGTGACGCAGCACCTGGTAGTTTCTGTCCCGTGGTGTATTTTGGTGATTCCCGATGTTCCTAGCAAAATCTGGCAATGGGACTAGAACTATTGGAAATCTTAGGAAATAAGTTTTCCGTGGAGTGGTGGATCGTCGAAAATGGACTTCGGACGCAAAAGTTACGGCCGTTTGAAGTTGGACTGCTCCTGGACTGCCGAAACGGGCTTTTCTGCGACTTGGGCTTCGACGGCGACTTGGGCTTGGAATTGGACCTTCCTTGGGGCGTTGAGGCTTCTGGCATGAGGCTCTGGACTACTGATGAAGGCTTGAAAGGCACGGCTTGTGGATTGAGGCCTCCATGCGTCGAAGAAGTAGTAGGGGAAGGAGCGGCGGTCGCAACCGTGTCAGCGATGTCCTCATCACCGGGCATGTCGGATGGTTTGCACGCAAACACATCTGTATTAGCCCGGAGGAAGGTAATGAGTTCGAGTTCCTATTTTTCGTCCAGGCCTGACCCAATCAGAATTGTTCTAGATGGATCATCTGGGCATAATGGAACCACTTTTAGCTTTTCCTCTGGTCGAGGGGCGACTTTGATCGTATCCGCGCCCGTGGTGGTAATCTTGACATCCCGAAGGGGAAGCTAATCCATGAGCTCCAATGCTAAACAATCACAAGTCAATGCCACATTGCGACTACCTCGGACCGAGATTACGCCTTTGGGGTCAGGTAACTTGCTGCACTGATAGGCGTAATACGTCGCCATCATAAATTTAGCGAGAGTTGGCCTGCCAAAAATTGTGTTATAAGCCGAATCACAATCAATTACATCGAAAGTAACTAATTCTGTTCAGAAATTATACAGTTCACCCAGCATGACTGGGAGCACCACCTGTCCCATTGGCATCATCGAGGGACCAGGAATTATCCCATAAAACGGATGGATTATGGGTTTCATTTTTGAACGAGGGATTTGCATCTCGTCCAACGCCTTGACCAGTAAAAGGTCCAAAGAACTGCCTCCATCGATCAGGACTCATTCGACTCTCGCGTTGCTGATTATTGGGGTAATGACCAGAGGTAATCTCAGTGGTCGAGTAAGCCCAATGGGACAATCAGAGCGATCGAATGTCAAAGGAGTGTCCGACCAACGGGGGTATTGAGGTTCACCAAGGGGAGCTTTCGCTTGCTTAACGTCTCGACGAAATGTTTTAAATTGACGTTTAGAAACAAAAGAGGAGGAACCTCTGAAAATGACATTAACATAATTACGAGGTACCTGGTAGGATATTTCTTCATCCCCGTCGGCGTCTCTAAGCCCGCAAGTCTACTCTTTTGATGGCAAAGTTGGCATCGGTCCAATTCCCTGGTAGAAGTCATCTAGTTGCTTCAACCAGCTCCGGCAATATTTGAGGTCGTGTCCCAGAGAGTTGTGGATCGGACACCACTTCTTGCCTTCCTGCGAGTTAGTTGGTTTTCTGGCTGGTCGGGATTGCGACCACCAGAGGCAGTTTTACTTTTAGATGAAAACTTATTACCTTTCACCGGCGGCGGCTTTTCCGCGACTGCGACCTCCCGGTACTGTCCGGTTCGATTCTTTTTTGTTTTCTTTGACTTCCCGCTCGACGAAGACTCCGGCTTCTTGCCTGCATCCTCTTTTTTCACGTCCTTGAGACCTGGTTGGGGTGGTAAGTTTCCTTTATCGACCATCCTATTCCATTCAACGGCCTCAGCCGCGTCTAAATAGCGATCAGCCATATCAAAGAGATCGGCGACTTATCGAGGGGGGTTGATAAGCAAATCTTCCGTAATTCTCCGATATCGAACGGCGTGCTTAAACGCCCTGATAACAGAGTTATCGGATATGTTTGGGATGGTATTTCTCACCCCGACAAACCTTTTGACAAACTGTCAGAGAGTCTCCATAGAGATTTGTCATAGACGATGAAGATTGTCTTCTTTCCAGGGTTTTTGATAACAATTCTGAAAATTGTTGAGGATGGCATCGCACAACATTTCCCAGTTATATATCGAACCCTCGGGCTGATTGAAGAACCAGGTCCTTGCCGACCCATCAAGAACCGGCGGCAAATAGTTGGCCATGACGCGATCATCCCCACCCGCCGCTTGGATAGCGGTAATGTAAATTTAAAGGAACTCCGACGGATTCTGGGTCCCATCAAACCTCTCAATAGCCCCTGGCTTGAACTTATCCGGCCAGACGACCGCACGGAGGCCTGGCGAAAAAGCCTTGCAACCTACATAGGAACTGTGGAGAGTTCTGCGGTTTTCAGCATATCCACAAGAGATTTTGCTTGATGGGGATGCACCACGTGGTCCCAGACGAGAATGCACAGGAATTCGATCTTGATCACGAGAGCTTCCTACGCACCTGGATTTGTCATGCCGAAGTGATCCGGATGGTAATCGATTAAGCCTACCACGACTAGAGTAAGAATACTCCTTTTCATGGGAACGTATCGTAGACCGGGAGGAAGCTGTAGGGGTTGCATCAGATGCAACCTCATCCCGTTTCTCCACCAGGATCCTAGCAAAAGCCGGCTTGTCCGCGTCAGCGAGAGTAGGAGGAAAATTACGCAAGACTTCCGCGATAGATCGAAGTTGGCCTTGTGTACTCCTCTTTGGTGCGCCAGGTGTAATCGTCTCTTCATCCGCCGGTAAATGTTCCAGTGGTGAAGATGGCGTCTGGTCGTGCTTGCGACCGTGTGGGCGATGGAAGGAACTAGGGGCGGCATCATAACGAGCCTGCGCATTTTGGAGAGTCTCTAGGGCTGTCCTGCGGAGTTCGTTATCTCGCCGCTCGTGGTCTTGGTCCTCCTTCTGCTTGCGTTCTTGTTCCTCCTTTAGTCTGCGCTCCTATTCTTCCCTAGCGATCCACTGATCGGGATTTTCTTCCGACAAGGCGGCAAATTCTCTGGGGAGCGAAGCTACAGATGGAGTGAACATCTCTGTTTGCTCTGAGTCAAATTCGAAATTAAAGAGAGAGTGGAGGTTGTCAGGATCAAACCTCCCTGGACTGAGTTCCTGGTCACTGTCATCTTGGTCCCTAATGGGAACACATGGCGACCGAGACTCGATTTTGCATATAGTGGAACTGACATCAAGTTCCGGACCTGTCTCTTCCACCCCCTGGTCGATAGACATGACCTGGGTAGGGGAAGATGTGTCCTCTTGACATCCCTTCAGAATGTCTTCGCAACTGACCTCTTCCATTGGAACGGAGTCGCTAGGCGAAGGTATTTGTATATGGGCATAGTTGTCGAGATTGAAGTCGTTCTCGGAATCATATGCCCCAAACATTGCTCACCAAACCTCCGGATGAAGGGAGAGCACCTTGAGAAAGGCCCCACAGTGGGCACCCGCTGTCGACAATTTGGACTCAGGGTCCTTAGCCGATCTTATGCAAATTTATGAGTTGCAGGACCTTTCAAGGCGCTCCTCCGGAAAGGTAGGATGAATCAAGTCTGTAGAGGCACAAGAGATTTTATACAGGTTTGGGCCATCGATGGTGGGAGTAATAGCCCTACGTCCTGTTGTGATTTCTCTATATGTAATAAGAAGTTTTACAAGAGGGTAGAAGAGATGATCACAGGCGATGATCTCTTCTGTGTTAGTGTCTACCTAACTATATCTAAGTCTTCAAGTTTGTTGAACGCCTGGAAGTGCTTGTATGTTTGACTGAATTATCCACCGTCCTTAGAACGTGCATTAACTACCTTTTTATACTGGACAAAAGGGCGCCAATGCGAAACGGCCTTGGACAGTTATTAAGATGCAGTTTTGTTAACCGCACTTAACTCCCACACAGGCTTAACACATGCAATCAAGGGATAACCGCACATATTAACCTCCTGGCAGTTGTCTTCATACGTGGAAATATCTCCGTGATTCTTCGGGATATGCCGGTTCCAAGAGTTAAGCCTTCCCAAATTGTTCTGGTCACAGATAATCAACGATCCTCTGACCGCGCACTGCCCGTGGTCTCTTGATCGCGCACTGGCTGCCACCTCATGACCGCACAGGGGCTGCGATCATGCAACATTCCTGTGTCCGCGCCCTTTAGGTCATCTAAGACCATAGCGACGGATTTACAAACATACGATCAATCTGATTCTGTCTTAAACCGGACGTATATTACTTTGAACTAGCTCGAGTGATAATCCTCATCATTACTGTCTTACAATGTATATTTATAGTCCATATACTTTTATATTACTACTGCAATATGTATTTTATTAGTCTATAGATGTAAAATTATTGCCACAACAATTAAAAATTACTACTATTATAATGTGAAATTACTGCCATCACAATGTATACTTTCTATATAAAATTGTACACATAAATTCAAGTAACATTACACTAACAGTGTAAATTTACTGCAACATCAATACAACATTATTATCTTAACAATGAAAAATTACTGCCCAAACAATATAGCATTACTGCCTTAACAATATATTTATAATTCCCCTACAATATAAAATTACTACCAGAACAATACAACATTATTATGTTGACAATTTGTATATTTTTTATTACTTTCTTGCACCGACAAATGAGATTGTAAACACTTTTTTTTCTTGTATCGTGCACATTGTATGCATTTCCATTGAGTATCACATGCACCACGGCCATCTGGGTGGGGGGGGGGGGGGTGTCGTTGCTACCAGAGAGGAGAGGGGCAACAATGATTTGACCTCTTCTAGCGACGAGGACACATGCGAGGTAAAGCCAAACAGTGGCATCAGCAAGGTGGAGGGTCAGAAGTTTATTTGAAGGAATACCCATTGAGAAAGATGTATACAACCTAAACGGATAAATGAGGCCTATTTAACAAGTGGATTATGTGATATTCTATATGTCATCTAGTTAATATCACGTCATCATCTTTAATGCAGTTTAAATTCGAAATGACTATTTTGAGTTGGTTCAAAAAATAGATGGACTAATTTAGATTTTTGAAAATAGAGACTAAAATAAATTTTTATGTAAAATACAAGGATAAAAAAATTCCCTAGTCCCATCTAAATTCAACATATTTGAATCAACACTTTTGCACCTTTTGCTTTTATCTTCAGATTATAGGTTCCTTCGTAATAACATGTTAGATTAGGACAGTCATAGCCCATTTGTTTCTTCCAAAAAAACATTTTTACTGGTTTAAGATATAAGCGGCCATGTATATTACTCACTGCAACGACCAGCTGAGAATGTAACAGTTGATGTGGGTATTACCCTAGTGAACACTGTAGCAAATATCCCACAGCCTCCACGGGAAGCCTATCAGTCACGTTAATGTCATGATATAGGCCTAATACTGGCTTATTAACGATCCTGTCGTTGTCCAGCGGCGGCCCGCTGACGACTTCTCATGTCAATCAATTCCAACCCATTAACGTTCTAATGTCGGGCCAATAGAAGCCCAGTAATTGCACATAAATATGCTGGTGTTCGCCCATATGCGTCCCAGTTACGGCTCATTACCTGTTGATGTCTGCCCAAAAACAGCCCAATAAAGGCTCATTTATTGGACACTGTCAGTCCAATAACAGCCCATATACATGCCGATTCGATCCAGTAACAACCCATTAACATTCTGTCGCCTGCCCAATAACATCCATTAAGACGCTGACGTCATACCTTTTCACGAGATGATATCTTCCCCGGCCAGTTGAGTCACCGAAGTCAGTCCAATTGTGGTCCAGTAATGCCCATTAACATACTAGAACTGGCCCAATAGAAGCCTTGTAACAGCCCATTGACATGCTGACATTGGCCCATTCTTGTGCTGACGTCGGCCCAACTGCAGCCAGTTAAAGTACTGACGTCGTCCCAAATCGTGGCCCATTAATGGCCAATACATGCTGACGCCCGCCAAATTGCGACCCAGTACAGCCCATTGAAGTGCTGACGTCGGCCTATAGCGGCCCAATAACGGCCTATTAACGTGCTGACGTCCTCCCAATTGCAGCCCAGTAGGGCTCTTTTATGTGCTGACGTCGTCCTAATTGCGACCCATTAACAGCGGAGTAGGCTAAATTGCGGCCCAAAATGCACCAGTAAATGTCGGCCTACTCAGAGCCCTTTAACATGAGTTGTTGGACCACTGTTGGCCTGTTAACGGCCCAGAATCATACTGACCAGCCGAATAACGCCCAACTGAGGCCTACTATCGTTTTGATGTCAGCCGAATTGAGGCCTAATAACGTGTAAGTGTCAGCCCATTAGTGTCGTATGAATGATCATTGTAGCTAGAGGAGAAAGTGAGGAGAGAGAGTGTGGAATTTTTTTTTTCGAAATAACCCCAAAAGAAAAGAATTACAAAAATAGCTCACGCTTATCATTTTTTTCAAAAATAATTCTTCATGTTAACCTATCGAGTTTTCATAGTCCAACAGGCGTTGGATCACACGATAAAGGGCTTGTCATGCTTTGGAAGCATGACAGAGATCGGTTTTATTTTTGTTTTGTACAAGAATTTTGAAATTTCCAACATCCATATAATTTAAATTGTAACTCCAGATCCATTTTGAACATTAGAATTATGAAGTCAAAACGATCAAATCAATATAAACGGATCATCAATCGGAGTTGTATATGACAAGATATCATATATTATTATATATTAAGATATATAAGCCCGATTGATGATCTGATTATGTCGTCTGATCGTTTTGGACTTACAATTCCACCAGTTCAAACTGATCGTCAATCGGAGTTTCAAATCAAAAGATATCAATTTTGGAAGAATTAAAAATTTTAGCATAATTTAACCGGAGTTTCAGTTCAATTTTCCAGATTAAATAGCAGTGAAACTTTTAAATTCTTCCGAGATTGATGTCTTTTGACTGTAACTCCAATTGAAGATATGTTTGAACCGATGAAATTGTGAGTCCAAAACAATCAAATCAATATAAGTGGATCATCAAACAGATTTATATATCTTAAGATATAATATATATGATATCTTGTCGTATATATCTCCGATTGATGATTTGTTTATGTCGATTTGATTATTTTGTCTTCATAATTCTAATGGTAAAAATAGATCGTAAATCAGAGTTATAATTTAAAAGATATGAATTTCAAAATATTTTAAAATTCTTATAAAAAAATAAAACTAGTCCCTACACCTTGTCGTGTGTTCCGACTCCTATCACACTCGGGAAATTTGACATGCTGACGTAAAGAGTTATTTTTATAAAAAACGATAAATATGGATTATTTTTGTAATTCTTTTTTTGTGTTATTTTAAAAAAAAAATTCCGTGTGTGTCAGGTCATTTTTGTCTCCCCTTTAGTTGGTTCAAAAATTTTCTCTTCGTTCCAAAGACTCTAAAGGTATAGAGTTAGAGGAGAGTGATTATGCCACATCATCATAGGAGATAATATACCATTATTTTACCTACTTTAATACATGTGCTATTGTTTTGGATGAAAACAATTAATATAGACTAATATGGATAATTACAAATATTGGGTAACTAATGATATTAAATTTGAGTAGTTAAATAAGAAGACAATAATTAATTATATTATAATAGTATAATTAGACACCGCCACAGTTTCAACATACAGACTTCCATCATATTAACTAACATCTAATTGTCATTTCCATTACCAAAAAGCTTTTCTCTAAAATACTTTAATACTCTCTCCTGTTTTATCATCAGAAACTCGATGGAGTTGGAAGTGTCTCAATCAATGTACTTGTCATACAATTTTGATTGCAAGGAGAGTAATTTTGCTTCCTTTTTCTCTTGTGTCGCCCTGTCATTTGTTTGTGGTGTTTCAAGCATATTTTGTGTGACACAAAGTTACATATTATTATCTTCCTTGCGTTTGGCCATGCAATCAGTTTGAAATTTTACAAAGCACTCCGCTTCATTGTTAATGTGCTCATATTGCGCCTTGCCTTTACCTTTACATTTCTCTTTTGTTGCCTTGCAACCTTGTGGCCGTGTTTTTCTCAATGGGAACCATGCTACTGTCATTGTTGGATGAGAAAGTGTAGTCGCCTGACGCAGACAATTTGGTTCTTTTGCCGGTATCAACATATGTCCTCGTCCACTTAGGTTGATCTCAAACAGCTTTCCACCAATAATGGAGGATGAAATGGTTACCTATTCCATTCTGTGCATCTCCCAAACTATGTCCATCAGCTAATCATCGAATCGGTAACTTGCATAGACTAACTTTAATCTACACTAGACACCATCAAACATGACAATTTTTTTTTGTTGATTCTCAACCAATGGTCCCTGCAATGCTTCGTTTCTTTTCTCTTATTTCTTGGAGTGGTGTTTTTGTAAGTGGCCACAACATTTGCCCAGTACATCGCACCCTTCTTTGAGTTTCCAATGATTGGATCGATGGAGTTATTCAACAAAACACTAATTTGCATATTTTCGCTAGAAATAATTGGTGAAAAAGTTATGAAATATTGAAAAAATGAACATAATTACTAACCAACTTCATATCGTCGTCTTGCGTCCACAGCAATCACTTGGTGAACCACTCATCCAAACCATTGTCGTCACTAGCAATGACGACTTGTGAGGACTTCGCATTCACTGAACATGGTGTGCCAAAATCTGACACTGATGCGGATGGTGTATGTTTTAATGGAAGAGTTGGCAGTGGTGGTGATGCCATGAAATACGATGGTGGTGGAAAATTTAGTTGTATGTCATGAAACACGGTGGTAGTGGCATCAACTACGGATATAGAAATTCGGTTAGTATGTCATGGATTATGGGGGTGGTTGAATATTCAATTGTAATTGGGCTCTAGGATTTTCGGGATTTTTCAGTGTCAAATTTGGGCAATTTAGCCAATATATGAAACCACGTAGGGGACGAGAATCATTTGGAATGTTTGCTTCAAGGATTTAGAAGAAATTTTGAGGGTTTGGTGTGATCAAATGAAAGTGGAGAACTTTTTTTAAATAAAATATCTTTTTCCAGCTAAAGAATAATTAAAAACACTCTAGCTGCTAATTTACAACATTCAATTGTTCTGTCATTTACATATGTAGCCATGACGTTCAAAAAATACTCTCAATTACATGTGGGCTCCACTATCATCCCTGACAGTCCACCCCAGCGGTTAAAAAAACACAAAATATTTTTTTATGCACTCTCAGTTCCAACATTTGGCTGACAGACGGATCCCACTTCCTCTTTACCCCACATGTCAACATCACTAGCTAGCACAAGATAAAGTGACAACAAAATCGGGCCCGTGAGCCCCATAAAACGCGTGGCTTAGACTACCTCCAACGGCAGCGCGAAATTTGACTCGCGTCAATGGCGGGGCGTTTCCTCGGCGCGATGTAACGTGCGTGTGCTACAGGCGGAGCTGGACTACGGGCGAGCGCCAGGCGACCGCGGCACCGGCGTTAAAGACAAACGTGACGTTTCGAGACGCAGTTTGCGGGCACCACCGACGAATAAATCAGCGAGCTCAACCCACGCAAAATTATTTCTGACATGTGGGTCCAAAAAATAAAAAGGCTCACATGCCAGTGACTGTGTGTTTGGTAAACGCATGACAGACTTTAAATGCGTGGGCCCCACTAGCGCGTGAAACGAGTGAGTGCGCCAGCCTCGCTGGCGTCACCGACGCGCATGCGTGTTAGCTGTTGTCACTGACCAATGGGGCCACCTTTCTTTAGGGCCCACGCGTCATTGAGTAAAGGGAAAATTCAACCGTATGTTAAAATAAAAAATTAAACGCGTTGTGGACCGCGTCGTTTTGACCCCAAGCAAATAACAGGTGGGGCCAATTCCTCGGGGGCCCGCATGTAAGTGAGTGAGGGCAATAAATATAGCCGTTGAGCCCTTTTTCGCCGTGGCCCACCTGTTAGCCTCACAAAAAAACAGTCCTTGGAAATTAGCCGTTATAAATAGTCGTTTGTGATTATTTTAATATTTTTGGGCTTAAAAATCTAAAAAATAGCAAAAAAATCCCAAAAAAATTTCAAAAAATCACAGAAAATTTTGGCAGCCCTCTCCTATATAAAGGGCATGTTGTTGAGCTATTTTGACAACAAAATCTTCATCCATCCACAAAAAAGGCCATTCAAAATCCTCGCAAATTTTGTTAAAAATCCGACATGGATTCTAATCCACCGGACAGTTTCGTTAACTGGCTTGCCTCTTCCCATTCTCCCAGTGAAAACTCCGAAGACCCGAACACCCAACAGCAACCCAGTCTTTCGCAGCCACCGAATTACTAGCCGTGTTCATCAAATTACCAGCCGTATCCACCGACTTACCAGCCAGCATATCCGCAGTACAGCCAAAATTATCATCCCTATCCACCACAAGGCCACGCAATTCCTCTTCCCCCACAGTACAGCCAAAATTTTCATTTTGTCGGTATGCCGCCGCCCTGTACGCAGTTTTCCCCACCTCAACTGCACTTTGCGTCTGTCTCCGGCAACGGCACTCCAGACTCTGCTCCACCTGATCGGGTGGCCCGAGTTGTCGTCGATGACACGAACACCAATGCTACGATCGACGCTAGCCGGAAGACGAAGCGCTTACTGTGGTCCACCGATGATGACATAAAACTGGTAAGTAGGTGATTTTCGTACAGGAGTACTATGAGGGAAATATACTTACATTCGACTTCGTTATTCAATATTTTGTTGACAACACACAGATCAGTTCATGGCTCAGCAATTCGCTCGATCCTATTGATGGAAACAACAGAAAGTGCGACATGTATTGGGCAAATGTCGCAGCGGCATTCAACGAGACGGTCCCGAGAAACAGGAGAAGGGAGACCAAACATTGCAAGGACCACTGGCAACGGAGCAATAAAAAAGTCGCCAAATTTAATGGTGTTTGGCTTCGACTGAAAGATATCTACGCTAGCAGTCGTTCCAACGACCAACTCATGGTGCAGGCCCGTGAGATGTATAAGACGGAGATGGGTCATCCGTTCGTCTTGGATCATTGGTGGATGGTAGTTCGTGGGCAACCTAAGTGGTCCACAGTCTACGTTGATGCCACCAACAAAAGAAGAAGGTTGTCTGAGTCGGGCACATACACGTCATCGTCCAACAACGATGATGTTTCACTAGTAGATACATGGCCAGAAGGACGAGACGCCACTAAGGCGAAGCGCAAAGGTAAGAGCCAAATTGATGCAGCGCAGGATTCTACGGCAGCAATGCGAGAGGATCTTGATGCCTTCATCAACAATCACCATGACCGTGTCGAAAAGAGGAAGGACGCAATTCATGTGTCCGAGTCATTGCGCAGCCTGGGGAAGTCGAAGGAGAAGTCTGCCTTGTACGAGGCATACTCGAGAATGATGGGCATCAACAAATCCACCATGGACGACGCTCAAAAAGAGGAGTATACGGCGGGCATGAAGATGATAAGAAATAAACTTAAAGCCCTGAAGGACGAAGATTAATTATGATGTTTTGAATTTACTTTGGATAGCCAACCATGTATGTTTCTTTGTTAATCTATGTACTTTAATTAATGCATGAATTAAATTTAGCATTCTTGTTAGAATATGACCGTTGGAATATAGCCGTTTGAAACTAACCATTGGAACTAACCCATTCGAATATAGCCGTTGGACTCTTTGTCTATATATTCAACCCCCTGAGAACGTTCTCCTCACAATCTAACTTCTCTTGCAAACAGCATAGCACTTCGCAAACTCACCTTTGTTGCCACTCACAAAATGTCTTCTAGTTCTAATTCGAGCACAAACAGCCCTGAGGAGGATGCCATCAGTAAAATAGAAGATTTCTTGGTGGACTTTGTGAAGGAGGAAGAGGAGGAAGATCATATTATCGCCTGTTTGTATACCCGATTTGATACTGCTTCCTCCTGTGGACGTCGCCGACGCATCAGTAGAATATATGTTGAGAGAGACCGCGAAGATGGCCATCTACGACTCATCGCGGACTACTTCTCCGACTCTCCAGTCTACCCCGACGGTATATTCCGTTGGCGATTTCGGATAGAGAGACCCCTCTTTGTTCGTATTGTCGAAGCGCTCGGTGAGTTATCCCCTTATTTCACTGAAAGAAGGGATGCCACTAATCGCCGTGGACTCTCCCCTTTACAGAAGTGCACCGCAGCGATGCGTATGCTAACATATGGTGGCCCCGCTGATGCTGTCGACGAGTACGTGCGGATAGGAGAGTCCACGGCGATTGAATGTTTGGAGCACTTCGTGCAAGGCGTCATCGACAAGTTTGGCGAGCAATATCTTCGCAGCCCCACCGTCGAGGATATCCACCACTTGCTGCAACAAGCAGAGGCTCGTAGCTTTCCGAGTATGCTGCGAAGTATTGATTGCATGCACTGGGAATGGAGAAATTACCCAGTAGCATGGAAGGGACAATTTACGCGTGGAGATTATGGAGTCTCGACGATCATACTTGAAGTGGTGCCTTCTTACGATCTCTGGATATGGTATGCTTTTTTTGGTGTGTCAAGCTCCAACAATGACATTAATGTACTGAATCAATCACCATTGTTCACTGATATAATGAAAGGGCGAGCCCCTCGTGTTGAGTACACTGTCAATGGTCGGCAGTACAACATGGGGTATTATCTCGCCGACGGTATATATCCGGAGTGGGCTGTCTTTGTAAAGACGATACCGCTCCCGCAGACGGCGAAAACCCAGTTGTTCGCACAGCATCAAGAAGGAGCAAGAAAGGACGTTGAGCGGGCTTTTGGAGTCCTGCAGTCTCAGTTCGCCATTGTGCACGGTGTGGCAAGATTTTGGAGACAGTCAACCCTCACGAAGATCATGCGGGCTTGCGTCATCTTGCATAACATGATCATAGAGGACGAACGCGACAGCGATGCCGAGAACTATGACTACAACAATCATCTGGGCACATCCACGATAGTACCGCCTGTGATCCACACTGGGGATACGCCTTTATTCGAAGATGTACTTCGAAGAAATGCTGCCATCCGTGCTCAACCTACGCACACGCAACTCAAAAGAGACTTAATCGAGCACATTTGGCAACATTTTGGAGGAAACGCCGACGAGTAGTATCTTAGCGAATTTCATAGTAGCCATTTGTTTGCAAATTTAATTTTAGTGTATTTCACAATTATATCATATACCACTATTTGAATTTTAATATCTATTATTTTTTGTCAAGTGCAATTTTTAAATCCAAAATGTCGAATTTATTTTTTTTCGCAAATGTCGAATTTAATTTCGTAAGTAATATGTTAATATATTTCTAATATTGAAATTTATGAATTAATACAAATTCGTTGAATATATAATTGTCAAATCGTATAAAACCAAACAAGAACCAAATCATTTGAGTGCTTGGCTCTTATTTGGTGGTTAGGAGTGTGGGGCCCACGCTAAGAGCCAAACAAGAGCTAAGTTGTTGGAGACTTGGTGCTTGCTTAATGTTTTAAGATGGTGCTTACACACGTGATAGGGAATATTCTATTTAAGATCCAAGTAAAAATCATTCTGTTGGAGATAACCTTAGAGCCACACTCTCCAACACGACGCTTAGGTATCTCCAGTCTCTTTGCAAGTACGTGGGGCCCACATTTTGTGTCAACGCCCGTCCTGCACCAAGCCGAATAAAATCTTAACTAAACCCCTTTTTCCTCGAATCGGGTAAATAAATAGTGTTGAAGATACTCAAGGATAAAATACGATGCTTTCGTATTTGTGTAAATACCTTAAAGTACGGCATAAATTTTGAATTGCTAGCAATATTAAAAAGAGTGTGCACAGTTGGTAATTGTATCATGCTTCCAGATATTTGGATTAAAGCACTCAATACTGCTCCAAAATAGCGACTAATTGTCTCACCACTATGTTGGAAACGCTCTTGAATGGTACGATTGCTTGCATTTTTTGAAATACCATATAGAAATATAGCAACTTGCTCTTCAACAACAACATTTCTTGTATTTTTTTAGAAGATTCTTTTCCAAAAAATTCGACCACCGATGAAATGTATGTTTTTCCAAATGAAAAGCCCATCTACAGCATGCTTCATGTCCCTCCAGAACTTCAGATACATACTTCTCTCCTGTAAGGATAGAAGTATGTATACGGGTAGACTTGTGTGAATGCCTTCCTCCATCGAAATAACGACTGATGAGAGCGAATTCTTCATCATCTTGTTGTTTTCGCCTCAAAAAATTACCCCACATTGTAAGAAAAATTGGTTATGAATAGTTGTGTAGGTACGTATGAAATGGTATGGTGATTTCATGCCACTATATATAGACAAGCAATCATAACGACTTGTTTCTTATAACGGCTAGTTTCTTATAACAGCTTGTTTCTTACAACGGCTAGTTTCCAATAGCCTGGCATTAATTAATCTCATAACGATCTTCAAATACTGTTGAAAAAACCATAACTTTTTAAATACTATATCGTATTGTATAAAATTGTTCAATATAATTTGTCTAATATATAATTATTTGAATAAAATATTACATTAAAAAACTACGATATCCAAACACCTGTAGAAATTGTCCAACGACTAGTTTTTTAAAACTCATAACAACTAGTTCATTTAAACATCAAACTGAAAACTTTGAAAAAAAACTGTGTATCCAAACACCTTAAAAAACTGTAGTATTCTCAAAAACTGTGGTTTTAAAATACTACAAAATAATGTGGTTTTGATTACATGACAATTCTAAAACCATGATTTTTAAATATTGTGATTTTCAAATATTATGATTTTCAAATGCTACATTTTCAAACGGGACCTAACTCGGGAGAAGGAGAATAGGCGGTCGTGGCCGGCCCATTAACGTCTTAATTGTATGTTACTTAAGCCTGAGATGGATTCTGAAACTTTGTATAAAAAGTACCAAACTAGGCCTCCAGGAAAGCTCCCTATTTGAAGAATTTATTGAATACCCCCTTTTGAATTATATTATCTAAGTTTTGTGTGATTGATGATAATATCCTGGACCGAGGGATATATAGAAATGATACTATCCAAAAGAACATGCATCTATTTTTTTTAAAAAAATTATACAACATCTACACCACACTTTTAAATTTACATTCCCCATCATTAACTCACCTCATATTCTTCCTGCTCTTTCGTTCATACCACCACATAACCCCCTCTTTCCTTCCTCCATATTCGTCCTCCCCCGCCGCCTGACCGCACCGCTTCCCTCCTAGGTCACTGCCTTGCTCCCCCAAGCGACCACCACCTCCCTCTACGGCTGGACATGGCTGACGAAACCAGTGCTTGGCGACACTGGTGCTTTAGAACTTGTAAGATCATTGTGTCATAAGCAAAAACAGGAACTCTACAACTATTTCTTTCCATTAATCGATAATTCCTGGAACAGTGGAACTCATACTTGAGAAATGCATATCAGAGCTTCTCTAAAATATAAGGAGAAATTACAACTGAAAATGATGCTCCCAGTAGCCAGATACCACTGTACCAAAAGGCCCAGCGCGGCAAAAGAAAATGTAGATGACACTCTTGACATCAACAACTTCGCAGCGTCCAGCTAAAAACAGATCGCATCAGCCTCCATCCCTCTTAACTCCTGCTCAAGCTTCAAACCGAAACAAGAGCAAAAAGCATGCCCAAGAACAGGACCATTACGATTTCCTTGCCACTGCCACTCTTGTACAATTCATGTGCTTCACCACGACCACATCACTGGGCTCGCCTGGCTCACCGCCGGGAGCTGCTGCGGCACCATGCAGTGCTGCAGCCACTGATGGAACCCTTCCCCTTGGGTGACTGCCGCTGAGGCGCCAGCAAATTGACCACCATCTTGTTCGACCTCCATGGATGTGCCCTCAATGTCCTCGGCATCCATCATCTCGGCGGCCATGGAGGTTGCCTGGGCTGGAGCCCAAGGGACCATGGCTAAGCTGGAGTTCTCGTCTCGGGATAACTCATCAACTCGGCAGTTGCTTGCCTCTTGCAGCATCTTATCTGCAGGATTAATTTTGCAAACACCTCGTCAGTTCCTCGTAATTCCAACAGTGGGAAACATAACAATTGATGCTGCAAAATTCGCAAGGCATAAAACCGTACGAATCAGAACAGCATATCCTTCGATCTTTTCCAACATTAATTCCCAGTTTGTCATTGATGTTCCACATGGTGCAACTCCTTTAGCTATAAGGCCATAAATGACTGAACTAACAGTGTCCAATTCAAGTGCTTAATTAAGAACATAAACTCAAATTAACTGACTAATTCCCTTGCAAGCATCAATCCCTAACTAAAGGCAGAAATCGAGCATGCCAGAACACCGTCGTCTCTGGGAAGGAAGGAATTAACCAAGCAGAGGAGGAGGAGGAGGCACGTACTCCGGAGCCCATGGATCCAATCTGGGCTGACGCGCAGCCCAACCCCCGGCCGGAGTGGGCCGAGAAGAAGGTTGCGCGCGGCCTCCGCGGGCCTGTACACCACTATCGCCCTCTCGTCATTCACCGGCGCCCCATCCACGGCCACCGTCGGCGGCGCCACCTCGTCATTGCCATCCATCTGCACCTCCCGCATCCCGACACCACCCGGCGGCGGAGCAGCCGCGTGAATCATAACGGGAGGCACCTCCGCATCCTTCATCCACAAAAACAAACAAATCGCGCCTAATTAAAACTTAGCCCAACCAACTCAATATCGCGGGTAATAAAGGGAGGTCGCGGTGCGTACGAGTCGCCGGATCTTGGTGGCACGGGAGGATACGGGGAAGCCCGAGAGGTCGTCCAGAAGCAGCTCCGGATCCTCCGCGCCTTTCCTCTTCAGAAGCATCCCTGAAACCTCCATTGCTAAGTACTAATCTGGTAGCTTCTTCGTTTAGTTGTAGGCTAAAGTTAATTCGTGGTGGGCAATGCAAATTGCTGTGGAGGAGGGGAATATTTAAGAGGTGGGGAAAGGAGAAAATTGGAGAAGCTTCAGTTCCCGCTGTGGAGGTCTCTAGAATGTTTCCGCTCTCTTCGTTTCGTTTCTTCTCTCTTCTTGTACGAATCGGTCCCACAGCGGACACGGTGGCAATGGCTCCCACTGGATTTATATGTATTTATTAGTTTTGGTTTATTTTAAATTTTTTATTCTTCATTTCTGGGTACGGGATAGTGCTCTCTCCAGTTCGTTCTAATTTAGAATATGTTTGGCTTGATTTATCCGTTAGGTTTTATCTTTTTAAATAAATTAAAATCAAATTAGATGATAGTTTAAATTTCAAATTTATCATTTGAACTAAAATTTTTTAACTTAAAAGTCTTAAATAAGTTTTAAATCCTCTCCACTAATTTATTTGTGTTAAAATTTTAAATTAAACTAGGCAAAATAAGCCCTTAGTTTAGTTCGCTGAGCTTATAAAAAAAAGTGTTAACAAACACCTTGTTTAGTGTAAGGGCTTAGAGGTTGATATTGATTTATTTGGTGCGTAAGTTGTAGCTCAAAAAAAAAATTCCCCAACAGACTGTACTTACTCTCCTCCCTGCCCTCAACCCCTTGTCTTTGACTTAAAAGTTTAAATTTCAGCCAAATAACTTATTGAACTCATGAGATATGGCAAGTTTTGGGGTTATAAAACATAAACTCCAAAATTTGATTTATTTGATTTGTCTAACTTCAGCCAAACATATTCTAATTTCTAAGTAAGCGAATGCCTTTTGTGTTGGCGTGCCTAGAATAAATCAATTCGATATTTTTCATCTGGTATAGCTCGACAAATGTCATGCCCGGTATGGCCCAGCCCGGCCTAAGTCTAACATGGCCTGACCATCTGACATCATGTATAAAACTGGGCCGGACAATAAAGACACAAAAAGAAAATTCTATTTTCCAGTCTAACATGAAAGCCCAGCCCAGAAGAAATGCTCAGGTGAGGCACAGTAGCAGTGGCCAACCATACACCACAGAGACGGTCCAGCGAAACAAAAAAAAATACTAAAACTAAGTCATGTGACTTAAGACTATCTATGGTGCAAGAGAAGACTATTATTAAAGAGAGAGAATATATTATGTGTGTGAAAATTCTTTGAAGAGTCGAACACTCTAATAATTTAGTTTATTTGTTAGATGAAAGAGAAAAATAGTGAGAAAATGATTCAATACATAAATCGACAAAGAATCAAATAAAAAAAGAAAAATCTCAAGTTAGCGTTCCTCTCTCCTTTCGCATGTCAATTAAAAAAACACTGTTTCCTCTCTATACATAGCACGCACCTGGTGAGACGCACCCATTGAAGACAGTCTTATGAGCCGTCTTCTAGATGTATCTCCCTATTTTACTATAGGTTGCAATAAGACTATGAAGAGATGTTATAGGAACAATTTTCATTAGGTTTGTCTTTTATATGAGGATCCCAATTTTGAATCTTGAGTTGATGCAGATCACATTGGTCTAAAAAATAAGTAACAAGTTCTTGTCTACGAGTGATTCTCGTATAGGTTCCATTTAGATTTAACCAATCCAACCTAATCCAAACTCATTCGAGTTTTTTGGTCAAGTTTGGAATTTAGGATTTGGTGGGCCTAGTTGCATTACTATGGTCTGACCAAAAACAAGCAATTCCCATTGTTTATTGGACCAATTTAAATCTGGCCTATTTAACTTGGATATGGCCAGACTTTTTATTTGTCTAGACGGCGATATTTGCCTAGATCTAGTTCCATGAGGCTACTTATAATTTAACTACACCTATTGATATTTTTCCATGACAAATAAATCCCTATATTTAGTGGTTGATAATGAAGTAACAGTAACTTGTCTGGCACTTCTAGTGTTGCAGAATGTATAGTCTGTCCGCCAATGTGAGTATATTCCTTAAAAAAAATAAGAGCAAAAAATTAGTAGCAATAGTGGCGACAAATAAAAGGCAACGTGTAAATTAAATTATGGAAGTAGTGGAGTTTGCACCAGCTAAAGAAGCCTTATCCCTCCTTTTCTAAAGAACACTTCCTGTGAGCAAAGTAGCTTCCGAGTAGGCTGCAATTCAGGGATGGTGCCTTACAAGATTAAGAGAGCATGGATTGTACCGGGACACCGTGCTGACCAGGTTCATCATATATACTCTGGTTAACCAAAAAAAAAGGCGAAATAACAAAAGGCATGTTTACTATTATATTTTGGTATAATCAAGCTCTTATAACTAAAATCACTACTAACAACTCCTTGCTATTCAAAATAGATAATTAGATCACTCAATCTAATTCTCTTTGAATTTAGTCAATAAGTTGAGTCATTAGCGCATGAGTCTAGTTTATACGGATATATATATGAGATACATATGTTGGTAACTATTAATTTTAATAAAAATCGAAAATAGAAAGGTATGATTTTATGAGAAATGATAATATAGAGGCATATGGTGCTATTTTATCTTTTGAAAAAATTCACTGTTAATGCACTCCAAGTCTGCACGCATGTTTGCTCTCGATCTTTACTTTACTTGTTTGCGTTTTTTAATCCTCATTTGACTCATGACTATATGCATGCTGCTCACTTTCTTCATGCAGCTTTCAAGCAAAACGATAGGATGGAAATTTTACATGTAAAGCAATCATTTAAAATCATGAACCTGTAAAGCTGCATCTTTGCTTGCTTTTTTTTGTTTTACTTTTTGTATACGGAACCGGCGAACTCATCAATTGGTGCGTGCGAGTTCGATGGTTTTTTATGTTTGAATTTTCATAATCATCGGGCCATCGATGCCGGTTATCAGATCAGTCGCAGGTATTTTAGAAAGTAATTCGATATATTTTGTTAAGACTGGGATTAAAATACTACAGTAAAAAGCCTTTACGATTTACACATTTCCTGCATTGCATCTTTATTTTCTTCATTATCTCATAAGTTATGGTAAGCCTCATGAACCCTAAAACAAGTCATGGCAAGCTTAAAAAGTACGAAGAGGAATAGGTTTCAGACTATTTTTTACAGCACTAGTATATGTCATGAATTTATTTCTCTGAACTGTATGTAATAGTTGATGAGCCTTCGTGTTATTGGCTGAAAAAAAATAGGAAATTTGATTATATATTATAGAAAGTTATTATTGATCAGTAGATACAATTTTAATATATAAATTAGTCATATATGGTATGGATCCATCAAACCAATAAAATTTCGTTGGACAACTTAATAGCATGCTCATTTGATTGTTGACGTCATTGGGCGTCGAATCCGCAAAATCAACTCTCTATTGAGTTCAACTAGAGGTACAGAGTTATCCTATCATTTTAAATTTAGTTGGATCCCGTCACTAATGAACAAGATTCCACCAGACAACTAAACAACACGCTCACTTAATTGTTGACGTCATTGTGGGGGATATTTTGGAAATCAACCCTCTATTGAGCTCAACCAATGAATGGCACAGAATTGTCTCGTGGTTTCTAAATTTAACTAGATCTCATCACTGACGAACAAAATTCCGCCAAACAACTAAGCAACCCACTCACTTTATACTGACATCATTATGTGTGGACTATGCAAAATCAAGCCTCTACTGAGCTGAACCATTGGCACATAGCTACCTGGCCGTTTCTAAACTCAACGGTATCCCGGCGCTAAACATTTATATAAAGTATCTTTTTTTTCCCTCGTCTTCGTCAACCCGTTTACAAGTTGGATAACCAGAATCAACCCTCTCCAATACCAGATCCGATAGTGCACTCAAAGAATTGATAGCTAGCATATGACACTTTTGAGATATGATACGACTTTTTGAGTTAGTGAGGGGGCATTTGATGATGAACACTGTTAAACGAAGCAGTACTCATATTAGTACTAGTAAGGCGACATCTATACATGGAAAGCAGCACATGGTGTGACACGTGCGTTCCATGAGCTTTGGTCCCAGAATAATTGCGAGAAAATCGGTTACGATATAGACTCTCACCGCCGTGAAAGCTTCGGCCATTTCACTTACTTCGCCCTCAACCAAATAGACTGCTGCGTCACACGTCACATCAAAGCAATCGCGAATTCTCTGTCCTTGTTCTTCTATGTATGACATCTACATTTGAAATACCCTAGATTCTGTCTTTGTTTAATAATTTAGGTTGTGTTTGATTGTGTGTTCTGAAATTATCTCATATAATATGGGACGACTGTATATATTGAGTTGTCTTTGTTCTATACTATCCATTCTAGATGAGATGATCTAAATAAAATATTTCTCAATGTGTCTGACTAACTCATCTCATATTTTCGTTCTGGATTAACTCGTTCTATATTTGTTAATTAGGGTAATTAGTGTTATATTAGTATTGATTAATGTTAAGTAGTATTAGTTAGTGGTAATTAGTATTATGTTTGTGGTGATTAACAATAATTAGTGTTATGTTAGTGGTGATTAGTAGTAATTAATGTTCAACTAGTACTAATTAGTTCTAGTCAATAGTGATTAGTGTCAAGTTAGTGGTAATTACTATTGTGTTTGTTGTGATTAGTGATAATTAATAATATTTTCATACTAATTAAGTTGATTAGTGATAACTAATCTTAATTCGTTACTACTTATCTTATCATGGATCAATTCATCCCACCAATCAAACAAAATTCAGGACGATCTCATTTCACACCAACTAAACACATTTCTTAGACTATTCTATAATACACCACTTATCTCATCTATTTCCATTCCATCTAGAAAAGCGGTCCAAGTAACTAAATATATTCTTAATCTTTTTATATAGAGGTAGTGGAGTCTTAATTTTAAACAAATGTTAAAATATGAATAAATTATCTATTTTTCTTCAATAATTTAAAATTTTGGGTGAACTAATTATTTAAAACTCAATAATAGGAACTAGAGACGATAGTATTGGATGTAGATAAGCACATACAGGACTGCCTTGTCTCATACTTGGATTAAATGATGGGCAGATTCCTTGAGATTACATAATTAATGTGTGGAAGACCAGGTGTATTAGATTAGATGGTGATTAATGTGGTGATCACATTCTATTTCTATATAGTCATGTCTGCTTTTACTAATTTTAGTTGATTATACTGAAGTTGGTGGCCTTTGTGTAAGTTGGCACTTGCCACTATGTGTGCCTGACTCATGGATCATCTCCCAGTCTGAGTTCTCGCCAATATAATGACACCTCCACACGCAGCTGCAAACGCCTGAGAAACCAACACTGTATAGTGCCATATAGAGAGCTCCATCGTTTGATCGTTTGATCATGGAGTGGAGAGATGCCTACTTGGACGTGGTGCTCATCCCTCTCAGCCTCCTCCTCCCCAGCCTCTACCACCTCTGGCTGTGGCGCACCGTCCGCCGCCGCCCGCTGCGCACCGTCATCGGCGTCAACTCTGCCACCCGCCGGTTCTGGCTCCTCAGCATGTTGAAGGTAAGATGAGTTGATCCGAGGGCCGAGAAGAGGTTCATCAAATCAGGTCGATCCTGATAAAAGTTTTTTCCTTGTAAGTTGTTAACGTGGCGTATGCGTGCATGTATGTGTGTGTAGGATAACGAGAAGAAAGCGGTGCTGGTGGTGCAGTCGCTGCGTAACGTGATCATGGGGTCGACGCTGATGGCGACGACGGCAATCCTGTTCTGCACGGGCATCGCGGCAGTGCTGAGCAGCACGTACACTATCAAGAAGCCGCTGAGCGACACGTTGTTCGGCGCGCACGGCGAGTACATGATGGCGCTCAAGTACGTCGCCCTCCTCATGCTCTTCCTCTTCGCCTTCCTCTGCCACTCCATCACCATCTGCTTCCTCAACCAAGCCAGCTTCCTCATCAACTCCTCCTCCTCCTTACTGCCCGACGACGGCGCCGCCGCCGGCCCTCTCGGCCTGCCGGTCACCAGGGACTACATTGCTGACATCTTGGAGAGGGGCTTCGTCCTTAACATCATAGGCAACAGATTGTTCTATGCAGGTGTTCCCTTACTCCTATGGATCTTTGGGCCTCTCTTGGCCTTGTTGTCCTCCATGGTAATGATCCCAATACTTTACAACCTTGACATGGTTCATGTGAGAGGAAACAGCAGCAATGTCCATGGCAAGATGGAGACGAATGCAAGCGAGTGCATGGAAGTCTGATCAAGAAAGCAACAAACTAACAAGCAAGAAGAGGAGATCATGATCTCTCAATTCTACGTGCATCCATCATTCTATCCTTGTGTATGTAATGTTGCTAGTACACTGCCACATTGGTAGTGCATAAAATCGCAAATGTGAGTTATCTTTTCAGAAACTATAGTGGGTTGGTGTCGTGTTGCACCAAAAATTCAATACATGACATGGATTCCAACTGCAATTGTTTTTTGGTCTCAAGTATATGCCCACATACTCCATTACATGACATGATCTCAGCCTTTATATGAATGCTTTGTCCTTTTCCTTTATTCTAGCAGTCCAACAACTGCAAATTTAGCAAGATGTGCAGCCATAGAGGCAGATGACATTAGCTCTCCGACAAGAATAAATTTATATTTGACTACTAATTTTTGGACAAAAAATATGATAAGAAGGGATCTTGCTCAAAGTTTACATAATTCTTTGAGGAGATTTTGGAATAGCTTTATTGATTTTTTTATATTGAAGGTACGCTGGTCAAAGTTTACAGAATTTGACTATTATGATTTTATATTTTGAAACAGGTAGAATAATATTTTTCATCTTTATTCAATTATCAGTATTGAAGGGATTTTGGACAGGATTTGTGAAACTTGTCATGCGACACGCATGAAGAAAAAAAAAACTCAGGTAAGCAGATGTGTTGGGAGGTTGAAACTTGTACGCTGCTCCGAACAGTGTATGATATGCGTGACTAACGAGGTCTCCTCCTTTCCGTTTGGGACAATAGTTGCCGGTTTTAAGGAAGAGTTAAAGTTTAGGATGCCGCAATAATGGAAGTTGATTGGTATATTACCATATATGGTCGGTATCAAAATTGGAATTGCTCTTAGATTGGTGAATGCTCTATGAAAAGAATTTCTACTCTTTTTACTTATTATTTTCAATCAAAAATTTATTTCCTTGTTCTCCTTTTTCTCCTCCACAAGAAGGGGACTACACTCATTCCCCACTTCATCTCATGCACTCCCACCTTCCTTAATAAGAACATGATAATGATAGTCTATTATTTAAAACACTCATCTTATCAAATATATAAATAATTGAGAAGAGAATACAAAAAGAAATTGATAAACAACGGAACTATATTACCATTGTGATTAGAATTAATCCTTTGCTTTTGTTGTATGTGGTTCATGGAATTTTACATGTGGGTCCTACTATAATAATGAATAAATAATGGGCAAATACAAATGGTAGATTTGCCTTTTGTAAATGTTGATCCCGCAAACAAATACCTATATACCATATAAAACAACATACCATAATAAATCATAATATATTGAGAACAGGAGCAACGGCTAGCTATATATGGAGTTGACATCGGGCACACATAGTAATGATGTTCAAGACAACTAATGAGTGTAAAAACAAGGTCATATAAGAGTGGTTTTGTAATAATCACTATAATAAAAGATCTGTCAAAATTTTGTCTGATTAGACTTTAACTCTTAGATTCTGGGTCAAAATTAAAATTGGAGACAAATAAGTAGTTTTTATCTTTAGTTTCTTGACAGTTAGGTTAAGTTGAAGCCCACTTCTAAATAAATTTCAGCGTGAAAAAATCGGAACTGAAATTCTAATTTCCACCTCATTTCACATGTGTTTCCCAAATAGTTTGCATAATCTACATTCCTTGCCATTTTTCCCCACATTTAGCTTATATATGATAAAATTGAAGGATTTGTCAGGAGCTAGACTTGAAGAGCCATGATAATAGCCAAAAAATCTCTTTAGCACCAAATATCCGACGTTATTATTTTTCAATATTTACATCATATCTTCTTATTCATTTATTTGGACTTACAAATTTCAATCTAATCCTTGCATATGTTTGAATATGACAATACTCTCGCTAACGCTATAACTATCTGTCTATCTACAATCCATCATAAATTTCTTTATATTCGTACAATTTTTCTTAAGGTTAATATTTACCTATCTTATATTTTTAAAAGAAAACCTTTCATCAATTACAAGATCAATATGATATGGCATAGAAAAATGGAACACTAGGTTGATTCAGGAATATTTTAGGCACAATTGCGGCAACCCTACCATCATAGGTGAAAAAAAACTAACAAGGAGGACTTGGTCAATCCATTTAATCAAAACAAGGAGTGGACTGTAAAAAACAGAAGCAGTTGGTTAGAACATAATAATGCACTAATAACAAGAAGTCAAATGTAATTTGTCTTTTTTTTTCCTTTCAACGAATCTTTGTATAGCAATAAAAAATTGTCAACCACATATTATTATATATTAGATTGTTATATTGATAATACACTCTATCTTATTATCTTTATCCTTAGTCATGAAACTGAATACTCTAAAATAAAGAAATTATTACACAAGTATTATATGTATTTCATTCTATTGAATCAAGCAATAAAGATCATGATTGATTCTTTTATAACAAGTTAATATTTTTTTGTACCTTTCAATTTTTCTCACTAAATATGAGATATCTGTTGTAAGATCAAATGACAAAAAAATATACAATATTTTCTCCATAGTATCTACATATGAATATATAGAAATCAGTAGTCGAACACAAGATCTCATTTTGTGTAACACATATTCTAATTATCCGCATACACATATAAATGGTATTAGAGCTCGTGGTTACCATGTTGGTTTTTTTTTTTTTTTTTTTCTAAAGTCGCATTTTGCTGCGAAGCTAATTTTTCATTTAAAAAACAAAAAATAGTAAATACGAGGTGAGAAAAAAAAAAGGAAATAAAGCGGTAGTACTCATCTTCTTCGTCTTCTCCAGACACCAATTTCCTCCTCGCTGAGATTCATCATCCGCTCCTCGGTCTCTGCTGCTCTCTCTTCTCCATCCCCCGCTCACCCACCCACGATGTCTTCTCAGGTGAGCAACTCCTCGCTCTATCTTCTTGCTGAGAACTCTCACATCTCAAATTTCTCGCCGAATCCACCACGCGAACCTGGAGATTTAGGGCATTAATTGCATCATCTTTCTCCTAATCACCGTCTCCGGCACCAAAGTACTTCAAATTTATGCTTCTCATTCGCCTCTGGATCTCACTATTTGCTTGTGTTTTTAGGCGGACAGCCGGAACCAATCTGCTGGAAAGCGTGCTCGCACCGATGGTAAGCGATCCGTTTCTTTCTTTTATTCATCCATCCAAACTGCATCTCAAAGATTTGCCTTTGTGTGGAACGAGCTTAGGAGGACGACGGGAGGATGACTGGACGTGCTCCAGCTGCGGCAACGTCAATTTCGCCTTCCGCACCACTTGCAACATGCGCAATTGCAACCAATCCCGGCCTGCGGATCACGGCGCGGTACTTCTGGGTTGCTTATACTTGGTTCCTTTCTTGATGGGGGCTTATACTTGTAGTGTGCTAATGGATATACTTCTATGTTGCTGCTTCTTGCTGTTCAGAAAGCTATGCAGAAGCCTATGCAGACACCGCCGCATTACTCGTCATCGGCAGGCTACATGGGCTCGGCGACACCCCCGTCCTTGTACCTTGGTGCTCCTCCCTATGGGTCATCCCTATTCAATGGAGTCACCATGCCGCGGTACAACCTTCCGCCATATCCCGGTGGTTCTGGATATCCTTATGGCTATGGTGGCCGCTTGTCGATGGGAAGCCCGTACAGTCCAATGCATATGTCTGGGCCACCTCCTTATTCCGGTGGCTCTATGATGGCGGCAGGTAGAGGGCTTCAAGACATCTGTCATATGTGATGTGGCTAGCATGTTTAGCTATCAATGGCAATTGGAAATCAACAGAATCTCGTATTTTGTCATTCCACTGCATTTTTTGTATCTACATAGTTTAGATACGGCAACTGTTACTTGATATTTATTTATCCTTGGATATGGTAACGTAAAAATGCTGTTGTGTCCAATACATGCCATTGGTAAACTTTTGCTGTGCATTCTGCCACGAGTAATTGTAACAGAAGAAATTATTTATCATCTTTTCTACTGCACATTCTTTTGTCGGTACCGCAAATCATGTTTCCATGCAAAATTTATCACACTGAAGTTTCCTGATCTCTGTTTATTATATTCCTTGTACTCATTTGCATTATGTCACTTCTCTTATTATCTATCTGATGTCCTCTAAAATAGGTGGAATATATGGTATGCCTCCTCTGGTGGACCGGTATGGCATGGCCGTACATTCTAGCCATCGTGCAGTGGTAAGTCCTCTTGGTTCGTGGTCGCCTTTTCCATATGTTATGATGTGCTTTCATTGTTGTTGTCTTACAGGATTGAACTGCTGTTGGTTCTTTCCAAAAAAAAGTGTTATTTGTTGTTGTTAGAGTGTTAGTTTCTATGCAATTTATTTTCTGCAGTGCCCGCTAGAGAAGACCTTATTTTTATGATGAGTTTCTTGCTATCATTTTGTGACTCATCATTCTTAGGGTAGGCTGTTGTACTGATTTGTTGTGTAATCTTTCAAGGGCACAAGAGCTAGCTCCTATTCTGATGAGGGCTCCCAGAAGAAACCTGCAGGTTTAAATTTGGAAATATCTTGACTATTGCATCAATTTCTTTGGCATATAATTGACTCTCATCCTCTTCTTTTGAATTATCTAGGAGCTGGGCGTGACAATGACTGGAAGTGCCCTAACTGTAGCAACATAAACTTTGCCTTTCGGACAGTTTGTAACATGAGAAAGTGCAACACACCAAGACCTGAAAACCAGGTTTGTGGAAAAATCATTGTCATTGCCATGTTTTAAGTGGTTGCATATTGCAATGGTAGCAGTGCTATTTCAGGACCATGAAATGTCTGTCTGCCAAATTGAAATCAGTCTTATCTACTAGTTTCTATTCTTGATGAATGGTTGGATAGATATGTAATATATGTTAATATAAGACCCATTGATTAATCCAGTATATTTGCTATGCTTAGTTTTGGTAGTTATATTGCCAGGAAGCGCTGCATTGTTTAGCTTATGCAATCGCCTGATTAACATGGTTCTGTTATATGTGTGTGCTCAATTTTGCTTAAGAGTTGAGAACTGTGATTGGTCCAGTTTTACTTCTGGATATATGATATTGTGTAATACTTCTGAATCGTTAAATAAAATCCCATACTATGCAATTGTTGGGATAAGACTTGCATGTGCATCATTTGTCAATTGATATATGTTCCTTTAGTTGTGCATTTGCTCATCTATTGGGCATCAGGTCCTGAGTAGTTATGTTACTACACATTTTATATGAGCAGTCAATCAATACTTTGTGTACTAAAAACCAAATTTAATAAACTTCCATAGGATTGGTAAATTCAAACCTACCAACTCCAATTTGCCCTCTTTCTTGCTAACCAATTCAAGGACAGTTGCTCTTTTACTTCTTCATCAATTGACTCACTTTGTGATACTGCTGCAGCTGCATAATCATATATATACACATACAAGCATAGGAAAATTTCTTTTACAGTTTGGAATCCTTGGATGGTGAATTGGTTTCCATATTTCTTTTGAGAGTGAAATCATAGTTGTACTACACTGATAGACTGCAATCACACTTTCTGCAGGGCTCCAAAGCTGATGGTTCAAAAAGTTCAAGTAAGTTTAACATTATGCATATGTGTCGACTTATGCGCACATCAATGAAGCCTGAACTTCTGCATACATCCACTAGTTTATTGGTTTTTCTGTTTTTATTTCTGATTAACTTTTTTTATGTATTACATCTAACCTTTTGCATATTTCAGAACCAAAGATGCCGGAGGGTAGCTGGAAGTGTGAGAAGTGCAATAACATAAACTATCCTTTTCGGACAAAATGTAACCGTCCGAATTGTGGTCAAGAAAAGCCATCACAGTCAAACAACGTGGCTTCAGATGAGGACAATCAGGTGTGTGATTCAGAACCTTTAATATGGTCTTCAAAGCTTGTCATACATACCTCTATTTTGAGCAGTCAACTGCATGCCTTAAAGCTTTCTGTGTGACAGTTTGTTCCCCTTATTTTGCTTGTCATGTTCTCCTGTGCATAGCTTGATATGTCAATATCCTTACTGTTACAGTGAGTCCTAGATCAGTTATGATGTCAAGAAGGTCTGCATCATCGTCAACATTCACAGTTCAGATGTCTGGGGTCAATCCGTGTCAGTAGTTGCTGCGGTTGTCACAAGTTTCTTCCCCTTGGAACCTTAGTTGAGTCGTCATCCTAGTGGTAACTGTTTGGGAGTTGGTAACTGGTGTCTTGATATTATGGTCATTACAGGTTCTGGTTAAGAACATCCATTAATTGTCGTATTCTGGTGGAACTTGAGTTACTTTTCTTGGTTACTGGTACTCTGGGGAAATTTCATTTACCTTATGAATTTTTGTGAGTTTCTTTTGTATTAGATTGTCATCTGTCTGTCATGAAGTGCATTAGACTGCTTGGTGTTTTCTTATGGAAGTCGTGGCTCTGCTCTCCATTTTCAAATTATGGAAGTGGGTTTTACATTTAAGTAAATAGGCATCATTCTCGCGTTGACCAGTTTCCTCTGCGTATATGGATTTGGTCCCAGTATATTCTCATTATTTATGTACTTTCCTTTGGTGGTTGTCTGCGCGCTTACAAGCTGAAGTATGTTATGGGAATCCTCATGCTTCTCAGTGCAGCAAACCGTCTTAGAAACCACAGGCCTCGCTCAGCTATTGTAGGATGAAGATTATTTCTATAACATTATTTCATTAAAGATTTTGTGGTATTGCTCACTGTGGTCACTGCCTCTCGCCATTTCACCACGCTGCTTGCCCTGCATTGCTATGCTCACCATGGGTGCCTGCTGGCCATGCTTGCCACTGTGTCGCTGGGGGATGTGGGGTGGGCTGGGTGGGGGACCTCAAATGTGAATATAAAAGGAGGGGTTTTTTCTGCCTCTCGCTGTTGTGCTGTGCTGCTGTGCCTGTTGCGTTGCTACACCAATTGCAAGTGCCCACTGGCCACACTTTCCACCATCTCACCAGGGGTGGGGTGGGGGCTTCACATGTGAATATAAAAGAGGAGGTGCTTTTTTGAAATCTTGAAATATTTGCGTATCTCACAAAAAATTCATCAGCCATGCACAAATCTTGAGACAGTGTTTAAGGTTCAGATATGTGTAGTGCACACGTGTATGTGAGAAATAATTAATTAATTATCCTACATAATTATTGATTGACCTGACCAAGGATACTTCCACAAAGTTTGTTGTCTTCCACGGAGAAGAGCTTAAAATCCTTACGCCCTCCATAGGATATTCTATTAGTAAATAGAGGTAAACAGTTTTGTGGACTGTATTGTATTTTCGTAGAGTCCTGGAAAGTTGTCTCATTTAGTTTATTTGTTTTGCTGATGCAAAGTATTCAGTTTCTTCTGTCCTGTGTAAAATATCATACTTTTATTGAGGACTTGATTTATCTTGGTGCCCGTTAACTTTTTGCCACTTGTTGGGAATGTACCCTAAGCTGCATGTCCCATTAATTTTGCATTAGTGTGTGTAATGTACAGTTGTGAGCACATTCTTTTTTCCTAATCTGTGAAGTTGAAAAAAACCTGATACATTACATGTGTATGCCATCATGTTCTCTGGAGCTTGGGATAATCAAGTTTTAGAACTGAGAAGTTCACTTCCAAGAGTCTGCTTGGTGCAACTGCACTGGACGGTGTGGAAAAATGGGGAGAATTTTATCAATGCTGCAACACTCCCAGGAGTTCACAGCCTACAAATGGCATGCTGAAATGGTACCTTCTGATCTTGCTGCTGGAGGGGTACCAACAAGTGTACTGATCTCTCTGCTGGACTGTGCTAACAAGCATGCTTGGTCTACATATTGAAATGGTTAATGACTTGTAGAATGCAGTGGGAGGTCTACTCCAGCTTTCTAACATGTTATGAAATGAGGTAAAGAATTTGTGCGATGGATTTGCTGTTACGTAGTGAAGATATTGTTCCATGGAGAACTTGGTAAAGTCGGCAAACAAGTCAAAATATGCACCATTGCTGTAATGAGCAATCAGACCTTGCCCCTTTGTTCAACAATGATAAGAATGAACATGCCAATGCTTTGAGTTTAAGTTTTTCTGCCCTTTTTGTTTTCCCTTATGCTTTACTATCCCAAAATTCTGTGCAATTGCCCTGTCTAGCAGCATTCTGTGACCAGCTAACGATGCTTGCTAATGTATTATGCATGCTTATGCTAATTCTGTTCTCTAGTGTTTTAATTGAAATTCTTGACAGAGGTTCGGTAAGTGTATACCCAACCCAGCCCTGGTCATTCAACTCATTTCTGTACATTGAGTATTTGGATATGTTGTTGCTGTACCCACATATAGCTAGCACTCCAGAAAGTAACTGTATGCACATCAGCACAGGAGCCAACGCTGCAGATCAATCTCCATGTAGAACTCTGGACATGCATGGCATGCTATTGCTAGATCGTGTCTGATGTCATGGCAATTGGTACATCGCGATTTCACGACCAGAGCCCACTCCTAGATGTAGATTAAATTCCATGTTGAAACATTGATCTAATCTCATGGATGGAAAACGAGACACCAAGCAGGAGTCTCAGCAAACATTACTGTTGGTAGGAGGAAAATGGAACACCAAATAGTAGAAATCTTCTTTTGGACTGGCTAGAAGTAGCCTAGACTTGGACATCAGGTCATAACTGAAATAAGTGGTCGTTCTTAATTTGAGAGGGGCAGATTACTGTTGTGGTCATTGTCTCTCATAAGCAAATGCTGATAGATGTTCTGTTGGAATGCTGGGTTCGAAATTTTATACCAGTACAGTCTATCACTTTTGGAAAAATATATATACACGCACGGGGACAAAAGATGCAGTAGTATAGCTGGTAAAGATACTCTACTCTCACACGAGACCCGTGTTCGAATCTCGGCAACGGAATTAATTTTTTGTTTCCTTTTGTATGCAACACACCAGATAAGCCAGGCATGCAAGAACAACTTCACGTATGCGCAACAATGATAGATGTCTGTCACATTGATCAGTTGCTGCTTGCTTACGAGTCAGCGGTCTTCCCGGACGGGTTGAAGGGGACCTGCTCGGCGCAGTCGAGGTTATCGCCGGAGTGCTGGCGGCCGACCCCCAAGCGGTCGAGGTAATACTGGTAGTGCGAGATGATGTTGTTCATGGAGTCGATGTACCCCTGGCCGCAGGCGAAGTCGCCGTAGAGCACGTTCATGGTGGCGCCGAAGCCCGAGAGCCTCTTGGACAGCGTGTCGTTCTTTGTCGGCTTCCAGTTGCCGACGAACACGTCGTGCGCCGATGGCTGCTGCCTCTTCATCGGCGTCATCCACCTCCACATGGCCGCCTGGAACGCCAGCGTCGCGTTCTGCTCCAGGTACTCCGGGTGGTGCAGCAGGTCCACCTTGATGCCGTCGCCGACGACGCCATAGTTATAGTTCCTGCTCACGTCAAGAAACACGCACATGTGATCCATTTTAACCATCTCTGACTCTGCAAGAGACGATCCATGCCGATGGACATTTCCATTACCAGTAGACGGGGAGCGCTCCGCGGCCGTAGTACTCGACACCGTCGACGCAGGGGTACAGCTCGTCGTTCTTGTCGCAGTATGACTGGCTCGGGCTCATCTCATGGTTGTAGCAGAGCCCCCAAGCCAACGGGCCACCGGTTGCGACACCATATCCACCTGCAGTCGGGCAGCGTTGGTGCGTGTGTGCATTGAATCAAGAAACAAAGTGGAATGCAAGAATCCAAGAAAGATAATAAGCAAGCGTACAGGAGGTCTTGGAGCCGACGTGGCCGAGGAAGGCGGTGAGCTCCATCATCTGCATCTGCTTGCCGCCGGTGGTGCAGAAGCCGAGGGGCTCGAAGAGGGAGGCGGCGGTGATGAAGGCCTGGTAGTCCCAGAAGCCGACGGCGTGGGCGACGGGGGTGTTGCGCTTGCTGAAGAGCTCCTCGAACTGGTACACCTGGAAGAAGTCGGTGATGGTGTCGTTGCAGCAGTACTTGCTCCTGGAACACTCCCATCCCTTGTCGCACACCTTCTCCTTCTCCTTCTTGGCCTCCGCCGCCGTGGCCGCCAGAACCACCACCATCACCAGCACCAATGCCGCCGCCGTGGCCCTCATCCTCCTCATTGTCTTTTCTCAAGGTCTCACCAATTGGATTCTTGAATCTTGATCTGTCTCTGTGAGTGGTCTGAATGTTTGAGAGGAGAGGAAAAATAAGAGAGAGAACTGATGAAGAGGGTGGGGCAAAGGAAGAGTGGAGTGGAAAGAGAAAGAGCAGCTAACTGAACAAACCAAACAAATATGCCAACAATCAGGAGAGATCCAGTGAAGCATAAGACCTAATAAGAATTGTCGGATCATATGTGTAGATTATGATAGGAGTATTAGATTGGTTCTCACATGAGAGGTTTGACAAGGAAAAAAAAAAGACTCGGACAGTAAATAGTAGTGTAAATTAGCTGGTCAGAAAAATTAGCCAATTTATTCGTACTTTAATATTTTCCTCACGTTTAGACTCCATCTTTTGAGACTACGGTGAAGTGCGATTATAGATTATTCGAATTATTTGATTATCAAACCTGTGAATGTGAATATGATAAGAAATTTTGTATCCGAATAACATTTTTTTTCTATTTGGATCCGTATCAGAATCCGACAAAAAAATCCTTATCCGCATCCGAATTGATAAAATCCGATTTTATCTGATAAAATAATATACCTGTATATTTGAATTCAAATTTGAATGTTATTTCTATAAAAAAAACTTGTCTAAATTTGTGGTATAAAAATTTTATGATCAAATTCTTACATGAATCATATAATTATTATACAAATTTGTTCAAGTATATTATTTCTTGATTCAAAATGAGTTAATTTTAAAATTTGTATAAATAAAATAATAAAATCAAACTAATACTAATAGTATTCGATAGAATACAAATCTGATCCAAATTAAAATAATCTGAACTAAAGCCGAATTTGAGCACATCTGAATTCAAATCCAAATGCGACTTAAAAATACGGATGCAAATATAGTTTTTGACCAAAATCCGATTTAATTTTATTCTTGTTAGGATTCTACACATGCAAATAATATAGAATACAAAAAACTCATTGATCATTACATGGAATTCTATTAAGATATTATATGAAAGTCGAATTTCTTCCATTCTCTTCTCATTTGAGAATGTGAATACATTTACTACTGCTCGGAATTAGACCATAAGGAAATTTCTATCTACACTAGGGCTATAATATCAGATTGGAGAGGAAGATCGGAATTAGCAATCATTCAATTATTTTTTCTCATAAATTACGACAACTAAATCTTAAATCCAGGATCTCTTAACTCTGATGCCATATTGAGTTTTAAACACTAACTAGTTCACTAAAAAATTTAAATTCACTAGTACAGAAAAGTTTTCTTCTATCGGTAAAAAACACTCTTCTACTATCGGTTTTTGTATCGTTAGAGATAGACACGATAGAACAAGATAGGTCATTTTCTATCGGTAAATAACAGATAGAAGAACTTCACTATTCTAACGGCATCTTCGGTGAACACCCGTAGAAAACCCGTTGTAGTCTGACGTTTGTGAAAGAGTTTACCGATAGAAAAAATATAGTACTCTCTCGGTTGTGAATGAGTTTAACGGCAGAAAAAGTAACACTCTTCTAACGGTTAATTTAGAGTATACCGATAGAAAAAACCTTAATACTCTCTCGGTTGGAAATGAGTTTACCGATAGAAAAAACGATTGTACTCTCTCGGTTGTGTATGAGTTCATCGGCAGGAAAAGTTAAACTCTTCTAACGGGTAATTACGTAGTCTCTCGGTTGTGGATGAGTTTATCGATAGAAAAAATGATAGTAGTCTCTCGGTTGTGAATGAATTTACCGATAGAAATACAATACAGATGCAATACAGTACATTCACATATACAATACATTCACAATACAGTACATTCACAATACAGTACATTCACATATACAGTACAGATGCAATACAGTATAGATTTGATACACAATACAGTACATATGCAAAGAAGGATAAATTCACATATACATTGAACATATTGACACATTAGACAGTTATTCACATATATATGGACAAATACAAATTGCAATCCAATGTTGACATTTATTCACATGTATATAAACAGTCTATGCACAGAGTACATGAAAAAGAGAAAATTGTCATGGCGGTTGGTTGGGTGCAACTTCCTCCATGATATATTGAGCCCAGATTTGTCGAAGATCTCTAATCTTTGCATTTTCGTATTGGTCTTTCGACATGGTGATCTACAAGCATGTGTGAATACTGAGTAACTAACTTCCTAATTTTGAACGTGACACCCAATTTTCAAATTTGAGTTAGCTATCGATGCTTACCTAGGGGAATTGGGTAAAGTTTGTCTGCACTAGGTCGTACATGTAGCGCAGCACATAAAACCCTCATTCCTACGATTGCGGTTGCTGATGGCACTGAGATAATTGCATATGCGAAGACATGTTAGCTATCGTTTCCATAAACTAATTAAGCATAAACAAAAATCTCGTGAGTACCTCATATTCTTTCCAAGCTAGTAGGGAGCTCTGCGGTGCGGCATGCCTCCCTCCAGCGAACACATATTTATCAAAAGCCCTGTATTTCAGTTAGCATTGCCGGTTAATGTATTATCATTAGCTAGTGAGGTCAAAATTTAAATCAAACATATAAGTTACTTACGCCTCCATATTCCCCTTGACCACATATTCGTTCGATAATCTGTCACGCATCGAATCGAGGTAGTACACCTCGTTCCTCGGCGGACAGATCACGATGAGAATTCAGTGGCCCCTACATTGTACGTAAAATAGGACCGCTAGCTCAAAGTATATCTCAGGTGTAACATACAAGGTTGAATTAAATTAGTACGAAATGCACTAACCTTTGTGGTACGGCACCAGAATGAACTCCCTGTCCTGCTGCGCCATCAGCGCCTTGGATATGTACTGCTCAGCGTACGCGGCGTTGTGCTCTAGTATCGTGAGGCTTATTTTCTCTGGGTCGAGGAAACCCACCTTGTCACACGTAGCCTCCGATGCTAGCCTGTACATGCACCTGCATGCAAAGGACGACATTAGTATTGCACAGAAAGTTACTACATTTCAAATGAACTACAACAATGCAGAGTTAGCAAACAGAGTTAGAAAACAACAATACATAGCATCAGCAAACTCACAGGACTCCAATCCGTATGGTGGACATATCGAGCTCCCGCCAGTTGTAGAGGTTGATTAGATCCTCGTGTGCCACGGATATATTCCCGGGCTCACGGTGGAACTGCCCAGGCCTGTAGGGAACTAAGAAGTTCAGATTGCGCCGAGCTTGGTGCAGGTACCACTCGTGGAGGTCTCTGGTTGATCGATCCAATTTGCGCAAAACTGCCTCCGACACAAGTGGGAACCCGTTCCTGAACCTCTCCGGTTGTCCCTTTCGCCCTTTGCCCTTGCCTTTGCCTTGGCCTTTTGCCGGGGACTGAGCGCGTACCTTCGAAGGCAAGAGCGAGGTGATGGCGGCTTTCTTCCGAGGTGAAGGCGTGGATGCGCTGGCTGGGGTCGAGGCCGTCTTTGATGTGTTCAGGTTCGCACGAGATCCGGCCTCATGTCCCGAGCTGGGGGCGCAGTTCCCTAGTAGCCCGCCGGCAGGACACTTCAATTAATGAGCACGTATGTTAGATTTTGCAAGTTGAGTGTACTGAGTAGGATGTAATCTAAAATGTGTAGGATTTACCTGTTGTACTAGAACACACTTCTTGGGCCACTGTACGTAGGAGCCCACTGCCTCAGCAAGTGTCTGCATTTCCTCTGTTAGGACTGGCAATGGAGAATCGTTGTAGCCGGCATGGCCATGTCCACCTGTACCTTTGCGAACCTCAACCGCAGAGGTGCGCAGTGGATCCGGACATCCAGCCCAGACAGATATACGAAGCCGTGTCCAACCATTTCCTGCCCGTCGCCTAGGTGAGTCAGTAGGATGCAGCCCTTCGGCTTCTGCAAATTTGTAGCAATTAAAACAGGTTAGCGAAACAACTCTAACAGAATGGGAGTGGCATCAACTTAAGTGCACAGATGAAGGTTTGCAGTACCTCAAGTAGATCCACTGGATCCGCGAGGACCTTCGAAGCGCTACTGCTTATCCGACCCCACGGGGTACCGTCGCCCTGGGGATCCGCATCTGCACTCTTGGCCAGCAATGCTTCTCTCAACCGTGCAAACTCTTCCCTCATTTGTGCGACCTCAGACTGCACCTCAGCCCGTATCTCCGCCAGTACCTCAGCCCGTATCTTATCGGAGAGCTCCGCTTCCTTTTCCTTCCAGGAGGGAGCCTTCTTCCTCCGTGGAGTCGGATCTGCGAAACCGGCCTTCCACGACACAATGGCTCCCACGGCCCGTGTCCGCCTGGGATGCTCCTTATTTCCTAGAGCCCGGGTGAGGATGTCGTTCTCCCTCTGTAGGGTAAACAATCCCTCCACTACCTCCTTCTCAAAAGAGATCTGTTACATTTAAAGGTATCTTGTGAGACAAATTGCCTTATATACACTTGTGCGCACACAGTTTACGAGGTTAGCCAACTTACCACACTACTACAGAAGTGCATTCCACTAACCCATATTTTCTAACGGTTATAAGAAATCTGGGAAAAATCCGATAGAATAGGACGACAGGGGCGGAAAAGAGGCATTTTACTATCGGTTACACACTAGTCCAATGTTAGTGAAATACAAATACTTTTTACTATCGATCATTACTGTACAAACGATATAATATATTAAATAGTACTATCGGTTTTCCACTTTTAACTGATAGTAAAATTGTGCACTTTATACTATCAGGTATTACTGTACCAACCGATATAATATATTAAAACAGTACTATCGGTTTTTCGTTCGTAACAGATAGTAAATTTACTTACTTTATACTATCGGTTCGTACTCTATCAACCGATATAATATATTACATAGTACTATCGGTTTTTCTCGCGTAACTGATAGTGAAATTACTGACTTTTTACTATCGGTTCTTCCTGTACTAACCGATACAATATATGAAATAGTACTATCGGTTATATAAAACAAACCGATAGTAAAATGACTTCATATAAACTAATGGTTATGACAGTGGGGACCTTATTTTACTATCGGTTTGTGTTGTTGAACCGATAGTAAAATTGAACAACTCAATTAGGTCGACCCCTGCTCTGCGCTCTGCATGTTGGAATCATTTCAGCTGCGCACGACTCCAAGCTAGAGTGATATGGAGAAGCTAGCTGAGAGGTTGATCATATTTCCATCCCCCTCAGTATTGTCATCTTCTCATCACCTCTCTCTCTCTCTCGATCACTCTTTCACATGCACTCTCCCTCTCTCTCTCTACTTGAGCTAGAAGGCTAGGTTGGCTAGCTTGCTGAATTTAAGCAGCTAGCTAGCTGGCTCTTCCAATTAATGCATGCATCAAGTTAATTAGGGTTTCATATATACAAATCCATTTAATGTAATTAAGCAGCTCATGTACACACATATAGCCTAGCTAATTATGTTTCATGCATATATGCATGCCCTGAGTCATTAATTATTTATTTGAATTTGTCAATTTTGTGAAATAATTGTAGATGGACCGAGAATATTGGATGTATGGAATAAAACGTACTACTGTTGAGTATTTGGAGGGTGTGAATGGGTTTATTAAATTTGCTGAGCCAAGAAAAGGCGAAGAAGGGAGAGAAAGATATGTATTGTCCTTGTATAGATTGTATGAACTTAAAAAGGTTCGGCAACTCTGATCAGACTAGGAGTCATTTGATTCGTCGTGGTTTTAACGCATGCTATACCCGTTGGATATGGCATGGTGAAGATCTTGAGGAAACGAGCACCGCTACCACTCAGCAGCACCTGGAAGTGGATTGCAGTAATGATGATCATGATCAGAACATTGGTAATGTTCATTCGGAAGTCCATATAGATGACGACAATTTAGATGAAATGTTATGTGATGTAGAAGAAGACTACAGCGAAAACGATTTAGCTAAATTTGAGAAATTAATTGTTGATTCTGAGAAGCCTTTGTTCCCCGGATGTGCAAAATTTACAAAATTGTCTGCTGTGTTGAGATTATATAACTTGAAGGCAAGCAACGGTTGGAGCGATAAGAGTTTCATGGCGCTATTGGATCTGTTAGCGGACATGCTTCCAGAGGGAAATGAGTTGCCAAGATCGGTTTACCAGGCCAAAAAACTATTGTGCCCGTTGGGAATGGAAATCGAAAGAATACATGCATGCCCAACTGATTGTGTTCTGTACCGTAATGAGTACGAGGATTTGCATATTTGTCCAAGATGCGGTGCATCGCGGTATAAGCATGGGGACAGAATTTATCACAATGGATGTGATGAGGTAAAGAAAGAGCCTCCGGCCAAAACTGTGTGGTATTTGCCTGTGATTCCCAGATTGAAACGGCTGTTTGCAAATCCGAAAGATGCGAAGTACTTGCGTTGGCATGTTGAAGGTCGGAAACAAGACGGAAAAATAAGACATCCAGCTGATTCCATTCAATGGAGAAACATTAACAGAACATTCGGTGAGTTTGGCGGCGAAGTGAGGAATATAAGGTTTGGGCTGAGTACGGATGGTATGAATCCACACGGAAATATGAGCAGTCGACATAGCACTTGGCCGGTTCTTTTATGCGTCTACAATCATCCTCCTTGGTTATGTATGAAGCGCAAGTACATCATGATGTCGTTACTAATTTCAGGACCCAGACAACCCGGGAATGATATTGATGTATTTCTATCACCGTTAGTCGAGGACTTACATAAATTGTGGAGCGAAGGGGTGTGGGTGTGGGATGCACATAAGCGAGAGAATTTCATGTTGCTGGCCATGATATTTTGCACCATAAATGATTTCCCGGCCTATGGAAATTTGTCGGGGTATAGTACGAAAGGAGGCAAGGCTTGTCCTATTTGCCTGGATGAAACTGAAAGCATGTGGTTATCGAACTGCAGAAAAACAGTGTACATGGGTCACCGCAGATTCCTTCCGATGCATCACACCTACCGTAAGAAGAGGAAGTCATTCAATGGGAAGCCTGAGAAAGGATCAGCCCCAGTGTTTGTGAATGGTAAGGAGCTTTACTTGCGCGTGAAGGACATCAAAGTTGAGTTCGGTAAATGTTCTAAACCTCCAGGAAAAAATGTTTGGAAGAAGAGATCGATTCTTTGGGATCTGCCATATTGGGAGCACTTACAAGTTCGACATTGCATTGATGTCATGCACGTAGAGAAAAATGTTTGTGACAGTTTGACTGGTTTGTTGTTGAACATTCTAGGAAAGACGAAAGATGGCATCAACGTTCGTCGTGACATGCTCAACATGGGCATAAGGACTGAGCTTGCACCGTTGGAGAAGGGAAAGCGGACATACCTCCCCCCGGCCTGCTATACTTTATCAAAAAGATAAAAAACAGAACTCTGTCAGTGCCTACATGGTGTCAAAGTTCCATGCGGGTATTCTGCGAACTTGAAAAAACTTGTGTCCATGAAAGACTTGAAACTGGTTGGTATGAAGTCCCATGATTGTCATGTACTGATGTCACAAATGCTTTCCATTGCTATCAGAGGCATTCTCCCAGTCAAAGTCAGAGAGACAATTACAAAACTATGTTATTTCTTCAACACAATATCTGGCAAGGTACGTAAGCGTGTACTCCTAGCAAGTTAATTAGCTCCATTCGTGGAACTTGTCAGATTTTTTGGATCTGAATATTTGCTGCAACTGTGTCCTTGCAGGTAATTGATATGGATGGACTGGACGATTTGCAACACGATGTGACTACCACTCTTTGTCAGCTGGAGATGTATTTCCCTCCATCCTTTTTTGATGTTATGGTCCATCTAATTGTTCACCTTGTCAGAGAAATTAAGTTTTGTGGACCCGTGTTCCTGCGCTACATGTATCCATTTGAGAGATTTATGGGTATCTTGAAGGGATATGTAAGGAATCGACATCGGCCTGAGGGCAGTATCATTGAAGGTTATGCTGCCGAGGAGGTGATCGAATTTTGCACCAACTATATGGCCGGGGTTGACCCAATTGGTGTTCCTACGTCCCGGCATGAGGGCAGGCTTCAGGGCATTGGAACGATTGGATTTAAAGCAGTCGTCCCCTCTAGTGATCTGTATGCAAAAGCCCATTTTTGGGTCTTACAGCACATGGCGGGGGTGGAGCCATACATACACGAGCACAAGGAAATGTTACGGAAACAGAATCCCTCGAAGCCAGAGATTTGGGTCACCAGAGAACATAATAGGAAGTTTGCTGGGTGGATCGAAAATAGAGTCCTGCAAGCTTCTGAGGGCGATGTAGATGAAGATGTTACATGGTTGGCCAGAGGGCCTAGATTTACTGTAGGGACTTGGCAGGGTATGACATCAACGGCTATTCATTTTACACAAGAACTCAGGACGAGAAGAGTACTATGCACTGTAGTGGAGTGACACTACTTGCTATTTCGGAGGATGCCAGGGCAGTAAGGGCACTCGACTCATATTACGGTGTTATTGAGGAAATATGAGAGCTCGATTATGTATTACTTAAGATTCCTCAGTTTCGATGCCAATGGGTCGAAATCCCTCGAGGTGTTAAAGTCGACAATTATGGGTTTACTCTCGTCGATCTCAGTAGAGTCGCACACAAAGATGATCCATGTATACTTGCTGAGCAAGCCACACATGTGTTCTACATCGTTGACCCGGCCAACCCAAAGTTGCACGTTGTCCTTCACAGTAAGAGACGTATTGTTGGGGTCGAAGACGTTGTGGATGAAGAAGAGTACGATCAGTTCAACGAACCACCTCCATTTTTAGATGGAATCCTTCAATCTGTCCCTACCTAAGATATTGACGAAACAAGTTACCTGCGAGACGACCACGAAGAAGGATTATGGGTGGACAACCATTCTTGACTAATTTGCAATATGTAAGTGACGTATATTACTTGGATCTTTAATCGAAGAATTCTTCAAATTATTTTTCAAAAATTCTTTGGGAAAACATACGTGATGCATTGAGAATCATTTCTGCAAATTTTCATTTCAATTGGAGTATATACTTGATTTGAGCAATAATTGATTCTTTTCACAAATATATATGAAAACTGCAAATTTTCGTTCCATGATTGGTCTTTACTGTTAATTTATTTCAAAATTATTGGAAGTCATTTGCATGGGGTTTCAGGTGTCTTTACAAGTGCAAAATGATGTACTGAGACCCATCTGTAATTGTTCTCAGGAAATACCTTTAGATCAATTTAACAGTATTCTACTATCGGTTTCAACCTCCAAACCGATATGGAATTAACATATACTATCGGTTTATTGTCATAAATCGATAGTAAAATACAATGCAAAATGATGTACTGAGATCCTCTGTAATTCTTCGAAGAGAAATCCTTTAGGGTCAATAACATTGTATTTTACTATCGGTTATAATTGTGAAACCGATATGAAATTAAACTATACTATCGGTTTACTGTTCATAACCGATAGTGATTTATACTGTGTTATGAGCCCCTGTTCTTAGTTTACTATCGGTTTAGTGTTTACAACCGATAGTGATTTATACTGTGTTATGAGCCCCTGTTTCTTAGTTTACTATCGGTTTGGTATAATAAAACCGATAGTGAACAGTGCCAACACTGCAAACCCTAACTTACATGTTTTTACTATCGGTTTTGTGGTTATGAACCGATAGTAAATATTCATAGATTAGGTTATAACCTTGCACGATTTTCCCTCCAGTGCAACTGATCACATTCCAATTTCCAAATACTCGCGCGGAAAACCCTAGATTCGCCGATGTTCGCTTCTTCGCTCCTCTGCGCCACCATTGCCGATCAGAATCTGGTTCTCCACCGCCTCCGGCACTGCATTGCGCCACCGCCTCCGGCCACTCCACGATCGACTGTAAGTGTTCTTGACCAAATCGCTCGCGTGTATTGCTTAATTTTGTATGCAATGGTTCATATCCCGTTCAATGGATTACAAATATAAACCTAGAGTAAAATTCATGAACTACAAACTTGATAGCTATGAGAATGACAGAATTGATGAAAATCACTAGCAATTTGTCATACAGTGTAGTCCACTATCGGTTTCTTATTCAGAACCGATAGTAAATACCTTAAACTGAATTTTCTGTTAATTATTTCCCATTTTCTAATTTTCATCTGAAATTTTGGTTCATTTACATTTTAACATACTTTATGTTCTTGCTGAGAGACTAGCATAGTTTGCACTGCTAATCTTATAGATTTTACTGAATACAAACTTGATTACTATCGGTTTGACTTGGAAAACCAATAGGAAATAGTAGTGCCATCATGGTTTGCACTGCTAATTTGAATTTTCTGTGAATTACTTCTCATTTTCTAATGTTCATCTCAAATTTAGGTTCATTTAAATTTTAACAGACTTTATTTTCCTGCAGAGAGATTAGCATAGTTTGCACTGCTAATCTTTTAAATTTTCCTGAATACATACCTTAGTAATAACGGTTTTCCTTCAAAACCAATAGGAAATAGAGTATGTCTTAGTTTGCACTGCTAATCTGAATTTTCTGTGAATTACTTCCCATTTTCTAATGTTCATCTCAAATTTAGGTTCATTTAAATTTTAACAGACTTTATTTTCCTGCAAAGAGATTAGCATAGTTTGCACTGCTAATCTTTTAAATTTTCATGAATACATACCTTAGTACTATCGGTTTTCCTTTCAAAACCGATAGGAAATAGAGTATGTCTTAGTTTGCACTGCTAATCTGAATTTTCTGTGAATTACTTCCCATTTTCTAATGTTCATCTCAAATTTAGGTTCATTTAAATTTTAACAGACTTTATTTTCCTGCAAAGAGATTAGCATAGTTTGCACTGCTAATCTTTTAAATTTTCCTGAATACATACCTTAGTACTATCGGTTTTCCTTTCAAAACCGATAGGAAATAGAGTATGTTTTAGTTTGCACTGCTAATCTGAATTTTTTGTTAATTACTTCCCATTTTCTAATGTTCATCTGAAATTTTGGTTCATTTAAATTTCAACAGACTTTATGTTCATGCAGAGAGACTAACGTAGGGCACAACAATTTTAGTTATGAACTTTGTCATGTACCTTTCTTCATATCAATTGATGGTTTGTTCATGGAATTTTAGGTAAAGCCATGTCGGCATCTTCCTCGGTTGATAGTAGTGATTCGGCGAGGGCGAACGTAGATGGCGCTGCCTCGTCCCAGCGCAAGAGGAAGGCGCGAGGCCCGACGATGTTGGGTCGTTTGGCCAAACGCGCGGATCTTTCATGTGAGTTCAACCAGTTCGGGAGACCGATCGGGAAGAACGCCGGCGACTATGCTGCCTATGTTGGCTTGTTGGCGAAGGAAAGGGTGAAGATCACCGTCCAGAGCTGGAAGGACGTCAAGGCCGACGAGAGGGATAGGCTGTGGGCGGAAGTGAAGGTAAAATTAATCAAAATTACTGAACTCTTGAGTAATTAATCACATTCCCTTGGTTTATCCCAGATATTAGGTAAGTCCTACTTATATGCACCATTTGAAACAGGCCAAGTGGAACATCTCGGACGATGGTCCCAAGATAGCTTGCTTGAAGGACATGAACAACACGTGGAAAACCTTCAAGAGCGTCCTCGTCAGTACCTTCCTCGCTAAAGGCGAATTTCCATGCGAGAAGTACCCCTTCATAACGGAGGAGGTATGGGAGCAATTCGCCCAACAGAAGGGGACTCCTGAGTTCAAGGTATGTATGGTTCCTTTGCTTAGTTACACCATTGTATGCAGTAAGCAGTGGTGCATTAATTTTCTTGTTTCTGGTACGAAGGCCCTCAGCGAGAAGAACAGGGCAATCCAGATGAGGAACGACCACCCACACCGGCTCGGCTCTCGCGGCTATGCGGGGAAGGAGGAGCAGTGGAAGAAGGCTGAAGATGAGATGTCAAATTTCGTCGACTCCCCTGACCTACCACTCTCCGAGATCCGCGATCAGCGATGCAAGCGCTGGTGGCTGGCCAGAAGGACCGTGTCGGCCACGGGGACTGTTGTAACACCCCGATTTTTCCCAAATCTTGGCTTACCTCGTCCCTCCCTATATCAGAATGAGATCCCAGTTATGCCAGTATCTTACCCCAAAAAGTTGGCAATCAAACTCTTGTCATTCATACCTTTTCACAAATCAGCCCAAGTGTATCACAAATCAGCCCTTTTCAGAATTGTCAGAAGCCCAAAAAGACTAAAAGTCTCAGACCATCTCCAAACTTTGATCTGATTCAGTGAACACCTTCCTTTCACTATTCTGAACATTTTTCCCTTCTGGAAGAATTTCCAAATCTTACCCTAAACCTGAGTTTCGACCTTTCCCGTTTTTAAAACCCTAATTACCCTGTTTTACCCTAATTACTCTGTTTTCGGATTTTTGTCGAAACCCTCAAATCTTGTTCAATTTCACCAAATTTCCTGCCAGATGAGTCCCAGCATTTTAGTGTCACTCAGCTGCAAAATCAAAGTTCAATTTGGACCCCCAAATCTCCAGAATTTCAATCAGGTCCAAACTCCAAAGAAAGATCATCGCAAATCAGTCCTTTTATTGAATTTAGGCCCTTGGCCGTGTCTCAGCAGAACCCGCCGCAGTGCATCGCCGTGTTCTTCGCCGCCGGTGAACCTCCTGCCGTGCCAACACCTCAGCCACGTAGCTGACACCCGTGCGCACTCGTGGCACCGCCGTGGACGCCACCTCGGCCGCGCGAGCACAACCAATGTCTTCCCCGCGCGCGAGCCCGCGAACCAGCAAGTCCAGCTTCGCCCGTTCGACACGTCTCGGCCACGCGTCGATGGAGCTTTCACTTCACCGTTCCCTCGCCGCTTGCGCCTGTGCCATCCACTGCCAAAAGCCTGCACCGCTGCACGCCAGTGCCTCGCCATCATCGCCGGCACAAGTCCCCGCCGTGTCCGGTCGCTTCGCGGTCAAATTCGTCGCCGCTGTTCCCTAATTTGTCGACCAGAGGATTGCTCCAGCATCTATAAATACCCCTCAGTGTATTGCTTCAGTTCCCAGCAACAGAAACCGACTAATTTCTCACTGCCGCCGAGTTCCCTTTCTTCTCCGGCGAGCAATTTCTGGAGCTCACGGTGCCAGCCCAATTCGCTACACCATTCTTTAAACCGAAGTCACCAGTGAGTTCCCCTCTTCCCCCTCTCTGTGTCATAGCAGCCAATTGCATCCCGGCGATCCCTAATGCCGGCGATCATCAGAAAAGCCCATCTGCCCTGTTTCCCCAATGCTGTTCGATTCATCCCAAACTGGCCTTCGTGTTAGTAGAGAAAAGGGATCAGTGAGCTTAGTAGAGCAAGCCTGTGGAATCAAAACCTTCAATTGTGCCCAAATCGAAGAAATCCCAATCTGGAAGTTCATCAGTTTGCTGGACCTCGTCGCCGAGCTTCTCCGGCCATCCTCCAGCAAAATTAACCCGTCCAGTAGCCTTGTTGTGCCCTAGAGATCATCCTCAAGCTTGGAATTGAACTCATTCGCCTTGTATCAAAATTCCCCAATTTCAAAGTTGTCTTCTCCGGCACAGTTCACCGGAATTTGCTTCCTGGCCGATTCAGCCGACACCACTTTGTCCCTTAGCTTTGCCTCACCTCCCTGAGCATTTTCTTCCACTAGCTCGACATCTGGATCTGCCTAGATTGTGAGTTATGCCCTTGTCAAGCCCTTGTCCAGATCAATGTCTGTGCCGTGTCGCCACCGTGTTTTCTCACTGGATTTGGCCGCCCTCCGGCCACTTTCAGCCCTTGTTCCTGTTGAGTATCTTGTTCCTGTTATCAAGGCCTACCTCCCAGACAAAGTTGTGCATCAATTGGAGCCCTGGATCAAAGGTTAAGCTTTGCCCTAGTTTCTGGCCATGTCCAGCACTATGTCAGTGCATGTCAGCCACTGGCATTAGCCTTGTTTGACCCCTTCTGGTTGAGCAATGGAAATGTCACTTTGTCCCCTAGATTCCTGGAGTTGTGTTCTACATCTTTCCCTTCTGTCACTTCTGCAGAAAACCATCCTAGCACCAGTTTGAAGTTATGCCAAAGCCGTGAACTGAATGTCGACCCTTCGACGTTCAATTCTTTTTAGCCGTTTCTTCGACCAGAACCCTTGTGACCTTGCCCTAACCTTTTCCCCTGCATGCATGACTTATTTACTTAATAATTTCTATGGAAACTATTTTATTTATGCTTATGTAGCGTATGTGTTGTATTGCTTGTGTCCGCCGCAGAGCCCGAAGCTGAAGGAGCGGAAGAAGTCTTTGTAGATCCGTCTGAGTATTTAGACCTAGCAGTGCAAGGCAAGCCTCATTCCTTTGATCATGTCTCACCCAATATTTTCTCATGAAGTATATTCACTGTTTCTTACTATGCATGCTTATTTGAGATACAAGTTATGTTTGAATGACATGAGTAGATATTACCTAATGAATCATGAAACCCTTTTGTTATTGAACCTTCTTATATATGCTTTTGTCACCCTAGGACTCATATACTGAATATCCACATTAAACTTGAAATGGTCAAATACATGAGAAGTTATAATGAAAACCGTTTTGTCAAGAAAACTGATAAAAGGGATCAGTAGTGAGGATTGGATTGTATGGAGAGGGTGCGGTGCGCACCAGGGAATGTGAATGCTCCTCACTATTGGTTCATAAGGACGAGAACCTTGTGCTGTGTCTCTATGCGAATTGTAAACGTACCAACCACTTGCCTGGTATGGGACAGGCACAACTTAGTAGCTTTTTGGTATTAGCAGTTCCCTGCATGGTTTGTCGGTCTGGTTTCTCGCGTGGAAACTGGTGGGCCGCAGTTCGGCCATGAGTGATGTGAGTTCAGCAAAATAATGAGAGGTAAAGGTGGAAAGAAGGAAGACGCCCTACGCCTCAGATTAAGCCGTGCGCGGTTGTAATCTTGAATGGTCATATGTCTTGCGTGGACACAGACCAAGGCTATGTGTCTTGCGGGAACATAAGCCAGAGGCTAGGAAGTAAGGCAGTGGGGAGGACCCACAACGGTACTTGAGACTTAATTGTCTATTTACCGGGCGGGGATACTGTTAATACTGAACTGCAAAAGCGTTGTGTGATCTCGGCCTTGTCACATGTGTATAAGTCACATGGAGTTGGCCCGACTTGAAAGCCGAGTGAACCAGTGGATTTAAAAAGAGGTACACTTTTGCAAAGTGTAAAAGAAGTATCAGATACTCTGTACTCCCAGGTTCAGGAGTCTTTTCGTAGTGGATGTTATCCATGGGTTATAGCACAAGTAATGATTTGGAATGTTTTCATAATATGGGTTAATAAAAATGATGACTCATGGGAGACCATCACATAACGATTTCTAAAGTATAAATTAAGATTTTAAAGTATTACTCTTGGAAACTAAAAGCCTTTCTTTATGATTTTAGAGTGAAAATCTACTCTATTCATATATATATATATATATATATATATATATATATATATATAACCAAAACCCCTTTTCTTGATCACTCCTCATCTATATACCTACATTTTTGTAATGAGACTTGCTGAGCATTGTGTAAAAACATGCTCACCCTTGCCTTTGCAAACAAATTCAGAAGAAAGGATTCGAGGATTCCGATTTCCCCTAGCCTTGAGCACCAAGAAGAGGAAGGAGCCTTTCCAGACAATTTGAGTTTCTAGGAGGGTCATGAGCCAAGTTGAGTCCGATGTGGAGGAAGCCCTTCCAGAGCCGCTGCAGAAGGAAGTGAAGACCTTGTGGTTGCTTTTTGTGTCGTTTTTCTGTGTTCGGTACTTCGATACCGATTCTTGATTTTGAAAAACTCTCTACTTTTGTATCGACTTTAATTAATGCCATCCTTGGTATTATGATATTGTAATAGTGGTCGTCGTGACCTTGTACTTGTTTTATCTACTTGCTTTATTGTTTAAAGTGAATCCTGTTGTTGTGAGCTTGTGATGAACCTACCTGTGCGCAATCCACCTGGGCGGTTGCCAAGGTGACCCTCAAATGGGGGTCTCACAACGAATGGTATCAGAGCAAAGGCTCGACTGTAGGTCGTGACCCTTCTATAGGCATTGGCGTCCCTAGAAAGAAAATCGTTAGTTTATTTGACTAAAATCTAATTACGAAAATCTAATTTGTCTAAGAAAAATATATTATGTAGTTATCTTTTTTGATTATTTGAAAAAGCTTTAAACATTATTTCTAACTTTTAGGTGTTTTTGTGTTATGTCCCCTTAGATAGCTTTCGTGCTTCAGTGGTAGTCTACGAAATCCCAGAACTTGGAATTGAACCTGATGGGCGCAGATGAAGATCAGGAGGAGGACTCAGAAGAGGTAGAGCCTCACGGTTCTTCCAATACCGACGTGTGATCCCAGACTTTCCCCTGGTTTAACCTTTTGTGCCTAACCACAGCGGACGTTAGATCTCTTGTGTAGTAGTTGCTTGTTTTGATGTGTGTTGGTTGCTAAGTATTCCTATAAGCCGTAGAGGCAAAACTATGTATTTCATAAAAATCTAATTTATGAAAAACATCTTGCACTTTCCAATCCTTGTCTCACGGATTGATCCCAGCTTTCCGCTTGTACACTATCTGCGTTTCCCTCTGAATCAGCAATCTTTTCTTTGACCGCCTGTTAGAGTAGATGGGTTAACTCAAGAGGAAGATCTCATGGAATAGAACCCGAGGAAGATACCAGTGACATGAGGAACACATCTGAAAGAAGAGCCCGTACCAATTAAGATCAACCCGGATCACCAACCCCCATGTCATAAGGAGGAAATATCAATGATATGTTAATATGGATGCAGTGAGAATCCCAATCAAATCCAGCTGTAGAAATATTGCCTTTTGTATCGGCAACCTAGGATTCCTAGCAGATTTGCTAGTTTTGAATCTTCAAGAGTTAGACATCATTCCTGGAATAAACCGGCTAGCCAAAAACACAAAGGTCAGATAGATTGTAAGAAGAAGACCGTCATTCTAACCAACGTCGACGGAGAACAAGTCACGTTCTGTGCAGAATGGAAAAGAAAAGAGCAGAACAGAAAAGAACAGAGCAGAACAGAACAGAAAAGAAGAGAAGAAGAAAAGAAAAGAAAGATCTCCACTAATTGACCATATGGACAGCTTGAACAGTGTTGAAGAGATCAAAGAAAGGAATATCCCAAAGACTGTATTCATGACAACATATGGATTATATGAGTTTACAGTGATGTCATCCGGACAAATGAATGCACCGGCAATGTTCATGAACTTAATGGAAAAAGTTCTCATGGAATACCTATGCAAGTACATTATCGTGTTTGTGGACGATATTCCCATCTTTTCCCCGAGAACGAGGAAGAGCATAATCAGCATCTAAGTTTAGTGCTAAGGAGGTTAGCAGATCACCAATTGTACGCCAAGATTGATAAGTGTACTCTCTGGTTGAAAAAGATTCTTTCTTAGACCACATTATATCAAGTGAAGGAATATTCATGCATGCATTAAAGACCCAAGCAGCACCACAATATCAGTCAAGTCTACAGTACCCAAGACCCATGACAGCCAAGTGCCTGGCTTGTCACAGAAGCCACTATTAGCATGATTGTCCCCACACTGCTACCATCATGGACAAATTGGTCATTGTCAAGAGAAATCCCCTAGAGGAATCTGTCAAATCCAATAGCCAAGAGAAGAAGTGAAGGTCAACAACAGCCTGCAGTTCAGACACTAATCCCAATGCCTGCCCCGATACAACAGTATGGATAAGAAGCTCCAGCTGCAAGAGAAAGATTTCCAACTAACCATGGAAGAAGTAGAGGAAAACCCGGTACCAACTCAAGGCAGACTCAACTATGTCACATCAGAAGAAGAAGGAGGATCATCAGACAAAAATCTTTGCTATTTAAAGTGGACTGAATATGACGTATCTAGAGTACCCTATCACTACTCAGTTTCCCGACTCTAGGATGCCAGTAAAGTCAGTGTGCAAAGGAGTAAAATTTAATATAAGTGGAAAGGAGTTTTCTGCTAAACTACTGGCACTAGAACTACAAGGATTGAGATGTTACACCTAAAATGGACTGGTTGTCGAAGCATGAAGGACAAATGGATTGTGAGTGTAAGGCCGTTGCCCTTACTAGTCCTAATGGAAAAGAAGTTTTGTTCTAACCCTGAGAGGATGTTAGTAGAACACCCAGCCCAAAATCCGCACAGTTCGAAGAAAGAGGTGAACCAGATCCCTGAAGTTGGAAGATACCCAAGCGTGTTTCCAAAAGAGTTACCAGAAGTGCCCTGATTAAGGTTTTGAACTCAATGTTGAATTGAAACGTAGGACGGCACCGTATCAAAAATGCCATATCAGATGTCAGTCAAAGACCAAGAGGAGTATCCTGACCACCTACGAAAAGTCTTGGATAAACTAAAGGAGCAACAATTCTATGCTAAGTCAGATAAGTGTGAATTTGGACACAGGAAATTTCATTTTTAGGTCACCTGACGACAGCCGAAGGAGTGCAAGTGAATCGAGTTAAAAGTCGAGACCGTGAAAGAGTGGTAACAACCAGAATCAGTGACTGAGGTCAAAAGTTTTCTTGGATTAGATGAGCACTGTCACCGATTCATTGAAAGATTTTTCCAAGCTAGCCAAGCCGCCCACCAGTTTGTTGAAAAAGGATGTCCAATTTGAGTGGACAGAAGATTGTCAGAAGAGCTTCGAAGAGTTGAAACGAAGGCTAACAAGCACACCGATCCTAGTACTCCCTGATAATAGGAAGAATTATGAGATGTAGCGTGATGCATCTAGGCATGAACTGAGTTGTGTCTTAATGCAAGGAAGAAGAACAGTCGCATCTGCATCGAGATAACTGCAGTCGCATGAGAAGAATTACCCGAACCGTGACGTGAAGTTAGCACCAATGATTCACGCACTCAAGATTTGGAGACATTATCTACTAAGGAATCGATGTGCAATCCACTCAGACCACAAGAACTTGAAGTATGTTTTGCCTAGCAGAATTTGAACATGAGGCAACATCGATGGCTAGAGTTAATAAAGAACCATGGCCTAGACATGCATTACCATCCTGGTAAAGTTAATGTCATTGCAGACACCTTGAGCAGAAAGGTTTACTGTAGCACCATTGTTGCACCAGAATTAATGGAGGATTGCATCGGCAAATGATTAAACCAGTAGATTAAGGTTCTGTGACCATGTACGTTGTCAGTTACACCTACTTTAGAAGAAGAGATTCGAAAATCACAAGGAAGTGATGAAGGAACTCGGATGATCAAAGAGAATATGAGGATCAGAAAGGCAGTAAAATTTCAGGAAGATGAGCAAGGTGCAATTTAGCAAGATAAAAGGATGTGTGTTCCAGAGGTTAAGGAGATCAAGACACTAACTTCGAAAGAAGCTCATAACACTCCATACTATATTCACCCCGGAAGTACTCGGATGTGTTAGGACTCGAAGAATCAATTTTGGTGAAGTCACATGGACAGAGATTGCCGAGTAAGCGGTAAAGTGTGACACATGTCAAGAGGATGAAGACCAAGCATCGAAGGCTAGCAGGATTGTTACAGCCACTAGCCATACTGGAATGGAAATGAGAAGAAGATGGAATAAACTTTATCACAGGACTTCCGAAGACTAAGAATGGATATAACTCCGTGTGGATGATCGTGGACAGACTAACAATGGAGAGCTTTCAATGTAACAGATCTCTTGCTCGAAGGAGGCGACCGAGGGATTGTTCCGTCCCCATAGGGAGAACGACATCCTTACCCGGGCTCTAGGGAACAAGGAGCATCTAGGGCGGACGCGAACCGTGGGGGCTGTGGTGCCATGGAAGGAAGGCTTCTCAGAGCCCGGGCAAAAGGCGAAGAAGGCTGGCAGCTGGAAGGAAAGGGAAGTGGAGCTATCTCAGAAGATACGGGCAGATGTGACTGCACAATTCGCGGACATGTTCACTCAAATGAACGAGAAGTATGAACGCCTCAGCCGAGTTGTGCAGCCCAAGGGTTTAGATCCAGCTGCCGAGGTCGACGCTGCTAGGCCGAGTAGTGTTGGCTCGAAGGTTCACGTGGATCCGGTGGACTTGATCGAGGTATTGCAACTCTTGAGCTATATATGCAGTTTGGCTGATGCCACTCCCGTTACGTTAGAATTGTTTCGCTAACCTGTTATAATTGTTGCAAATTGCAGAAGCCGGAGAGCTGTTGCCTATTGATCAACATAGGCGACAAACCTGTTGCGGTTGCAAACGGGGTCGTATACCAGTCTTGGGAGGATGTCCGGATCTACTGCGTACCTCTGGAGCCTGGATTCGCAAAGGTACAGGTGGACATGGCCCTCCCGGGCTACAGCTCTTTTCCGTTGCCCGTCCCAACGGACGAAATGCGGACAATTGGCGAGGCATTGGGCTCGTACATACAGTGGCCCAAGAAGGGTGTTAGACTACAGGAGGTAAACCCTAGCCATTCTAGCTTACAACTCAGTTAATATACTCAATTTGCAAAATCTAACTTATGCGTTTGTACTTAAAGTGGACGATGGGTACCAGCTCACTTCCTGAGGACACCACCCCCGCCACAACGCATGAGCGAACTCCTTCGGCCCCCATGCCTCCTCCGACGGCCTCAAACCCTTCGCCATCAAATGAGGCTGGCGGCACCACACCCCAACCTTCGAAGGTATACACTTGCTCCCCACCCAAAGGCAAGGGCAAGGCCAAAGGCAAGGCCAAACAAAGCCAGCCGGGTACGTTCAAGAACGGGTCCCCACTCGTGTCGGAGTACCTTCTGCGCAATATGGATCAAATAACCAGAAGTCTCCACGAGTGGTACCTGACCCGGTCTAGGCGCCACATCAACTTCTTGGTTCACTTCAGGCCAGCCCATTTTCACCGTGAGCCCGGGAGCATATTGGTGGCCCACAAGGATTTGTTCGACCTCCTCAACTGGCGAGAGCTTAATATGTCCATCATACGGACTGGAGTCCTGTGAGTTTGCTGTTGTCTGATGTTATCACAGTTCGTTTCATAAATCTAATCACTTTGTATGCACTACTTACTAATGTCTACTTTGCATCCAGGTGCATGTATAGGCTGGCGTCGATGAGGGCATGTGACAAAGTGGGTTTCCTCGACCCAGAGAAAATAAGCCTCACGATGCTAGAGCACGACCAAGCACATGCGGAGGAATACATATCAAGGGCACTACTAGCGCAGCAGGACCAAGAGTTCATCCTTGCGCCGTACCACCAAAGGTTAGTGCATTTCCTACTAATTTAACTCATTCTTGTATGTTACGCCTAACATATGTATGAAACGGTTCGCTTATATATGCAATGTAGGGGCCACTGGGTCCTCGCCGTCATTTTCCCATGGATGAATGAGGTCTATTACCTCGATTCGATGAGCGACAAGGTGGCGCATGTTTTCACCCTCACATGGCACATAGACGCGTAAGTAACATAGTTGTCTTAAATTTTTCTCTGACTAGCTAATTAATGATAACATATTAACTGGCAATGCTAAATTAAATACAGGGCTTTCAAAAATTATGCTAGTGCTGGAGGGAGGCATGACGCGTCGGAGGGCACAACAATTTCTTGGAAAGAATATGAGGTAATTAATACGGATGGAAGTATTCATGATGAGTCTTTTAATTTAAGCTTAATTAGTTCTTTCGAGTTAATGTGGGTTTATGTCTTTGCATATGCAATTTTTCCAGTGCCATCAGCAGCCACAATCGTGGGAATGTGACTTCTATGTCATGAGATTCATGTATGACCTGATCAGGAGAAACTTTGCCCAATTCCCTAAGGTAACCATTTTTCCTGACTCAAAGTCGAACTTTAATTGGATGTGACGTACGATCCTAACTTCATACACGCATATATGCAGAGCGCCATGTTGAAAGAGCAATATGAGTTGCCTCAATTGAAGGAGCTGCGAACAATTTGGGCTCAATATGTCATGGAAGAAGTGGCTATCAACGATCGATAGTAACTGACTTGTGTTGATTGCTGTATTTGTGAATAAACTCAATATGTGAATAGATTCATTGATGTATTTGTGAATAAACTTGATCAATATGTGCATAAATTCAATCTGTCCAATGCATGTGTATATTACTGTATTAGTGTATTTGTGAACAAATTCAATATGTGAATATTGGTGAATATTTGTAAATATTGGTGTATTTGTGAATGATCCAATGTATCTCTGTATAGCTGTATGTATATGTGCATGATTCCAGTACTATCCGTGCCAGTACAAAGCCGATAGGAAAAACTAATATTACTATCGGTTATATACTACAACCGATAGAATAAATATTACAGTACTATCGGTTCATATGCAGCAACCGATAGAATAAAGTTTTCAGTACTAAACGTGTCTACAAAATACTATCGGTTATATAATATAACCGATAGAATAAATATCTCAGTACTATCGGTTCATATACAACAACCGATAGAATAAAGTTTCCAGTACTAACTGTGTCTACACAATACTATCGGTTTATATATAACAACCGATAGAATAAAGTTTCCAGTACTAACTGTGTCCAAACAATACTATCGGTTTATATAAGAGCCGATAGAAAAAAACAGTAACATTACTATCGGTTTAGATCCTAGCCGATAGACAAATCCTAAACAATACTATCGGTTTATATACGAGCCGATAGAAAAAACGTATACAGTACTATCGGTTTAAATTCGAGCCGATAGAAGAAATAGTCGATAGCGATTAGTGAACGTTGGGAATGTAGATGTTTTACTAACGATTTTTGAACTGATAGAAGTGTGCTGCACCTCTACTATCGTGCCGACCACTATCGGTAAGAGAACCGATAGTAGAGTGGATTTTTAACCGATAGTGAAAAGCATTTCTGTAGTAGTGCCATTCGCCTCATAACGTCGGCGTCCCCAGGGTTTGCGAACTGCACGGACCCCGTGGACGACACGGACCCCCTCCCCCTCCACCATCGCTTGCACCTTTCATCCCGGATCTTGGAGAGCAGCAACTCAGGAGAGTCGATGACAGGATTTTGCCCGTCTTCCTTCTTTCACTGCTCCTCCTTCCCCGCATAGCCCCGGGATCCGAGCCGATGCAGGTGGTCGTTCCTCTTCTGGATCGCCTTATTCTTCTCGCTAAGGGCCTTGAACTCCTCGGTCCCCTTCTGCTTGGTGAATTCCTCCCATATCTCCTCTGATATGAAGGGGTACTTCTCGCAAGGAGATTTCCCCGCAGCGAGGAAGTTACCGACGAGCCAGCTCTTAAAGGTTTTCCATGTTCCGTTCATGTCCTTCAAGCAGGCCGTCCTAGGTGTATCGTCGGGGATGTTCCACTTAGCCTGTTTTCAAACAATGCATACAATTAATTATGAGTTAGTTAAACTTTAGTATAAGCCAAGAGAACGTGATTACGAAAGAATTCAGCGATTTCAGTTAATTTAACCTTCACTTCCGCCCACAACCTATCCCTCTCATCCGCCGTCACGTCCTTCCAGCTCTGGACGATGATCTTCATCCTTTCTTTCGCCAACAGCCCAACGTAGGCCGTGTACTTCCCAGCATTCTTTCCGATCGGCCACCCAAATTGGTTGAATTCACAAGAAAGATCCGTACGTTTGGCCAAACGGCCCAACGTCGTCGCGCCTCGCCCCACCCTCTTGCGCTGGGATGAACCAGCTGCATCTTCAGTTACGTTGGGGTTGGCCCTAGTCGAACCACTAGTACCATCCGATGAAGATGACGATATGTCTTTCCCTACAAAACCATCAACAAACCATCAAAAATTTAATGGAAACACAAACCAAATCATTTTACAAAGCAAAAGGACCTATTTTAAATATTTTTTCTATCAGTAAACACAGAAACTACCAATAGAAGATAAGATTCTATTTCTGAGCATTTTCATCTACACATTTTCATATAGGAAGCAGGCAACATATGGCAATTAATTCTTCTTAGAGTTCCATAACTCAGCCCAGGACTGGAGACTAATTAGGGCTGCAAAAGGGATGTCCGAAGAAAATAATACTAAAAGACATGCAAAAATTAATTGCTGAACTGTTCAGAAATATTTTCTATCGGTAAACACATGAGCTGCCGATAGACCATAACAATGTTTTCCATCGGCAAAGATACGAGATACTGATATAACATAGTGTTCTGGAATATTGTTGATAAGCCGCCATTCACTGGCATCACACAGTCTTGGTTTAAGTAACATTCTCCATGATTTTCTATACTAATATTCATGGGCCAGCATTATTATTTCATACATAACAATGTTTTCTATCGGTAAACACATGAGCTGCCGATAGAACAGAACAATTTTTTCTATCGGCAAATACAGGAGATACCGATAGAATATGTGTAAGAACACCTCCAACGTATAATGTGTATTACATAGCAGTTGGATACAATTGATCACACATACAACAGTATATATAAGTTCAAATCTCAAAATAGGTTTATTACAGCACTGGAACATATTATGTCAACCCTAATTTAAATCAACATTGCCTGCGGAATGTTCGTAATCCAACACAATAGGGAACCCTAGTGTAATTGTAAAACTCGAAGAATTAGTACGTACAAAACACAAAGATCAAATAAGGAAGATGCTGGAAAAAGAACGACGAATTAGGGTATTTACGGCGATCAGTTGTGGTGATGGAGAGGCAATGTAGAACGCAGCGGCGGTCGGCGAAGGACGAAAATATGAACCAGTGGCAGTGGCGAACCAGTATCCAGCTGGCGATCGTCGTGTGGGAGAGAGGAAGTGAGTGGTCACTGCGGAGGTTGTGGTTTTCTTCGCTCTCGAAGAGACGCAATGCTATAAGTTGGAACTGTTCGACTGGAGGGAAACTCAAAGGCCATGTACGTGTAATAAAGTAGTGGATGCCCTTCTCTATCGGTACAACAAAATAATACCAATAGAACAAGTAAATTTTTCCCAGAACAATATTTGAAGTAGTGGATGCCCTTTTCTATCGGTACAAACAATAAAATACCGTAGACTAATTTTTCCCAGAGTAATTTTTGAAGTGTCTGAGATTAAAATATTGGATGCCCTTTTTCTATCGGTACAAACAACAAAATACCGTCAGACTAATGAATTTATTCTAACGGTAGAACATAGTAATACCGATAGAATAAGTAAATTTTTCGTAGAGAAATTTTTGAAGTGCTTGAGACACATTAAAGTAGTGGACACACATGACACATCTGTATTTACCGTTAGAACATGTGATGTTACGTGGTTGAAACAAAGCAAACTGGGTAATGCATGACACACATGACACCAGTTCTCACCTTCAAAGAATCATATGTACACACAATGTAACATCAAACAGACCGTGCTTGAAACCTGCAGAATGATAAAGAAAGAGGGAAGATAGCCGGAAAATTGGAAAATTGACATAAAAACAAATTGTTCATTCATTGTTGTTTTATCACTTATAAAAAAAAATAAAAATCCAAAATGCTAGGTCAAGGGGTGGTCTTAGCCCTGGCTGCATGTAGAATAAAGTCAGTTTGACTTGCAGCCAGGACGCAGGACTCCTCTAGCGACAAGTTGTCCTTAGGATCAACTACTACCGCGTCGAGAAGGCCTGCGACCTCCCTTAGCTTCTCTATGGTATCCTTCATAGTCAAACCGCAGCCAGCGATGGTAATATTTGCGGCTTGCTTCTCCTCGTGACGACGCCTCGTCCTCGCCCTGGAATTGTCACCATCCGTCTTCATGCGCTGAATGCACCGGAGGAGATCGTCCAGTTCAAGCCGTAGCTGAGTGTGCTTGTCCGTAAGGAGCTTGTGCTCCTCCTGGAGGGCCCTCAGCTCGGCTTTGACTTTGCCAGTGTCTTCCACGGCTCCCCTTCCCTGTGCAAATCAATAGGTCAAGAATGTACTGAACATGGATTGACAATACAGGGGTAAACCCAGGAGATTTAGAGTTCTTATCGGGGAGAGCGAGGCTGACGATCCCATTGAGGATGCCATTGTCAAAGAGAAGATAAGGAGTCGAAGAGTTTGAGAATTAGAAAAATATGTAAAGTAGTTGGCAATTTCACTGCCGAGGTACTTATAGAATTTCCAAAGCGACGCATGATGACACAGTTGAGAATTCAAAGCGCCAGAGTATTGTTCTATCGGTACAAACAACAAAATACCGTCAGACCAATTCATTTATTCTAACGGTACAACAAAATAATACTGATAGTGGATGCCCTTTTCTATCGGTACAAACAATAAAATACTGTGAGACCAATTTTTCCCAGAGTAATTTTTGAAGTGCCTGAGATTAAAGTAGTGGATGCCCTTTTGCTATTAGTACAAACAATAAAATACCATCAGACTAATGAATTTATTCTAATGGTAGAACATAATAATACCGATAGAATAAGTAAATTTTTCGCAGAGAAATTTTTGAAGTGCCTGAGATACATTAAAGTAGTGGATGCCCTTTTCTATCGGTACAAACAACAAAATACTGTCAGACAAATGGATTTTTGGAGAGCTTAATTTGAAGAAGCAAGAGGCTGCAATGAGATTTTGGCAAGAAAATTTGAAGGGAAGAATTAAGTACTTACAGGATAAAGGTACTGTACATGTTAGAACTCATGCTGTGGAGTAAAATTGAGATATATTAATGCTGTGAACTAGCTTATCATTAAGTTCTAAAGAAAAATGTACTGTCTGATGTATTAATGATAAGTTCCTCACCTTGATGCAAAACTTGTGGGCTGTTTGCTTGGCATTTTTCCCTAAAATAGAAAATAATTATCAATGGTTCTCAACCCATAATCCTTCTTCGTGATCATGTCGCAGATACGTTGTTTCGTCGATATCTTCAGTAGGGATAGATTGAATGTCCTCTAAAAATGGAGGTATTTTGTCGAATTGGTTATTCTCCTCTTCATCGACAACGTCTTCGCCCCCAACAATACGTCTCTTACTGTGGAGGACAACATGCAAGTTTGGATTGGCCAGGTCAACGATGTAGAATACCTGTGTGGCTTGCTTTGCAAGTATGAATGGATCGTCTTGGTGTCCGACTCTATCAAGATCGACGAGAGTAAACCCGTAACTGTCAACTTGAACACCTCGAGAGATTTCGACCCATTGGCATCGAAACAGAGGAATCTTAAGTAATCCGTAATCGAGCTCCCAAATTTCGTCAATAGCACCGTAATATGAGTTCAGCGCCCTTACTGACCTGGCATCCTCGGAAATAGCAAACAGTGTCACTCCGCTACATTGCGTACTACTCTTGGCGTTTTGAGTTCTTGTGTAAAATGAATACCCGTTGATGTCGTACCCCTGCCAAATCCCTACAGTGAATCTTGGGCCTCTAGCCAACCATGTCACAGTTTCACTTATGGAGCCCTCGGCAGCTCGCGTGACTCTTTCTTGGATCCACCCAGCAAATTTCCTGTTATGTTCTCCGGTGACCCAAATCTCTGACTTCGAAGGATTCTGTGACCGTAACATTACCTTGTGCTCGTGTATGTATGGCTCGACCTCCGTCATGTGTTGTAAGATCCAAAAATGTGATTTTGCGTACACATCCCGAGCGGGGACGATAGCTTTGAATCCAATCGTTCCAATGCCCTGAAGTCTACCCTCATGTCGAGACCTAGGAACGCCAATTGGGTCAACCCCGGCCATATAATCTGTGCAAAATTCAATCACCTCCTCGGCGGCATAACCTTCCATGATACTCCCCTCGGGTCAACGACGAGTCCTTACGTATCCCTTCAATACACCTATAAATTTCTCAAATGGATACATGCAGCGCAGGCACACGGGTCCACAAAACTTAATTTCTCTGATAAGGTGAACAATCAGATGGACCATAACATCAAAAAAGGATGGAGAGAAATACATCTCGAGCTGACAAAGAGTTGTAACCACGTCGCGTTGCAAAGCGTCCAGTCCATCCGGATCAATTACCTACGAGGACACAGTTGCGCCAAATATTCATATCAGAAAAATCTTCTAATTAAGCTCCACAAATGGAGGTAATGAACTTATAGTACGAGTGCACGTACTTACCTTGCAAGATATTGTGTTGAAGAAATAACATAGGTTTGTGATTGTCTCTCTGATTTTAACTGGGAGAATGCCTCTGATAGCAATGGGAAGCATTTGTGACATCAGCACATGACAGTCGTGGGACTTCGTGCCAACCAGTCTTAGGTCCTTCATGGACATAAGTTTTTTCAAGTTCGCGGAGTACCCACATGGAACTTTAAAACCGTACAGGCACCGACAGAGTTCTATTTTTTTGCTCTTGGACAACGTATAGCAGGCCGGGGGGAGGTATGTACGCTTTCCCTTCTCCAAAGGTGCAAGCTCAGTCCTTATCCCCATTTCCACCATGTCACGACGAGCTTTCACACCATCCTTTGTCTTTCCCAGAATGTTCAACAACAAACCAATCAAACTGTCACAGACATTTTTCTCTATATGCATGACGTCAATGCAATGTCAACTTCACTACTACAGAAGTGCATTCCACTAACCCTTATTTTCTAACGGTTGTAAGCAATCTAGGAAAAATCCGATAGAATAGGACGACAGCGGCGGAAAACCATCATTTTACTATCGGTTACACACTAATCCAACGTTAGTGAAATGCAAATACTTTTTACTATCGGTCATTACTGTACAAACCGATATAATATATCAAAAAGTACTATCGGTTTACCTTTTGTAACTGATAGTGAAATTACTGACTTTATACTATCGGTTATTACTGTACAAACCGATATAATATATTAAATAGTACTATCGGTTTTCCATTTTTAACTGATAGTGAAATTACTGACTTTTTACTATCGGTTATTACTGTACCAACCGATATAATATATTACAATAGTACTATCGATTTTTCATTCGTAACAGATAGTAAAATTACTCACTTTATACTATCGGTTAGTACTGTATTAACCGATATAATATATTGAATAGTACTATCGGTTTTTCTCGGGTAACTGATAGTGAAATTACTGACTTTTTACTATCGGTTATTACTGTACTAACCGATACAATATATGAAATAGTACTATCGGTTATATAAAACAAACCGATAGTAAAATGACTTCATATACACTAATGGTTATGACAGTGGGGACCTTATTTTACTATCGGTTAGTGTTGTTGAACCGATAGTAAAATTGGACAACTTAATTAGGTCGACCCCTGCTCTGCGCTCTACATGTTGGAATCATTTCAGCCGCGCACAACTCCAAGCTAGAGTGATCTGGAGAAGCTAGCTGAGAGGTTGATCATATTTCCATCCCCCTCGGTATTGTCATCTTCTCATCACCTCTCTCTCTCGATCACTCTTTCACACTCTCCCTCTCTCTCTCTACTTGCAATTCATTAAACTAGATACATGTATCTCCAAGCTAGCTAGAAGGCTGGATTGGCTAGCTAGCTATAGCTTGCTGAATTTAAGCAGTTAGCTAGCTGGCTCTTCCAATTAATGCATGCATCAAGTTAATTAGGGTTTCATATATACAAATCCATTTAATGTAATTAAACAGCTCATGTACACACATATGGCCTAGCTAATTATGTTTCATTCATATATGCATGCCCTGAGTCATTAATTATTTATTTGAATTTGTCAATTTTGTGAAATAATTGTAGATGGACCGAGAATATTGGATGTATGGAATAAAACGTACTACTGTTGAGTATTTGGAGGGTGTGAATGGATTTATTAAATTTGCTGAGCAAGAAAAGGCGAAGAAGGGAGAGAAAGATATGCATTGTCCTTGTATAGATTGTATGAACTTAAAAAGGTTCGGCAATTCTGATCAGATCAGGAGTCATTTGATTCGTCGTGGTTTTAACGCACGCTATACCCGTTGGATATGGCATGGTGAAGATCTTGAGGAAACGAGCACTACCGCTACCACTCAGCAGCACCCGGAAGTGGATTGCAGTAATGATGATCATGATCAAAACATTGATAATGTTCATTCGGAAGTCCATGTAGATGACGATAATTTAGATGAAATGTTACGTGATGTAGAAGAGGACTACAGCGAAAACGATTTAGCTAAATTTCAGAAATTCATTGTTGATTCTGAGAAGCCTTTGTTCCCCGGATGTGAAACATTTACAAAGTTGTCTTCTGTGTTGAGATTATATAACTTGAAGGCAAGCAACGGTTGGAGTGATAAGAGTTTCACGGCGCTATTGGATCTGTTAGCGGACATGCTTCCAGAGGGAAATGAGTTGCCAAGATCGGTTTACCAGGCCAAAAAACTATTGTGTCCGTTGGGAATGGAAATCGAAAGAATACATGCATGCCCAAATGATTGTGTTCTGTACCGTAACGAGTACGAGGATTTGCATGTTTGTCCAAGATGCGGTGCATCGCGGTATAAGCATGGGAACAGAATTTATCACAATGGATGTGATGAGGTAAAGAAAGGGCCTCCGGCCAAAACTGTGTGGTATTTGCCTGTGATTCCCAGATTGAAACGGCTGTTTGCAAATCCGAAAGATGCAAAGTACTTGCGTTGGCATGTTGAAGGTCAGAAACAAGACGGAAAACTAAGACATCCAGCTGATTCCATTCAATGGAGAAACATTAACAGAACACTCGGTGAGTTTGGCGGCGAAGTGAGGAATATAAGGTTTGGGCTGAGTACGGATGGTATGAATCCACACGGAAATATGAGCAGTCGACATAGCACTTGGCCGGTTCTTTTATGCATCTACAATCTTCCTCCTTGGTTATGTATGAAGCGTAAGTACATCATGATGTCGTTACTAATTTCAGGACCCAGACAACCCGGGAATGATATTGACGTGTTTCTATCACCGTTAGTCGAGGACTTACAAAAATTGTGGAGCGAAGGGGTGCGGGTGTGGGATGCACATAAGCGAGAGAATTTCATGTTGCGTGCCATGATATTTTGTACCATAAATGATTTCCCGGCCTATGGAAATTTGTCGGGGTATAGTACGAAAGGAGTCAAGGCTTGTCCTATTTGTCTGGATGAAACTGAAAGCATGTGGTTATCGAACTGCAGAAAAACAGTGTACATGGGTCACCGCAGATTCCTTCCGATGCATCATGCCTACCGTAAGAAGAGGAAGTCATTCAATGGGAAGCCTGAGAAAGGATCAGCCCCAGTGTTTGTGACTGGTAAGGAGCTTTACTTGCGCGTGAAGGACATCAAAGTTGAGTTCGGTAAATGTTCTAAACCTCCAGGAAAAAATGTTTGGAAGAAGAGATCGATTCTTTGGGGTCTGCCATATTGGGAGCACTTACAAGTTCGACATTGCATTGATGTCATGCACGTAGAGAAAAATGTTTGTGACAGTTTGATTGGTTTGTTGTTGAACATTCCAGGAAAGACGAAAGATGGCATCAATGTTCGCCGTGACATGCTCGACATGGGCATAAGGACTGAGCTTGCACCGTTGGAGAAGGGAAAGCGGACATACCTCCCCCCGGCCTGCTATACTTTGTCAAAAAGAGAAAAAACAGAACTCTGTCAGTGGCTACATGGTGTCAAAGTTCCATGCGGGTATTCTGCGAACTTGAAAAAACTTGTGTCCATGAAAGACTTGAAACTGGTTGGTATGAAGTCCCATGATTGTCATGTACTAATGTCACAAATGCTTCCCATTGCTATCAGAGGCATTCTCCCAGTCAAAGTCAGAGAGACAATTACAAAGCTATGTTATTTCTTCAACACAATATCTGGCAAGGTACGTAAGCGTGTACTCCTAGCAAGTTAATTAGCTCCATTCGTGGAACTTGTCAGATTTTTTGGATCTGAATATTTGCTGCAACTGTGTCCTTGCAGGTAATTGATATGGATGGAGTGGACGATTTGCAACACGATGTGACTACCACTCTTTGTCAGCTGGAGATGTATTTCCCTCCATCCTTTTTTGATGTTATGGTCCATCTAATTGTTCACCTTATCAGAGAAATTAAGTTTTGTGGACCCGTGTTCCTGCGCTATATGTATCCATTTGAGAGATTTATGGGTATCTTGAAGGGATATGTAAGGAATCGACATCGGCCTGAGGGCAGTATCATTGAAGGTTGTGCCGCCGAGGAGGTGATCGAATTTTGTACCAACTATATGGCCGGGGTTGACCCAATTGGCGTTCCTACGTCTCGGCATGAGGGCAGGCTTCAGGGCATTGGAACGATTGGATTTAAAGCAGTCGTCCCCTCTAGTGATCTGTATGCAAAAGCCCATTTTTGGGTCTTACAGCACATGACGGGGGTGGAGCCATACATACACGAGCACAAGGAAATGTTACGGAAACAGAATCCCTCGAAGCCAGAGATTTGGGTCACCAGAGAACATAATAGGAAGTTTGCTGGGTGGATCGAAAATAGAGTCCTGCAAGCTTCTGAGGGCGATGTAGATGAAGATGTTACATGGTTGGCCAGAGGGCCTAGATTTACTGTAGGGACTTGGCAGGGGTATGACATCAACGGCTATTCATTTTACACAAGAACTCAGGACGAGAAGAGTGCTTTGCAATGTAGTGGAGTGACACTACTTGCTATTTCGGAGGATGCCAGGGCAGTAAGGGCACTCGACTCATATTACGGTGTTATTGAGGAAATATGGGAGCTCGATTATGTATTACTTAAGATTCCTCTGTTTCGATGCCAATAGGTCGAAATCTCTCGAGGTGTTAAAGTCAACAATTATGGGTTTACTCTAGTCGATCTCAGTAGAGTCGCACACAAAGATGATCCATTTATACTTGCTGAGCAAGCAACACAGGTGTTCTACATCGTTGACCCGGCCAACCCAAAGTTGCACGTTGTCCTTCACAGTAAGAGACGTATTGTTGGGGTCGAAGACGTTGTGGATGAAGAAGAGTACGATCAGTTCGACGAACTGCCTCCATTTTTAGATGGAATCCTTCAATCTGTCCCTACCGAAGATATTGACGAAACAAGTTACCTGCGAGACGACCATGAAGAAGGATTATGGGTGGACAACCATTCTTGACTAATTTGCAATATGTAAGTGACGTATATTACTTGGATCGAAGATTGTTCAAATCATTTTTCAAAAATTCTTTGGGAAAACATACGTGATGCATTGAGAATCATTTCTGCAAATTTTCATTTCAATTGGAGTATATACTTGATTTGAGCAATAATTGATTCTTTTCACAAATATATATGAAAACTGCAAATTTTCATTCCATGATTGGTCTTTACTGTTAATTTATTTCAAAATTATTGCAAGCCATTTGCAGGGGGTTTCAGGTGTCTTTATAAGTGCAAAATGATGTACTGAGACCCATCTGTATTTGTTCTCAGGAAATACCTTTAGATCAATTTAACAGTATTATACTATCGGTTTCAACCTCCAAACCGATATGAAATTAACATATACTATCGGTTTATTGTCATAACCGATAGTAAAATACAATGCAAAATGATGTACTGAGATCCTCTGTAATTCTTCTAAGGGAAATCCTTTAGGGTCAATAGCATTGTATTTTACTATCGGTTATAACTGTGAAACCGATATGAAATTAAACTATACTATCGGTTTATAGTTCACAACCGATAGTGATTTACACTGTGTTATGAGCCCCTGTTCTTAGTTTACTATCGGTTTACTGTTCACAACCGATAGTGATTTACACTGTGTTATGATCCCGTGTTCTTAGTTACTATCGGTTTACTGTTCACAACCGATAGTGATTTACACTGTGTTACGAAAACCCTAACTTACATGTTTGTACTATCGGTTTTGTGGTGATGAACCGATAGTAAATATTCATTTATTAGGTTATAACCTGCACGATTTTCCCTCCAGTGCAACTGATCACATTCCAAATCGAAAAATACTCGCGCAGAAAACCCTAGATTCGCCGACGTTCGCTTCTTCGCTCCTCTGCGCCACTGGTTCTCCACCGCCTCCGGCATTGCATTACGCTACCGCCTCCGGCCAATCCACGATCCACTGTAAGTGTTCTTGACCAAATCGCTCGCGTGTATTGCTTAATTTTGTATGCAATGGTTCATATCCCGTTCCATGGATTACAAATAGAAACCTAGAGTAAAATTCATGAACTACAAACTTGATAGCTATGAGAATGACAGAATTGATGAAAATCACTAGCAATTTGTCATACAGTGTAGTTCACTATCGGTTTCTTACTCAGAACCGATAGTAAATACCCTAAACTGAATTGTCTGTTAATTATTTCCCATTTTCTAATTTTCATCTGAAATTTTGGTTCATTTATATTTTAACATACCTTATGTTCTTGTTGAGCAATTACTTTATGTCCCTGCTGAGTAATTTTGGAAATTTTTCCTAATTCAGACTTGATTACTATCGGTTTGACTTGGAAAACCGATAGTAATTGTAGTGCCATCATAGTTTGCACTGCTAATTTGAATTTTCTGTGAATTACTTCCCATTTTCTAATTTTCATCCCAAATTTAGGTTCATTTATATTTTAACATACCTTATGTTCCTGCTGAGCAATTACTTTATGTTCCTGCTGAGCAATTTTGGAAATTTTTCCTAATTCAGACTTGATTACTATCGGTTTGACTTAGAAAACCGATAGTAAATAGTAGTGCCATCATAGTTTGCACTGCTAATTTGAATTTTCTGTGAATTACTTCCCATTTTCCAATTTTCATCTCAAATTTAGGTTCATTTATATTTTAACATACCTTATGTTCCTGCTGGGCAATTACTTTATGTTCCTGCTGAGCAATTACTTTATGTTCCTGCTGAGCAATTTTGGAAATTTTTCCTAATTCAGACTTGATTACTATCGGTTTGACTTGGAAAACTGATAGTAAATAGTAGTGCCATCATAGTTTGCACTGCTAATTTGAATTTTCTGTGAATTACTTCCCATTTTCTAATTTTCATCTCAAATTTAGGTTCATTTAAATTTTAACAGACTTTATTTTCCAGCAGAGAGATTAGCATAGTTTGCACTGCTAATCTTTTAAATTTTCCTGAATAAAGACCTTAGTACTATCGGTTTTCCTTTCAAAACCGATAGGAAATATAGTATTTGTTAGTTGCACTGCTCATCTGAATATTCTGTGAATTACTTTGTCATGTACCTTTCTTCATATCAATTGGATGGTTTGTTCATGGTATTTTAGGTAAAGCCATGTCGGCATCTTCCTCGGCTGATACTAGTGATTCGGCGAGGGCGAACGTAGATGGCGCTGCCTCGTCCCAGCGCAAGAGGAAGGCGCGAGGCGCGACGATGTTGGGTCGTTTGGCCAAACGCGCGGATCTTTCCTGTGAGTTCAACCAGTTCGGGAGACCGATCGGGAAGAACGCCGGGCACTATGCTGCCTATGTTGGCTTGTTGGCGAAGGAAAGGATGAAGATCACCGTCCAGAGCTGGAAGGACGTCAAGGCCGACGAGAGGGATAGGCTGTGGGCGGAAGTGAAGGTAAAATTAATTAAAATCACTTAACTCTTGAGTAATCACATTCCCTTGGTTTATCCTAGAGATTAGGTAAGTCCTACTTATATGCACCATTTGAAACAGGCCAAGTGGAACATCCCGGACGATGGTCCCAAGATAGCTTGCTTGAAGGACATGAACAACACGTGGAAAACCTTCAAGAGCGTCCTCGTCAGTACCTTCCTCGCTAAAGGCGAATCTCTATGCGAGAAGTACCCCTTCATAACGGAGGAGGTATGGGAGCAATTCGCCCAACAGAAGGGGACTCCTGAGTTCAAGGTATGAATGGTTCCTTTGCTTGGTTACACCATTGTATGCAGTAAGCAGTGGTGCATTAATTTTCTTGTTTCTGGTACGAAGGCCCTCAGCGAGAAGAACAGGGCAATCCAGAGGAGGAACGACCACCCACACCGGCTCGGCTCTCGTGGCTATGCGGGGAAGGAGGAGCAGTGGAAGAAGGGTGAAGACGAGGCGTCGCATTTCGTCGACTCCCCTGACCTACCACTCTCCGAGATCCGCGATCAGCGATGCAAGCGCTGGTGGCTGGCCAGAGGGACCGTGTCGGCCACGGGGACTGTGGCGTTCCCAAACCCCAGGGACGTCGAGGTCGTGCAGCGACTCGTAAGTTGGCTAACTATGATCACTAGTGTGCGCACAAGTTTGTATATATTTCTTCCTCACAATGGAGAGCTTTCAATGTAACAGATCTCTTGCTCGAAGGAGGCGACCGAGGGATTGTTCAGTCCCCATAGGGAGAACGACATCCTTACCTGGGCTCTAGGGAACAAGGAGCATCCAGGGCGGACGCGAACCGTGGGGGCTGTGGTGCCATGGAAGGAAGGCTTCTCGGACCCAGGGCAAAAGGCGAAGAAGCCTGGCAGCTGGAAGGAAAGGGAAGTGGAGCTATCTCAGAAGATACGGGCAGATGTGACTGCACAATTCGCGGACATGTTCGCTCAAATGAACGAGAAATAGGAACGCCTCAGCCGAGTTGTGCAGTCCAAGGGTTTAGATCCAACTGCCGAGGTCGACGCTGCCAGGCCGAGTAGTGTTGGCTCGAAGGTTCACGTGGATCCGGTGGACCTGATCGAGGTATTGCAACTCTTGAGCTATATATGCAGTTCGGCTGATGCCACTCCCGTTACGTTAGAATTGTTTCGCTAACCTGTTATAATTGTTGCAAATTGCAGAAGCCGGAGAGCTGTAGCCTATTGATCAACATAGGCGATAAACCTGTTGCGGTTGCAAACGGGGTCGTATACCAGTCTTGGGAGGATGTCCGGATCCACTGCGTACCTCTGGAGCCTGGATTCGCAAAGGTACAACGCATGAGCGAACTCCTTCGGCCCCCATGCCTCCTCCGACGGCCTCAAACCCTTCGCCATCAAATGAGGCCGACGGCACCACACCCCAACCTTCGAAGGTATACACTCGCTCCCCGCCCAAAGGCAAGGGCAAGGCCAAAGGCAAGGCCAAACAAAGCCAGCCGGGTACGTTCAAGAACGGGTCCCCACTCGTGTCGGAGTACCTTCTGCGCAATATGGATCAAATAACCAGAAATCTCCACGAGTGGTACCTGACCCGGTCTAGGCGCCACATCAACTTCTTGGTTCACTTTAGGCTAGCCCATTTTCACCGTGAGCTTGGGAGCATATCGGTGGCCCACGAGGATTTGTTCGACCTCCTCAACTGGCGGGAGCTTGATATGTCCATCATACGAACTGGAGTCCTGTGAGTTTGCTGTTGTCTGAAGTTATCACATTTCGTTTCATAAATCTAATCACTTTTTGTATGCACTACTTACTAATGTCTACTTTGCATCCAGGTGCATGTATAGGCTGGCGTCGATGAGGGCATGTGACAAGGTGGGTTTCCTTGACCCAGAGAAAATAAGCCTCACGATGCTAGAGCACGACCAAGCACATGCGGAGGAATACATATCAAGGGCACTACTAGCGCAGCAGGACCGAGAGTTCATCCTTGCGCCGTACCACCAAAGGTTAGTGCATTTCCTACTAATTTAACTCATTCTTGTATGTTACGCCTAACATATGTATGAAACGGTTCGCGTGTATATGCAATGTAGGGGCCACAGGATCCTCGCCATCATTTGCCCATGGATGAATGAGGTCTATTACCTCGATTCGATGAGCGACAGGGTGGCGCATGTTTTCACCCTCACGTGGCACATAGACGCGTAAGTAACACAGTTGTTTTAAATTTTTCTCTGACTAGCTAATTAATGATAACATATTAACCGGCAATGCTAAATTAAATACAGGGCTTTCAAAAATTATGTCAGTGCTGGAGGGAGGCATGACGCGTCGAAGGGCACAACAATTTCTTGGAAAGAATATGAGGTAATTAATACGGATGGAAGTACTCATGATGAGTCTTTTAATTTAAGCTTAATTAGTTCTTTCGAGTTAATGTGGGTTTATGTCTTTGCATATGCAATTTTCCCAGTGCCATCAGCAGCCACAATCGTGGGAATGTGGCTTCTATGTCATGAGATTCATGTATGACCTGATCAGGAGAAACTTTGCCCAATTCCCTAAGGTAACCATTTTTCCTGACTCAAAGTCGAACTTTAATTGGATGTGACGTACGATCCTAATTAACTTCATACACGCATATATGCAGAGCGCCATGTTCAAAGAGCAATATGAGTTGCCTCAATTGAAGGAGCTGCGAACAATTTGGGCTCAATATGTCATGGAAGAAGTGGCTATCAACGATCGACAGTAACAGACTTGTGTTGATTGCTGTAGTTGTGAATATATATTGAATGTGTTGATTCATTGATTTGTGAATATATGTGAATAGATTCATTGATGTATTTGTGAATAAACTCGATCAATATGTGCATAAATTCAATCTGTCCAATGCATGTGTATATTACTGTATTAGTGTATTTGTGGACAAATTCAATATGTGAATATTGGTGAATATTTGTAAATATTGGTGTATTTGTGAATGATCCAATGTATCTCTGTATTGCTGTACGTATATTGCTGTATGTATATTTGTAAATATTTAGTACTAACCGTGCCACTACATAACCGAAAGGAAAAACTAATATTACTATCGGTTATATACTACAACCGATAGAATAAAGTTTCCAGTACTAACTGTGTCCAAACAATACTATCGGTTCATATTCAGAAACCGATATAATAAAGTTTCCTGTACTAAACGTGTCTACAAAATACTATCGGTTATATACTACAACCGATAGAATAAAGTTTCCAATACTAACTGTGTCTACACAATACTATCGGTTTATATGTAACAACCGATAGAATAAAGTTTCCAGTATTAAATGTGTCCACAAAATACTATCGGTTTGTATAAGAGCCGATAGAAAAAAACGTTTATATTACTATCAGTTTAGATCCTAGCCGATACAAAAGGCCTAAACAATACTATCGGTTTATATACGAGCCGATAGAAAAAACTTATACAATACTATCGGTTTAAAGCCGAGCCGATAGAAGAAATAGTCGATAGCGATTAGTGAACGTTGGGATTGTAGATGTTTTACTAACGGTTTTTTAACCGATAGAAGTGTGCTGCCCCTCTACTATCGTGCCGACCACTATCGGTAAGAGAACCGATAGTAGAGTGGATTTTTAACCGATAGTGAAAAGCATTTCTGTAGTAGTGCTTGTAAGTGCTCCCAGTACGGTAGATCACAAAGAATCGATCTCTTCAAACATTTTTTTCTCTAGGTTTAGAATACTTACCGAACTCAGCTTTGATGTCCTTCACGCGCGAGTAAATCTCCTTATCGGTCAGAAACACTGGAGCTGATCCCTTCTCAGGCTTCCCGTTAAATGATTTCCTCTTCTTACGGTACGTGTGATGCACCGGAAGAAACCTGCGGTGACCCATGTACACCATTTTCCGGCAGTTTCGTAGCCACATGCTCTTAGTTTCATCTAGACAAATAGAGCAAGCCTTGGCTCCTTTCGTACTATACCCCGACAAATTGCCGTAGGCCGGAAAATCATTTATGGTGCAAAATATCAGGGCCCGCAAGATGAAATTCTCTTTCTTGTATGCATCCCACACCTGCACCCCCTCACTCCACAATTTCTGTAAGTCCTCGATTAAAGGCGCTAGAAATACGTCAATATCATTTCTGGGTTATCTGGGTCCTGAGATTAGTAACGCCATCATGATGTACTTGCCCTTCATGCATAACCAAGGAGGAAGATTGTAGATGCATAAAAGAACCGGCCAAGTGCTATGCCGACTGCTCATATTACCATTTGGGTTCATACCATCTACACTCAGCCCGAACCTTATATTCTTAAGTTCACCGCCGAACTCAGCAAATGTTCTGTTGATGTTTCTCCATTGAATAGAATCAGCTGGGTGTCTCAGTTTTCCGTCTTGTTTCCGGGCTTCAGCATGCCAACGCAAGTGTTTTGCGACTTTCGGATTTGCAAACAGCCGCTTCAATCTAGGTATCACAGGCAAGTACCACACAGTTTTAGTTGGAGGTCCTTTCTTTACCTCGTGATGTTCACTGTCAATCCGGTCCCTACGCGTATGCCTCGATGCGCCGCATCTTGGGCAAACATGAAGCACAACGGACACAACAGTTTTTTGGCTTGATAAGTAGTGTTGTATCTAGGCCTTCATGCCTAACCCTAATTTTGGTGATTAATGAAAACAACGTGTTTCGGACTAATTGTGCTTTTGAGTTTATTTGATACAGAGTTGTGTTGGGAAGAAACGCACGGTATACAAGACGAACCTGACGTGAAATAAAAGCACAAGTCGCAAAGAGCAGGAACGAGACGTAAAAATCATGAAGATGCGAAAGACCTAAGGTATTATGAGTTTCTATTTTTTACCGATCTCGGCGTTTGGAGTTGATCGGTTAGGAAAATTGTTTTTAGCTTCAACCATACTATAAAGAGGGGTGGCGAAAGTCCTCTCTTTATCTCCAACATAAACCGAGAAACTTAGGTCATTACATTGCATCATTTTGGTTGGATTTGATTTGAACTTGATTTGAGCTTGATTTGAGAACTTTGGATTTTCAGTTCAGTTTTTGACAGCAGAAGGGTTTTTGGATTTTCTAGAAAGATCTAGGCAGATCTGGCTTTTGTTTCTGTTGACAAAAATGTAGCCCTTGAAATTATATTTCAAATGAACTATTAAACACCTCTTTTGGATTTCTGGATCTAAAGTTATCTCTGTTTTTGTTCAGGCTGACTGTCAGTTTGCTAAACTGACTATCAGTTTGAATGTCAGTTCGTGTTAACTGACAATTGTCCAGAGAGGGTGTATTTTGTGCTCAAATTTTTTGTACTAAACTGACTGTCAGTTTGTCCATACTGACTGTTAGTTGGGGTTTCGACAACAGTGCTTTTAACTGAGTTTTTATTTGTTTTTGGTCGAGTTTGTGATCGAACTTACTGTCAGTTTGCATAACTGACTGTCAGTTTGAGTTGTTGATTTTCAGCTGTCGACGATTCGGACTCGGAGTCCTCAGCCGAACTTATGCAGAATTTGTAATAGTGAGACCTTTCAAGATGACCCTTCGGGAAGGTATGCTGAACAATGGTGAACAGGAGCACAGAGAATTTAGACAGGTTCGGGCCCTCGATGGTAGGAGTAAAAGCCCTACGTCCTGTTGAGATTTCACTAAGTGTGGTGAAATGTTTACAAATAGAAGGAAAAGTCCTCACAGGCAAGGATTTTTCCTATAAAAGCGTACAAAGATAAGCTAAAAAAGACTTAAAAATGCTATACGAGGTGTGCCGTAGACTTGGCTAACTTCGGTCCTCTCTTGATTGATACTTCATGCCATCCTTTTATACTGCTTGAAAGGGTGCCATGTGAAGAAAACTGCATCAATCGGTTGCACGGACGGTTGGATACGGTTTTTGGAACTGCTCTTAACCTCCACGCAGGTTAAACACGTGTTATTCATGAATAACTGTACGTGTTAACCTCCTGACGGTTGATTTTCCACGTGTAGGAATCTTCGGGATACTTAGAATATCCTATCGTATGGGCAACCGAATAGATAGATCCCAGGTATCCTGATCGGCAGATGTTCTGATCGCAGGATTCGACTGACCGCGTAATATCCCGAATGTGTAGTTCGCGTATAGCCCACGAACTTCTGACCGCGCAAGGCTTACGGTCTGACCGCGTAAAGCTGCGACTTGATCGCGTAAAGCTTGCGACCTCGTGGTGATGCCTCTCAAAATAGCTTGAGTTCGCATCTCCAGTCATATGTCTGGTTCGAACCTGTCTTGAACTAGAAGTTTATTAGAAGTGACCCGGGTGTCAATCCTCGTCAGCTAGCCCCCAAATTCGAAGAAAACGAAGAGACGTGTTTATTTCGAATTTAAAAAACCGTGCATTGGATTTTTAACCCGGCCCTTTAACTTCTCCACTTAGTGGCGTACTAAGTGAAAACGGTTGGTTTTTCAAGACGGGTTCTGACATTATGTGACGGGCAATGATGGCGCCGTAGAGATTTTTATCTCGAGGTAAAATTGTAAATGTCTTAACGAGACTCGAGGTGTCTGGGAGGCGAACCGTCGACCTGGCGGCTATAAATACCAGACCCCTGGTTATGTAAAGATTTACAATTCTCTCTTACGCCTAAGTCTTTTTCTTGTTACTTGGCCTCCTTCCTTATCACATACTCCTCCCAATGGCAGATCACGAAATCATCTCGAGATTGAGAGCGATGAAGGGGAACTTGTCGAACAAGGGTCTCAATCTAATGAGGTCCTGTCTCCCTTAAGGAAGAAACCCAAGGTTGACGAAGGATCTTCCAGTGGAACAAAGGTGAAGAATGTAGCGAGTTTCTTTCTTCCTTCAGTTCCTTTGACCCTCCCCGTTCATGCCTCTCGGCAAGTTAGGCCTTTATCCTTAGAGAAAGATCCCTTCACATTCAATTCTCCCATCCTTTTGGGTGATCAACATCCTGGTCGGCAAGCGGTGACTATCCCTCGACCAGATGATTGCCATATTGGGTTGGCGAAGCAATCTTCTTCTGGGAAGGTTGCACTTCCACCATATGATGATCTTCCTCCCAAGATGGGTGTATCAACGGGTTATGCACCGCGACAGGTAACAATTATTCTCCCCTTTTTGCTGATAATTTTAGTTAATATGACTAACTCTTGCAAAATGCAGGAGGTAGGAGGCCCCAGCGATCAGCCTTCTGCTGCTCCATCTCTTTCTTCCGGATAGACTCTTCTGGAAGAGAAGAATGCCCTGGAGAAGAAAACCGAGGAGATGGCCTCGAAGATTCTGCGTTTAGCAGAATGTCTTGATCGATCCCGAGAAGAGGCGCACCATTTCCGTCGAGAGAGGGACTTCGCTCAGCAACAGCGAGAACTCTCTGACTTGATTAGGGACAATAGTGCGTCTGTTGTTAGGGACGATATAGATAGACTTAGAGTAGTTGCTAGTTCCTTGGGGGTTGTCAGTGTAGATCCTACTGACAACAATATGTCCCTCGGAGAACTTTGTAAACTTCTTTCGGAACAAGTCGATGCTTTTATCGACCGTATTCCCTTTGTATGTAAAGAATGTAATAAATAAAGTTTCTTTTATTCATATGAACATTCTTCATATCTTCTGTGCGAAATTACGGCTAAAAGCTTAGTCTGCGACCATCTATACACAGGAAATTTCAGTTCTGCGATTAGAATCGCGCTTTAAAAGATCACCATGACCTGTCCTGATGCTGCGATCAGATTTAAGGCCGCGGTTAGAACTGAATTGCGACCAGAGTTGAACATCCGGTTAGACTATTACTTCGATTAGAGACGAAGTTTTAGCCTAGAACATGATTTCGATAAAACCATAACCCAATTAGAAACACTTCAGTACGTTAAAAAATTGGGTTACGTGATGTTTTCGAATAAAATGTTCAAAGTATGAAAAGGAAAAACTTCCTCTGAGAAGTACTGGAAATTTTTCAGTCCTTTTACACTTTCAGTTTCCAAAACAAAGAAGTCTTTTTGTTTCAGATCCGACGCCTGAGTACTTTATCGGGTCCATCAGAGACAGTATCCATTATGGGAAATGAATAAAGCATTTAATGGAACGTTTGAAACGAGCCGCTTACTCATTAATGCGTCGCCTTGGGTCTATAAAAAGCAGTAGGTAGCTTCTTGAGGAAGCCACTCAGCCGCGAAAAAACCCTTAGAATTCCCGCCGCTCAAAACCCTCACTTTCTTCAGCCTTCATCTTCCCCAAATCGCCAGCTTCCCCGTTGATTCTACACCATAGATGGCGTCCTGGAGCAGATCCATTCATCATTCTGAGGAGAGCCTGATGGCGCTTGAGAAGGAGGAGATCCTTTCTCCGCGGCTACTCATTAACTGGCGACCTGCGGAGAAGGATCAAGAAACCCCAACTGTCCAAGAAGGCGAGTTGGTGGTTTTTGAGGAGTATTTTCGTTGCAGGTTCCGATTCCCTGAGAGTCGGTTCCTTAAGGATATCTTTGAACATTACGGGTGGGAACTGATCAACCTCCACCCCAACGCGATGCTGATTCTTGCAGTATTCCAGCATCTCTGTGAAGCCTTCGTCGGAGTATATCCCAGCGTGGATCTTTTCCGACGATTTTACTTTTCGGCGTGGTCGAAGAGCACCAATGCCGCCGGATGCATCTACTTCCAGCTGAGGGACAAAAAGGAGTATCCCTCCCCACCCCTGCGAGACTCAGTGCACGGGTGGCACCAGAAATGGTTTTACTGCACCCCACCGACCGAGAGCGGGCAGTGGTTTGAGAACTCGCGGCCGGAGAAAACGAGCGAGTTGGATACTCTCCCGGCGATGAATGCGGAGTTCATGAAGCATGCCGAGGTGATCCTTCACTTAGTCGAACAAGGGCTGACGGCACGTGACGTCATCCGAGACTTTGTGAAGAATCGGGTGAGCCCCCTACGTGAAAGGGCTCATCCGGCTTGGGAGGTCAAGTCCATGGCGGACACTACCCTGGACTATAACGAAGGTACTCATTTCTGACATTGAAATCCTTTTGTCATTTTTGAAACGTATTAATTTAACTCGTATCTGGGAACAGTCCTGCCCTCAGCTGAGATTGAGAGGCGGACTAACTACCTCCTCAGGGCGTACAACGCCGAGGTAGAAGGCCCCAAGGGATCTCCTCGTCCCCAAAGCTTGATTCATGCTGGCGACGACCTTAAACAGGAGCGCCGAAAGGTAAACTTTCCACTTGGCCTCTGTTTTTCAGGTCTCATGCATATCCAGCACTAATCAATTCCATTGGAATGAGAATAGCTCCTACGGAGGTTTGCGGATGCAACATTCCCAAGTGAAAATGTCGGCTCTCTGAAGAAGCCGACGGCGAGGAACGTGAAGAAAGTCTCTCAGAGACCCAGGACAAAGAGTCCTGCCTCTAAGAAGACCAAGCTGAACCCTGGAGAGGGGTCTTCACGAAGCGTTCCTCGTCTCGCAAGAAAGACTGCGGTAAGATATCGCATTCCTGCTACTTTTTCAGGCGCGACATGGAATCACTTCTTCGTCGTATAGGGAGAGGGGAGCGAGGAGGAAGAGGATGACGTTCCTCTGATCCTTCGAAGGAGGAAGATCGCGGATCTTCCATCCAGCGATGCCCCAAGCTGCCCCGCAGAAACCACAGCTGCCGAAGAGGTGGCCGTGGCTGATCCTGCGACCACCGATGATCTTGTGGTCGCGGGTGACCTTCCAATTCCTGAAGCCCCCGAGGTTTCAGGATCAATCATCTCTGCTTCCCTGGTCGAAGGGACGACTAAGGTAAAGGATCTTTTCGATTATTCCCTCCATGACTCTTTCTGTGCATTTGACAAGTTAATGTACATACAGGAAGGAGAGCTTCCCCCTGGGTCCACTGGGGATTCCAGGGAGGAAAATCCTCCTCCTCCGCGGACAGAGGAGGAGGTAGACGAACAAAGGCCGGTTGTGACGGTTCCAGCAACTCAGGAATCGCCAAGGCCTTCAGATGCAGCCCCACCAGTTAGTCCGGTGGCCCAGGTAAAGACCTATGTGTCTTTACTTGTCCCCTAAGAATATGCTTGTAACATGACATTTGCAGGGGGGTGCTGTCTTATTTACCATAAGGAAGGCAAGAACCGGAGACGGCTCTCCTTCACAAGGGGAATTTTCCCAGAAGTCTCAGGAACGAATGGGATTTCGAATAAGGTAAAAACTCTTACTTGACAGTAATCTTAGATAAAAACTGTCTGATCCATTCTTCCTGTTAGGCAAAAGAAGACAGCGCCTATACCTTCAACCGCCACTGGGGTGGTTGAAGCCAGGGCTAATGAGGGAGCCTCTAACGAAGAGCGCTCTACTCCCGTGGTTCAGGAAGTCGTCCGGACCGCGGGAGGTGAAACAAGTGCAGGGACTAGGTCACCACCAGTGGCCTCTGGGGGTGGCGTCCGGCCGGCACTCCCAGCAACTGTCCCCGTCGCAGGCACTTCAGGCGCGCTAGCAAGGATTCCTGCTAGCATGGATGATGCCGCTTTGAATAAGTTTATGAAGGTATGATCACCTCTGTTTCGGCGCTTGAATCGCCTTTAGAGCATACTTGACTCTCTTGCTTTGTGTCACAGGGCTTGTCATGGGTGACGAGCCAGTCGCATGCCGCAATGGCTAGCATGGCGGCTGTTCAAAAAGATCGTGACAGCTTGCGCAAGTGAGGATCGTCATTCTTCTGTTAATATAAGTAGGCTTTAATTGTGACTAACTTGATTTTGCTGCAAAGAGGTTACATTCTTGAAGAAAGAGTTAGCCAAGATAAGTCTGAACTCAGTTTCAGAGTTCCAGAAACTACGGACTGAAATCAATAAACTTCAGTCTGAGAAGGCTGGTAAGTCGATCCTCAATTTGGGAAGACTTAAAGCCGTTTCTTGTTTAATAACCTCTTTTCTTTGTACAGCCCAAGCAGGTCACATTACACAGCTTGTCAAGGACAAGATGCTTCTTGAGTCCTCGCTCAACCATACTGATCAAGTGGTCAAAGAGTTGAGCCTACTGGTCTTCGAAAAACTGAAGGCCATAGCCAGCCTCTTGAATACCAACGTGGTTGAGTTGAGGAAGGATGACCCAACTGTCAGCGATTGAGCATCACTGCTCACAACTCAAGCAGAATCACTGCTCGAATATCTCCCTGGAGATTTACGGCGACGTGAAGAGACAATCAGGACGAGAGTCCGATCAGCCGCTTCTGCCGTACTCAGCCGGGTTCGACTTCACCATGGCCCAGATGCGAATCTGAGCGCGCTGGTGGGACCGGTTGAGGTCGAGAGTGATGAACTGCTTGATGCCATTATTGAAGAAGTTAAGCCCTTCGTTGACAAACTTTTGGCTGAGCTGAGGATCGAATGATCCTTATATTTTGTAATCAAACAATTGTAATTATAATGCTATGTATGTAAAACTATTTTTTTCGAAAGAAAGTGCATATTAACATCATAAGTTTCACACTATAAGTATATTCCTCTAGCCCCCGCCTCTGTTTTATGAATACTGAAGCATTAGTATTTTAAGCAGAGGGGAAAACATAAGTATGATGACCAGGGATATGTGCTTCAAACCGATGGCAAGATTAAATTAACATTTTAACCTTATTGCAAACTGGTAGCCACCCAAATGACCGAGAACTAGCCAGATAGTCCCGTGTGCGTTGAGAAACGGCTTATTTAGGAGTGACTTATCTGGAAGTGATCATGGGATCGACCAGCGAATCTGGTTAAAAAATGCTGTAATAACCTAACCGCCGGCGATCAGCCCCCAGGTCGAATTTGTATAATTTGGGCTTTAAAGAAAAACACTTATAATATGAAAACAAGACATGCTTTTTATGAAAAGATGCTAATTGAACAGGAAAAAAGTGATTGGAATACTTACACGTAAAACTTGCGAAGTTGATCGATGTTCCAAGTATTGGACAAAATCCGACCATCCTCCATGGCTAACCGCGCAGATCCTGGCCGCGGCACTGAGACGACAGTGTATGGTCCCTCCCACTTTGGGGAGAATTTATTGCGGTTAGACTGGTCTTGAATTTTTCGTAAAACCAAGTCGCCCACGTTGAGATCACGTGGTCGCACCTTTTTACTGTGATACTTGCGTAGAGCCTGCAAATATACCGCGGACTTAATCAGGGCGCGATCACGCCGTTCTTCCAGGAGGATGAGATCTTGCGATCGCTGTTCAGATTGGTTGACCTGTTCGAATTGATTCGTGCGAACAGATCCAATACTTACTTCCATAGGCAACACAGCCTCGGCCCCATAGACCAAATGGAAGGGTGTCTCACCGGTGGCTCGACTAGAGGTAGTCCGTAGTGCCCATAGAACAGTATAGAGCTCGTCTGCCCAAGCCCCCGAGCGGGTCTTGAGGCGATCAAAAACACGTTTTTTGATGCCTTGCAATACTTGCCCATTGGCCCGTTCTACGGCACCATTTCTTTGTGGATGTGCCACGGAAGCAAAGCACACCTTGGTCCCAATCTGATCGCAGTAGTCTAGGAAAAGACCGCTAGCGAACTGAGAACCGTTGTCTGTGATGAGACGGTTTGGAACACCAAATCGTGCCACAATGTTCTTGTGAAAGAACTTTTGTGCGGCTGATGCAGTAATATTTCGTACTGGTTCGGCCTCAATCCACTTCGTGAATGTGTCAATGGCTACGAACAAAAACTTGTATCCATTGACCGCTTGTGGCATAGGACCGACGATGTCCATTCCCCAGATCGCGAAAGGCCATGCGAGAGGAATAGTTTGCAATGCATAAGCAGGTTGATGAACCTGTCTTGCATGAAACTGACACTGTGGACACATCTTGACCATAAGCTTGGCATCATCGAGTGCCGAAGGCCAGTAGAATCCCTGTCAAAAAACTTTTCCGACCAGTGTTCGGTATGACGCGTGTGCACCGCATACACCGTTATGTATTTCTTTCAAGAGGGATTTTCCTTCCTCCTGAGATATGCAGCGCATGAATACTCCTTGAGTACCCTTTCTGTACATAACCCCATCTATGAGTTTGTACAGACGCACCTTTCGAATTAACCGATCGCTTTTGGTTTCATCCTCGGGTAGGGTCCCATGTTCAAGATAGACCCTCAATGGATGAGTCCAATCTTGTTCCTGACCGAGGGTGGCAACGAAGGCTATTGCCGGATCATCCTCGACCGAAGTCATGATCGAAGGATGGTCCAAGTGTTCAATGAACACTCCTGCCGGAGCGGATGAGCGTGAGGATCCAATTTTGGATAATTGGTCTGCGAGAATGTTGTCCTTTCGCGGGATGTATTGGACTTCGAAATGACTGAAGTGTTTCTCCAATCTCCTCACTTCCCCCAGGTAATGAGCCATTGTCTCATCGGAGGTGCTGTACTCCTTGTTTACCTGGTTTACGACCAGCTGTGAGTCCCCCCTCACCACTAATCGACGGACTCCGAGGAACTTTGCTGCCCGGAGCCCTGCAAGAAGACCTTCATACTCTGCTGCATTGTTGGTTGCAACAAAGTGTAGTTGAATGACATACTTAAGCTGATCGCCCTGAGGCGTAACTAAGACCACTCCAGCCCCCGAGTGTTGAAAACTACGGGAGCCATCAAAGTACATTGTCCAATAATCGGGGCACTCCAGTTCCTTTGCCAACTGCACAGGTGGCTCAGGGTTGGTCCATTCGACCACAAAGTCGGCCAAAACTTGAGATTTAACCGCCGTGCGAGGGGTGAAAAGGATCTCAAAGGCACCGAATTCGACCGCCCATTTGGCGATTCGACCAGATTTCTCTGGATTTCGGACAATATCCCCTAAAGGAAAAGAGGAGGGTACTGTGATCTTGTGTGCTTGAAAGTAATGTCGTAGCTTACGGGAAGCCATCAGTAGCGCGTAAAGTATCTTCTGGACCTCAGGGTAGCGCTCCTTAGGACCATGAAGTACTTTGCTCACATAGTAGACGGGTCTGTGCACCCCTTCTCTTTCCGCGATCAGAACTGCGCTCACCGCGTGTGGGGTGGCCGCCAAATACAGAAGTAATGGTTCATCCTTTTCAGGAGACACCAATACTGGCGGACTGGATAGATATGTTTTTACCTCCTGAAACGCTTTTTCGGCCTCATCTGACCACGTGAAGTTATGATGTTTCCGCAAGGCTTTAAAGAAAGGTAGTCCCCTTTCGCCTAATCGCAATATGAAGCGACTTAAAGCCGCCATGCGACCAGCCAGGCGTTGAACATCCTTCATGGTCGAGGGCAACCTCATTTGTTCAATAGCTCTGATTTTCTCAGGATTAACCTCAATGCCCCTGGAACACACAAGAAAACCAAGAAGCTTTCCTGAAGAAACCCCGAAAGAACATTTCTCCGGGTTCAATTTTATTCCAAAGCGATTCAAGTTACAGAAGGTTTCAGCAAGATCGTCCAAATGAGACGATCTTTTGGTACTCTTTACAACCAAGTCTTCTACATATGCTTCGAGATTACGCCCTATCTGGGAAAGAAAGGTCTTTTGCATCAAGCGCTGGTACGTGGAACCAGCGTTCTTGAGACCGAACGGCATTCTGACGTAGCAGTATGTGCCGAACGGGGTGATGAAGGCAGTTTTCTCTTCATCATCTTCTGCCATGCTAATTTGATGATATCCCGAGTAGGCATCCAGGAAACTCATCAGTTCGCAACCCGCAGTGGAGTCAACCAGCTGGTCGATGCGGGGAAGGGGAAAGTCGTCCTTCGGACAGGCACTGTTGAGGCTAGTATAGTCGACGCACATGCGCCACTTGCCATTTGACTTGCGGACCATGACCGGATTGGCGAGCCAGTCCGGGTGATTCACCTCGCGGATAAACCCGGCTTGTAAGAGTTTGTCTAACTCTTCTCGGATGGCTTCCTGTCGGTCGGTGGCAAAACGCCTGAGCTTTTGCTTTATTGGTCGTTGTCCAGGTCGAATTGCTAACCTGTGCTCAATTACTTCCCTTGGGACTCCGGGCATGTCGGACGGTTTCCACGCAAACACGTCTGCGTTAGCTCGGAGGAAAGCAACGAGGTCAAGTTCCTATTTGTCATCCAGGGCTGACCCAACCCGAATTGTCCTGGATGGGTCATCTGGGCACAAAGGAACTTATTTGAGTTTCTCATCTGGTCGAGGAGCAGCCCTGATCGCATCGATGGCGACAGTGGCGACCTGGGCGTCCCGGAGGGGAAGTTGATCAACCATCTCCAAAGATAGCCGGTCGCACGTGAGTGCCACGTTGCGACTACCTCGGACCGAAATGACACCTTTGGGGCCAGGCAATTTCCCGCACTGATAAGCATAGTGCGTTGCCATCATGAACTTAGCGAGAGTAGGCCTGCCAAAGATTGCATTATAAGCTGAATCACAATCGATTACATCGAAAGTAACCAATTCTGTTCGGAAGTTATCTGGTTCTCCCAGAGTGACCGGGAGGACCACTTGTCCTAATGGCATCATGGAGGGGCCTGGGATTATCCCATAAAACGGATGGATTATGGGCTTGATCTTCGAACGAGGAATTTGCATCTCGTCGAGTGTCTTGACCAATAAAAGATCAAGGGAACTTCCCCCGTCGATCAGGACCCTTTCGACTCTCGCGTTACTGATGATTGGGGTAATAACCAGAGATAACCTCAATGGTCGAGTTAGCCCCGCAGGACAGTCAGCGCGGTCGAACGTCAAAGGCATATCCGACCAACGGGGATATTGAGGTTCACCAAGGGATGTCTCCGTTTGGTTAACCTCTCGGCAAAAAGTTTTAAACTGCCTTTTGGAAACGAAAGAGGAGGAACCTCCGAAAATGACATTAACATGATTTTGAGGTACCTGGTAAGCCATTTCTTCGTCTCCATCGACGTCTCTAACCCCGCACGCCTGCTCTTTGGGCGGTAAGGTTGGCATTGGCCCAGCTCCTTGGTAGAAATCATCCAGCTGTTTCAACCAACTCCTGCAGTTTTTGAGATCGTGGCCTGCGGAATTGTGGAGTGGACACCACCTTTTGCCCTCCTGCGGATTAGTTGATTTTTCTGGCTGGTCGGAATCCCGGCCACCAGAAGCAGTTTTATTTTTAAAAGAAGACTTATTACCTTTGGTCGAAGGTGGTTTCTCCGCGACCGCGACCTCACGGTACTGTCCAGAGCGGTTCCTCTTCGACTTTTTTGACTTCCCACCCGGTGAAGACTCCGGCTTTTTGCTCGAATCTTCTTTCTTGGCGTCCTTGAAGCCTGGTTGGGGCGGTAGGTCCCCCTTGTCAACCATTCGATTCCATTCGACTGCCTCGGCTGCATCGGAGTATCGATCAGCCATATCGAACAGATCGGCCACCGATCGAGGAGGGTGGATGAGCAAGTCTTCCGTGAATCTCCGGTATCGAACGGCATGCTTAAATGCCCTGATTACGGAGCCATCAGATATGTTCGGGATGGTATTTCTTACCCCGACAAACCTCTTGACAAACTGCCGAAGCGTTTCGGTCGAAGTTTGCCGCAATCTATGCAAGTCGTCCTCCTTACCCGGCTTTTGGTAACAGTTTTGGAAATTGGTGAGGATGGCATCGCATAGCATTTTCCAATTATAGATAGAACCCTCAGGCTGATTGAACAACCAGGTTCTAGCCGGTCCTACGAGGGCTGTTGGCAGGTAGTTGGCCATGACCTTGTCATCGCCTCCTGCTGCTTGGATGGCAGTAATATAGATCTGAAGAAACTCGGATGGGTTCTGAGTTCCATCAAACCTCTCAATGGCCCCTGGTCGAAACTTATCGGGCCAAACGACTGCTCGTAGGCCAAGCGAGAAAGCTTTGCAACCAACGTAAGGACCGTGAACCGTCCTGCGACTTTCGGTCGGGTTTCGAGCAAACTCACTTAATGGCGGGGTTACTCGGGGTCCCAAACGAGAATGAACGGGAACTCGATCCCTACTGCGAGAGTCCTGCATTCGCCGATATTTGTCCTGTCGGGACGGTATAGGAGGCGGGTAACTCCATCGGCCAGAGCCAAAATGAGGACCATCTCGATCACGGGAATGTGTCACTGAGCGGGAAGAGGCTGTCGGGGTCGCCTCAGATGCGACCTCATCCAGTCTTTCCGCTAGGATCTTGAAAAAGGCCGGTCTCTGCGCATCCGTGACTGTAGGAGGAAAATTGCGCATGACTTCCGCGATAGATCGCAATCGACCATGGGTACTTCTCCTAGGGGCACCAGGCGTTATCGTTTCCTCGTCCACTGGGAAATGCTCCGGTGGTAAGGAAGGAGTCTGGTCACGTCTATGACCACGCGACCGTCGAGAAGAACTCGGGGCAGCATCGTAACGAGCCTGCGCATCTTGAAGAGCCTCTAGGGCAGTTCTGGGTAGTTCGTTGTTTTGTTGCTCGAGATCTTGCTCCTCCTTCTGTTTGCGATCTTGTTCTTCCCTGGCAGCCTGTTGATCGGGAGTTTCCTCCGACAACGCAGCAAACTGCCTAGGGAGAGAGGTCGCCGATGGGGAGAACATCTCGGTTTGTTCCGAGTCGGACTCGAAATCAAAGAGACGGTGAAGGTTATCAGGGTCGAATCTTCCTGGGCTAATTTCAGGGTCACCATCATATTTTCCCTCAGCGGGATCGTACAATGGGCCGGACCCATCACCTAGCACATTAAGAACCTCTGTGGGTTCTGACCCTGTGCCAGTTACCTCCTGGTCGATCATCATGACTTGGGGAGATGATTTAGCCTGGGGAAGATTCTGGCCTTCGACCTCTTCCATCGGAACAGGATCACTTGGAGAAGGCATTGGGATATGAGCATAATCCTCGAGATCGAAATCATTCTCGGAATCATATGCTCCAGCCATGTTTCGGCGAACCTCCGAATTTCAATTAGGACGCCTTGAGAAAGGCCCCACGGTGGGCGCCAGCTGTCGACGATTCGGACTCGGAGTCCTCAGCCGAACTTATGCAGAATTTGTAATAGTGAGACCTTTCAAGATGACCCTTCGGGAAGGTATGCTGAACAATGGTGAACAGGAGCACAGAGAATTTAGACAGGTTCGGGCCCTCGATGGTAGGAGTAAAAGCCCTACGTCCTGTTGAGATTTCACTAAGTGTGGTAAAATGTTTACAAATAGAAGGAAAAGTCCTCACAGGCAAGGATTTTTCCTATAAAAGCGTACAAAGATAAGCTAAAAAAGACTTAAAAATGCTATACGAGGTGTGCCGTAGACTTGGCTAACTTCGGTCCTCTCTTGATTGATACTTCATGCCATCCTTTTATACTGCTTGAAAGGGTGCCATGTGAAGAAAACTGCATCAATCGGTTGCACGGACGGTTGGATACGGTTTTTGGAACTGCTCTTAACCTCCACGCAGGTTAAACACGTGTTATTCATGAATAACTGTACGTGTTAACCTCCTGACGGTTGATTTTCCACGTGTAGGAATCTTCGGGATACTTAGAATATCCTATCGTATGGGCAACCGAATAGATAGATCCCAGGTATCCTGATCGGCAGATGTTCTGATCGCAGGATTCGACTGACCGCGTAATATCCCGAATGTGTAGTTCGCGTATAGCCCACGAACTTCTGACCGCGCAAGGCTTACGGTCTGACCGCGTAAAGCTGCGACTTGATCGCGTAAAGCTTGCGACCTCGTGGTGATGCCTCTCAAAATAGCTTGAGTTCGCATCTCCAGTCATATGTCTGGTTCGAACCTGTCTTGAACTAGAAGTTTATTAGAAGTGACCCGGGTGTCAATCCTCGTTATCAGCCCTAGCTCCAACGGTTCATTTGATTCTTGAGGCTATAAATAGGGGCTTTGGGCATGAGTTTGATATAATAAGCAGTAGCATTTTCTTATACACTCTTGAGTTCTAGTTTTCTACTTAAAATCTTGATCTTTTGATCAAGTCGAGTGTTTTCCGATCCACCGAGCACTTCAGTTCATTTGCATTTGCATTCACTTAGTTTCTCGGTGCGTGTTTGGAGGTCAAGAGAAGGCCTCGCTGCCTGTTACTCTTGGTGAGCGCCCTCACCTAGACGGTTCGGAGGTGTGGCCGTTGACCTCTCCAGAACGGAGATTGTCGGAGAGGCTCGGCAAGCTTGTACAAGGCATCGGTGCTCGCCTTTCCGGAGTGGACAAGGAGCAACCAATAGTTGATAATACTCTTCGTGAGTATTGAGGCAAAACTCAAGTGACTTGAGTGCTTCAACGAGGACTAGTGGAGACTGGGCGAGTCTCCGATACCTCAGTAAAAACTGCTGTGTTCGTTCTCTTCCTCTCTTTCTTATATTATCTGTTCTTGATTTGCAATTATTTGTTCAATATTAAAAGTTTTTAAAAGCCTCCTATTCACCCCCCCTCTAGTCGGCATCCTTGATCCAACAAGTAGATCTTGGCAACTCATTTCCCTCTGGAAGCATGTCTGCTAGAAGATCTAATAGTGACGTGAAACTCTTATCGCTCCAACCGTTGCCTGCCTTCAAGTTATATAATCTCAGCACAGAAGACAGTTTTGTAAATGTTGCACATCCAGTGAACAAAGGCTTCTCAGAGTCAGCAATCAGTTTCTCAAATTTACAGAAGTCGTTTTTGTTGTAATCTTCCTCTACATCACGTAACATCTCATCTAGATTGTCATCATCATCATCTACGTGCACATTGGAATGAACATTATCAAAATTCGGAGGATCATCGATATTATTGCAATCCACATCCGAGTCCTGCTGATTGGTAGTAGTGGTGCTTGTTTCCTCAAGATCTTCGCCATGCCATATCCAACGGGTGTATCACGCGTTAAAACCACGACGAATCAAATGACTCTTAATTTGATCAGAGTTGCTAAATCTCTTCAAGTTCATACAATCTGTACAAGGACAAAGCATATTTTTCTCTCCCTTCGTCTCCTTTTGTTGCTCAGCAAATTTAATAAACTCATTCACACCATCCAAATATTCAAGAGTAGTACGTTTTATTCCATACATCCAATATTTCCTGTCCATCTACAATTAACAAAATTTAACGAGTCAGCCATGCATGAAACCTGCCCGATTAAGTTATGTATATGTACATGTACAGCCTCTTACAACTGATGTGTTAAACCCTAGCCTAATGAAATTAACATTAATTAACCTAGCTAACTACACAATACAAGCTAGTCAGCTCCTAAAACATGAAGCATTTCCAGCTAGCTAGCTCCCAAGCATGGAGCTACAAGCTTGGAACTACACAATACAGCTAGCTTGCAAGTAGAGAGGGAGGGAGGTCTAGAGGGAGAGAGAGATAAGTGATGACAATTAAGCATACCTTAAAGAGAGGGGTGCAATCAGCTTCCCTCCAGCTCGCCCTGATCACCCTAGCAGTGTAGCTGCGAGCGTGGAACTTTCATCACAAACAGAGGGACACAGAGTGCAACAGAACAAAAGAGTGGCTCAGCAATGGTCGAGTGGGGTTTTACTTATACAGGACCTTTTTCTTGTTGCATCTAGGCCTTCATGCCTAACCCTAATTTTGGTGATTAATGAAAACAAAGTGTTTCGGACTAATTGTACTTTTGAGTTTATTTGATACAGAGTTGTGTTGAGAAGAAATGCACGGTATATAAAACGAACACGACATAAAATAAAAGCACAAGTCGCAAATAACATTGACGAGACGCAAAAATCATGAAGATGCGAAAGACCTAAGGTATTATGAGTTTCTATTTTTTACCCATCTCGGCGTTTGGAGTTGATTGGTTAGGAAAATGGTTTTTAGTTTTAACCGTACTATAAAGAGGGGTGGCGAAAGTCCTCTCTTTATCTCCAACATAAACCGAGAAACTTAGGTCATTGCATCGCATCATTTTGGTTGGATTTGATTTGAACTTAATTTGAGTTATTTGGATTTTCAGTTCAGTTTTTGACAATAGAAGAGTTTTTCGATTTTCTAGAAAGATCTAGGCAGATCTGGTTTTTGTTTCTGTTGACAAAAATGTAGCCCTTGAAATTATCTTTCAAAAGAGCTATTAAACACCTCTTTTAAATAACATTGTGAATGAACTCAAGGGTCTTGGTGTTGTTTTTACTGACCTTGAGAATGTGAGAAAGATGCTTAGGGCCTTACCGGAAAGTTTCATCACCTTGGTCACGGTTCTCACAAACTCTGATTTATCGACTATAACACCAACCGATCTTTATGGGAACCTCATCACCCATGAGATGCATAAGAAGGAGAAGAAAGAAGCGGCCGAACCCTTGGAGACAAAGAAGAAGGCTTTGGCTTTCAAAGCTGGCTCCAAGAACGATTCAAGCGATGGCTCCTCCGATGAAGATCTAGCACTCATGGTAAAAAATACTCAAAAACTCCTTCGCAGGTTGCATAAGAAGGGTGTCAATCTTGACACACGACCAAAGGGACCAAAGCAGAACAACTTCAATGACATCATTTGCTATGGATGCCATGAGAAGGGACACATAGTATCAAGATGTCCAAACAAGAACAAGGCGTGGAACAAAAAGAAGTTCTTCAAGAAGAATAATGAAGAAATCAAAGAAGCCTGCTTTGGAGAGTGGATGTCCGGCGGAGAGAGCTCCGACTCCGACTCAGATGATGAAGAAAGATGCACCAAGAAGCTAGTCGGATTAGCTCTTGGCAACCACAACACATCATCCCTTTGTCTTATGGCTAAAGGCGATGAAAAGGTACACTCTAACGATCCATCATATAATGACTTAGTCAAAATGATCACCGAATTAAATGAAGTCTTTGGAAAAACTAAAAAGAAGTATAAGCGCTTAAAGAAGAACATTCTTCCCTACGCGCTCAATATTCTGAACTAAAAGATTCATATGAAAGCTTGCTTATTAAAGATATCACTCATGCTTCATCTAAATTTGATGTATCCACTTCATGTGACTTAGATAATTCTCCTTCTAGTAGTCTTCATACACCATGTGTTTCAAGTGATAATCTTATAAATGAAAATAATGAATTTAAGGCTCAAGTAGAAAAGCTTGGAAAAGGGTTAGAGAACTGTTATAGAGGAAGAATATCTCTTGATCTAATCCTTAGTAAACAAAAATGTTCTTTTAGAAAAGAAGGATTAGGATATTTTCAAAAGAAAGGGAAGAAACAAAACTCTAAAACTATATTTGTTAAAGCATGCAACACATTTTGTCATAAATGCCATGAAACTGGTCATTCACATGAAGCATGTCCTTTAATGACTCCAAATTATTTTGATACTTGCTACATGCTTCAAAAGTCGAGGAAAGGCTATGTTATAGCAAAGTATGTTGGTGCACCCATGTTAAATAAAAGGAAGAAATCTATTTGGGTGCTCAAAACTTTGATTGCTAACATTGAAGGACCCAAAAAGATTTGGGTACCTAAAAGAACTTAATTCTTTTTATGCAGGTGAACTACAAGACCGGTAGAAGGCATTGAGTGCTCGATAGCGGATGCTCCGAACACATGACCGGCAACAAGAAGTTGTTCACCTCACTTAAAGACAACTCAAGCGAGAACCAAAAGATTACCTTTGGCGACAATCGTCAAGGAAATGTGGTAGGCTTGGGTAAAATCGCAATCTCTAATGATCTCTCTATTTCGAATGTTTTATTGGTTGAATCCCTGAACTTTAATTTGCTTTCCATTGCACAAATTTGCGATTTTGGTTTTAGTTGCACATCTTCCCCAAAAGAAGTTTTGGTTGGAAGTTTAAAAGATAAAACCTTGATCTTTAAAGACTTTCGTTTTGGAAATCTTTATTTGGTTGATTTTCACTCAAAAGATGCATCTCTGTCAACATGTTGTGTCTCTCAAACCTCAAAAAGTTGGCTATGGCATAGACGACTTGCACATGTTGGAATGCATCAATTGAGAAAAATTTTAAAACGTGATTTAGTTGTTGGCTTAAAGGATGTGAATTTTGAAAAGGACAAACTTTGTAGCGCTTGTCAAGCTGGCAAGCAAGTGGTTACTTCACATCCAACTAAGCGCATTCTTTCTACTTGTAAACCTTTGGAACTCCTTCATATGGATTTATTTGGACCTTCCGAGTTCCAAAGTATCGGGGGTAGCAATTATGGTTTTGTGATTGTTGACGATTTTACACGCTATACTTGGGTTTTCTTTATTTCGCAAAAATCTGAAACCCCTGATGTTTTCAAAAGTTTAGCAAAACGTGTTTCTACTGAATTCGAATTATCCATCAAGAAAATCCGTAGTGACCATGGTGGAGAGTTCGTTAATTCAACTCTATTTGTTTTTTGTGACTCTCTTGGAATCAAACACGAATTTTCCACATCCTACACTCCACAGCAAAATGGAGTTGTTGAAAGAAAAAATCGAACACTTATAGAAATGGCAAGAACTATGCTAAGTGAGTACAATACTTCTACTCGCTTCTGGGCTGAAGCCGTGCATACCGCTTGCTATTCTATAAATCGGCTTTATTTGCATCCTCTTCTAAATTTGACTCCTTATGAGCTTCTTATTGGGCGCAAGCCAAATATTTCTTATTTTCGAGTGTTTGGATGCAAATGTTATATTCTTAAGAAAAGAAATTTTGGTGGTAAATTTCAAAGAAGAGTAGATGAAGGCTTTCTAGTCGGATACTCCACCACTAGCAAAGCTTATCGTGTTTTCAATAAAAATACAAGTTGCATTGAAGAATCTTGTGATGTCGAATTTGATGAAACTAATGGCTCACAAAAGGAGCAAGTTTCTGGTGAAGTTTCAGATGAAGATCTTCAAGAAGCCATGAAGAACATAACCATTGGAGACATCAAGCCAAGAGAAGAAGATCAAGAAGAAGATGTCAACATTGAGAATGTTGATCAAAACGTATCATCATCACATGTTGATCTTCCAGAACAAGATCAAGATGAAGCAGTACAAGATGAAGCATCTAGGCAACATCAAATGATCACCAAGGATCACCTTCTAGACCAAATATTGGGTGACGTCAGTAAGGGTGTTCAAATTCGATCTCGTATTGCTGCATTTTGTGAACATCATTCTTTTGTATCTTCTCTAGAACCAAACATGTTAATGAAGCTTTAAATGATCATGTTGTGGTATTGCGAATACCCCGGCAGGTTTTGTGAATGATCCTAGCAAAGATTACGCGGCGCGGGTTGACCGGATGACCGGTCCTCCCCCGCCGGACAAGCACAAGAAATGACACACGGGTTTATACAGGTTCGGGTCCCGGTGGGGGCCCTAGTCCTGTCGATGCGCTCCCGACAGGAGTCGGCTGGGGAGGCTCTCTCTGGGGGAGAGGCTTCCGGAGCACGTCTGTGAGTTTAGCTATTCCAATAAAAGAGAACCGATCCTTTACAATAGAGGGGTACAAGGGCTATTTATAGCCCCAAAAAGAAGCAAAAAACCTAAACTACCCCGGAAGCCACCGTCGGATTGAAGGGTAGGACCGTCCTTCTTCCGGTCAAACGCCTTGGATGCTTAACAGGTGGTCGCTAGTTCCCGAGGCGCTCCTCGCGTGACCTGTACGTGACAAACAATTCGAGACTTTACCTTTAGGAGGGCGATGAGGCGTGGGACGGCGCCGGAGGCTAGGTCCCGGGGGCTAAAAGGCGGCGCCCGGGGAGGGGCCGGAGGCCACGTCCCCGGGCAAATGGCGGCGCCCGGGACGGCACCGGAGGCCACGTCCTAGGAGCCAAATGGCGGCGCCCGGGAGGGCACCGGAGGCCACGTCCCGGGGGCCAAAAGGCGGCGCCCGGGGAGGGGCCGGAGGCCACGTCCCCGGGCAAATGGCGGCGCCCGGGAGGGCATCGGAGGCCACGTCCCGGGAACCAAATGGCGGCGCCCGGGAGGGCACCGGAGGCCACGTCCCCGGGGACCAAATGGCGGCGCCCGGGAGGGCACCGGAGGCCACGTCCCGGGAACCAAATGGCGGCGCCCGGGGAGGGGCCGGAGGCCACGTCTCCGGGCAAATGGCGGCGCCCGGGAGGGCACCGGAGGCCACGTCCCGGGAGCCAAATGGCGGCGCCCGGGAGGGCACCGGAGGCCACGTCCCCGGGGGCCAAATGGCGGCGCCCGGGAGGGCACCGGAGGCCACGTCCCCGGGCCATCGTGACGCAACTTACCTGGACTTAGTCCCGCGGAGATTTCCGCCGACAGCAACCCCTCATGCACGCCGAGGACGATGCTCGAGTCCCCGGTGGGTATGGCACACATCACCAGGAAGATCTCCGGGCCAAGCCACCGGAGCCGCGGCGCTTCGGTTTCCGTGCCCCACGCTTAAGGCCGCGCCGTTTTTCCATAAATGCGCGCGCGGTTCGAACCGGCGCCTCGATTCATGCGCCCGTCCCTTCGTTTCCCGCGCACGGTTTGAACTTCTACGGTCCAAATTGATCCGCGGTTGCCACGTGGCGTGCATCTAGACCACGTCCTGCCCCTATAAATAGGACCTTGGGGGGGCCCGGAAGATCATTCCAAATTTTCAGCCTCAATGATTTTTGCTCTCTCGGTAGCCCTCTCCCGGTAGCTCTTTCCGGTAGCAGACGTCCGGGAGTTTTAGAAGTAGCCTCCTGAAAGGTTAGCCACCGAACAAAAAAGAAGACTAACCTCATGGCACCCAAGGGTCGAGCAAAGACCACGGAGGTGCCCCCGGAGGAAATCCCTCCGGATTTCCTCTGGGCATCGGAGTTCACGGCCGAGGACGCCGAGTCCTTGGTCGAACTCTGCGTCGTAGCGGACGGGGACATCCGAGTCCCCGTGAAGAAAGACGGAGCTCCCCGCCCCAGGCCTGGAGAGGTCATGGCCTTCGAGGCCTTCCTGGAGGCGGGGCTCCGGCTCCCGGTGCATCCCATGCTCCGAGAGTTTTTGAAGGAGTATGGGGTGGCACTCAACCACCTCACCCCGAACGCGCTCATCCGGATGGGCCTCTTCATCTGGCTCTACGAGACAGCGACCGGGCAGGAGCCCACCCTTCGCGCCTTCTGGTACTTCTACGAACCGGTGGCGCGGACCTCCCACCTGGTGAAGGGGGGCCCCAAGTCCCCCTTCGGTTCGGTGATGGTCCAAATGTTGCCATCCCGGGTGATCGACTACCCGGCGGCGGCCTCCCGGGACCACTGGGGGGATTGGGTCCGGAGATGGTTTTACCTCCGGGTCCGGGACGAGGCGGTGGTGTACGCCCCGGAGCCCCCCGCCTACAGCCGTCGTCCGCGCTGAAACCTCCGGTGTGGACGGACGAGGAGTTCGAGCTCCTCGGCAAGGTGATCCTCTCCAAGAAAACCCGCTCGATGCGGGACGCCGCCGAGGAGATAGCTCTCCTCCGGATCTCCCCCTTCACCGGCGGGAAGAGGGGGATCGGCATGGGCCCCGAGCAGCGGCCCCCGGTGAAGCCGGTGACGCGACGTAAGCTCCGGGAACCTGCTGCATTGTATTTATGAATTTTTGAAATTTTAACTAACTCTTTACCTCTTGCAGTCCGGCCGTACCCGGCGGCGCAGGAGAAGGCGGAGAACCTCCTGGGGAGGTACTTCGCCGATGAGCACGAGCGCATCATGCGCGCCGTGGGGGAGGGCCCTCCCAAGAACCTGGTAGCGGCGGCCTACGGGCTAAAGTTGCCGGAGAGGAAGCCTCTCCCCACCCCCGGGTCGCACAAACGGGGGAAGGAGGCGGCCGGGGGCTTGGAGCCCAAGAAGGCCCAGGTCCAAAAGACCCCCGGCCCGTCGACGACGCCGGCGGCGACACCGGCGAAGCCCCGGGACGAGATCCCCGGGAGCGAGCGTGCCCGGGCACCGGCCCGGAAGGAAGCAACACCTCCTCCCCCGAAGGGCCCCGTCGAGGCCCAGGGGAAGGAGGCGACTGCGGGCGGGGCGGCGTCCGACTCGACGAACTACGCCCCGTCGCCACTCTTGGTGGAGCCCCTCCTACCCCTTCCGGCTTCTTTGGAGCCGGAGAGGCTGGAGGTGAGATTCGCGGAGGCCTTGCCTCCACGGGTTTGGCCGGTGGACGAGGGGGGGAGCCCCTCGGTCTACGAGGTTCCTCCGGAGGAGGAGGCCCCGAGGACCTTCTGGCCCGGGGCAGGGAAAGGCCTGATGGTTCCCCCCCGGGCGGGGGCTCCCGCCGAGAGCTCCTCGGCCACGTCTTCGGGGGGCACTTCCTCATCGACGAAGACGCCGGTGACGCCGGCCGCGTTACCGGACCTTGAGGTCCGGGGACCCCCCACCGGCCGCGCTGGCGGCGCCGGGCGGGAGACCCCTCTGCTTCCCGCGAGGGAGGTCGCCCGCTACTCGGAGGGCCAGCATACCCGCAAGGTGCAGCCCTTCGTCGCGGAAGGGACGCTCCATGAGCGTTTCGAGGGGCTTCAGTCCCTCGGGGCCCAGGTAACCCGAGTCGATGACGTCTTCATTCATCCCCTGCACTTTGAGATTTTTCTAACTCTATATATTTTGTAGGTGGCAGCTGTTACCTGGGGCCTTGAGCAGCGGGTCGCCCGGCTGCTTAAGGAGGCGGAGGGCCGGGCCGCGGCCTCCGTAGGGCAGCGCGAGGAGGCCCTCTGGGAACGCGACGAAGCCCTCTCGGAATTGACCCGGGTCCGGGCCCAGGTCCATATTTCCGAGGCCGTCAACGGCCGCCTCCGGGAGGAGGCCAAGGCGAGGGAGGAGGCGCTCCGGAAGCTCGAGAGCTCGAGCGTCCGGGCGGTGGCGGACGCGGGCCGCTCCATCCGGTCGGCCCTCGAGAGCCTTGGCGTAAGCCTAGGCTCCGGGAGCAGGGAGGTGCCACCGGCGACCCTCGCGGAGGCTGCCGACGTTCGGGCGCGGGGCCGGGCGGTCCCCGATGTCGCGGCTGCTGCGGGGCTCGTCGAGTTCCGGGGGGTCGGCGCCCGGGTGATCGGGGGCCGCATCCCCCGAAGCTTCCCGGACTCCTTCGAGCCATCGCGCCGGGAGATCAAGCAGCTCGCCGGAGGATTCTACGACCGGCTCATCCAGGCGAGATTCCCGGCTCCGGCGCCTCCGGCGGGGGACGTCCCAGCCCCGGCCTTGGAAGAAGCCCCCCGGGGGGAGGACGCTGGCGAACATGTATGAGCCTCCCACCGGGCCTTAGCTAGGGCCCTTTTTTGTTTTGTTAGGACTTTTGATTCCGGTAGCTTCTTAGAAGAAGCCCCGGACACTTGTACAGAAACATTTTGAATGCAATGAAGTTAGAATTTTTTCTAAGTCTTTAAATTGAATATTGTTACCAGGGTTCCCGGGAGGTTGCTCCCGAGCGAAGGTCCGGGAGGGGCTCCCCGGGGGACGCCCAAGCGGCTTTGATCTTGCTAAGCCTTGTCTCCGGGAATCGCGGCGAGGATAGTGTCTGGGAGCCGATCCGGTTGAGGTGGCGTCCGGAGTGGCACTTGGACAACTTTGATAATGTCGTGGTATTGCGAATACCCCGGCAGGTTTTGAGAATGATCCTAGCGAAGACTATGCGGCGCGGGTTGACCGGATGACCGGTCCTCCCCCGCCGGACAAGCACAAAAAATGACACATGGGTTTATACAGGTTCGGGTCCCGGTGGGGGCCCTAGTCCTGTCGACGCGCTCCCGACCGGAGTCGGTTGGGGAGGCTCTCTCCGGGGGAGAGGCTTCCGGGGCACGTCTGTGAGTTTAGCTATTCCAATAAAAGAGGACCGATCCCTCACAACAGAGGGGTACAAGGGCTATTTATAGCCCCAAAAAGAAGCAAAAAACCTAAACTACCCCGGAAGCCACCGTCAGATGAAGGGTAGGACCGTCCTTCTCCCGGTCAAACGCCTTGGATGCTTGACAGGTGGTCACCAGTTCCCGAGGTGCTCCTCGCGTGACCTGCACGTGACAAACAGTTCGAGACTTTACCTTTAGAAGGGCGATGAGGCCCGGGACGGCGCCGGAGGCTAGGTCCCGGGGGCCAAAAGGTAGCGTCCGGGGAGGCCCCGGAGACCACGTCCCCGGGCAAATGGCGGCGCCCGGGACGGCGCCGGAGGCCAGGTCCCGGGGGCCAAATGGCGGCGCCCGAGGAGGGGCCGGAGGCCACGTCCCGGGAGCCAAATGGCGGTGCCCGGGGAGGGGCCGGAGGCCACGTCCCTGGGCAAATGGCGGCGCCCGGGAGGGCACCGAGGCCAGGTCCCGGGGGCCAAAAGGCGGCGCCCGGGGAGGGGCCGGGGGCCACGTCCCCGGGCAAATGGCGGCTCCCGGGAGGGCACCGGAGGCCACGTCCCGGGAGCCAAAAGGCGGCGGTCGGGGAGGGGCCGGGGGCCACGTCCCCGGCAAATGGCGGCGCCCGGGAGGGCACCGGAGGCCACGCCCCGGGAGCCAAATGGCGGCGCCCGGGGAGGGGCCGGAGGCCACATCCCGGGAGCCAAATGGCGGCGCCCGGGGAGGGGCCGGAGGCCACGTCCCTGGGCAAATGGCGGCGCCCGGGAGGGCACCGGAGGCCACGTCCCGGGAGCCAAATGGCGGCGCCCGGGGAGGGGCCGGAGGCCACGTCCCTGGGCAAATGGCGGCGCCCGGGAGGGCACAGGAGGCCACGTCCTGGGGGCCAAAAGGCGGCGCCCGGGGAGGCCCCGGAAGCCAGATCCCCGGGAACTTACCTGGACTTAGTCCCGCGGAGATTTCCCCCGACAGCAGCCCCCCATGCACGCCGGGGACGATGCCCGAGTCCCCGGTGGGTATGGTACAGGTCACCGGGAAAATCTCCGGGCCAAGTCACCGGAGCCGCGGCGCTTCGGTTTCCGTACCCCACGCTTAAGGCCGTGTGGTTTCGCCATAAATGCGCGCGCGGTTCGAACCGGCGCCTCAATTCACGCGCCCGTCCCTTCGTTTCCCGTGCACGGTTTGAACTTCTACGGTCCAGATTGATAAGCGGGTGCCACGTGGCGTGCATCTAGACCACGTCCCGCCCCTATAAATAGGACCTTGGGGGGCCCGGAAGCTCATTCCAAATTTTCAGCCTCAGCAATTTTTGCTCTCCCGGTAGCCCTCTCTCGGTAGCTCCTCCCGGTAGCTCTTTCCGGTAGTAGACGTCCGGGACTTTTAGTAGTAGCCTCCTGGAAGGTTAGCCACCGAACAAAACAAAAAAAAAAGAAGACTAACCTTATGGCACCCAAGGGTCGAGCAAAGACCACGGAGGTGCCCCCGGAGGAAATCCCTCCGGATTTCCTCTGGGCGTCGGAGTTCACGGCCGAGGACGCCGAGTCCTTGGTCGAACTCTGCGTCGTAGCGGACGGGGACATCCGAGTCCCCGTGAAGAAAGACGGAGCTCCCCGCCCTAGGCCTGGAGAGGTCGTGGCCTTCGAGGCCTTCCTGGAGGCGGGGCTCCGGCTCCCGGTGCATCCTATGCTCCGGGAGTTCCTCAAGGAGTACCGGGGAGCCCCTCGGCCACGTCTTCGGGGGGCACTTCCTCATCGACGAAGACGCCGGTGACGCCGGCCGCGTTACTGGACCTTGAGGTCCGGGGACCCCCCGCCTGCGGCGCTGGCGGCGCTGGGCGGGAGACCCCTCTGCTTCCCGCGAGGGAGGTCGCCCGCTACTCGAAGGGCCTGCATACCCGGAAGGTGCAGGCCTTCGTCGCGGGAGGGACGCTCCATGAGCGTTTCGAGGGGCTTCAGTCCCTCGGGTCCCAGGTAACCCGAGTCGATAACGTCTTCATTCCCTGCACTTTGAAATTTTTCTAACTCTATATATTTTGTAGGTGGCAGCTGTTACCTGGGGCCTTGAGCAGCGGGTCGCCCGGCTGCTTAAGGAGGCGGAGGGCGGGGCCGCGGCCTCCGTAGGGCAGCGCGAGGAGGCCCTCCGGGAACGCGACGAAGCCCTCGTGAAATTGACCCGGGTCCGGGCCCAGGTCCATATTTCCGAGGCCGTCAACGGCCGCCTCCGGGAGGAGGCCAAGGCGAGGGAGGAGGCGCTCCGGGAGCTCGAGAGCTCGAGCGTCCGGGCGGTAGCGGAAAATTCCATTCTTAAACTCTCTACTTCTCAGAGTTTCCTTCCGGTCTAAATCTTCCGAAATTCCGTTTAATTATCTTTTTATTCCGATCAGCGAAATTCTTTCACCTGTTCAATCCTAAATCATCCCCCCAACATTTTTCTCATGCATGCATATTTTTAAGTTCATGGCATCATGATTTTACGCATCAAACAAATCATTTTTCCACATGAAATAATGATTTTCCTATTTGGAAATTGCATAAAGGAATATATTTAATTTAAAGTAATGCATTAAAAATTCTGTGAAAATATTTAATATATTTTATTTGCACAAGTAACCAGGTTCCACAACTTCCCATGCACTGACATTTTGCATTTCAGCCCTCCTATTTTCAGAAATTTCCAAACAAGCCCCTAGAATTGACAAAAACAATATTTTATGCACAATTACCCTTCTACCCTCACCCATTCCACAGCTAACATAGTGTAAAGACCTGCATGACCCTGTTAGATGCATTACATGTCAGCATGCCACTGTTACACCTCGTTTCCACCTGAATGTCTTTCTTTATAAGCTTTGGCATGGCTGTAAAACAGCTCAAACTAGAATATTTTCACAAGTTCTTCTGTAGAGTGGTAGAGGAAACACTTAGACACGCAGAGCATTCAAGATTTTTGCATTTGGTTGAAACATTTCACATAAAATATCAAAGGGGGTGATTTCTGCTATTCAGCCGCTGGTTTGGCCGCGCTCCAGCGCCGGCCGCCATCACCTCGTCATCGTTCCCTCGCTGCAGACGTCTTTTGCTTGTCCGAGCTTGTCCATCAGGTGTGCCTCCTCACTCTCTTCCTTTTTATCTTCTGGATCTCGGCGAAATGGTCGCCGGAGCTCCCTCCACCGGCGCTTCTTGTTTTTCCTGCCGCCGGCCATCTTGGGTTTCTCGTCGTTCGGGTCATTTTCTCTCCAATCAGGCCATACCATCATCCTCCCCTCGTTTCCAGCAGCTCACCCACCAAATCCTAGCTCAAATCGTGCACCGCCGCCCGAGAACCGCCGCCGGCGAGCTCGTCTTCCTCGCGGCCGGCCGTGCGCCACCTTCTCCATTTCCGGCCGCCTCTTGCTGCCATTGTTGGCCCCCAGCATTCCCCCTTGTAGCCTCCATCACCTCCCAAACTCCCCGGCCTTCTCTCCTCTCCGGCGAGACCCACCGGAGCTCAAAACACCCATGCTGAAATCCCGCTGCTACAGTAATTTCAGCCTTTCTTATTAGTGATTCTTTTAACTGTTCAATGCTCTAGAGGTCTCCGATCGAAGATCCGTCTTCGCCATCAGATTCGCCTCAACTCAAATCTTCCAGATCTGAAATTTTTCTTCAGATCCGAGTCTCGGATCTTGTTTTCACCTTTTTCCAGATCCGATTTTACCCGGTTTATCCTAAAATTCTGCCAAAAGTGGTTTTTCTCCGTCCAACCTCCAAATCCAGATCCGTCTGAACCATCCTACCACAAATTGCTCCTGCCACATATTCTCCTTCAGGAACCACCTCAGATTCTAATCCTAAAACCTTGATCTGCCGTTTTCAAAAACTCCCGTTTTTCAGTCTTTTTCAGATCCAACTCCAAGGCTGTTTTGCCTAGACTTATTAGGTTTTAGATTTTGCATTTGTTAGTCTCATACTTGTGCATTTTGTTTGATCGGTGCTCTTTTCGTGTTTAGAAATCGCCCGTCTGGAAGCCGAGGAGCAGCCGATCGAGGACGTCGCTGAAGATCTTATCGCGGGAATTCAAGGCAAGTCACCACCACCTTGATCATGTTGACCCTATGTTTTCCAGTTAGCTAAGTATTTTGTTATTTGAGTATTATGCATGCTAATTAAGTAAACTGTGTATGTTCAAATATACCTGTTTAGCTATTGTCCTACATTGAATAGCCATTCTTGATTCTCAAGCCATGTGTATAATATTCTTGATGCCCTAGGTTAATGCTAAAGCATAACATTGGTAATATGGGTTATTCACATAAATGAGCAAAAATGGTTTTCAAAACTAAAAATGCCTTTTAAAATGTCTATCCTAGAAAGGAGAGGTGTGTCAGTCGAGACATGGAAAATACTGTGATGCTTATGATGATGATGTGATAACATGGTAATGTTGTAAATATGAAATGTTGTGAATTGTGAAAAATGTGAATAGGGAAACTCCTCTCTAGAATAGCTTAAGGACCCACCAATTTGTGCTAAACATCCAATAACATGTTAACGTACCTCCACAAGCCTGGTATGGGACGGGCGCGACCAAGTATCCTTGCCGAACTATTGCCCTAGCTCTGCATAGAGTCTATAACCTAAATAATAATGTGCACTAATACTGTTCACTGGTCAGGGAGGGAAGATCCCTCTTGGCCCACTTACACTGACGGTTGGGACGAGCCCAATCGATTCGTCTGAGTGAAAGATCGTGCAACTGATGTGGTTCCAGGGCACGAGTGCTGGATATGGTTTCCCAGCACAAACCCCTCGTGTGTCCGCTCACTATTGGTGAAGAGGGTCTCCCACCGCGGCCCAATACTGAGTGAGGGGTAGGGTGAAGGTATGAGAGGGAAGATCCCTACAATGCTTCACAACTGTATTAGGAACCCCACCCGGAGGTGGAATTCCTGGGCCACTGACCGGTGGTGAACTTTTTACGGGGCAGAGCTAGTATAATGGCAAGGTAGGGTGAAAAGCGTGTTATTCTCAACTCAGTGGCGCGCTTAAAGCAGCGTGATCGAACCTGGCATAGGAGACTCATATGCTTAAAGTAGCGTGATTGGGCAAAAGGCCTATGCTCGTGGTCAACAGTGGTAGTTGAGAAGTCTTGTGGGTAAAGCGGTACCCCTCTGCAGAGTTTAAAATGTATTTGAATACTCCGTGCTCCCGGATTTTAGAGTGTGTTATGGTCAATGGGTTTTATCCATGTTGTGAGGCACAAGTAGTTTTTATGAACTGTTTTATCAACTGCTTTAAAATTCTGCACTCTTGAACTGTTATATATATATAAGGTAAATTTTCAAAGAATGTTTTGAATGCTTTTCATGACTATCAACTGTTAGGTGACGAAAAAGGTTTGGAAAAGAACCTCAATCATTTCCTTGAATTCCTTATCATGTTATATATATTGCATTTGTTAAGTGGTGATTTGCTGAGTACTCTGTACTCACCCGTGACTGACTTCTCCATCAGAAGTTGAAGAGCCAAGCGACTTGGGTTCACATGAGTGTGAGCCTGAGCCTTGTGAAGACTTCTTCGAGTATGATCCGAGCTTCTAGGCGTCGCGTACCCCGGTCGAGCGACTGTGGGCGAAGATTAGTGTTCCGCTCCTTCCGCGTTTTGTTGAAAAAACTGAACCGTTATTTTGTACCTCGTTGTGTTACTATTGTAAGGCCCTAGTGCCGTCATCTGTGAACCCTGTAATATTTTGTGGATTATTTATGTATTGTGCTGGTTGTTGTGATATTCATTTCTGGTTCGCAACTGACTCCTGGGAAGTTGCGACAGGGGAGTGTTGTTCCGTACCGTGGTGTTCGGTACGGGGCGGGGTTCCCCACATCATCCGGGCGTGGTTCCCGGCTCCGGCGCCTCCGGCGGCAGACGTCCCAGCTCCGGCCTTGGAAGAAGCCCCCCGGGGGGAGGACGCCAACGAACATGTATAAACCTCCCCCCGGGTCTTAGCTTGGGCCCTCTTTTGTTTTCTTAGGATTTTGATCCCGGTATCTTCTTAGAAGAAGTCCCGGACACTTGTACAAAAACATTTTGAATGCAATGAAGTTAGAATTTTTTCTATCTTTGAATTGAATTTACTGTTACCAGGGTTCCCGGGAGGTTGCTCCCGGGCGAAGGTCCGGGAGGGGCTCCCCGGGGGACGCCCAAGCGGCTTTGATCTTGCTAAGCCTTGTCTCCGGGAATGCGGCGAGGCTAGTGTCCGGGAGCCGATCCGGTTGAGGTGGCGTCTGGAGTGGCACTTGGACAACTTTGATAATCATCGTGCCGCATTGTCCCCTCCGCGACCAGGGCTCCGGATGATCCCTCCCCTCCGAATACTTCCACCGGCGGGATACGAGTTCTGGCTTGAAGATGTGCTCCGGGACGCTCGGCGCCGCGTACGGGCATTGTACCGGGACTTGACCCGGGAGCTAGCGGAGAGCCTCCGGGAGTATTAGGCGTAGGAACCTTAGGGCTTAGAGAATCCCCCGGGTTAGAACCCGGGTTGTATCGTTTCCGAAGCCCACCGGAGGGGGAAGATGTCCTCCGGGTTTGAGAATCAATAAAGCTGTTGTTGTTTCCTTTCATTGCCTCTATTTTCTTCTTCTTGGATGGTCCGGACGACTCATCTTAATAAGGATGAGCTAAGTTTCCTCGTGGGCGGTGCGGTAGACACCCGGGGGTTCCTTATCCCCCCCGCCCACAGCGGGCCGGAGAATAGCTCCGCGCGCTGTGGGGTAACAAGGCCCCCGGGATGGAAATCACCTGTAGCATAGGAAATTTTCTAAGTTAGAAAATTTTAAAACGAGGTTTTCAAGGAGAAGACCTTCCGAGAGACAATCGTCCGGTCGCCGTGAGAACGGGGAGCCGGGAATAGGGTCTTCGGGGAAGAAAATGCCCGAGAAATCCGTGACTTCTCCGAGAGACAGTCGTCCGGTCGCCGTGAGAACGGGGAGCCGGGAATAGGGTCTCCGAGAGGCATTCATCCGATCGCCGTGAGAATGGGGAGCCGGGAATAAGGTCGCTGGGGACCAATCGTCCGGTCGCCGTGAAAACGGGGAGCCGGGAATAACGTCGACTCCCGGAGGAGGAAGATAGATCCAATCAAGCCGCAAGGGGCCGATCATCCGGTCGCCGTGAAAACGGGGAGCCGGGAATAACGTCGACTCCCGGAGGAGGAAGATAGATCCAAGAAGGCCATTAGACGTCCTACTGGGGAGAGCGTCTACTCCCGGAGGAGGAAGTGCCCGAAGACGGGTCTTGAGTGTTTGGGCAGGGGACTAGTCTCCCAAAGTGACTCGTTATCACGGCCACTGTGACCGGGTTGCCGCTTACACCCTCAGTCCACGAGGGCTAATCGTAAGCCGCCCTACGGGAGTGGGACTCCCGCTGTAGGGACTTGTTGGGGCTGGCCCACTTCCTCGCAGGGAGGGCATCCTCGCGGGGAGGGCATCGCCGCTAGGGGCGGTAATGAGAGAGACCTGCAATGAGACAGTTTGAAAAGCAAGTCCTATGTATTGGTAATAAAATGAAGTACAAGGCCTCCCTCTGCGAAGCCACGAAAGAGGAGGAAAATACAGTATCCCTCCTCACCCTCCGGCGTGAATGCTCCGGGGGAGGGGACAGGCCCGTAAGGCTAAACATAGAATTTGCGAAGTAAACGCAAGTTTCACGTGTGCTTCAGCTCCTGCTCTTGAAGGTTGGAGAGCTTGTAGGCCCCCGAGCCCAGGACCGCGGAGATCCTGTAGGGGCCCTCCCACTTGGGGGAGAGCTTACCCTGGGCCTGGGGGTCTGTCACGCGCTTGAGGACAAGGTCCCCAAGGCGGAAAGCTTTCTCGCGCACGCGCTGATTGTACGCGCGCGCCATTTCTTGCTCGTAGATGGCGTGGCGGAGGAGCGCTCGGTCGCGTTCCTCCTCCACGAGGTCAATCTCCAGACGCTGGTTGGCCTCGTTGGCCTGGTACGCTGAGGGCGTAGCTCCCTCCAGGAGCTCAACCCGCAGTGACCGGAAGCCGATTTCCGGGGGGAGGACTGCCTCCGCCCCGTAGACCAGGGAGAAGGGAGTACGCCCCGTCGCCCGGGACGGGGTCGTGCACATGGAGCAGAGGATGCTAGGGAGCTCCTCCGCCCATGCACCCCGCTTAGAAGCGGTTTGCTCGAGTCTCCGGCGCAACCCCTGTAGGATCACGCCGTTGACCCTCTCGACAGCCCCATTGCTCCGGGGATGGGCCACCAAGGCAAAGTGGATGACGAGCCCCAGGCCTTCGCAGAATTCCCGGAAATAAGCCGAGTCGAATTGGGTCCCGTTGTCCACGGTGATTTCCCGGGGGACACCAAAACGACATACGACGTTTTTCCAGAAAAACCACTGAACGGCCCGGGACGTGATGCTGGCCAAAGACTCCACCTCAACCCACTTTGTAAAATAGTCGACTTGTTATTGGCACCTGTGATTATGTGACTTGTGAGGAAGAAGAACTAAAGTCTGGAATGGAGCAGATCCAGGCTGGAGACTTTAGTTGCTTGCCATCTGCCAACCATTACTCTTCAGTCTTCAGTCACTGTGTCCCAACCCAGACCATGCATCTTCTTGCTTCCTCACTGTGCAATTAGCCAATTAGGCCCCTTTTTCACTAAACTTACCCTTCTTTTTTGAAAATATTTCTATTAGGATCGTGTTGCCCTCAAGTCAAGACTGTCCGGATTAAAAACCCTTCACCTCTTTATATTATTTTTGTCAGGACGCAGGAGCAATAGCGAATTTTTCTTTCGTCTGCTTCTATGACTCCTGTACTTTGCCATATGGACAAATATGCAGTACTTTATAATCTATAAACTACAGCAAAGTCCTCTTAATAAATTTTAATTTATTTAACTTTGGTTAATACTCCATCTTTTAGGTCCAAGTGGCTCGAAAGTTGAAAGAACTAAGAAGTGTGCTTGCTTTACTTTCAGTTTCAGAGGAATAAATGTGATTCCAATCGATCCTTCAATGAAAAGTGTACGCATGGCAACATCATCTTGTCTTAACGACTAAGTATCCATTCTGACCACACATGCATCCACTCATTTTAGAAGCCTCCAGAATATGCTAGCTTAGCTAGCGATGCATAAACACACGCATGTTTTGTGTTGGCAATTTGGGATTAGGTGGCTTTAGGTTCACAAAAGAAAGTTGGTTTTGGATTATTAACTTTACACGGATGCTTCAGAAGTTTGTCTCCACCGTCCATTTAAGTTCATGCATCAAGCAGTGCAAGTACGCCAGCATGGAGACTTGTTTTTGGTCAATTTATTCTCAGTTTCTCTGATAAGTTGGAACTGAATCAAACGATATGTTTAAATTTTAGATTTATATTTTAAATTGAAGCCGTTTCGACCAAAATGTTCCAAATTAGTTTATTTTTTATCTATCGATTTATTGAGTTTGTATGTTTAAGTCGACTTATAAATTTAACTAAATTATACTACTTGTAGGCATGCTTTACAATTTCTGATAAATTAATTAAGAAGCACTATGACGTGGCTAAGCCATGAACTATGCTTGTTTCACTAGATCATGCATACATTGTATTCCTCTTCATCTCGATCCGTATGATAAAGACTTAATTTAGATGATATTTTTCTCCTCTCTGCCTTTACCTTTAATATTCTTTTGATGGTAAGAGAATAATCATGAACAATACTTCTATGTAAGTGTTCTTATGACTTTCATGTATTGGATTTTGTACTTTCTTTATTCTTGTGCTTTCTCACTGAAAAAGCATGTTTATTTACTGTTTACGAAGGGGTGCGAATAAACGAAAAGGGTGTAAGCATTAAACCGTCTAACTTATGTCGGATAAAACTTCCACCGAAAAGTGTTGGAGGAGCTAATGTCACCTTTGATCCTTGGTGATATCTTTTAACTTTTCATCTCCAAAAGTCGTTTTCGTTTGTAGTTCTAGCAAACGGAAGTGAGGAGGAGGTTCACATCTATCAAAATCTCATCATCTTCCATTTTGATAGCAACCCGTTCTACATCGAGGCTTCCAGCAGCTTCGGCCTAGACATTAGCAATTGAGGAAAAAAAGATTTATTATGGACCTCTTAACTTCTATAAACAATCCAATTTCAGACCTCCAATTTTTCGATGACAGGAAAACTCTCAACTTCTGATTTAATATCACAGAATTTTGTGTAATGAAACAAAATTTTTTATTAGGTCTAAAGTTGATGGCCTTTTTTCTGACTTCTGAAAGTTAGGATCCTAGAATAGATAAGAAAAAGAAAACTAAAGTTAGAGACAAAAATAAACTTATCTCTTAGCAATTTGTACGTTAATAAGTGTTCCTTCTAACCACATCCTTGATGGATACTATGATTCAACATATGAAGACTTCATAGAAAGATTTATATCCTCCCTAGGACAGGAGCCGATCGTCCAATATGAATGGACAATTAGGTCAATGATTGCATATAAATGACTTACTTTACTCTTTAGTTGTGATTCTAGTAGTAAGCTTGTTATCAAAATTTCATCCTGAGACAAGTAGCATACTTTCAAGGCAAGGTCGGCCCCACAAACCAAGCCCAATTAGTTTTGTTTTTAGAGGATGAAGCCCAATTAGTTATCACGCCCAACCGGACCAGCCCATGCTCACATCTTAACAGCAGTCAGGCCACCAGCCCATCGGTTCATGGCCCATTTTGGCCTCCGTCTTGATTTGACTCCACCCATTCGCGCTTTTACACTTTTACCCTCGTCTTCTCCTGGTCAGCGACCGCCGGTCCACCTCCTCCACCCACGAAACGTCTTAACGATGGAACTAAGGAACCCAACTTGGACCTGGATTTGCAAATTGCAAATTTCCCCATTATAATACGCTAAAAAGTATACGAATTATTCCACGCGCATTTTGGTCGGAATCCTGCTGCCAGAGCAGCGGCGTCCTCCTCCTCCACGCATACATCCACCTACCGATAGATTCTTGCATCGCTGCGAGTGTGAGAGAGAATTGTAGAGAGATCTCATCTGCCTCTCCAATCGAATTGGATTGGATCGAATCGAAGCGGGAGAGGTGAGGAGGAGATCGAGAGGAGAGGGAGCAGTGAGTTTTCGATTCGATGGTAAAGGAGACAGGGTACTACGACGTGCTGGGAGTGAGCCCCTCGGCCACCGAGGCCGAGATCAAGAAAGCCTACTACATCAGGGTATACCCAACTACTCGTTCTCCCACTTTGTTTTGTTTTGTTTTGATTTTGTTTCGTTAATCTATTGGTGTTGGTTGCAGGCGAGGCAGGTCCATCCGGATAAGAACCAAAATGATCCGCTTGCGGCAGAGAAGTTCCAGGCAAGCATTTGATGTTGTTTCTTTTTTCTTTCAATTAATACTTTGTCTCAGCTCACCACCGCAACAGCATCTAGCATTTTAAGATACAAACGGCCTTATCTAATGATCATTTTGATGAATCAGTGACACATTTGCCCTTGTATGGTTGTTATTGTAACAAAAGAGGTGACTTTGGTTGTTGCATAAAAAATGGTGGCATTTTTTTTGTAACAACTCCAAGCATCCATGAGGCAAGTGCGAACAAGCACTAGTACTGCTATTACAGGATTTCCGTTGAAGGTTTGGTGCATGCTGAACTGATCCTAAACAAAAATTAGTTTAGTCAATAACTATTTGTGATGATATAGGTAATATTTGACATCGGTTTTTTTGGTTTTGTAAACTCATATTCTAAGCATTTCAATGATACGGAGTAGTATGTATCTTGCAACAATTGAGCTTGGCATCTTCCATCCAGCAATATACGTTCAAGAAAATTTGTTATGATTCACATTATGCACCTCAAGAAATAAGTCTATTTCCCCCCAAAAATATCTTGGAAGTTGCTTTAGTCAGAGCAACCATATTTGCTACCTTGTACCCTGTGCATCAGCATGCGTTGATGCCAAAAAAAAAAAAAAAAAAAAAATTCCACAGTAAATGTGCCTCAATTAACTAAAGCATGTGGAACTAATGTCCAATCATCGGCAGTTTTCCTTAGCACATGGTTCATCCTACTCAACCTTGAACTGTTGGTTTGTATCTCGTGCACTGCATCAGACAGTTATCAAGCAAGAGTGTAGAGTGGGAACATTAATCATCAATTCATCATACATGCAATCACCTCCTTAGGCAGAGGTTGTACTGGTGGAGCAGTTTCTTGATCTTGAAAATCGCAAAATGAGAACCGGCTGCTGATGCAGCCATTAGGGCAAAATGAATACTGATCTTGTTTATTCTAGGTTTTTTGTTTTTTGTTTTTGGTGAGGAACTACAGGAGGGGTAGGGGCCCCTACCTGAGTTTATTCTAGTTCAAATTGTGGACATGGAGCTGAAAAGGTTTTGTTTGTTTAACCAAATCCAAGTTTAAGGTCTAGACATGTGATTGAACTTATGTTTTTGGTGGATTTAATGTTTCCAAGAACCAAACAACTGTAAGACAAAGGACTGTAGTTCATGATCATGATTACACATTCTATTGTTATGGATATGATAGGACTTGTGTACCAAAATTACTAAGGTCAAACTTTATCCTAGACCACACCTTGCTCTTTTTAATTGGCTATTGTAAGATCATCACATTACCTATAGTAGTAAATCATGGCATTTTATTATCTCATTTTTCTCATCATATGTTTTTCAATGGTTTTATCTCTGATGACTTCCTAGCAATAAATGAATGCTATATACAGAAAACTGGCGTATCATTATGTGACTTTAGCAGTCTTGAACATTGCTGCTACATGCTATTTTGCAGTGCGTCTTGTCATTTTTGAAATAATATTTGATGCTTTTATGCAAAGTTGACTTACTGATATAGGAAGTTATGATTTGCACATTTCCATTGCTGTCTAATATTCTCAGATTATTGTAACTACAGGAATTGGGGGAGGCATACCAAGTACTCAGTGACCCAGCACAGCGGCAAGCATATGATTCATATGGGAAATCCGGTATTTCAACGTATGTGTCATTCACAAATTAGTTCAATGCTATTGGTTCTGAAAACATTCTGAAGATCTTTAAAGGGGCCTGTAGAAACAAATATTAGTATTGTTGGACTGCTTACATTTGCAATGAATGATTTTCTTCCTTCCTGGATGCAGCTTTGATAACATAATTGGTGGTTTCATCTAATATGGTTTTGAATCTCATGAGATTATTATATCCTAACTTTTTGCCTTTCAACATTCTACAGGGAAGCAATAATTGATCCAGCAGCAATTTTTGCAATGCTGTTTGGCAGTGAGCTTTTTGAGGATTATATCGGTCAACTAGCTATGGCATCAATGGCTTCACTTGATATTTTTAGCGAAGAAGAACAGATTGATGCAAGGAAGTTGCAAGAGAAAATGCGAGTATGACCCTTAAACAGATTTATTTTATAAACCTCCCATGCTGCATGACTTTTCATGATTGTAATTTTGTAAATATTCCTTTTTGTCATCCTATTGAAGCTTCCTACTATAATTTTACAATCAGCTCATGGACATTTTGTCTTGACATATTTTTAACACTTACATAATGAAATCATTGTTCATAAACATGTGTGCTGCCTCGAGGACAATTCACTTCTCCCTCCCAGATATGATTGTTGGAATTCTCAAATTTCCTATTAGATATATATTCTGCCTTGAGGTAATATTGTGTGACATGTGACATGCCTTGGTTTTATTCTGGCCAACTTGCTTGATATTTAACAACTGTGTTTCAACTTGAGCTGCCTTTTGCATCAATAATGCTAGTTGCTGTTCAGTACTCTTTTTACCACAATATTAGTTGAAGGCAAACTACAACTTCAGGTTGTTCAGAAGGAAAGAGAGGAGAAGCTTGCAGAAACACTGAAATATAGATTGAACCTCTATGTTCAAGGAAGCAAAGATGAATTCATCCAGGTTGCTGAAGAAGAGGTGTCCAGACTTTCTAATGCAGGTTTGTATCAATAATTATCTTATTCTTGTTCCAAAGTATTCTGTATATGCTATTTGTGTTTGGAAACCTTTTCTATTTTTTTTCAACCCACTGTCTCTGGTCTTTTTTCATTTTTCTCCGTCTTTTCTTATATGAATTGAGCAGCACCTTGATTTTGAGGGATGGATAGTTTTCATCATATGATTCAGTACATCTGTCTCTCTCTGTGTGTGTGTGATGGTAATATGGTATGCTGAGAAAATGCAGTTTAAACAGAATAAGATATCCGATTTGTGTGATATAGCTGATGCTCATGGGGACAATTCTCTTACAGAAACAATGTAGAACTTATGAGCATATGATGCTCATTCACAATTAGAATGCCCTTTTAATCACTAACAGAAAACAAAGCTCGAAATTGGCTAGATTTCATCATTTAAAATTCTGCTGTCTGAAGTAAACAACATGAAGCCTAAAGCTGGTGTGGACTTCACAATTTACTCCTTTCTAATGCATGTAAATATTGTAAAATTTATTGTTACATTTATTAAACTATTTTTGCTTCATTGTTTTCTACTATTCTTCTGTCCTATGTTATTACCGGATAAGCCTGTGAGTTCAGTTACTTGAAAGTTCCTTTGTGGTCCTGTTTCACTTATTTTGTAGCATATGGAGTTGATATGTTGAGCACTATTGGTTACGTATATTCAAGACAAGCCGCCAAGGAACTTGGAAAGAAAGCCATGTATTTAGGGGTTCCATTTATAGCTGAATGGTTTAGAAACAAAGGGCATTTTATCAAATCCCAAGTAACAGCTGCAACAGGTAAACGATCATCTTTCCGATCATTTGTCTGCATGACTTGATGTGAATGCAGATTTGAACATCTGCAATGTTGATGTTAGCATTGCTCTGGGCCTGAGATTTGGTTTTCGCTTTTTCTGCAGGTGCAATAGCTCTTATGCAGTTGCAAGAGGACTTAAAGAAGCATTTAAGTGCTGAGTGTCACTATAGCGAAGAGGAGCTTGAAGCGTACATGGAGACCCACAAAAAAGTAATGGTTGATTCTTTGTGGAAGCTTAATGTAGCTGATATAGAGGCCACCCTATCACATGTCTGTCAGATGGTATGTCCTGGCTACATGCACATTGCTGCTTTTTATTCTACTGCACTTCATTAGCTTAAATTGTAGCAGTGTATTTTGAATATTTTACCAATATCTATCAGGTGCTTCAAGACAACAGTGTCAGGAGAGAGGAGCTGCGTGCTCGAGCTAAAGGATTGAAAACTTTAGGCAAAATATTCCAGGTGCACATATATTTTCATATTTGTGTTGTGCTGTATTTCGTCTATTAGCTAACTTTGTGTTTTTGTTCCATGTAGCGGGCTAAGCTCAGTGGTGATGGAGATGCAACAACAATGAAGAATACAATTAATAACATGGATGACAATGATGGTAGTTCCCCCGATTCATCCCCAAAATCTCCTAGGGAGCAGTCATGTGATGCTAACACACCTTATTCCCAGGTGCCTACTCCTCATATAACTGCAAACCTTCTGTGAAATTTGCTAAGATGACTGTTCTGATTCTTGATCCGTGGGAGTTGTCATGACTTCCTGGCGACTTATTGAGTGGGAACTAGATGACTAGACCCAATTCATACTATCTTTTTATATGCTGTTGTTTTGTGGACATCAAAGGTTGTGATACCAAGTTAAAAAAAAAAGCTGAAAATTGCTTTTCTTCTTTATGCTAGAGTCCATATGTGGAGGCCCCTCAGTTTGGTGGAGCTTATTGTTCATTCAACTTCCCAATGCCTACAGCTCCACCTGGTGCGCAGAGAGATCCGGTGCCATGATTTCTGGGAGGAAAATAACTTTTGTTTCGCATGGGTCATCATTTTGTACAATATTTGTTTGTGTGGTAGATAATTGCATGGCCTTCGGCTGTAGAATGGAAAAGAAATCGGGTGTCCTTTGCATATGGTTCTTCAGTTGTGTAATCAACATCATACACCGACAACAGCCTTGTCTTCTGTACAGGCATGTCATGCTGCCGTTGAAGCAGCAACACAGATCAATGTTGTTGTACATGAACTATCTCTTCTTTTTTTATGTGTTCATTAGTGCATAATTATTCAGCATTGTCGATAAATGAAAACAAATTTCTGATGACCATAGCGTGATTTATTGATTTCTCTGTAAACCTGAGATTTGCACTGCTGTATGATGCTTCTCATGAGTTTACGACCAAACTGAGGCTTACGGTTTCGTAATCGTAAAATCCTCCAAAGGTATAGTGATTCTTCTTTTATAGTAAAAGTTAAAGGTTCAGTCAAACATTTTGAGAGGGATTCTGTTCAAACCTGGAACGAGTGGGCCGTAGTTCTTGCCTTGGTCTTCAACTGCGGCGAGCAAACTTGGATCATGCTGCACAGAAATTGACCATATCTTATCTGATTCTGGAAGTGACTCAATCGCAGATTATCTGTACTATACAGTCTTGTCTGTTCATAAATTTTTCTATTTTGCTTCTCGAGTACCAGCCGATCTCACTGGCTGATTCCAGGATCAAACTCAGCACGTGTGATTATTGCAGCCAATACGGATCTTACCAGTCAGAACTATCCAGTGAATTTTTGATTCAGACCATTCATTTTAATCTGACACCAGTAAATTCAAATAAAAAAAAAATCACCTCTAGAGGCAGTTGCATTCCAAGGACTGAATCTGAAATAAATGTACGAGATCGTATGAAAATGCACCTTAAAGGTAACTACATGGTTCTCTGGTAATACTATATTTACTGTGTGTGCCACAAGTCTCATTTGACATACTATTGTATTTTTAGATGTAGTCATCTCTTAACTACTTAAACAAAAGTAAATTAGACGTAGCAAATATTCATAATAACTGCTGTGTAATGCTATTTTTATATTCATGTTTTATTGAAATCTGATGTTTAATTGGAGTGTGTTGCTACATATACATTGTAAAAAAACTGCTATACTGCACAAAACAACACATGTACCGCAATCCCAAATGGTTTTGGTGTTGAGGTTTTGCCCCTTCGGCCTTTGGGCTTCTTGGCTTCGACCTTTGGCCTTTTAAGTAAGAGGAGCATCGAGTTGACCCGGCACGCAACTAAGTCTTATCTGTCTCAGTCGGATCGGCGGCTGATGGAGGAGAGCCGGAGGGAGCGATGGCCGCCGGGCTTCCGCTTCAGCCCCACCGACGAGGAGCTCATCCTCTACTACCTCAAGCGCAAGATCTTCTCCCCCACCCGCTCCTCCTCCGCCGCCCTCATCGCCGACGTCGACGTCTACAAGTCCCACCCCTCCCACCTCCCTGGTACGCGCTCTCCCCCCTTCACTTCTTCCGTCGATCTCCACGCTTTCGTGACCGGAATTCTTGGACGAGGCGTGCAGAGAGATCGACGCTGCGGACGGGGGACAAGCAATGGTTCTTCTACAGCCGGCTGGACCGCAAGTACCCCAACGGCTCCCGGGCCAGCCGCACCACGGCCGACGGCTACTGGAAGGCCACGGGGAAAGACCGCGCCATCTGCAATGGCGCCAGGGCCGTCGGGAACAAGAAGACGCTAGTGTACTACCACGGCCGCGCGCCACGGGGGGATCGCACCGACTGGGTCATGCACGAGTACACCATCTGCCGCGACGCCCTCCCGCCGGCGGCAGCACAGCGCCATGGCTCGTACGCGCTCTACAAGCTCTTCCAGAAGAGCGGCCCTGGGCCCAAGAACGGCGAGCAGTACGGTGCCCCCTTCAGGGAGGAGGATTGGTTAGATGACGGTGGCGAGGAGGCTGATGTATTTCCAGATGCTACCACTAGTAGTGGCTCTGCAGTAGTGGCGGAACCAGAAACAGAACATACTAGCGATGAGCTTCCGCTTGGGGATCTAGAGGGGCTCCTGCTGGCAATCTCAAATGATCTAGAAAATGTCCAACCACAGTTAGATTTCTCGGCGCCTGTTACGCAATTTCAGCTTCAGTTTGGTCATCATGAGGTTCGGCTCGGTGGCAATGGGGAGGAGGGTTACCTTACGGGTGCTGCCACTATTAGTGGTGCTGGGTTAGTGACTGAATGTGCTAGCACTGAGCTTCCGCTTGGGGATATGGAAGGGCTTCTTTTGCAAATATCGAATGAACAAGAAAACACCGAGCCGCTGTCAGGTTCCTCCATGCCCGTTCCTAATCATGATCATCATCAGGTTTGTCTTATTGACTATGCTCTATGCTACTTTATCCTTCAGATTATTGGGAATCTCAATTTGTTGCTATGCAATCTGCCTTGGTGCACATACAACTATTCATGCTGATGCTAGGGATATGTCTGTCACACATTGCTTTTTTGTTTTCTCAATTTATGTGCTATTTTCTCAAGGGTTTAGCTTATATTTGGTCACAAATTGAGCACAGCTAGTCCGATTTAAGGGCAGTAATGCTAAAGTGGTAACAGAGATTTGGCATGAATTAAATGGACTAATCAGAAAGATGTTATTAGTGAATGATTTGTACAGTCAAAATTAGTGTCTCCCCCTTGGTTGGCAAAAGAAGGGGAAAATGCCAGCATCCCCTCTCTTCCACTCCCGCCACCTTCAGGAGAAGATCTTTGGCTTGCGACATTGCATAAGAATTTGGCATGAATCTATATTGGATGCTGCCACTTGCCATACTTGGACTCAATCCATCGTGAGTATGCTTTATGTCCGAAAAGACTTCACACCAAACTTGAAATTTTAGGTCATTCTTACATTGAATTGGGAGACCTATTCTCAGTGGTGGTTGTATGATGCTGTTACATCTTGAATAATATGCAGACTCAGGCATTTCTACCGCATCTGCATGTCCATGTTAATGGTTCAGTAGATGTTTCTGTTGGTATTACCTATATACTGAAGTCTTCTTATTTGGATTTATGTAGATTGGCACTAGAAATTTCGATGGAGGTGAAGATGCTACACTCAATTATTTAGATCTTTCTTCCATGGTGCAAGAAAGCACAGGTTTTGATTTAATTACTGAGTCAAGTAATCAAGTTCCACATTCTGATCTCACAAATGTGCCATTGAGTGGAGAAACTAAGGGTTCTGAAGAAGCAAATGTGCCACCCTCTGTAACTGGTTTGGTCAGTCACAACAGCCAGGATGCTGAAGAGGAGTTTCTTGAAATCAATGATTTCTTTGATGTTGAAGATGCAGAACAGAGTATGGGTTGCAAATCAACCCAGAACTTGATTGCTGCTACTGATGGAATATTTGATAATTTGGAGTACTGTGATGCCCCGATGCTTCTACCTGGGCCATTTGAGTCAGTTGGATTGGCAGCTGACAATCAGTACATTGATTTTGGTGAAGATGGAATCCAAAACCAGGGGTTTCAGTATTCTGCTGAATTATGGACACACAATCAGGTTTCTTTTAATGTACGGACTCCTATGAAGCATAGCCATGTTGTCATGTCCTCGAATGCATCAGGTGCTTATTGACTTTACTCCATAAGCTTTTCTTATGATCAGCTCAAAAATCCCTGAAAAATGACTTTGCCAATGTCTGATTAACCTATTCTTTCAAACAATGCAGGCACTGCCAATGTTCACACATCGAATGAGGAAACAAACAATCTGGGTTCAAGTACTTCACAATCATGGTTCAATGCAGCTTTATTAGCCTTGCTGGATTCTGTGCCTAGCAGTCCAGCGATGGCCTCTGAAAACAATGTTCTTAACAAAACACTTCATCGCATTTCTAGCTTTAGGACACAACAAGCTGTGCATGAAGAATCAAGCACTCATATTAGTAAGGCTAGAAGATGTGGTGGATTGATTTTCATCTCGTTACTGGTTGCACTTGGTGCTATCATGTGGTCCTTTGCGGGCGGATCTGCAGTAAAGATTTTCAAGGAATTGTGGAAATCCTCTTCTACATAATAAGATTAACAAAATTTTCCACTTCTCTTGGTGGCTGATCCTGTTTGTGAGTCTTGATTTCCTCAAATATGACTATATGAGCTATTGTTTTGCCATTGCCCACATTTGAAGGGGCAAGAGGGAGATAAATTTATTGATGGGAAGAAGATTAAAGGCGCTTGCAGTCAGCTTATGCACAAGAGGGTAATAACAAAATTTTAAAAAAAAATGATTGTAAGATTGATGGCTACTGTAGAATTATCATCCTCATCTGTCTGAGGAAAGACTGTACTATTACTAGGTGTGTAATTAAAAGAGTAACGAGAACTGCAGCTCTTGTGCATAGTGTCATGATATATGAAAAGTTTCATTTTCATTATAACATTGTTGAGATCCGATTTTGAAGTATTCTCGTGTTCTCGGTGTAAGAAAAGAAACAAAGGTTTCAGTCTTTTAGATGCTGTAATTCGTTTTGTTTTCTCCCATTGTTGTGTACGTTAAAACTGTAATTCGTTTGTTAATGTTAGACCAGGGTGTACAGAAAAATTACACTGCACTGTTTTGTAAATCGGCCACTGGAATGAATTATGCTGGAACCAATATCAAGCATTGTGATGTTTTTTTATTGTTAATTTGTATGGTGGTTGTATTATTTAGTTGATGAGATCATGAAATACGATGTATACGGTGGCCTGGCATGAATCGCTGCAGTTTTTGGCGATGTCAGATGAGGTCTGATTCGTTAGAAAGATATATGGTTCGGAAAGGAAAAGGTGAAAAAAAAATCTAGCCTATCCTCTTCCGGTCAGTCCCACTCGCTTATCTGGTATCTTCTTCCTTCTGGTTCCTTGTAACTTGCAAACTCTTCCTCCTCCTCCTATAGTCTAAATTCGCAAGAAACTACAGCTGTAGTTACAATGAGAGGCACCGCCGTTCAGAGCCACGGCCTCGCCTGCGCGCCCCCAGCAGCCGCCCCCCTAAACCTGCGGCTGCGGCGCACTGGCGGCGGCGGCGGTGGCAACCGGAGCACCCAGCTGAAGAACGACCTGCCCAACATCTTGCTGTGCCGAGCACGTTCTCCTTCTTCGTCTTCATCTAATGTGGTAACTTCTCATCCTTTTGTTTTGTTTCGTTCTTGATTGGGCTTGCCATTTTATCTCTATGTCTTTTCTCATCGAGCAGAACTTTGGAAGAGGGGACGATGGAGATAAGTTATTGGAGGATTTGCTCCGGAAGCATGGGGAGGTGGTGTATAGTGCTGGAGCTCAGGCCAGCGAGGCCGAGGATGATGCCGAGTGTTTGTCCTGTATGCACTCCACTTCTCCATTCCTCTCTCGTCTGTGTTAAAACCAAGAAAATGGTGTAAATTGAACTCAATCTGCTGAAAATAGTGGATGAACCCATAACAAACAACATCATGCTGCAGAACAAATCAATACCTGCTATTATTTTGCTAATCGGAAAGTGAAGACGGTGTCTAGTATGTCTGCGAAACTACTGTATTGCACGTAGCCATGGTCATTGCCATGTGCCTATTACATGCTACATTTTGTTATACTTTGTCTTGATGTATATTTATATCTTGGCGGTTGGCACTTTGGCAGTGATCAAGGTTCAGAATTTTGGTCATAATTTACAGAGTACTTGAAGGCATTAGCTACTCATTAATTCATAAAGTGATAAAAGACGGATCTTTTCTTTTACTAAATCTTTTCATTAAAACAACAGTGTTTTATGTTACGAGTCTCAAGAATGTCAACTCAAGCTTGTGTTATGAATCGTAAAATTGATCTCTGTTGTTTGCCTTCTTTTTAGTTGCTGTCTCTCTGGCCAAAGTTGCAAGTGAGGTAAAGGCCGCTGATATCCGTGTCCTTTTTGTGAAGCCGCTTGTCTACTGGACTAGGTTCTTCATCATCCTCACTGCTTTCTCGAACGCTCAGATTGATGCTATCAGGTATTATCTATTTTACATTGAGCTTCTTTTGTCAAATTTTACTTTTCGTAACAACCTTTGTACACAGTTTCTCTAGGGAAAAAAAAAACTTGATAAACACATGCTTGTTGCCATGCTATGGCTCATACTCACATTAGCATTATGTTTTGTTTTTGTAGTTCCAAGATGAGAGATATTGGCGAAAAGCAGTTTAGCAAAGTTGCTTCTGGTGATACAAAGCCAAATTCATGGACTTTACTGGACTTTGGCAAGTCTCTCTATTTCCCTATTATATGCATTGCTTCAACCTACCTGGCAATGCTAAGGTTCCACAATATCTTCTATTGATTGTTTCTTTTTCCTCTCTCTTACAGGTGATGTGGTTGTCCACATATTTCTTCCGCAACAGCGAGCTTTCTACAACTTGGAAGATTTTTACGGCAATGCCACACCTATTGAACTGCCCTTCTGACACCCAATCTTCACTGCGTGATTGAGTTGTTTGCATTAGCTAGGAAGGTTGTTCGATCAAAGCTAGTTGGACATTTGGTTTACCAAGAAATGATGTTTTCGCCGTTGGCATTGAGCGTAATATCACAGGAGGTCTTCACTGTCTTATTGCTCAGATGTGAACAGCTGCGCGGAGACATCTTGGTTACAAATGTAAAATGGGCATTCTGATTCATATGTATTGCTGAACTATCTTGATGAAATAATGTTGGCATCAAAAGAAATTAGATGCCTAATTGTTAGCTTCTTACCAGTTCATGCCTTCACCAGTTTCATATCTCTGAGCTTTGTTTGACTTTGCACATAATGTTTCAACAGTTAAGAAAAGGAGGGAGAGAGGATTCTCTGGCTGTTCCATTACTTCACTGTTGTTACCTAACTTGTCTATTAATGTGCATTATTTGAAACAAATCGTCTTACACACTTGCATCAGGTCTAGGCTGTGCTGTAATGTCCTTGTTCAGTTTTCTTATGTGTTGGACTCTTAGACTCGCTTGCACTCGTTGGAAAAACTCCATCTTTTGGCTGTTCAAATGAGTATTTTCGAGAGACTAAATTGTACAGATTATAAAACAATATGTTAATAATAGAGTAGCAGGTAGTTACATATCAAACCTTAAAGTTGTGCAAATAACTTTTTTAGAAAGTCTTAAGACAGTTCTTCAGTGTAATGGCTTTGGGAGATGAAATCGAAGTATCAAACCAAGAAGGTAGAAGTTTTAGTTTATCGAGAGAGTGGTGTAAAATGTTGTTGATAGTTTATTTATGTTAAGAGATTGTTTAATTTGTGTCTTAGTATATACATGAAAGTAGTCTAGTTATGCTTGAGAGTTAAGTCTTTAAATTTTCTCACCAAACTCTCGAGGCGAGTTTTGTTTTTTTTTTCTTTGCTACCTTTCAAATATTTGTTTGTAGAAACTCTTGCTGTCATGTCAAGAATTGAGAATAAATAGTTTAAAATATTTTGAAGAATTACTATTTATTCTTCAAAAATATATTTTGATTTTACACTTTATGCATTGTGAAATTATATTTCTGAATTATGCTTTCTCGGAGTCAACGCACCTACCAAATACTCTGGAAAAAATATGCTTAACTAGAAAAATTCCACCAAACAAATTGTAGCAACGACATAAACCACATGGCCCTAAAACACCCGTAAAAAAGAACGGTAGGAGTTGTTGTTTACACTATATGATGGTTTGTTTACTAATTAATTACCACATTCTTTGTGCTACTCGAGAGCAAATGTAGTGGCCGCGCGCACTGATTCCATTGTACGGCCGCGGGCAAATGGCGCAGACGGAGCCACTCTCCCTCGCCGGCCGGCGAGTGGCGTTCACGACGCCGCAAACCAGCAGCGGATACGGCGGCCGCCTCCACGCGCTCCTGACGCAGCGCGGCGCCCACCCGCTCCCCGTCCCGACCATCTCCATCCAGCCCCACGACCCCGACCTCCTCCGCCCCTTCCTCCGCCCGGGCTCCCTCGATGCCTTCGCCGCCCTCGCCTTCACCTCCCGCTCCGGCATCTCCGCCTTCTCCCGCGCGCTTCCCCCCGCCGCTCACCCCCTCTCCGACGCGGCCTCCGCTCTTCCGTTCACCACAGCCGCCCTCGGTCGCGACGCCGACCTCCTCGACCAGGCCTTGCTTTCCAGGCTCTGCCGCGACCCTGCCCGGGTCGCCGTCCTCGTTCCCGACGTCCCCACCCCTGCCGGGCTCGTGGAGGCGCTGGGGGGTGGGAAGGGGAGGAAGGTGCTCTGCCCCGTCCCCGCCGTCGTCGGGCTCCAGGAGCCGTCGGTCGTCCCCGACTTCCTCTCGCGGCTCGAGGCGGCCGGTTGGGCGGCCGTGCGAGTGCCGGCCTACACCACGAGCTGGGCCGGACCCGGCTGCGCCGAGGGGCTGGTGGGCCAGGACGCCGCGCCCGACGCCATCGTGTTCACCAGCTCGGCTGAGGTGGAGGGGCTGCTCAAGGGGTTGGAAGCATTGGGATGGAGCTGGCCGCAGCTGAGGGCATGCTGGCCAGATATGCTCGTTGCTGCGCACGGCCCGGTCACTGCCGAGGGCATCAGGAAGTTCGGCATTGAGGTTGATGTTGTAAGCTCCAGGTTTAGCAGCTTCAATGGGGTTCTTGATGTCATCGCTGCTGCCTTTAGTTCCTGAAAATAGTTTATTTACTTCCTCACATTAAGCATTTTTGTATTAGGCTAAAAGATACAAGAAACACCCACATTTCTTTTGAGTGATCAATGTTCATATCTGCATGGATTACCTGATGGCTCTCCATAGTACATATTGTTGAAATCAGAGTTCGGCATTGGCAATGGACATGAATGCAGGCTATCAAGTTGGCATACCTATAGTAATTCTTGAAGAAACCCGACTCTACTAGGTTACTATCTATGTAGTAGACTGACATTCCAATATTTTCACCTTTATTATACCTTGCAAATATGTTACCCTTACTGGTTGATGCAAACAAGTTTCGTAAGAATTGATCGATGAAATAACTACTAGATACTCAAAAAAAAAAAAAAAAAAAGAAAAAACATGGATATCAGCTTCTTGATATGAGAAAAAAGGAAAATGCATGGCACCCAGATAAGATATCCTAAAAGGTAGAGCTTCCTCTACCCTTTTATTCAAAAAGAGAGATGATATCTTGGCAACTTTATTGTAAACTTTTCTATCTACGTTTGGTTAGTGTAAATTGGAAGCTGTGAACTTTCTAAGCTGATGATGTAGGTTGCCTTCTTTGATTGCATATGGAGGGCTATTCTGTGTGTTCACATATTTTTCTGCTTTGAATCTTTTATTGATCTCTGCCTTTTTCTCTGAAACCAAAAATTGATGGCTTGAACAAAAGAACTTGACACGACAAGCCCATTGCTATTTTAGATTAAAATGTCACCCAAATGCAATACCTTTTGAATCTAATTATCAATCTACCCTTAACCAACCCTGCTCTATATCCATTAATTAGAAACACCAAAAAGGGGTGATGTACCTGTCTTGCTCTTCCTTTTGCTCTGGAATGTTCTTTTCTGTTCATATATAAGAAGGTGGGTTGGCATCAAAGTTCAGAGTCACCTCCAGTTTGAGAAAATGGAGAACTGTACTAAGGGCAAAGTGTGTGTGACTGGGGCATCTGGCTTTGTTGCCTCTTGGCTTATCAAAAGACTTCTCGAGTCTGGATATCATGTGTTAGGGACAGTCAGAGATCCAGGTCCTTTCTTTCCATCTCATTCTTTTCCAGTATTCCTCTTTGTTATGTTATGCGTATCCATTATTACTCATCGATGCTAGTGAATGAACTATTTTTTGTGGGATAACATTTTCTGTAATTCTAATAGAGGATCGCAAAAAGGTGGCGCACCTCTGGAAGTTAGCAGGTGCAAGGGAGAGGCTGCAACTTGTGAGAGCTGATCTCTTGGAAGAAGGGAGCTTTGATGATGCTGTAATGGCTTGTGAGGGTGTCTTCCACACTGCATCACCTGTCCTCACTAAATCTGATTCCAAGGCATGCTGCGTTCACTTTTATCAATTTACTCTATTTGTACCATCACGCAATGCAACTGAATCATCTTACTGTAGTATTTGCTTTCTTGACTTTTTTTCATTGAGTTGAAATTATATTTTGGTTTTGGAATTGGATATGTTGGTGCGCCTTGTAGTTTCCTTTTGTGGAAATTCATATCTCATGAAGGTTGATAGCCGTATACTTTTGCCATAGAAATGATACCCACCTTGTATACTACTTTCCGCAGGCAGAAATTCTAGATCCTGCAATATATGGTACTTTAAATCTGCTAAGATCGTGCAAGAAGAATACGTTTCTCAAAAGGGTTGTTCTTACATCTTCGTCATCGGCTGTAAGAATTAGGGATGATATTCAGCCCCACACCTCATTGGATGAAACAGAATGGAGCTCCGAGCTACTTTGTGAAAGGCTACAGGTGATGTAGAATTATATAATCTCTCTGGTATATACTAATGCATGATCTAAATCATTGCTCTGAAGATGTTTCTCCCCCATGTACCTCGAAAGCTATGGTATGCCCTGGCAAAGATACTTGCAGAGAAAGCGGCATGGGAATTTGCCAAGGAGAATGACATTGACCTTGTGACTGTTCTTCCAGCATTTGTGGTTGGACCCAGTTTATCCCCTGAATTATGTGTTACTGCTTCAGATGTCCTTGGCATATTTCTAGGTACTTCAAATTCTGCTAATCTCATCATTTTTCCTTCCAAAAGTGCTGCTAGGCATGGAGCATTCTAACATCATGTGTTTCTGTAAAAAGTTCAGTAAAAAGGCTATACCAAGATGTGCTTCTTTTGACCCCTATTCAGTTTTATGATAAACTTATAAATATGGTTTTGCTTCAACTAAATAGAACGCCTTTTTAAGGGATTTCCTGAATCAAAAGCACCTAACTTCAGATATAGAAACAACACATCCTTTCGAACCTCTTCCAGTCCTGTTATTAGGATGTTAATTCTGCATAGATACTCTCTAATTGAGTGTCAATAAAATACTGTTACGTGCAGGAGAGACACAGAGGTTCAGTTTGTATGGAAGAATGGGATATGTTCACATTGATGATGTCGCGCGCTGCCATATTCTAGTTTATGAAACTGCCAGGGCCAAAGGGAGATATATATGCAGTTCAGTGGTTATGGATAATAATGAATTGGCCACCTTCCTTGCGAAACGATATCCATTATTTCCTGTCCCAAAGAGGTCAGGATATTATCACGTATTGTCTGTTGTAGATGAGATTTGTTGCAAAATTATTTGCTTCATCCATCTTATGTCAGCCATATATTTTGATTGATGCACACACTTGTCTTGAAATCGTTCTGCAGATTGAAGAATTTCTATGGTAAACAATCATATGAGCTGAACACATACAAGGTTCAAGAGCTGGGCTTGAAGTTCAAAGGATTAGAAGAGATGTTTGATGACTGTGTGGAGTCGCTCAAAGATCAGGATTATCTAATGGAGAGTCCATTATGATAAAAGAAATCCTCCATGTGTAGTGAACAAGCCATGGCTAAAACACATTCGAATTATGCCTAGACTTTCTCAATTCCCATGCCACCGTGTATGAGTTGTGCAAAGTTGCCATCTTGATAATCCTTCACTGATCAGCAGCCATTGTCTATGAAGATTTACAGAATTAATATGACTGAACGAAATGTTTCCATTTGCGTTATTGATGGATGATGATCAAATTGTGTATGACAATATGAATAGTAATTGAAAATACTGTATACCAAAAGTAGTGATAACTCATAACTGTATTGACGTGATATGACATTGCCGATTACCTGGTCTTCTTTCTCCCTGTGGGCTTCCTTTCTTTGAAATGAATAGGAAATACATAGAAGTATGGCATGTTATATTATGAGTAATTGCATCTCAGATTTCAAACTAGTTGAGGTGTGTCAAACCATCTAGGTCCTTAATTGTGATACATAAGTTCATGACCGAAAAGTAACATGGTACAGACTTAAGTGGTAGAATTAATTAAGTTCAAGGATCTAAATGGTAGAATTAAGTAAGTTAAGGAATCTCAACTTAGCCTACAACATCATTTTTTCGCTATTTAACTAATAGGATGGACCTAAGTGACAATCAAGAAATTTTGGGGACGTGTGAGACAGAGATTCAATTTGAAGGACATGGCACAAGGGGCTAAGTTTATGGACTCTCCTCGCAGTTAATACTGTAAAAGCTATAGTAACTCTTTTAATCCACCGTTTAACTTCACTAAATGGCTAGATTTCTTTGACCCACTGTTCAAAGAAAAAGCCCATCGTCTTCCATACAACATTACTACTCCAAGAAAGCAAACCCATCCTCAAATCAGTAAGATGATAAAATCCATCGTCTTACCTCCAAGAACACAATTTGGACTTCTCGTGCAGTCGTGCTACTTTTGGTCACATCGTTGTGCTCCTTGACGTCGCCGGCAAGTCCTCAGACGAGCTCGTCAGTACCACCAGCGAATACTAGTTGTTTTCATTCTGCATCCGGCTGCCGACACACACAGAACGAGCTTCCTGCTACCACTACTCCACTGGGGACTCCCTCACAGTCGATGCTTGCCGAAATCGCTATGGCACCATACCCATTGCCAAAGCCAAGCCCGTCACGCATGCCTTTGAGGACGACATGATCACCGTCCAGACGACGAGGCCATCAGAAACTTCATAAAGCTTACGTTCTTTTTCCTAGAACGGTGGGCCAAAGAAATCTGGCCAGTTAGTTTACTTGAACGGTGGTTAAAAAGAATTACTGTAGCTTTTACAATATTAATTGTACAGCAGAGAGACCGGTTCCATCCGCTAGAATAGTCTCCTGAACAACATCAAGATCAAACAGAGGAAGCTGCGGCGCGCGGTCACCAAGTGCCCCCGAGACCCCTCACCTTGTCCATCAACGACACGTTCGTCTCCCACGGCCACGGTCCGATGCGGCGATGCCTCATCACACCACAGACCAACCTGAGGGGGTAGGGCAATTTGGTAACATTGTCGCATAGAAGCCTTTGCATCATAGGCTACGGTACCCGGCCCCAGTTTCCGTGGAAACCTTGGATGCTTGTTAGCCCACCACCAGGCGCTCAGCCAGGCTTCTCATGGGCTACGGTCTGGACAAACGGCAAGTTTCCTTTTGCATCTTTTCTCTATGTGCTATTTCTTGGACATCTTGGGCATTGAGAATTCAAGCATTTTACTCCAAGTAGATTATTTATTGTGATTCCTTCAACAATCTTTGATCCTGTTTGGAACACAGGACTTTTCAAGAAATTTTTTTCTGTTTATATTGTTGAAATATATAGTTGATGGGCATATTTGAGAGAAGAGAAACAAGTAGGGTTCTAAGTGCAAAATGACATGTATCTTTTATGTATGTGGGACTTAATGAAAATACATAGTTTTTTTGGTTTTTCCAAATCCACATGGTATCAGAGCTAGGTTCCCAGCCCCCGCCGCCGACTTCACCTCTACGCTGCCGCCGCCGCCGCCTCTCGAGCTCCGCCGCCGCGCCTTTGCACCCACGCGCCACCCTCGCCCGGTCGCCGAGCCAGCGCTCGTAGGACTGGACAAAAAGATCGAAACTCGCGAGCTATTCGGGATCGGATCGAAGCTCGGCTCAAGCTCTTAACGAGCCTAGCTCGGCTTGAAGTGAAGCTCGAGTGAGTATTCGAGCCGAGCCCGAGCCTTCCCGAGCTCGCTCGAGCACGGCTCTTTAAAGCTCGAATTATATTTAAAGCCCATGATAGACTGATAGCCCAGCCCACAAGCCACAGCCCACAGTCCAATTGAGCTCGTGAGCCTGTGATCAGGTGACCTACTGTCTACTGAGTACTGAGTACTGACCCCGTGACCCTTCCAGCCGTCCTGACTCCCAATTCCCAACCGGCCAACCCTAGCAGCCGGCTAAACTTCAAATCTCAAATCCTCTCTCGTCAGTCGTCACCAGATCTCAAACACTAGCCGGCGGTGGAGGTTTTGGGGAGCGGCGGCGGAGGCTTAGGGGAGCGGCGGCGGCGCGGGGAGCTGCTGCAGCGGCGTGTCCGCGTGGGGGAGGGAAGGTGCGGCCGCGGCGTGGGGGAGGGGTGGCGCGGGGAGCGGCGGACCGGCGGTGGAGGCTTTGGGGAGCGGCGGCGGAGGCTTAAGGGAGCGGCGGCGGCGCGGGGAGCTGCTGCAGCGGCGTGGCCGCGTGGGGGAGGGAAGGTGCGGCCGTGGCTTGGGGGAGGGGTGGCGCGGGGAGCGGCGGACCGGCGGTGGAGCCGTGGAGGCTTTGGGGAGGGGAGGTGCGGCGGCGGCGTGGGGGCGGGCCGGCGGGGGAGCTGCGGTGGACTGGTCACTGGTGGAGGCGTTGGGGTCTTCAGGAGCAGCAGCGGCGTGGGACAGCTACCCAAACAACTCAAGCACTATTTTCCCACGCCATGAACAGCGCCTGATAAGCTCCTCCATTTCATCCAAAGGATACACTCCTGGAAATCCAAAAGCAGGTACTCACTTCTTAAAGGAGATCACATGGAAATCCAAAAAGAAGAACATAAGTTGAAAAGATTGATTGAATTAGAGATTTTCATTTGTTGCCAAGAACATGAAAGAACTGATGCAGTTTATCTATATACATGTCCAAGATGGATACTTGATACAGGCAAGAAATACTTCTGAATTGGCAATATATTTCTGCAAGTTGTTCTCTATATACTACACACAAAAACCTGATGTTGTTGTACATGGCTGCTGTGCAGTAGGAAGGCATGAGAGGATGATTGTGCTACCTGTTACCAATTAATGATTTTTCCTTTGAATTGCATGTTTGTAGACTTTGAATTGCATGTTTGTAGTCTTGTAGACTTTACTGTGATGTGTTTCACAGTGAAAATGGTGTCACTGCAAAACTTGTCTCCTATTGAATATTGATACCCATTTCACAACTTATAATAACTTTGAACATATCTTTAATATTTTGTTTAGACGCTGGATTTGGAAGTAAAGTCCTCTCAACAGTCAACAGTAGGCAGCGCAATGGAACAGCAGCTATCGCTTGAGGTGAGTTGCAAATTCTCATGGTTTCATGCTTTCATAGTAATCCATGGTTGATCACTTGACTCACAAAATTTTAATACTGTAATATGTGGTTGTAGATATCAGAAGAACTACATTCCCAACAATATGGTGATCCATCAAATTTGAGGGTTGATACGGCTGATAGTGATGGGCAGGGGGATGCAAAGGGAGATACAGCTACTGATGCTATGAAGGTAGAAGACGGCTCTAAAAATACAACAATCTCACGAAAGAAAACCTCTGATATATGGCAACACTTTGAATCAGTTTTGGTGGCATCCAAAAAGGAGAGGGGAGTGATGGAAGAAAAGGTCAAGTGCAAGGCATGTGGAACAAAGTTAGCAAAGAACAAAAGTGGTACTACATCAACAATGAAACGACATTTAGGAGCTTGCAATGTTCACAATATTCAGCAAATGCAAATAAAAAAGCAGAAACTCATGAGTTTTCCCTTGGCTGCGGAAGGTGATTTCATTCTTCCCCCTGTTGGTTCTTCTACTGGATATGATCATGCTAAGATACGTGAGTTAATTGCTACCATGGTTGTTGTTCATGAGTTGCCCTTTAGAATCGTGGAATATACTTGGTTCAGTGTTTTGTTAAAAACATTGAATCATTCTTACCAAAAGGTTTCTAGAAAGACTACTAGAGCTGATTGTCTTAAACTTTTTGAATCTGAGAAGGCAAAATTGAAGAAAAGTTTTAGACATGTTAACAAAATAAGTCTCACATGTGATCTTTGGACATCTAATCAGACTCTTTGCTATATGAGTTTAGTTGCACACTATGTTGATGCTGATTGGACATTACAGTGCCGCATCATTAATTTTGTTGAGTTAGAGCCTCCCCACAGTGGAATAGTTATCTCTCAAGCTATTTCTGAATGTCTAGCTGATTGGAAAATTGAAGACAAGATAGCTACCATTACTTTTGATAATGCCTCTAGCAATGATGTTGCTGTAAAATTGTTGCTTGCTAAGTTAAGTGCTAGGGGTGTATTGTCCTTTAATGGAAAAAATTTTCATGTGAGATGTTGTGCACACATTCTGAATTTGCTTGTAAATGATGGTTTGAAACCATTGGAGAGCTTGATTAGCAAGATTAGGGGGACTGTGAAGTACTTCAAGAAATCCAATACTCGCTTGTATAAGCTCACAGCCATTGCCAAGTCACTTAAGCTTGATCTAAAGAGAAAATTATGTCTAGATGTGTGCACTAGATGGGGCTCCACTTATAAGATGCTTGATAGTGCCTTCTATTTCAGACCTGCTATTGAAATATATGCAGTTGAAGATGTCAACTACAAGTGGCAACCACTTGAGGAGGAATGTGAGTTATATGCACAAGTCAAGAATGTATTGTTTGCTCTACATTTGGCTACCAATATGTTTTCTGGGTCAACTTATCCTATAGCTAATATGATTTTTTCTGAAATTGTTAACATCAAGAAAGTGTTGTTTGATTTGTCCAATTCATCAAATGCATGCTTGGAGGAAGTGGCACATGCGATGCTTCTTAAATTTGAGAAATATTAGGGACCAGAGTGCACAAATCTTCTTCCTATTGCCACAATTCTTGACCCAAGGTACAAGATGAGAATGATTGATTTCTCTTTTCCAGTCATGTTTTCTAATGGCGATCTGAACAAAAACTTGCATCTGTAAATGCTACATTGGATGAGTTCTATGCCATATATGAAAGCGAATATAAGCAAAGCATTTCACATCAAGAAGCTAGTGCCAGTACTTGTGGGCTTGCATCGAGTTCGAGTAGTGCTAGTACTGTGGTCTCATTTTCTTGCCAGTTTCATGAGTTCATCAAAGCTAGTTTTGCTGCACAACCTTCAAAAACTGATTTGAAGATGTACTTAGAAGACATGAATGAAGTGTGTGATGCAAAACCTTTCGATGTACTCACATGGTGGAAGATGAATGCATCGAAGTATCCTATAGTGTCTAAGATGGCAAGAGATATACTGACCATACCTATTAGCACCGTCTCTTCAGAGTCAGCCTTTAGTGCCGGAGGAAGAGTTCTTGATGACTATCGTAGCTCGCTAAACCCAACAATGGTGCAAGCTTTAGTGTGTACCTCTAGTTGGATTAGAGGTAACCATCATAAGTTGAAGAAATCGGTAAGTTTTAACTTCTTCATTTCAAAACTGTTTTCATCAAATGGTAAATAATTTTTTATCATTTCTAATTGTTTTCTATTTCATGTCAGGAGTCACCAATGGAAGATGATGTTGAAGAGATCGCACTAATCGAAAGCAATCCTTCAGATACTTCGGCTGTGGGCAGTAACTAGTGATTTGCTTCTTTACATGAATATTTGTATGCTATTTAAGTTGTTATTTACTTGATTACATCATTACATGACAAAACAATCATTAAGAACAATGCATCATTTTGCAGGCTGCATTGGATCTGAAGAACGATGATTTCACATGCTTCACTTCTTTACATGCTGCACTTTGGTTCTCAAGCTGGAGTCTGGAGATCTAGAGTCAATTGAAGTTGCACAAATTTGATGTATTTTGAAGATCTTATAATGCATTTTGTTTCTCTTGGTTGAAAGTTTGAATTGTCTTAGAAGATTCTATATTGTTAGTTTGTTATGCTATATTGAAACTCTGCATTTTGGTTTTCTTAATTGAAATTATGAATTGTTATGTTATTAATTTATTATTGTCATGAAGAAGATTCTATATTTTCTAGTTAAATTGTAATGCATATTTTCGAGTCGAGCCTAATCGAGCTCGAGCGAGCCCAATTGAGAAAGCATTTATTTGTGTATAGAGTGAATCTAATCGAGTTTTATCGAGCTCTATCGAGCTTTATCGAGCTTTGTCGAGCCGAGTCCGAGCTTGGTTCCGAGCTCGTTAATGTTTCGAGCTGAGCCCGAGTCGAGCCCAATACACTATCAAGCCTGAGCCGAGCCTGCCTGGGCTCGCTCGAGCTCGGCTCGTTTCCAGCCCTAAGCGCTCGTGCGCTACAACATAGCCCAAGCCAGCGCCCGCCCACCGAGCCCGCGCCCGCACCGCCCTCACACGCCGCCGCCATAGGCCAGCACCCGCCCGCGGAGCCCTTGCCCACACCGCCCTCATACGCCGCCGCCGGAGTCACCGCTTAGATCTGCACAGATCTACGGCGCTCAAAACCCTAGATCTGCTCCATTCGTCACGCCGCCTGGAGCTCCTCTTCCCTTGGTTGCCTGAGGTCGTGCAACTCATGGCCGTGCTCTTCTGGAGCTTCTTGCCCTCACCGTTCTCGCCTTTCGAGGCCGGCAGCCGCTTATCGGCCTTTGGCTTCTTCCCCGATGGCGCCTTCTCCACCTGAGGTCACTCGCGGGCTCTGCGCGTAGCCGAAGGAGGGAGCTCCGCAAGGTGCCGGCTCAGGAGGAGGACAGCGCCAAGACGGTGGAAGTGCCGCTGCTGAGGAGATATGGCTGAGGAGAAAGAAACTGAGGAGGATATCAGAGTTGAGGTGATGGATGAGGACACGAAGAGGCTGTTGACTGCATTTGCAAATCTCCTCAAGACAACGGGGGTTGGATCGACCTCTTTGGTGGGTCTAGAGCTACCGCCACCACCTCTCATGCCTCCTAAGCTTAAGTTGATTCCAATCGATTTGAAGCTTGATGGTATAGGGACATATTTGGGTTGGTCCCGCCGTGTGAGGGGAGCACTTGCTGCGAGAGGTCTTGAGGAGTATCTGACAGGAGAGGTGAAGGTCCCGACAGATAGAGGGTCCAGTGAGTGGCAGGCATGGAGGTCCACTCACATGACGATTTATCTGTGGCTCCTTGGCTCTATGATTCCCTCTCTTGCCAGTTCTGTTGATGGGTTGGAATCTGTAAGTGACATGTGGAGTAACTTGCAGAAGAGATTTGCGAGTGAGGAAAATATCATGAGGAATTTTCAAATCAGAGAACAAATCAAGAATACCACACAGGGAGATCGCTCAGTCTAGGAGTATGCTGCTGAGTTACTCCAATTTTGGACGGATCTCGATTACTTTGAGAGGGCAATGTGCACTAATCCTCACTGTGGTAGATGTGAGATTCCCACCTGTGCGAGGGACAAGTTGGACAGGATCATGACGTTCTTGCAAGGCCTCAACAATGCATTCTTTCCACGAAGATCTCAACTTCTGGGCAACAAGGAGTTCCCCTCCCTTAATGAAGCAATCTCTGCTATGATTCATGAAGAAAGTAGGATGAAGTTAATGCCCAAAGTGTCAAACAATGCTGAAGCAAAGTCAGCATTGGTGGCCTCAAACTCGAAGGCTCCTGGAGACACCAAACAGGGTGTGGAGTGCTATACCTGTGGTGAGATTGGCCACATTGCTCATTTCTGTCCCAAAAAGGATAAGGGACAGTCTCCCAGGGGTAGGGGTCGAGGTCGAGGAGGCCGTTCAGGAGGCCGAGGGAGTCGAGGAGGTCCATCTGGGGGCCACAGAGCCCAGTTAGCTACATATGAGGAGGGAGAATCCCAGTTTGACCTCTTTGGAACGCTAAGTGCACATGAGAAGGAGGTTATCGAGATCATGAGGAAGGCCAAGCCTCTGGGCGATAATGAGGAGACAAGCAACTCATCATCGGCCAGCATGGGTAATATTGCCACCTTTGCTCACTCTAGTATAGGTACTTCCACACAAGCACTTGCATCTTTTCGCATGCCCAATTCACAGGATTGGATCTTAGATACAGGTGCATCTAGTCATGTCACAGGTTCCCAACCGGAGTTTAAGACATACACTCGATTGTCTAAAACCGATGGGATCACTACTACAGATGGAACAACACAACCTATTGTTGGTGTTGGTGTTGGTTCTGTCCAGTGCACTGAGTCTCTCATGTTGTCTAATGTTTTGCATGCTCCTTCTTTTTCTGTTAGCTTGCTATCCATTAGTGCTCATTCTCCAACTTAATTGTCATGTTATCTTTGACATTCCAAAGGTGTAGATTCAGGAAAAGGGGTCTGGAAGAGTATTGGGGACTGGCACTTGGCATAGAGGACTATGGTACCTGGACAGGGGGAGGCTGGATGAGGCAGTGATGGCTATATTAGCTGATCCAGAGTTGAGGCGAGTAGAAAGTGTGGAGCAGCAGATCCTACTTTTACATTGTCGTATGGGACATTCTTCTTTTTCTGTCTTGAGTAGAGTGTTTCCTCACTTGTTCACGAGAGCAGAGGGCAAACAACTTGTATGTGATGTATGTGAGTTTGAAAAACACACCAGAAGCTCGTATGTGAGTTCTGGTCATAGAAGTTCTGCTGTATTTGAGCTGATACATTCTAATGTATGGGATCCATGCTCCACAACTTCTATAAATGGATTTAAATGGTTTGTCTCCTTCATTGATTGTCATACTTGGTTAGTGTGGGTTTACTTGCTGAAAAGTAAGGGTGAAGTGTTTGAATGTTTTCAAGACTTTCACAGGTATATTCAAACTCAGTATAATGCTAAGGTGAAGATACTGAGGACAGATAATGGTCTGAAATATACTAACAAAGCTTTCAAAGACTACTTATCAGCTGCTGGAATTCATCATCAAACCACCTGCCCATACACCCCAGCTCAGAATGGGGTTGCAGAAAGAAAGAATAGGCATCTTCTAGAGGTGGTTCGGTGCATGATGATGGGGATTAATGTTCCCAAGAACCTGTGGAGTTATGCAGTATTGACTGCTGCCTATTTGATTAACAGGATGCCCTCACGGATTCTAGACTGGAAGACCCCTGATGAAGTGTGGCATGGGAAGAATGAGTGCATCGTTCCCTTGAAGGTCTTTGGGTGCGTTTGTTTTGTTAAAGACAATAGGCCTAGAGTTGGGAAATTGGACCCCATGCTGTGAAGTGTATGTTTGTGGGATACTCTCCAACTCAGAAGGGATATGTTTGTTGGAGTCCAGTGGAGAAGAGGATTCATGTAAGTATGGATGTCACCTTTAGAGAATGGGAACCATACTATAGTATTGCATCCACTGCTGATCAGGGCTCTCTCATCACAGGTGGTGATGGTCGAGAGGGGGAGAGAAGCAATACAGAGTTGGTAGTAGGGTCTATCTCATGCCCTATTCAGACATCTTCAGTAGAGGTACAAAGTGATGATGGTGAAGATGACCAGGATGAGGACGATGGTGAGGGGGAGTTGCAAGAGGAGTTGGTGGAGGACCATACACTTGAGGAGCGTGCTGGTGAATGTGGTTGGAAAAGAGGGGATGACTTGATTGTGTACAGGAGAAGGGGGAAGAATACTGCTAGTTATGGTACCATTGTCTCTGTCCCTCAGTCCTCTGTGCCAAGTCCAAATCTCAAGTACCTTCCTTCCTCGACGCCTGAAGCACCCCCGTTGCTCACTGATGATCCTTTAGATCCTAGTGGAGGTATGATCTCTCCTTGTGCATCTCCTGTACCTTTGAGGATGAGTTCTCGCAGCAATGCGAGAAATCCCCCTAACCGCTATGGTTTTGAACATGACATTGCTCATTGTGTCTCATATTCTAACATCTCACCTGCACATAGAGCTTTTGTGGCTTCCTTGGATTCCATCTCTATTCCCAGATGTTGGCAAGAGGCTAAAGCAGATCCGAGATGGAAAGCGGTTATGTTTAAGGAGCTCGATGCTCTTGACAAGAATTGTACCTGGGAGCTGGTGCCACTGCCAGCAGGAAAGAAGGCTGTTGGGTGCAAATGGGTGTTTACAGTAAAACAAACACCAGAAGGAAAGGTCGAGCGTACAAGGCAAGACTGGTGGCCAAACGTTACAGTCAAACCAATGGAATCGACTATGATGAAACATTTGCACCGGTGGCCAAGTGGAACACAGTGAGGACTCTGGTGTCGCTTGCTGCAAATTGTGGATGGCAGATGCACCAGATGGATGTGAAGAATGCTTTTTTTCACGGTGATCTGCAAGAAGAAGTATATATGGAGGTTCCGCCAGGCTTTATCACAAAGAAGATCGTTGGGAAGGTGTGCAAATTGCGGAAGTCGCTATATGCGCTGAAACAATCTCCTCGAGCATGGTTTGATCGTTTTAGACGAGCAGTGGTGAGTATGGGATATCAGCAATCTAATGCTGACCATACACTGTTTACTCGACATAGAGCCTCACACATCACCATGCTAGCCGTGTATGTGGATGGCATGATCATCACTGGGGATAACAAGGAGGAGATTGCCCATTAGAAAAGGAGACTGGCAAAAGAGTTTGAGGTCAAAGATCTGGGAAAATTGAAGTATTTCCTTGGCATTGAGTTCGCTTATGGCACTGGAGGTATTGTTCTCTCCCAAAGGAAATATATCCTAGATCTACTCAAGGAAACTGGCATGCTGGGTTGTCGACCTGCTGTTACTCCCATCGATCAAAAGTCTAAGCTGAATGCAGAAGCAGGAGAGCCAGTGGACCGTGAGAGATATCAGAGACTGGTGGGTCGCTTGATATACTTATGTCACACTCGTCCTGACATCACCTTTGCTGTTAGTGTGGTGAGCCGCTACATGCATGATCCCAGGAAAGGACATATGGATGCAGTCTATCATATCCTTAGGTACTTGAAGGGATCTCCAAGAAAAGGATTTCTATTCCAGTGTCATGGTCATTTGGAAGTTGAGGCTTATAGTGATGCCGACTGGGGGAGTTGTGTTGATGCCCTCTGGCTACTGTTGATCGAAGGATGCTGACTAGAGGGGGGGTGAATAGGCGGTTTTTAAAATTTTACTTTTAAACTAGTGGTTAACAACCTAAAATTGTAATAACAAGTCTCTAAAGATATGAATGACAATTCAAGATAAGTTTTGCAATTTGTTAAAGGATTATGAGGAACAATTCAATCTCTAAGAAAATAAAGCAAGTAATAGAAATAACCGAAGAGATCAAATTTTTCCCGAGGTCTCGGAAATTTGCCGATTTCCACTAATCCTCGTTGAAGCGCTCTTCGCTAGAGCTTATGCTTCGATTTCACTATGGGTAGCCCTTCTCCTCTCCGGATAGGCGAGCTCCGAGTCTTTACAACCAATCGCCGGGCCTCTCCGACACACCATCGATGGAGAGATCGCCGGACCTCCCGGGTCGTCTAGGTGACGGCAATCACCAAGAGTAACAAGCCTAGCACCTTGCTTGATCAACCTCAAAGCTTGATGAATACAATGCAAATGCAAAAAGGCTTGAAATCAACTTCACTCAACTACCACTAAGGTTTGCTCAAATTTTGACTTCAATTGCTAGAGAATGAGTGAGAGAGAGTTTGCACACTGTTGCACAAGGGTTTAGAGATGTATTTCATGTGTATATGACATCTACAAACAGTGGGATACCTATACTCTCAGCAAAACGGTCGTTTTCAAGAAAATTGGGCGAAAGTTGTACTAGCCGGACATTGTCCGGTCACTTCGGACATTGTCCGGTCAGTACAAAAAACTTGACCGTTACTCACGTGTAATTCGAGTGTCAGTAGCCGTTTGAACCAAATTGTGAAGGCCGGACAAATGGATTTGTCCAGACAAAATGTCCGGACAGATGCATTTGTCTCTGTTAACGCCCCTGTTCAACAGTACGTGTACACACCGGACAAATCGATTTGTCCGGACAAAAAGTTCGGACAGATGTATTTGTCTCTGTTGACACTCGAATTAAAACACTCCAACTATTTGTACAAGCCGGACATGTGGGATTTGTCCGGACAAAATGTCCGGACAAATGCATGTCTCTGTTAACACATGCATTTTCAATTGCTCAGGAGTTGTATTGGCCGGACATTATCCGATCACTTCAGACAAGAGCCTCCGGACAAATACATTTGTCTTAACTTAACGTGCTGCGAAAGTTTTGTATTGACCGGACATTGTCTGGTCACTTCGGACAATGTCCGGCCTTCATCGGACAGATGCACCGGACAAATGTATATGTCTCTGTTTGACGTTTTGCAATGTTCAGAAGTTATTTGTATTGGCCGGACATTGTCCGGTCACTTCAGACACTGTCCGGCCAGTACAAAACGAAAACAGAAATCTGAATTTTTACTCAATTTCGATTTGAGGGCAAAAACAAATGCAAATGTGCTTCTAAAAATTTCAAGGTTGATCAAGAGACTTGTGCTAAGACCCCTCTTAATAGTACGATCATCTAACCTAGAAAATATCAAAATAATAAAGCGCTAGGTTTAGACATTTGTACTCTTGTCGAGGTTTTCGTCGTTTTTGCTTCATGGAGTCTTTATAACCTTGCTTTACTCTTTCTTGATGCTTTCTCCTCTGATTTACCTAAGTCTCACATACAGAGGTTAGTCGCAAATCTCACGGATGTCATTAATCACCAAAACCCTAATTAGGGCTCAAGATTCAACAGCTACTGTGTGTTTGTAGGAGGGTACCTGGTCTCCTGAAGAAGCAAGAAGCAATCAGTTGTGTTAAGATCTACAGCAGAAACTGAGTATAGAGCCATGGCCCAAGGAGTGACTGAACTGCTTTGGTTAAAGACACTCTTGGAAGGGTTAAAGATGGCTCAGGAAAATCCATTGAAGCTTATGTGTGACATTCAGTCAACTCTCAATATTGCAAATAATCCTGTCCAACATGATAGGACTAAACATATTGAGATTGATCTTTTTTTATCAAGGAAAAGCTGGAAGATGGAACCTTGAAACTTGAGTATGTCAATTCTGAAGATCAAGTTGTTGATTGTCTTACAAAAGGTCTTAATTCCATAGAGCTATCGAAACACTGTAACAAGATGGGATTGATTGATATTTTTCATCCATCTTGAGGGGGAGTGTTGAAATATATAGTTGATGGGCATATTTGAGAGAAGAGAAACAAGTAGGGTTATAAATGCAAAATGATATGTATCTTTTATGTATGTGGGGTTTAATGAAAATACACAGTTTTTTTGGTTTTTCCAAATCCTCATATATCTCATCAAATGTTTTTTTTTTTCTAAAAAAGCCAGTGAAGATGCCAATCAGGCCTTAAAGGTGCAAGGAAGCAATGTCAAAAGCAAAAATAACACAAAGTATAAATTTTCCTATTGATAATTCTCAAGAATCTCAACTCAATCCAAACACACAACTGAGTTTTAACCACCGGTTGCCTTTGCAAGCAAAACTATCACAAGTCACAAACACCTGTACACACACCCACACAGAGACACACACTCCCTAATGGTTTATTTGTGAATTCCTTACTTATACACCGGAATGGGAAAGAAGAACTAATGGTGCCTACTCAGCCAAATCCCTATGTACAACGTATCTGAAGGACGATTTGTATGGCAACCACTCAACACACTTTTCAATCCTTCTCCTAAGACTATGTTGGATTTCCCTTTGCTGGGTTTCGGACATGCTCTCACATACCAGCTCGACGAGGTGACGTAGCTCGAGCTCTGCGTCTTTTGCATAGTAGTGGAGAATTTTTGGTAGCAAGATGATCTGTTTCCTGACCATGACATTGGATTGGATGAATTCGGTCCTGGCCAACTCCAGTTGATGATATATTTTCTTGGCTGCGTATAGCCTCACCTACAAAGGTTTTTTTTTTACAGTTAGGCTGGATATGATATCATAAGCATGCAAAGTTAAAACACTAGCAGGAAAAGATGAAGAACTCACAGGTGGGTCTGAAAGGGCTCCTGTTGAAAGGGCAAAATGCGCAAGTGGTTCTGAATGATGAAGAGCATATGGGTGTCTAGTGCTGCCTGCCATGGATTTTTTCGACGGCATAAATAGTGCCCGAACCCACTGCAATGGTAAGCTCATTAGTGTGTTTGTCTTTTGCACCTTCTGATCTTTTGGTTATGTCTGAAAAATGGAAATTTCCAGTTTTTTGCAGAGATGTAAGTCATACCAATGATGGCCGATGGGATTGACATCCGAGAATTGAGTTCTGAATAGTTTGAGCATTTACTGATTGGCCACCAACATTATATGCAGCCTGATATTATGTTTGTCAAAATGGTCATACAAATGCATAATTCCATACATGATGAATGATGACACTACAATTGATAAGAATATGATATTTACCTTCAGAATCATGTCTGTGCTTTTCATGCGTTTATCGTGTAGTCCATATGCCAGGAAAGCCTGTCATATTTCACAGGGCAGTATTGGTTAGACTTGATTCAGATTTCTGAGGTTAACAGTGAACATAGCTAAGGTGACATGATTTAGGTGCTGAGCCTACATGCATCACCAAGGCATTGTGGATGTTGATCCAAAAACAAAGCTGCTCCTCATGTGCCATCTTCATTGGGTCAATTTTTTCAAGCCGCTGTATCAGCGATCTGAGACACAATATGAACAGATATGTAAATCAGTAGCAGCCTTGTATCTTTTTATCTCTTAACCCAATCACATAAATCAAGAATTCAAAAAAAATGTTAGTTGCACTATTTTTTCCTGGATCTGATTGCTTTTACCTGATAGTCTCCAGCATTTTAGAGGCATAATCAAACTTGTCAGCATCTATACATATTCTTGGAACAATGATCATGCCAACGGTTTGTTTATTATTCTGTTTCTGCAATCCATGCTGGCTAGGGCTTGGGGTGGCATCGTAGTGGTATCGAGGACTCCAGCTATCGTTACGGTGCCTCGGAGAAAAGGTACTTGAAGACGATACAGAAGGAGTGGGCGGTGAAGTCACGGAGTCTACATCTTGTGATGGCGGGTTTACAAGTTTGCAGTAGACAGCAGAAATGCAACTCAAAATGTCCTCCGAAAGTTTGCAAGAAATCTTAGGTACATAGTCAGATATAGAAGCACTCAAGAAGTTTGCAAGACTAGAATGCCCAGAAACTGATCTTGATACCGCCTGCAAATATTTCGAAGATATGAAAGTTGCATCAGATATTTTCACTTGGGAAGGTTAATCATTATGATTCAATTGCGAAGTAATTCATACACTTTTAGAACCCGAGACGGTTGGCAAGTTTAATGTGGCAGAACCCTTCATATCTCTCAAACGGAGGGCACCTTCATCAATTTCCTTCAATGTTTCTTGATCCACCTGATCATGACTGCAACCTTAATACATTGACTGTTCCCTGAACTTTACATTGTTCACATAACTTTTGGAGTACTTATCTATCTGAGATATGTACCTGGCTAGAAACACTGCAGGAATCAGCTACGTATTGATCAAATGCTCTTCTGTAGAGGGAAAGTAGATGCAGTTCCTTGCGGACAACTTCCTGCTCGAGGGCTGTAATTTCTCCAACTAAATCTGCAATGGACTGCACCACTGCAAGGTCATCACAAAGAACAAAAATATTGACCATAAATGGATATGTACACCAGTGTTAATTCTATTATATCACATTGTGCAATTGAATGTTTGTGAATAATCAGATACATCACATTGAATTATGGAACACAATATTGGCTCATGATCTTAATCTCTAGATACGACAAACATGGTCTTGAGGTGTGCTAACACTATTAAGGAAAATTTAGTAGAATAAAGCATCACAAAGTATGAACAAGGCCTTCATTTAGCAGATTTACTTAAGATATTGGAAGATGAATGGATCCTTGAGATATTGAAATAATTTATTAGGATCTGGAGCAAACCTTTGAGGTAACTTTTCCAGTCTTTTCTGCAGTTGTTCTGGAGTAATGGCCGGGCAAATGCTCTGGTAAGTTAAGTGAGCATCTTCTATGGAGCATCTTATCTCTGTTGGTAGTCTGAATAACATGATACGAAAAAAAAAACACAAAATCCAATAAGAAAATTATACTTCACATGGCAAGCAAGTTCTAGTCAGAGTTAGTCACTGAAGAGTAACTTTCCATAATTAGCCAAACATGGAACAAAAGAAAAGATTATTCAAGAAAAATAGAAACTTCATTCTAGATTACTCACAGGTTTGCAATAGGAGAATCGCGGTGATATGTCCAATGCACTTTCATGTGTCGTTACACCTCTACAATTGCAAGAGCACACAGTTAGAACAATAACTTCTGTTTCATCAGATATCATGTAAGGTAACAGAAAGACGACTCGTCATCCTAAAAAAAAAAATAGATGTTATGATTAAAGTGTGTAGTACGGAACACTGAGCATAAGTTAATTAAATTGAAATAATTTCAGGCACAACTTATCTTGCTGACAACTTTTGACATTGCAATCCCCTCTCAGAAAAAAAAATGAGTGAAAATTCTCCACATTTCTACAGTAGGAACTCTAAACATCACACAGTGGTACTGTACATATGGTCTGAGAGGTACTCGGTGATCTCAGAGGGCAGTAATGGACTACAGTAATAAATAAATAAGTTTGGTGAACTGAACTCTATTGCAAAACTTCTCTGAAGTGTGTGTACTGAGGAAAACATAACTTAAATATTGATTGAAATGGTAGAATGGCTCTGTATTTCTGTACCATCCATTTATTTTTGTGAACACCTGTTCAGAACTTCTCACCGGTGCCAGAAAGAACAATTTTTTCCGATCATGCTGAAAGAAGTGCTAACCTCTGTGTCTGTGAGCACCGGTGTTGGAGATGACATGATGAGTGGCTAGACCTCGGTGTGTCGGCGCAATACGCCGTCCCCGTAAGCACCCCTGATCTTGAGGTCCTCTCCATGGCTGCCTCTGCTGTGCTGCAGTTATCAAGAACCTGCCAAAGTGCTAGCCATGAACTCAGAGAGTATGCAATGCAATTATGCAAGTAATCTCCACAACTTACTGAAGACCAAGAATTGTATCTTGCAGCAAGATACACAAACTTCAATGATCTGATCAGATTCAATTCAGATTAATCCAAGAGATAGGGGTCTTAACAACATGGATCTTGTACCTTGAGCTGCTACTGTAGTGTAAAGTGAGCTGTCCATGAGGAATGCTTCCCCAATGCCAATTCCACCGAATTAAACTAAACAGAGCTTATTTGCTCGACAAGCAAGAGGAAAGCAAAGATTTTTCTTGTATAAGAGCAATAATTAGAACAAAAACAAGGGAAGAGAGACAGAGAAGGCTACAAATCACAGGCAAGAATGATGAGTGATTGAACTGTGGAGTACCAATGGTACTTGCTACTAAGTGTAATATAAGAATGAGAGGGAGAGGAGGCCAGTGGGAGGAGATAGATAAGTAGTAACACACAAAGACCAAAGAGGCAAGGAAAAGCTAATGCAACCTACAAAACAAACGGCCAGAAGAAAGCAGTGCTTAAAAGGGAGCAAAAGGAGAAAAGAAGAATCGAACAATGGCATCAATCTGTCTGTCCCACCCAGATTAATTCTTTAACTAAAGGAACAGAGAAAGGCTAACGATTCCAAAACAGCAATTAAATAACAAGATGGCCATGATAATAATAATGGGTTAGTAGCAACAGTAGCACAACAAGCAGAGGGGAAGGGCCCTAGGACCAAACCCTTGTACTACTAATATTTCCTTTTTTTTTTCTGCAAAAGAAGATATGAGAATGGGTAGAGGATAATTAGGTGGGAGAGGCAGGGAAAGCAGGTAGGAATTTGAGTCAATTAGGCTGCCACCTTCTTCTTTTCCTTGTTTTCTCTGAGCAAATAAATTAATTATAATCAAGTGATGAATACAAAGAAACCACCACATCTGATCAAACCTATCCCACCACACCCACCCCAACCAGCTATTTTCAGATATTGTTGTTCCTCATTTACAAAAGTCCATCCGATCGCAAAATCAAACGGCCGACATCGCTTGTATTAGAGAGAAAACTGAACTTCCTGTGGAATGGAAGCAATTGGTTTGAGAGTTTTGATGGACCCTCACTTGTTGTTATTAGTCAACTGAACAGACTGTGCAATGTACTAATCTGATATTATGCTTGCTTCTTCCAGTGACAGAAGTTATTCACAACCATCACCTTGGTCACTAATTGCTGTCCTTTTGCAAATATTAGCTGACACACCATGCATGCAATGCACCGCTAAAAAGTAGTATGGTACCCATCTTAAGCAAAGTTAAATTCACATGATCACTTCAGATTTCTTTCTTGTAGCAGAAAAGAGCCCTCCCAATCATTAATTGCGGACAAATCATTAGTAGAATCTCTGACACAAGAAATGCAAAGATGGATCACAAAAATTGTCAGAATGGAGGGAAGGAAAGATTGCTTGAGCTATGTGTGCCACCTTGCATTTACAAGGTATAGCATTGCACTTAATTAAGTCTTCGCTTGGGTTATTAATTATTGCAGAACTCGTAGAATTATTAATTTAGTAGTAGATCGGAATGACAAGGATGGGCAAAAATCTGATGGGATCAAAGCCTTTAATATATATATCTCGCGAAAAATTAAAACAAGAAGCATCTTTCGACGTGTATAAGAAAGAAGATATCAGAACACAGGAGCTATAAAAAAAAACAAATTTTACAGAGATTGGGACTGGGGCCTGGACTGCGACCACTCCAATGCAATTTTTAAGCAGTTTTTTTTATGTGCCGTATTAACCCGATCTGCCGACACATGCGGACAGCAGAAAACCTCGCACGGAACCAAGTTTCTCACTTTGTTCTCCCGTTGCATTTGCATGTTACGTCCATCAGATTTGGTATATGCTCATGCACAGCAGCATCGCCGGCGTCAGAGACTGTTTGGTTCAAGTACTTATCCAAAAATTATGGACTTAAAAACTGTGTAAAGCTTACCTTCAAGTCTCGAGCGGTTGAGAAAAGTTTGGTTGAAATGATTAGTCCAACACTGATCAAACAAATCAGTCTAACATATATTTGAGTAGACACAATTTTTAAGATTAACATTTCTGATATGCTAGACATATTAATAAATATTAATAAATATGAGAACGAAACGACATCTTACAATAGGAATTTGGAGGTACATGCAATGTGTAACATCGGTATGAATGTACGCGTGTGTTGTTGTCAAGTGAGCCCGTCGCTGTGAGTGGGCCAGGCAACGACTGAAAGAGATGCATGATGAACCCAAAGCCAGCCCACTGTCAAGTGTCAACATCTAGAAAGAAACTAGAGAGTTGTCTATCCATCTGTTTCACGGGGCTTATTGAGGAGGAGAGAAGGAGATGGTCCTGCATGGCTGCATGCTAAGTTGTATGATGATATCATATCTGAGTGATTCCGAGTTAATTTTGCAGTTAAAGATTTAGTAAGTGGCCGACTTTTGAGAAATACATTTAAAATTGTTTTTATCTTATGTATCAGTGGAAGTTACATATTTTGATTTCACAAAATTGGAAGTGGTTGTAGTAAGTCAATAGTTTGGATCAAGTGTTTGATTGCTGGTGTTAAAGTGTACCAATTGAAATCCTGAATCGTCGATAAAAACAAAATTAATCGTAATTAATCGTCAATTTCTCCTTGAGGTTTACAGTGAGCATTGATTTTCAATCCAACAACTTTATATATATAGTGTGAAGTATCTAATTTTTGGAATCGCCGTTTCCCTTTTCCTGGTCCATTTTGTAATTTTGCTCTGCTCCGTGCTTTCTCGAGTTGTATGTTTTTTCTAGCTTACATAATTATTTACTGATGAGTTTTTAAAAACTCAGTCCAGACTAGAATTACCCGTAACTAACTTATTACGACCCGAAAAACAGAAACCTGAACATAGTAACACTCCTGGGAACATCCCAAGTAGCCAATTCATATCATATGCTCTGCTTGGTCGATTGGAACCAGTACTATTTACCAAAGTACAGGCCTTAATAAATGTAATTTTTGAGCTTATTTATGTTTAGCACATAATAACAGAATTAGGGCTAATTAAGCTGTATGTACACGTGTGGCTTCTCCCAAGGACAGGAGGGGTCCACTTCATCTGTCTGTCTGTGCGTGCAAGAGTGTGTTGTGTTGTGTTGTGTGTCGGTGGTGGATCCAAAACCAAAAGATGAGAGGATGCATCCATCAATAATAAGGCGAGGTGGGGTGTGATCCAAAGGAAGAAAGCACAGCATCGAGCCACTTTTGCAACCTCAAGGAAATTTCGCTGCCTCCAAAAATTTAATTAATAGGATTATAAATAACAAAAAAAATTGCAGAAAAATCCACAATTACTTTTTTTCTTTTTGCTTTTTTGACCCATGTATATATTGTGGCCTGGAGATGCGATGGGTTTGGGGCTGGTTGACAAGCCGATTTATCGTGTGACGGAGACTCAATAAGCCGAGAATCAAACATACATGAATATTTTAATTTTTTCATCATTGATATATCAAGGTGAAATAAAGATCGTGCTTAACTTTCTAATGATTTGCATGAGGTTTATATAGTACAGAAGCCAACCAAATTAGTTAGGATACATGCCAAAGATAGATAAGCTAAGAAGAGAAACTAATCTCCGTGATTATCTCTGGTTGATCTGTTGGTGTCGGCAGGACGTGCATGCATGTTACATGCATGAGTAACGTGCCTGCCTAACACCCCCCGCAGTTGGAAGGGGAGCGGGGTGGATGTTCAAACTGGAACAGAATTCCTTGAAAATGGCGGTCGGCAGTCCTTTGGTAAAGACATCAGTGTACTGCGATGATGTCGGAACGTGAAGGACTCAAACTTCTCCAAGAGCAACGCGTTCCCGAACGAAGTGAAGATCAATCTCAACATGCTTCGTCCGCTGTTGTTGGACAGGATTGGTTGAGAGGTAGACTGCACTGATGTTGTCACAGAAGACAATGGTTGCGTGCTAAAGAGGGCGATGAAGTTCAGCTAGGAGTTGACGGAGCCAGCAGGACTCGGCGACGGCATTGGCGACTGCGCGATACTCCGCCTCAACACTGGAGCGGGAGACCGTCTGTTGTCGCTTGGAGGACCATGAGACAAGGTTATCCCCGAGGAAGACCGCATAACCCGATGTAGATCTCCTCGTGTCGGGGCAGCCGGCCCAGTCGGCATCGGTGTATGCAGTGAGAGATGTAGGCGAAGTGTGATGAAGTTGAAGACCGTGGTCGATGGTGCCCTTGAGGTAGCGGAGAATTTGTTTGAGAAGGTTAGCATGCGGCTCACGAGGATTGTGCATGTGAAGGCATGCTTGTTGTACTGCGTATGCGATGTCCGGTCGCGTAAACGTGAGGTACTGAAGGGTGCCCGCAATGCTTCGATAATCAGTAGCACAGGCAACCGGCGGGCCGGCGGAGGGAAGCTTGGCCCAGGTGTCGACGGGCGTGCTGCATGGTTTGCAGTTGCTCATGCCGGCACGGGCTAGAATCTCCTCAGTGTACTGGCACTGGGAGAGGAAGAAGCCAAAGTCGGTGCGCTGAACGGAGACACCGAGAAAGTAGTGAAGAGTACCAAGGTCTTTGAGAGAGAACTCGCGACGAATAGAGTCGATGATGCAGTGAAGAAGAGTGGTCGTTGAAGCTGCGAAGACGATGTCGTCGATGTATAGGAGCAAGTATGCTGTGTCAAGGCCCTGCCGATAGATGAACAGCGACGGGTCGGCCTTGGAGGCGATGAAGCCCAAGGACAAGAGGAAGCTGGCGATGTGACTTAACCAGGCGCGTGGGGCCTTCTTGAGGCCATATAGCGACCGGTTGAGGCGACAGACATGCGAGGGGTGTTGAATCTTGAGTCCTAATTAGAGTTTTGGTGATTAATGACATTCGAAATATATGCAACTAACCTCTGTATTTGAGACTTAGATTAAGGAGAAATGGAAGAGTCACGAAAAGTGCAAAATCAAGATTGTTAAGACCTCACGAAGCGTGGATGACGACGAAACTCGGCAAAAGTACAAATATCGAGTAAATTCGCGTTTTTACTTTTGAAAATTCTCTAGTTTAGATGGTCGTACTATTAAGAGGGGTTCAGCTCAATTCACTTGATCAAACTCAATCTTTTGAAAACAAAATTGCATTTGCATTTAATCCCAAAGTCTTTTTGAGCAAATTTGCGAAGTTCTGTTTTCGTTTTGAACTGGCCGGACCGGCCCATACAAAATCATCTCATCAATTTTCAAAACGAAACTAGAGACAAATAAATCTGTCGGGTGCATCTGTCCGCTGAAGGCCGGACATTTCCTGTGAAATTTATTTTCAAACACCAGAGACAATTGAATCCGTCCAGGGACTTTTGTCCGGGACGTGCCGGACATTGTCCGGATGTGGCCGGACACTGTCTGGCATGTATAAAACATGTGAGCTTTGAAACTAAGTGCACCAGAGACAATTGAATCCGTCTGGGGGTTCCTGTCCGGGATGGACCGGACATTGTCCGGGCATGGCCGGACAATGTCCGTTCTGTATAACTTTCGTGAGCTGTTATAATTGAGTGTCAACAGAGACCTATCCATCTGTCCGGGGTTTCTGTCCAGACAAATATCTCTCGTCCGGCCTTCACAAAAATATTAAAACGGTAACTGACACGTCGTGCAGTGTGAGTAACGGTCACTATTGAGTTGTAATAACCGGACATTGTCCGAAATGGCCGGACAATGTCCGGCCTGTACAACTTTCACCCTGGTTCTTGCAAACGGCTATTTTTCTGAAGCTATATATAATCTTTCGACTTTGGCAGCTTGAGAGCAACTCATTCATCTCAAAAACTCTGTGCTAAAGCTTGCCAAAATCTCTCACACATACTCTCTTGCATTTGAAGCAAATTTTTGAGCAAAGTTGTTGAGAGAAAATTGAGTAAAGATTGCATTTGAGCCATTTGCACTTGCGTCCTTGTTTTTCAAGCTTTCTGTTGGATCAAGTGAAGTGCTAGGCTTATTACTCTTGGTAATTGCTGTCACCTAGACGACCCGGAAGGTTCGGCGATCTCTCCATCGACAGTGTGTGTCAAATAGACCCGGCGATTGGGTGTAAAGGCTCGGAGCTCGCCTATCCGAAGAGGAGAAGGGCTACCTCTAGTGGAATCGAAGCAAAAGCTCTAGTGAAGAGTGCTTCAACGAGGATTAGTGGAAATCGGCAAATTTCCGATACCTCGGGAAAAATTCGATCTCTTTCGGTTACTTCTATTACTTGCTCATACTTCTCGAGATTGAAATATTGTTTTTGTCTCTCTAGTATTGCAAAACTTAATTTGTGTCATCATCTATATCATTTGTGAATTGTTATTGCAATTTAGACTTTAAATTATTCTAAGTTAAGGTTAGAAAAACCGCCTATTCACCCCCCTCTAGTCGGCATCCTTCGATCAACACGTGGTATCAGAGCACTAGGTCTCTCCTTTTAGGACTTAACCGTCTAGAGAGAGAATGTCGTCGATCAAAGAAAACTATAATGGAAAGGTCCCTTTCTTTAAGGGCGAAAATTATTGCTATTGGAAAATTATGATGGCGGTTTATCTTGAGTCCATTAGTCTTGATGTTTGGAGGGTCAATAGAGACAGATTTAGAGCTCCCGTTGATTTAGAGAATCTTACACCTCTAGAAACAAAAAATCTCAAAGCAAATGCTCAAGCAAAAAATGCTATATTCAATGTACTAGATTTAAATGAGTTCAACTGCATTAGTAATCTTGACACGTCATATGAAATGTGGAAAACTTTAGAAGTAATTCATGAAGGTACCTCTAAGGTTAAGGAAGATAAGTTAATTAAATTAACTAGAGAATACAATTCTTTCTTCATGCTTGAAACTGAAAATGTGAGTGACATGTTCACTTGATGATCCGTTTGAGACCTAGCATTGATTTTCGCACTAGGCTCGCCCAGATTCTAATATGCAGAATAACAGGATCTTATACCCGAAACCCAAAGTAATTGCACAACTCTTTATTTCAAAGAGGGCTTACACGTCAAACGTTAGACACACTTGTCTACGTCGAAGGAATTATAAGTGTCTGAAACTCAAATAAGTTCTATGACTCTCTGATTGAATTCGATGATCTAAACTAGACCTATTACAAGGTATTTATAGACTAATCGTATGAGTACGTATCAGACTTAGAGACCTAAACGTATTAGACTCATATAACTAATCCTAAACAGATAAGCTTAGTTATACACATTCGGATTGGATTACAATTCCGAACAGGGAACGAATTCCTTTTCCTGGTCGCGAACCAATCCATGGTCGCGGACTTATCCAGGTCGCGAATCCTTTCCGAACACGGTTAAGGTCGCGAAGCCGTATGCGATCAGGACTTGGTCGCGAAGCCGCATGCGATCAGGACTTGGAGATCCTCCCGGATCATGACTCCCTTGTTGAGAAGGAGCCAACCCCTGTTGCGATCTCTCGATCAAACTGGAGATGTGGAAATTGGGTTTGTTCATCTTCTTTGGTGTACCACTTTGCCGCACGTGCTCGTTGATCTTTCCGACCGATTCGAAAAGTCTCCTTGGTGCCACTGCGGGTGGTAGTCACCTTCTTTTCCAAAATCACATCTTCACGTAGAGATTTGTTTCGTTGATAGACCAAGTCTTCAACAGATGGTACTATAGTATTGATACCGGCCTAGACCGTCTCGCAAGAGGACGAGATCAATGCAATACAGGCGAGTATTCTGTCGTTCTTTCCACAGGGACTAGAGAAGCGAAACGTGTAAACTAAACTAAATCAATGGAAAATGAAGATAAAATAGGCAAGAGAAAGAGAAGGTGTCCGCAGAAAATAAGAGAGAAAGAGGTAAAAACTCACGACCATTAGTTTGTGCTAGATCTGTACGCGTTGTCGTGAATACATGCAATAGCATCATTAACATTCAGTGATCTCGCGAGAGGGTGCGAAAACAACTAAACGAACACACTTATCGCCAGTATCAACGAACGAACACGTTGAGAAATAACACAGACCACTCCCAACAGTGAATGAACACAGCACAAACAACTCAGTTGAATCAGAATTGCAATCACATCTCTGTTCAATGCAAACAGGAGGCACCAATACAGCAATTAAATGATTCACACCGAAGAACTACACCCCTTCAAAATTCTACATTATCAATAAGTCTGGGAAGAATACTCAAAAATGAATTAACTCATTGACTTGTATTCATTAGAGACATGAAGTTTAAGACATCCAAGCAGTGAGGGCATTCCAAATCAACGATGACATCAAAGAAGTAACACATCAAATCAGAAGGCAATTGAATCACAAACAGATCACACAAGATACCATATTTCAACATATAACCCCTAGATGCAGTAACACAACATAGAATAGAACAAATCTGACTCCTCAGGGTTACTGACATCTAGTAGATGGCAAATCAAGGCTCCAAAACAAGAATAACAGAAATAGTGATTGTGATCAATCCAATTCACTTGTCAACTACAGACATCTACCATCTCATACATACATGCAATTCGCTTAGAACTGGAAAAAACACAGAGGGGAGAGAGAGGGGCTACAGTTGATGTGCTCGCTGCTGGAGTTTGCTGGTCGAAGTGGCTCTCCAGGAAGTCGCTGGCGTGACTGAGGACGAAGAATATCAAGCCGTCGTCCTACGTGGCCGTGGTCGAAGACGACGAGGAAGAAGTCGAGGAAGAAGTTTTGAACTCGAGGAAGAAGACGTCGAGAGTTGTAGCTGAAGTCACGGTCTTGCAGCTCAGACAGGAGATTGCCGGCGGCGAGGACGAAGAACTCGGCGGCGGCAGCACAGGATTGGGGGTGAGGGTTTTGCAACGAGATTAGAGAGAGAGAGAGAGAGAGAGGCAAGAGAGGAGAAGAGAAGGCAGCGCTAGGCGAAGAAGAGGAGAACGAGGGGGTCGAAGGCGCACGGGAGGCTCGTGGAGCACTGGGTCCGAGAAGGCGGCGTGGGGCGGAGCGGCAAACTCGGCGGCTGCGTGCTTTGTGGGCAGGGCGAGCTCACGCGGAGGCTGTGGAGGCGGCGCGAGCTCGGCGGCAGGACTGGAGCGATGGCGGCGGTACACGCAGGGATGGCGGCGCGGTGGATCTGCCGGTGGAGGCTTCGCGCGGCAGTGAGAGCGGCGCTGTGGAGTAGAGAGCTCGCTGAGGAAGATGGCGGCGCGGCGCAAGCGGGAGGCGCGGCTGTGGTGGCACTTGGTGGAGCAAAGGCGGCGCGGAGGGAGGCCACGGCGTGGCGCGAAGAAGGCCGAGATCGTGGTGGCAGCTCGGATCCGCCGGGATCTGTGGAGGTTGCGGCGTCGGGATGGAAGCGGAGACCGGATCGGGTGTAGTGGTGAAGTGGCGAGGGAATGGAGCACCGCCGGCGTATGGGCCGGCCGCCGGCGGCGAGGTGGAGGGAGGTGTGGAGGAGGTTTGAGGGAGGAAGAAGAAGCAAAAAGAAAACAAAACCGGGCTCAAATGCCTCAGATGGCCGGCGGCAGTGTAAGAGGGCAATTTGGCACTTTTGCAGAAAAGTCCTCGAGGTTTTGGAAATTTAGAAATGTGGCCTCGTGGTTAGGGTTTGGGATTCTGGGCCCCGGAGACTCCGATTTTAGTGCGGTCAATTCCTACGCGACCGCGGGAACGCGCACTTCCATCAGGAATTGTCCGATGGCCAGATTAAGTCGAGGACGCACGTCCGTTAGCCAAAAATCCATCCAATCCTCGCCGACCTGCGATAAAAATTGGAAAAACGAATAATCCGATCAATTTGGCAATTAATCTGGAATAGTCTAGGCATATACCAAAGAAAATGACTAATATGTGCGAAAGCGTGAGGAGAATGTACAGAATAATAAGGCAAATCGAGTAAATATCAAGTATCTGGCTCATCATCCAGCATTGAAGGCTCAAAGAGTTTGAGGTGCTCAACATTAACAACCGAGTAGATATCAATGTATGGAGGTAACTCGAGCTAACAAGCATTATTACCCACTTTCCGCAAAATCCGAAAAGGACCATAACGAATGGGTTTGAGTTTCTTACCTTCACCTTTAAGTCTCTCCTTACTCAGATGTAACCATACCATATCACCTTCTTGAAATTGCGCATCAACTTGGTGCCGATCATGTCGCGCCTTGTACTTGAGTTGAGCTTTCAGCAAGTTCTGTTCAACCACACGATAGAGTCGTTGAATACCTTCCAGGAATTTTTGTGCTCGATCCTGATCAGATGCTTCCTTGCTGTTCTGTGCTGAGGTAGGGATCACAAACTCCATGTCGAATGGACTCTGTGGTAGAAACCCCAAACAAACCTCAAACGGGGACTTTCCAGTCGAACCATGCACTGCTCGATTAAAAGCAAACTGCAGGTATGGTATGCTTTCATCCCAGGTCTTCGGGTGCTTCGAGTTATATCCTCTCAAGAGATGAACGACTGTGCGATTTACCACCTCGGTTTGACCATCAGTTTGCGGATGAAAAGCAGTACTCCTCTTTAGCTTGGTGTCCATCATCATCCAGAGCGATCGCCAAAAGTAACTAAGAAAACAGGTATCGCGATCAGACACAATAGAAGTCGGCAGTCCGAAGTGTGTCCAAACGTGTTGAAAGAATACTCGAGCGGCTTCTTCTCCCGTGATAATCTTCCGACAAGGTATAAGAACAATCATTTTGGAGAACCGATCAACGACCACGAATAGATAGTCGTTGCCATGTCGGGTCTTAGGCAATCCTCCCAAGAAATCCATAGATATACTCTCCCATGGTCGCGACGGAACTGGCAAAGGAGTGTACAAACCTAATTTTCGGTTTGCCGGTTTCGAGATGCTGCAGAGACCACAGCCTCGAACAAACCTAGCCACATCTTGCTGCATACGCGGCCAGAACACATGTCGGTGAAGATTTTGCAACGTCTTTGTAACCCCAAAGTGACCAGCTACCTTCGATGTGTGCGCTTCTCGCATCCATTGAGTTCGAGGTGCTCCACGAGGTATGCAAAGTAAATTGCCCTTGTACAAGAGTCCCTGTCGACGAAAGAACTCCGTAGGCTTCCCTGTTTCGAGCTCAGTCAGTATTGTTTGAAAATCAGGGTCTTCACTGTACATAGTGGCATAGTCATCATGACATGAAGGCTCGATCTGCATGAACGCTGATAAGCAGAGGGTCGTAACTGGTAGTCGCGACAACATGTCCGCCAATTTATTGTGTACGCCCTTTTTGTACTTAATCACCAGATTGAACTGCTGCAAATACGACATCCACTTCATGTGCCGAGCTTGCTGTAGCTTGGACTGAGTTTGCAAATATTGCAATGGTTGATGGTCGGTGTGGACAACCGTCTCTTTCCCCAAGAGATAACACCGCCAATGTTTCATGGCCTGATGCAGTGCGCATAACTCCTTATCATAAGTCGGGTAGTTCTTCTGAGCTCCCTGGAATAACTCAGAGTGATATGCCACTGGTCGACCTTCTTGCATGAGCACTGCGCCCATCGCATAACCTGAGGCATCGGTTTCTAGCTCGAACGGTTTCTGGAGATTTGGCAAAGCTAACACAGACGCCTCGCTGATCTTCCTTTTCAGCAAGAGAAACGTGTCCTCATGTTTCCCTGTCCACTCGAACTTCTGATCGATCCTGGTTAATGCATGCAATGGAGAAGCCATAATCGAGAAGTGTCGAATGAACTTCCGAAGATATTGGCATGCTCCCACAAAACTACGCACATCCGTAACTGTTTGCGGTCGCGGCCATTCGCGAATCACTTTTACCTTGTCTGGGTCGATTTGCAACGTACCATTGCCGACCAGGAATCCAAGGTAAAGTAGAGTTTGCTGGCCGAACTCGCACTTCTTACTGTTGAGGCGAAGTCGATGTTGCCGAAGCTGATCGAACACCTTTTCGACATGAATGAGGTGCTCATCCCACGAACGACTATAAACCAATATGTTGTCGAGGTACACGATCACAAAGTCATCGATGAACTGTCTCAATACGTCATTCATAAGACGCATGAAAGTTGCGGGGGCGTTGCAGAGACCAAACGGCATGACCAGCCATTCGAACAGACCTTGTCGTGTTTTGAACGCGGTCTTCCACGTATCCTCCTCTCGGATGCTGACTTGATGATATCCTGACTTAAGATCCAACTTGGAGAAGACAACAACATGCTTCAATTGATCTAGGAGGTCATCAATACGAGGAAGGGGGTACCGGTTCTTGATGGTGATCTTGTTCAGTGCTCGATAGTCGATGCACATACGCCAAGTCCCATCTTTCTTTGGTACTAACACCACAGGAGATCCACAAGGTGAACTACTTGGTTGAATGACACCATCGCTCAGCAACTCACCAAGTTGTCTCTTGATCTCTTCATTCTCCAATACTGAGTTGCGATACATACTCAGATTGGGCAGTGTCGCATTGGACACAAGCTGAATTTCGTGCTCGACTGGACGTTTCGGCGGACGACCCTGGGTAGTCTTGAATAGATCACTGTATTTCTCTAACAGTCTCGACAAACGACCAGAATCCTCTCGGCACGCCAACGACAATGCTAGTCGAGTACCCTCACTTTGTCCAATGGGTCGAATCATGACAAGCACATACTTGTGGCATGCATTAACAATCTGTTTGGCTTGATTTGCGGTAATCAAGTTCGAAGTGTTGACGTGGACGTCTCTACTGATCACGAACTTAACTCCATTTTTGGTGAGGTCGTACTCTTGCGCTCGCCGATGGAAATGAGCGTCTCGATCATATAGATACGGACTCCCAAATATCACCTGACAGATATCGATAGGGACAACATCGCATTGCACCTCATCGACATATCGTGCAGAGATCGCAAATTTCAACACACACTGACTCGTAATCTGTTGATTCACGTCGGATGTAAACCAACCCAGCGGGTTTGGTCGCGGGTGTGTGGTTGTCTTCAAACCAAGTCGCCGAACCAGTCCAGCGGAGACCAGATTCTTCTGACTTCCTGGATCGAATATCGCTGTAACCACTTCGTGCTTCACCTGGACGTTGATGGTGAACAAGTCCTCTGTTGGGTGATGGTCGTTTGGTGGATCCGAACCCTTCTCCTTCGGCATTGCCATCAGAGACAAGGTCGTATCCGCCTCATTAACCGAGTTCACTCGGACAACTTCTTCGTCGGGTGAAGTCGCAGTAGCCGTGGCTGTTCTTTTCGCTGGTCCATTTTTCTTTGGTCGAAGTTCAGCATGAAGCTTGTAGCATTTGTCCTTGGTATGTCCCGCGACTTGACAATGTTCGCAAAAGGCACCCGTGTCCAATTTGGAAGCGTTCTTCTTCGGACTCGGCTTTTTCTTTGTCGATGTCGCACTTTCCTTCGTGCTTTTGTCGCTGCGGGATTTGTTCTTCTTCTCGATCGCCATAGCAGTTGTGCTTGCGGTCGCGATGTCTTGGACGCCGAACAGACTTAGCTCAGTACTGATCGATTTCTGAAGTCCAGATGTGTACTTCCGAAATACCTGAGGGTCGGATAGTGAGATGCCAATGACCATTGCTTGTCGCCGAAACTCTGTTGTATAGTCTTGGACGGTCTGGTCGCGCCGTTGGTACAATCTGTGCCAATGCTCCCATCTCTCCTCAAGATAACCCATCGAATAGAATTCTTGTCGCAGAAGTCGTTTGAATTGACCCCACGCAAGGTCATCAGCTTCATCACTGGCGACAAGGGCCTTCCACCATGTCTTGGTGTGGTCCTTCATCTTCAAAGGTGCAAATTTGACCTTTTGAGCGCTACTGAACCCTTTAAGGTCAAAGTAGGTCTCAAGTTGATCGATCCAAGAATCCAGCTTCTCGGCATCGATCACCCCATCATATATGGGTATATCAATCTTAGCGTCGACCTTCAAAGATCCGACAGCTAAGGAGGTGTTGGCGAGGTCGTCGGTCTTGTGGTTACCTTCGTCTTCATCTTCGTCTACCCTGCGCAAGTCTTCACCAGTCTTCGCACCCATACCCGTCCCTACTTCAGGAGGTACAATCATGGCTTGCTGCTTAATCCAAGCAAGCACGGTTTCCATGTCGGTGGAGAGCTTAGCCACTTGTTCGGCTAGGTTAGCTTGAACGGAGGTATCGTCAGACATTGTCGGAGACGCGGCTGTAGGAACCGTTAATTGATCGCCTGGAGTTTCACCGGAGGTTTTGTAACCCTGGCGAGTCTTCACCATCCACAGGATAGGAAAGTTGCTCTGATACCAACTTGATCCGTTTGAGACCTAGCCTTGGTTTTCGCACTAGGCTCACCCAGATTCTAATATGCGGAATAACGGGATCTTATACCCGAAACCCAAAGTAATTGCACAACTCTTTATTTCAAAGAGGGCTTACACGTCGAACGTTAGACACACTTGTCTACGTCGAAGGAATTATAAGTGTCTGAAACTCAAATAAGTTCTATGACTCTTCGATTGAATTCGATGATCTAAACTAGACCTATTACAAGGTATTTATAGTCCAATCTTATGAGTACGTATCAGACTTAGAGACCTAAACGTATTAGACTCATATAACTAATCCTAAACAGATAAGCTTAGTTATAGACATTCGGATTGGATTACAATTCCGAACAGGGAACGAATTCCCTTTCCTGGTCGTGAACCAATCCATGGTCGCGGACTTATCCAGGTTGCGAATCCTTTCCGAACACGGTTAAGGTCGCGAAGCCGTATGCGATCAAGACTTGGTCGCGAAGCCGCATGCGATCAGGACTTGGAGATCCTCCCGGATCACTCGACTTAACCGCTTAATCAATGATCTTAAAGGTTTAGGTACAAAGTTTGAAGACATTGACATCGTGCGCAGGATGCTTATGATTTTACCAACGAGCTTTGACACAATTGTGATAGTGCTTATCAATGGTGACCTCACATCTACAACTCCAACCGAGCTCTTGGGTCTCATTACCCACAAAATGCAAAAGGTGGAGAAGAAAGGAATTGCGGAAGCCTCCGGATCAAGGAAGAAAATTTGGCTTTTAAGGCCAAAGTTGAGGAGGCCAAGAAGGATAGCTCGGATGATGGATCCGATGGTGATCTAGCTCTCCTTGTGAGAAAAACCCGAAAGCTCCTAAATAAAATCAACAAGAAAGGGTTTGATTTTGAAAAGAGGCCAGGACCACACAAGAAAGCTGGATTTAAGAACATTACATGCTATGAGTGCCATGAGAAGGGACACTTTGCTTCGAGATGTCCAAACAAGAAGAGTGATCATCAAAGATCACAAGAAAGGAAAGATGACGGTGAAGGCTCAAAAGGCAAAAAGAAGTTTTTTAAGAAGATCTACAACAATAGAGGCAAGGGCCAAGCTTGTATCGGAGAATGGTACTCCGGATCGGAGGAGTCCGACTCAGATGATGAAGTTCCATCAACCCCAAGAAGATGGCGGGAATTGTTATTGGAAGGCTTCTCCTTTCAAAAATGAGTCATCACTTTGTCTTATGGCAAGTGACGATGCAAAGGTATCGGATCCCGAACCTTCTTATAAGGAACTTGTTGATATGGTTATGGAATTAGATGAGGCACTAGGTAGGTTGACTAAGGAAAATAAAATGCTTAAAAATGAATACTCAACACTTAGTGATTTATATGTTGAATTAAATGACTCACATGAGGCACTTCTAGTTAAGGAATTTGTTGATTCCAAACAAACTAGTGATATAGGAATTGCTTGTGATATTCTAGATGAATCACCTCATATTGTTTCCCATTCAAAATCAGCTACTTGTAATGATCGATTTAGGAATTAATCATGAAAATGCTTGTGATTTAATTGTTAGTAATGATTCAAATTTAATTTTAGAAAATTTAGAACTCAAAGCACAAGTGGAAAAATTAAATCTAGGATTAGCAAAATGCTTTAAAGGAAAAGAAATCCTAGACGAATTTCTTAGTGAGCAACGATGTTCATTTAGGAAAGAAGGTTTAGGATATGAACCAAATAAAAGAAAGAAGTTGTGTACTAAAGTGATTTTTGTTAAGGCTACTAATTTGTTTTGTCACAAATACCATGATGTAGATCATTTACCAAATGATTGTCCCTCAATCTCTAGAGCTAAAGAAAATGTGTCTCACTCCCATTACATGCTTAAGAAAAATAAGTATGGAAAAGTGATTGCTAAATTTATTGGTATACCTCACCTAAATAAACATAAAAAGAGGATTTGGATTCCAAAAATCCTTGTTGCTAACTTCCAAGGACCCAAACAAATTTGGGTACTTAAAATTGTCTAACCTTTCTTTTAGGTGAACTACAAGACCGGTGGGAGACATTGGGTGCTTGATAGCGGGTGCACTCAACACATGACCAGTGATGGAAATCATTTTTCCTCTTTTGAGAATGGTTGCAATGACATAGACAAAATCACGTTTGGTGATAATAGCAAAGTAAAGGTAATTGGATTAGGTAAAGTTGCGATAACTAACAACCTTTCCATCTCAAACGTATTACTTGTTGAATCCCTGAACTTCAATTTGCTTTCAGTTGCAAAAATTTGTGATTTGGGTCTTCGATGCATTTTTGAACCAAATGGAGTTACCATTGAAAGTTTAGAAGACAAACCTCTAGTGTTCAAAGGTTTTCGATATGGAGATTTGTATTTGGTGGATTTCGGTTCAAAAGATTCTTACATTTCAACTTGCTTGGTTGCCAAAAATTCTTTGGGATGGCTTTGGCATCGTCGTTTGGCTGATGTTGGAATGCATCAATTGAACAAGCTTTTAAAAAGAGATTTTGTTTGGGGATGAAAGATGTAAAGTTTGAAAAGAATAAACTTTGTAGTGCTTGTCAAGCGAGAAAACAAGTTGCTAGTACTCACCCCGCTAAAAATATTTTATCAACATCTAGACCACTTGAGCTTTTGCATATGGATTTGTTTGGTCCATCCGAAACTCAAAGTATTGGTGGTAGCAATTATTGCTTTGTGATTGTTGATGATTTCTCCCGATTTACTTGGATTTTCTTTTTAAATCATAAGTCTGAAGCTCCAAGTGTTTTTAAAAGATTTGCAAAACGCGTTGAAAATGAATTTGAATTCTTCATTAAGAAACTTCGAAGTGATCATGGTGGAGAGTTTCAAAATTCGGAATTTATTGAGCTTTGTGAGAATCTGGGATTAAACACGAATTTTCCGTGCCATACACTCCTCAACAAAATAGTGTTGTGGAAAGAAAAAATCGAACATTAATCGAAATGACTCGAACTTTGTTGGATGAGTATAAAACCCCACTAGATTTTGGGCCAAGGCCGTCAATGCTGCTTGTTATGCTATAAACTGGCTTTACACTCATCCACTTTTAAACAAAACTCCTTACGAGCTAATTGTTGGAAGAAAACCAAATATTTCATATTTTCGAGTTTTTGGTTGCAAATGTTATATTCTTAAAAAGCGCATGCATCTTGGAAAGTTTCAAAGATGTGTTGACGAGGGCTTTCTAGTTGGATATTCATCAACTAGCAAGGCTTATCGCATTTTTAACACTATAACCGAATGCATTAAGGAAACTTGTAATGTTGAGTTTGATGAAACTAATGGCTCTCAAGAAGAGTATGAAAATCTTGAGAATGTAGAAAATGAGGAACTACAAGAAGAAATGAAGAACATGACGGTTGGGGACATCAAGCCTAAGGATGAAGATTCAAAGTCACCCGGTCAAGAAAATGACGTAGCTCCTATGGTTCCGGAGACCACTACTCAAGTTGATCTTAATCCAGAGATGAAGGAAAATGAAGATCAAGTATTGCAAAATCCAAGACTTCATCAAACCATCACTAAGGATCGCCCCGCCAACCAAATAATAGGTGATGTTGGTAAAGGTGTTCAAACTCGCTCTAAAATTGCATCTTTTTGTGAGCACACATCATTCATTTCTAGTCTTGAGCCCAATGCATTGATGAAGCTCTAGTGGACTCGGATTGGGTAAATTCCATGCACGAGGAATTGAACAACTTTACTAGAAACAATATTTGGAACCTTGTAGAAAAATCTCTCGATCACAATATAATTGGTACAAAATGGGTTTTTCAAAATAACCAAGATGAAAATAGAATAGTTGTAAGGAATAAAACTAGATTGGTAGCACAAGGTTATTCTCAAATTGAAGGATTAGATTTTGATGAAACCTTTGCTCCCATGGCTAGACTAGAAGCCATTCATATCTTACTTGCATTTGCATCTAGTTTTGAAATAAAATTATTTCAAATGGATGTTAAAAGTGCCTTTTTAAATAGTGAAATTTCGGAACTTGTATTTGTAAAGCAACCGCCGGGCTTTGAAGATTCAAAATATCCTAATCATGTCTATAAACTTTCAAAAGTCCTCTATAGTCTTAAGCAAACTCCTAGGGCTTGATATGAACGGTTGCGAAATTTTCTAATTTCATAAGGTTTTAAAGTTGGAAAAATTGATACAACTCTCTTTACCAAAATCATAAATGATGATTTCTTTGTATGTCAAATCTATGTTGATGATATAATTTTTGGTTCCACTAATGAATCCCTTTGTCAAGCTTTTGGTGAAACCATGTCAAAGGAATTTGAGATGTCTATGATAGGTGAATTGAGCTTTTTCCTCGGACTTCAAATCAAGCAAATCAAAGAAGGAATATTCGTGAGTCAAAGCAAATACGTGAAGGATTTGCTCAAGAGATTTGGCATGGAGGATGCAAAACCAATCAAGACCCCCATGACTACAAATGGTCATTTGGACATGGACGAGGGAGGTAAACCGGTGGAACTTAAATTATATCGTTCTATGATTGGTAGTTTATTATACCTTACTGCTTCTAGACCGGACATTATGCTTAGTGTATGCATGTATGCTAGATTTCAAGTTGCCCCTATAGAATGTCACTTAATTGCAGTGAAAAGAGTATTTAGGTACTTAAAATATACACCAAACATAGATCTTTGGTACCTTAAAAATGCTAGTTTTGATCTTCTTGGATATTCAGATTCTGATTATGCCAGTTGTAAAATTGATAGAAAAAGTATTTCCGGTGGATGTCAACTTCTAGGAAGATCATTAGTCTCATGGACTTCTAAGAAACAAAATTCGGTTGCACTCTCAACCGCCGAGGCGGAATATGTTTCGGCCAGTAGTTGTTGTGCACAACTATTATGGATGAAGCAAACTTTGCTAGATTATGGAATAAAAGTCAACTGTGTTCCACTTTTATGTGATAATGAGAGTGCTGTTAAAATTGCTAACAATCCTGTTCAACACTGCTCCGTTTGAGACCTAGCCTTGGTTTTCGCACTAGGCTCGCCCAGATTCTCATATGCGGAATAACGGGATCTTATACCGAAACCCAAAGTAATCGCACAACTCTTTATTTCAAAGAGGGCTTTACATGTCGAACGTTAGGCATACTTGTCTACGTCTAAGGAACTATAAGTGTCTAAAACTCAAATAAGTTCTATGACTCTTCGATGATCTAAACTAGACCTATTACAAGGTATTTATAGTCCAAACGTATGAGTACGTATCAGACTCAATAACCTAAACGTATTAGACTCATCTAACTAATTCTAAACAGATAAGCTTAGTTATACACATTCGGATCGGATTACAATTCCGAACAGGGAACGAATTCCTTTTTCTGGTCGCGGACCCATCCATGTTCGCGAATCCTTTCCGAACACGGTTAAGGTCGCGAAGCCGTATGCGATCAGGACTTGGTCGCGAAGACGCATGTGATCAGGACTTGGAGATCCTCCCAGATCATGACTCCCTTGTTGAGAAGGAGCCAACCCCTGTTGCGACCTCTCGATCAAACTGGAGATGTGGAAATTGGGCTTGTCCATCTTCTTTGGTGTACCACTTTGCCGCACGTGCTCGTTGATCTTTCTGACCGATTCGAAAAGTCTCCTTGGTGCCACTGCGGGTGTTAGTCACCTTCTTTTCCAGAATCACATCTTCACGTAGAGGTTTGTCTCGTTGATAGACCAAGTCTTCAACAGATGGTACTATAGTATCTGGCTCATCATCCAGCATTGAAGGCTCAAAGAGTTTGAGGTGCTCAACATTAACAACCGAGTAGATATCCATGTATGGAGGTAACTCGAGCTGACAAGCATTATTACCCACTTTCCGCAAAATCCGAAAAGGACCATAACGAATGGGTTTGAGTTTCTTACCTTCACCTTTAAGTCTCTCCTTACCCAGATGTAACCATACCATATCACCTTCTTGAAATTGCGCATCAACTCGGTGCCGATCATGTCGCGCCTTGTACTTGAGTTGAGCTTTCAGCAAGTTCTGTTCAACCTCACGATGGAGTCGTTGAATACCATCCAGGAACTTTTGTGCTCGATCCTGATCAGATGCTTCCTTGCTGTTCTGTGCTGAGGTAGGGATCACAAACTCCATGTCGAATGGACTCTGAGGTAGAAATCCTAAACAGACCTCAAACGGGGACTTTCCAGTCGAACCATGCACTGCTCGATTAAAAGCAAACTGCAGGTATGGTATGCTTTCATCCCAGGTCTTCGGGTGTTTCGAGTTATATCCTCTCAAAAGATGAACAACTGTACGATTAACCACCTCGGTTTGACCATCAGTTTGTGGATGAAAAGCAGTACTCCTCTTTAGCTTGGTGTCCATCATCGTCCAGTGCGATCGCCAAAAGTGACTAAGAAACCGGGTATCGCGATCAGACACAATAGAAGTCGACAGTCCGAAGTGTGTCCAAACGTGTTGAAAGAATACCCGAGCGGCTTCTTCTCCCGTGATAGTCTTTCGACAAGGTATAAGAACAATCATTTTGGAGAACCGATCAATGACCACGAATAGATAGTCGTTGCCACGTCGGGTCTTAGGCAATCCTCCTAAGAAATCCATGGATATGCTCTCCCATGGTCGCGATGGAACTGGCAAAGGAGTGTACAAACCTAATTTTTGGTTTGCCGGTTTCGAGATGCTGCAGAGACCACAGCCTCGAACAAAACTAGCCACATCTTGCTGCATACGCGGCCAGAACACATGTCGGTGAAGATTTTGCAACGTCTTTGTAACCCCAAAGTGGCCAGCTACCTTCGATGTGTGCGCTTCTTGCATCCATTGAGTTCGAGGTGCTCCACGAGGTATGCAAAGTAAATTTCCCTTGTACAAGATGACGAGGATTGACACCCGAGTCAATTCAAATAAATGCACTGTTGGTTCAAGACAGATTCGAGCCAGACACGTGCCTGGCGGTGCGAACTCAAGTCATTCTGAGAAGCATCAACCCGAGGTCGCAGGCTTTGCGCGATCAGATCGCAGCTAGTCCGCGGTCAGGGATTCGTGTGCTATACACGAATAGAATGCTGGAGATGTTGCGCGGTCAGCCAACATCCCGCGGTCAGAACACTTTCGACCAGGATACTTGGGGTTCACCTGTCCGGCTGTCCATATAGCGGGAATATCCCAAGTATCCCAAAGATTCTTCCACGTGGAAGACCAACCGTCAGGAGGTTAATACGTAAAGTTATCCGTGAATAACACATGTTAAACCTGCATGGGGGTTAAGAGCGGTTTTCTAAACAGCATTCAAGCAACTGTTTGGTGCAGTTACGACTTGACGCCCTTTCAAACAATATAAAAGGGCGGCATGATGTATCAAACAGGAGGGGGAGCGAAGAGATCAAAGTCTCTGATACAATCGAGATACAACACATCTCAATCGCTCAAACAGCCAAGTCTACGGCTTAGATTAGATAGCTTTTATAAGCCTCCCTGGTTTCTTTCTGTACACTTACATAGGAAAAACCCTTCGCCTGTGAAGGTTTTTTTCCGCCATCTTGTAAATCTTTACCACTTATAGTGAAATCCCAACAGGACGTAGGGCTATTACTCCCACCATCGAGGGCCCGAACCTATATAAACCTCTCTGTGCTCTTGTTCTTCATATTTCTACATACCTTCCCGGAAGGTCACCTTGAAAGGTCTCATCATTATAAATTTTGCGTAAGTTCGGCTGAGGACTCCGAATCCGAATCGTCGACAGCTGGCGCCCACCGTGGGGCCTTTCTCAAGGTGTCCTAATTTTCATCCGGAGGTTCGCTGAAATATGGCTGGAGTATATGATTCCGAGAACGATTTTGATCTCGAGGATTATGCTCACATTCCAATGTCTTCTCCAAGCGATCCTGTTCCGATGGAGGAGGTTGAAGGCCAAAATCTTCCAGAGGTTGAATCATCTCTCCAGGTCATGTCCATCGACCAGGAAGCGACTGGCGCAAGGTCAGAACCCACCGAGGTTCTTAATGCGCTAGAGGGTGAGTCCGGTCCGTCATACTACCCTGCTGAGGGGAAGGATGATATCGACCTAGAAATCAGCCCGGGGAGATTCGACCCTGATAACTTCACCGTCTCTTTGATTTCGAGTCTGACTCGGAACAAACTGAGATGTTTTCCCCATCGGCAACCTCTCTCCCTAGACAGTTCGCTGCCTTGTCGGAGGAAACTCTTGATCAACAGGCTGCTAGGGAAGAACGGGATCGCAAACAGAAGGAGGATGAAGACCTTGAGCAACAAAACAACGAACTACGCAGAACTGCCCTAGAGGCTCTTCAAGATGCGCAGGCTCGTTACGATGCTGCTCCGTGTTCTTCTCGACGGTCACGTGGTCGCAGACGCGACCAGACCCCTTCTTTGCCTCTGGAGCGTTTCCCGGTGGACGAAGAAACGGTAACACCTGGTGCCCCTAGGAGAAGTACCCATGGTCGACTGTGATCTATCGCGGAAGTCATGCGTAACTTCCCTCCTACGGTCACGGATGCGCAGAAGCCGGCCTTCACCAGGATCCTGGCAGAAAGACTGGATGAGGTCGCGTCTGAGGCGACCCCAACGCCTCTTCCCGGTCGGTAACACGTTCTCGTGAACGAGAGTGTTCTCACTCTGATTCTGGCCGGCGAAGTTACCCGCCGCCCGTACCATCCCGACAGGACAAGTACAGGGGCACGCAGGATTCTCGTGGTAGGGATCGGGTCCCTGTCCACTCTCGTTTGGGACCGCGAATAACTTCACCGTTACGTGAAGTCACCCGTGACCCGGTCAAGAGTCACAGGGCAGTTCACGGTCCCTACGTCGGTTGTAAAGCTTTCTCGCCCGGCCTACATGCGGTCGTTTGGCCTGATAAGTTTCGACTAGGGGCCATTGAAAGGTTCGACGGAACTCAAAATCCATCCGAGTTCCTTCAAATCTATATCACTGCCATCCAAGCGGTGGGAGGCGATGACCGGGTCATGGCCAACTACCTGCCTACAGTCCTCGAAGGGCCGGCTAGAACCTGGCTGTTTAATCAGCCCGAGGGTTTGTCGCGCCCCGAGACTGGGACAACGACTACTCCTGTAGAGACCTAGCTCGCTGCAGCTAGTCCCATTCTCACAAACCTTTGACTTCCCAGGATGAGTCAAACACAGGAGTATATTACATTGCAACAGAGCACTCACAAAATATTAAGCAGTGTGGCCTGCTGGCCTTAATATTACATAAAGAGGATTACAATGCCTACAAGGCATTCAGGGTTTAACAAAATATTTAACTACGCAGCAGAAGATAGGTGACCCTCCCACAAAAGAAGTTGACGGCAGAACAACACACTTCAGGGCTCTGGCGGAACTGATTCTCCTCCTTCTGGATCCAAGTAGTACTCCGTGCCATCGTCTTGATCAAAGTAGGCTCCATCTATTGAGTTGAATGTTGCAAGGGTGAGCACTTACGTACTCAGCAAGTCATAGGTAAGAGTAGATACATATAGTAGTGATGATATGAACCTAGACTAGTCAAGAATTATGGATATTTGTAAAATAATCTTTTCCTCTCTCATCTCATCTTATGGCAGCACTTTTTATAATATAACATCATCAATCATGTTCACTAGATTATAGCACTACCGCGACACGTCGACACACGACAGCCCACGGCAGCACTCCTTATCATGACAACACATGTCATTTGGGTAATCTTGATTTAAACATATTTTATTTAGAAAATAGTACTTGTGTCACACCCCGTGGATTTAATCCACCGCAGCAGACTCCTATAAAACCCGGGAGCTCGGAGTATTCGAATACGTTTTTAACTCTGCAGAGAGGTACCAATTTACCCGCAAGATATTCCACTTTCAAACCTTTCCTATCATAACAAAATGATTGGACCCCTGACTCACTTCATACTGTGAGCGGCAAGGTGGAGATAACAAGAACTTTTGTTATGTTTTACTCACAATTCACCCCCGACCCTGTGGCTCTCAGCGAGGCACAGTTGTGGCAGGTTGTATCCAAACCTCCACCCCTTTGCTTATTCCCATTACTGGGTCAGTGTGCTTGATCACCTTCAGTGATATGTGTGGGAGCCGCGCTCCGTGTTTATCGTGCATCACTACACATCTCATGCAGGGGTTTCATGTGCGATCCACATAATTACTTGTTCAGGCCTGTCCCATACCAGGCTTGCGGTTAGCACGTTGTTCATGCCACTAGACGCACAACACAAGGTTCTAGTCCTTATATGCCAGTGACCAGACCATCCACAACCCTGCACCTTCAGTGCCTGCATTCCTTTGCAGTCTAGCACCTCCAGTGCTACAGCCATCCATACCATTTTTTTGGTCACGGCTAGGGTTTTATTTCATGAATATAAGTATATAGATACATATAATAGTTCATGGCTCAAAACTTGTTTATTTCACATTTCACAGATAACCAGTCTAGTACTGCCAATTCATAAATCAACCATTCTCAATCTTTCACATGAAATATTGCCTATATTCAAGGTTATGTTTTAGCAACATTTAAAATATAGGTTCAAGATGACCAAAGATATGACTTGCCTTCCGCGTCGTAAAATACAGCAGTCGATGACGGATCAACAGCAAAATCTTCAAAGTCAGCTTCTGAATCTGCTCGACGACAAACAATCACACAATAATTGCTTTTAATATTAAAATGTTTTATGACTTATATGCAGAAATGCACAACAAGAATGATTGAACTAAACTGGAGATAAGTTGAACTGCAAACTGAACTGAGATTCTAGGGTTTCAAGGAATTTGGGCTAAGGATGGTGATTAGATAATCTTAGGGTGTCAGGATTGCAATAGGGATAACAATTTTGTGGCTGGTTTAAACAAAACAGCGAATGTCAACAGATCGACATTCGGATCAAAGCTTGGACATAGCTTTAAGAAAAGCTAGAATGCTTATCTCAAGTTGTGGTAGTAGAAGAAAATGTAGATCACAACTCTACAAATTCAGTGGACAAAGTGGTTTTCAAAATGCACAACCAGAAGTGGGTAAACAAGGTCAATGCCACTGGCTGACAAGCTCTGGCATAGAGCTGACAATGCCAAAAACTAGGGCTTAGCATAACTTTTGATCTGGAGCTCCAAATGATGCACTACTTTGTCTGGGAGGTAGGCTTGAGTAACAGAAACAATTAAGTCAACAGGATCTAGGGCAAGAAATGGCTGGAAAGCAAGAAATTTGATGATGAACTGAGATGAACTGGCTGCACTAGATCAGTTCTGGACAAGATCTTGGCATGGCTGTAACTTCCAATCTAGGCCGATCTAGGTGTCGGGCTAGAAGACAAAAATGTTCAGGAAGTTAAGGCACACATAGTGGACAAAGTGATTTGAGCTGAAACGGCCGGGAACACTTTTCCGATCATCGGCGCCGGAGAAGAAAACGCTGCTGATTGGGGGTTTCTGCTACAGGCAACAAGAACTTAATTCCTTGCTTGGAGAGCATCTAGGAGGTATAGGGAAGCTTCTGGTAACATCAAATCGACCGGAGGATCACCGGAGAAGCCTGGCGACGATCGCCGGTTTCTGGTGAAGCTCAGGTTAGGGAAAAACTTTGATTCTTGCTCAAACTGGAAATCTAAATACACAGGCTTGCTTGAATTAGTTTACTGATCAATTTTGTTTACAGAAACGAAAGCTAATTTGGAGTAATTCGGGCTACATTGCCGGAACAGGGCATTCTTCGAATTTTAGCAATTTCTGGTGATCGCCAGCGATAGAGGTCACCGGGGAGCAATTAGATGATATCACACAGAGAGAATGAGTAGGGAAACTCATTGGTGTTGTTAATTTGGCAGGAGATGATCTGTAGAGTGCTGGCACCGTGAGCTTCCTCGATGGCTCACCGGAGAAGAAAACGAAAAGAGCAAATTCTGGAACTTGGCTGGTTTCTGGTGAAGTATGGAGGGAGCTACTGAGCACAGGAGTGCTTAAATAGGTCAGGCGAAGCTTCCAAGGAGGAGACAACGAAGTAATTGGCAGCTGTGATGAGATGGATTGCGTGAAGAACATCAGCGGCGAAGACTCAGCGAAGAACGGTGATTGCGACGGCAACAGGACTGCAACTGTCCACATTGTCGTTCATCGGGACTTTGCAAAGATGGAGCAAGCGGTGGCGACAAGTACTGGCACGGCAAAGCGACGTGGCGAGGAGTTGCTGACAAAAAGCCATTGATCGCGCGCGGGAGCAGGCGCTGGTCGTCAACGTCGCCACGGTGTTGCCACGGCGATGGCTGAGACACTGACGCGTGCGCAACAGGAAGAGCAAGCATGCACGAGCACAAATGCAAGCGGAACTTGGCCGGCGGCGAGCGTGCACGGCGCAAGGAAACCACGGCGAGCCCTGGTCGTGCGCACAGTAAACGGCCTGGTCGAATGCTTGCTGCTGTCCTGGTCGAAAATGGACTGAACTGCAGTTTCAATTCTTTGAGTTTTGGACTGAAATGTAAATCTGGAGATTTAGAAGGTTTAAACTGAAATTGATTTCACTAATCTGGTATATTATATTCAACAGGATATTTGGCAAAGATAAATGATAAGATTTTACACATTTGAATAGTTTTCGATACAAACTGAAAATAGGGTAATTTAGGGTAATTGAAATCTGAATTTCATTTGATTTTGAATTCTGGCACTTAGGATGAGATTTTGGAATTTGAACAGAAGAGAAACTTGTGACAAATAGCATTTTGAGAAGATTTGCCGAAGAAATTCTGAATTTGGAGTTAATCTGGAGATTTTAGCCTTTTTGGATTTTGAGATATCAGATAAGGACTATTTTGCGATAATTCTTGGACTAATTTGTGAAAAGAGTCTAGATGGTGAAATCTGGCTGTCAACTTTTTAGATTAAGGTATTGACATACCCATGATTATATTCCAGGAATAATCTAGTCTGAACTTGGTCAAGATTTTGATTAAATCTGCACTTCTGAAACTTAGGGTATTTGGGTAATATAAGGTATTTCTGTTTTCGAAAACAGAAGAAGTTAATAAATCTGGAATTTAGAGATAAAATTGGATCTGGGTTCTGAAGACTTTTAAGTTCAAAGTAACTGATAGATCACATCTGAACAATCTGATCTTGATTTGAGGTCACAGGATAAATTTTGGAGATTTTAGGGCTTGAGATAGATACTGATCTGGCCAATACTACAGATACATGCATGCATGCTATTGATGAAAAAGGAAGTTTTCACCCCTAACTCAGGGTGTTACAGGGTTCCATCTACAATTGGGAAATGTTGTGCGACGCTATCCTCAGCAATTTCCAAAACTGTTATCAAAAGCCGGGTAAAGAGGACGATCTTCATCGGCTACGACAAACTTCGATTGAAACTCTTCGGCAGTTTGTTAAGAGGTTTGTCGGGGTGAGGAATACCATCCTGAACATATCTGATGGCTCTGTTATCAGGGCATTTAAACATGCCGTTCGATACCGGAGATTCACCGAAGACTTGCTTATCCACCCTCCTTGATCAGTGGCCGATCTTTTCGACATGGCCGATCGATACTTCGACGCAGCCGAAGCGGTCGAATGGAACCGGATGGTCGACAAGGGTGACCTACCACCTCAACCAGGTTTCAAAGACGCCAGGAAAGAAGATTCAAGCAAGAAGCCGGAATCTTCGTCGAGCGGGAAGTCGAAAAAGTCGAAAAGGAACCGCTCTGGACAGTACCGCGAGGTCGCAGTCGCAGAGAAGCCACCTTCGACCAAAGGTAACAAGCCTTCATTTAAGAATAAAACTGCTTCTGGTGGTCGTAGTGCCGACCAGCCAGAAAAGTCAACTAATCCGCAGGAAGGCAAGAAGTGGTGTCCACTCCACAACTCCGCAGGCCACGACCTCAAGAACTGCAGGAGTTGGTTGAAGCAATTAGATGACTTCTACCAGGGAGTTGGGCCAATGCCGACCTTACCGGCTAAAGAACAGGCATGAGGACTTAGAGACGCCGACGGAGATGAGAAAATGTCCTACAAGGTACCTCAAAATCATATTAATGTTATTTTCGGGGGTTCTTCCTCTTTCGTTTACAAAAGGCAGTTCAAAACCTTTTACCGAGAGGTTAACCAAACGGAGACATCTCTTGGTGAACCTCAATACCCCCGTTGGTCGGATACACCGTTGACATTCGATCGCTCTGATTGTCCCGCGGGGCTTACTCGACCATTGAGGCTCCCTCTGGTCATTAACCCGATCATCAGTAACGCGAGAGTCGAAAGGGTCCTGATCGACGGAGGGAGCTCCCTTGACATTTTATTGGTCAAGGCACTCGACGAGATGCAGATTCCTCGTTCTAAGATTAAGCCCATAATCCATCCGTTTTATGGGATAATTCCAGGCCCCTCTATGAAGCCGTTGGGACAAGTGGTCCTCCCAGTCACACTGGGAGAACCGGATAACTTTCGAACAGAATTGGTTACTTTTGACGTAATCGATTGTGATTCGGCTTATAACGCAATCTTTGGCAGGCCAACTCTTGCTAAATTCATGATGGCAACGCACTATGCTTCCCAGTGCGGCAAATTGCCTGGCCCTAAAGGTGTCATCTCGGTCCGAGGCAGTCGCAACGTGGCACTCACGTGCGATCGGCTATCTTTGGAGATGGTCGATCAACTTCCCCTCCGGGACACCCAGGTCGCCACCGTCGCCACCGACGCGATCAAGGCTGCTCCTCGACCAGATGAGAAACTCAAACTGGTTCCATTGTACCCAGATGATCCATCCAAGACAATTCGGGTTGGATCAGGTCTGGATGACAAATAGGAGCTCGGGCTCATTACTTTCCACCGGGCTAACGCAGATGTGTTTGAGTGGAAACCGTCCGACATGCCCGGCGTCCCAAGGGAAGTAATCGAGCACAGGTTAGCAATTCGACCTGGACAACGACCAATAAAGCAAAAGCTCAGGCGTTTTGCTGTTGACCGACAGGAAGCCATCCTAGAGGAGTTGGACAAACTCCTAAAGGCTGGCTTCATTCGTGAGGTCGATCACCCGGAATGGCTCGCCAATCCGGTCATGGTCCGTAAGTCAAATGGCAAGTGGCGCATGTGCGTCGACTACACTAGCCTCAACAATACCTGTCCGAAGGATGACTTTCCCCTTCCCCGCATCGACCAGCTGGTCGACTCAACCGCGGGTTGCGAACTGATGAGCTTTCTGGACGCTTACTCAGGATATCATCAAATTAGCATGGCAGAAGAAGATGAAGAGAAAACTGCCTTCATCACCCCGTTCGGCACCTACTGCTGCGTCAGAATGCCGTTCGGTCTCAAGAACGCAGGTTCCACGTACCAGCGCTTGATGCAAAAGACCTTTCTTTCCCAGATAGGGCGTAATCTCGAAGCATATGTAGACGACTTGGTTGTAAAAAGTACCAAGAAATCGTCTCATTTGGACGATCTCGCTGAAACCTTCTGTAATTTAAATCGCTTTGGAATAAAATTAAACCCGGAGAAATGTTCTTTCGGGGTTTCTTCAGGAAAACTTCTTGGTTTCCTTGTTTGTTCCAGGGGCATTGAAGTTAATCCTGAGAAAATCAGGGCCATTGAACAAATGAGGTCACCCTCGACCATGAAAGATGTTCAACGCCTGGCTGGTCGCATGGCGGCCTTAAGTCGCTTCATATCGCGACTAGGCGAAAGGGATTACCTTTCTTCAAAGCCTTGCGGAAGCATCACAATTTCACATGGTCAAATGAGGCCGAGAAAGCGTTTCAGGAGGTAAAGACATATTTATCCAGTCCGCCAGTGTTGGTGTCTCCCGACAAAGGAGAACCATTGCTTCTTTATCTGGCAGCCACACCGCATGCGGTCAGCGCCGTCCTGATCGCGGATAGGGAAGGAATACACAGACCCGTCTACTATGTAAGCGAGGTACTTCATGGTCCTAAGGAGCGTTACCCTGAGGTCCAGAAGATACTTTACGCGCTACTAATGGCTTCCCATAAGCTACGACACTACTTCCAAGCTCACAAGATCACAGTACCCTCCTCCTTTCCTTTGGGGGATATTGTCCGAAATCCAGAAAAATCTGGTCGAATTGCTAAATGGGCGGTCGAACTCGGTGCCTTTGATATCCATTTCACGCCCCGCATGGCGGTTAAGTCTCAGGTTTTGACCGACTTTGTGGTTGAATGGACCAACCCTGAGCCACCCGTGCAGGTGTCGGAGGAATTGGAATGCCCCGATCACTGGACAATGTACTTTGACGGCTCCCGTAGTTTTCAACACTCGGGGGCTGGAGTGGTCTTAGTTACGCCCTAGGGCGAACAGCTTAAGTATGTCATCCAACTACACTTTGTTGCGACTAACAACGCGGCAGAGTATGAAGGTCTTCTTGCAGGGCTCCGGGCAGCAAAATTCCTCGGAGTCCGTCGATTAGTGGTGAGGGGAGACTCACAGCTGGTCGTAAACCAGGTAAAAAAGGAGTACAGCACCTCCGATGAGACAATGGCTCATTACCTGGGGGAAGTGAGGAGATTGGAAAAACACTTCAGTCATTTCTAAGTCCAATACATCCCGCGAAAGGACAACATTCTCGCAGACCAATTATCCAAAATTGGGTCCTCACGCACATCCGCTCCGGCAGGAGTGTTCATTGAACACTTGGACGGTCCTTCGATCATGACTTCGGTCGAGGATGATCCGGTAATAGCCTGCGTTACTAACCTCGGTCAGGAACAGGATTGGACTCATCCATTGAGAGTTTATCTTGAACATGGGACCCTACCCGAGGACGAAACCGAAAGCGATTGGTTAATTCGAAAAGCGCGTCTGTACAAGCTCTTAGATGGGATTCTGTACAGGAAGGGTACTCAAGGAGTATTCATGCGCTGCATATCTCAGGAGGAAGGAAAATTCCTCTTAAAAGAGATACATGACGGTGTATGCGGTGCGCACGCGTCATATCGGACACTGGTCGGAAAAGCTTTTCGACAAGGATTCTACTGGTCTTCGGCACTCGATGATGCCAAGCATATGGTCAGGATGTGTCCTCAGTGTCAGTTCCACGTGAGATAGGTTCATCAACCAGCCTATGCGTTACAAACCATTCCCCTCGCATGGCCTTTCGCGGTCTGGGGAATGGATATTGTTGGCCCTATGCCACAAGCGGTCAATGGGTACAAGTTTTTGTTCATAGCCATTGACACGTTTACAAAGTGGATTTAGGCCGAACCGGTACGAAATATTACCGCGTCAGCAGCACAAAAGTTCTTTCATAAGAACATTGTTGCTCGATTTGGTGTTCCAAACCGTCTTATCACCGACAATGGGTCTCAGTTCGCCAGTGGCCTTTTCCTAAATTACTGCGATCAGATCGGAACCAATGTGTGCTTTGCTTCTGTGGCACATCCACAAAGCAATGGCGCTGTAGAACGGGCCAATGGGCAGATATTGCAAGGTATCAAAAAAGTATTTTTGATCGCCTTAAGACTCGCTCGGGGGCTTGGGCAGACGAGCTTTATACCGTTCTATGGGCACTACGAACTACCTCTAGTCGAGCCACCGGTGAGACGCCCTTCCATCTGGTCTGCGGGGCCGAGGCTGTGTTGCCTATGGAAGTTAGTATTGGGTCTGTTCGGACAGAACGATTCGAACAAGTTAATCAGTCCGAACAGCGATCACAAGATCTCCTCCTCTTAGAAGAAAGGCGTGATCGTGCTTTGATCAAATCCGCGGCATACTTGCAAGCTTTGCGCAAGTATCACAGCAAAAGGGTGTGACCACGTAGTCTTAACGTGGGCGACTTGGTGTTACGAAAAATCCAAGACCAGTCTAATCGTAATAAATTCTCCCCGAAGTGGGAAGGCCCTTATACTGTTGTCTCAATGCCGCGACCAGGATCCGCGCGGTTAGCCATGGAGGATGGTCGAATTTTGTCCAATACTTGGAACATCGATCAACTTCGCAAGTTCTACGTGTAAGTATTCAATCCCTTTTCGTGTTCAATTAGCATTTTTCGTAAAACAAAAAATATTTTGGTTTCATACGATGAATATTTCCCTTTATGCCCATGTGTTGCGAATTCGGCTCGGGGGCTGGTCGCCGGTGGTTACATCATTACAACTGTCGTGGTATTGCGAATACCCCGGCAGGTTTTGAGAGTGATCTTAGCGAAGATTACGCGACGCGGGTTGACCGGATGACCGGTCCTCCCCCGCCGGACAAGCACAAAGAATGACACACGGGTTTATACAGGTTCGGGTCCCGGTGGGGGCCCTAGTCCTGTCGACGCGCTCTCGACCGGAGTTGGCTGGGGAGGCTCTCTCCGGGGGAGAGGCTTCCGGAGCACGCCTGTGAGTTTAGCTATTCCAATAAATGAACCGATCCCTTACAACAGAGGGGTACAAGGGCTATTTATAGCCCCAAAAAGCAGCAAAAAACCTAAACTACCCCGGAAACCACCGTCGGATTGAAGGGTAGGACCGTCCTTCTCCAGGTCAAACGCCTTGGATGCTTGACAGGTGGTCGCTAATTCCCGAGGTGCTCCTCGCGTGACCTGCACGTGATAAACAGTTCAATACTTTACCTTTAGGAGGGCGATGAGGCCCGGGACGGCGCCGGAGGCCACGTCCCCGGGTCAAAGGCGGCGCCCGGAGAGGCCCCGGAGGCCACGTCCCCGGGCAAGTGGCGGCGCCCGGGAGGGCACCGGAGGCCACGTCCCGGGAGCCAAAAGGCGGCGCCCGGGGAGGCCTCAGAGGCCACGTCCCCGGGCAAGTGGCGGCGCCCGGGAGGGCACCGGAGGCCACGTCCCGGGAGCCAAAAGGCGGCGCCCGGGGAGGGCCGGAGGCCACGTCCCCGGGCAAGTGGCGGCGCCCGGGAGGGCACCGGAGGCCACGTCCCGGGAGCCAAAAGGCGGCACCCGGGGAGGCCCCGTCCCCGGGTAATCGTGACACATCTTACCTGGACTTAGTCTCGCGGAGATTTCCCCCGACAGCAGCCCCCCATGCCCGCCAAGGAGGATGCTCGAGTCCCCGGTGGGTATGGTTCAGGTCACCGGGGAGATCTCCGGGCCAAGCTACCGGAGCCGCGACGCTTCGGTTTCCGTGCCCCACACTTAAAGCCGCGCCGTTTCGCCATAAATGCGCGCGCGGTTCGAACCGGTGCCTCGATTCACGTGCCCGTCCCTTCGTTTCCCGCGCACGATTTGAACTTGTATGGTCCAGATTGATCCGCGGGAGCCACGTGGCGTGCATCTAGACCACGGCCCGCCCCTATAAATAGGACCTTGGGGTGGCCCGGAAGCTCATTCGAAATCCTCAGCCCCACGATTTTTGCTCTCCCGGTAGCCCTCTCCCGGTAGCTTTTTCCGGTAGCAGGCGTCCGGGAATTTCTAGTAGTAGCCTCCTGCAAAAGCCACAAAAAAAAAAACTAACCTCATGGCACCCAAGGGTCGAGCGAAGACCACGGAAGTGCCCCCGGAGGAAATCCCCTCGGATTTCCTCTGGGCGTCCGAGTTCACGGCCGAGGACGCCGTGTCCTTGGCCGAAAGGGGCATTGTTGCGGCCGGGGACATCCGAGTCCCGGTGAAGAAGGACGGAGCCCCCCGCCCCAGGCCTGGGGAGATCATGGCCTTCGAGGCCTTCATCGAGGCGGGGCTCCGGCTCCCGGTGCATCCCATGCTCCGGGAGTTTCTCAAGGAGTATGGGGTGGCTCTCAACCATCTCACCCCGAACGCGCTCGTCCGGATGGGCCTCTTCATCTGGCTCTTCGAGACAGCGACTGGGCGGGAGCCCGACCTTCGCGCCTTCCGGTATTTCTACGAACCGGCGGCGCGGACCTCCCACCTGGTGAAGGGGGGCCCCAAGTCCCCCTTTGGCTCAGTGATGGTCCAAATGTTGCCGGCCCGGGTAATCGACTACCCGGCGGCGGCCTCCCGGGACCACTGGGGGGATTGGGTCCGGAGGTGGTTCTACCTCCGGGTCCGAGACGAAGCGGTGGTGTACGCCCCAGAGGCCCCCACCTACAGCCGGTCGTCCCCACCGAAGCCGCCGGTGTGGACGGACGAGGAGTACGAGCTCCTCGGCAAGGTCATCCTCTCCAAGAAGACCCGTTCGATGCGGGACGCAGCTGAGGAGATGGCTCTCCTCCGGATCTCCCCCTTCTCCGGTGGGAAGAGGGGGATCGGCATGGGCCCCGAGCAGCGGCCCCCGGTGAAGCCGGTGACGCGACGTAAGTTCCGGGAACCCGCTGCATTGTACTTACGAATTTTAATGAAATTGACTAACTCTTTACCTCTTGCAGTCCGGCCGTACCCGGCGGCGCGGGAGAAGGCGGAGAACCTCTTGGGGAGGTACTTCGCGGATGAGCACGAGCGCGTCGTGCGCGCCGTGGGCGAGGGCCCCCCCAAGAACCTGGTAGCGGCGGCCTTCGGGTTAAAGCTGCCGGAAAGGAAGCCTCTCCCCACCCCCGGGTCGCATAAACGAGGGAAGGAGGCGGCCGGGGGCTCGGAGCCCAAGAAGGCCCGGGTTCAGAAGACCCCCGGCCCATCGACGACGCCGGCGGCGACATCGGCGAAACCCCGGGACGAGACCCCCGAGGGCGAGCGTGCCCGGGCACCGTCCCGGAAGGAGGCAACGCCTCCCCCTCGAAGGGACCTGTCGAGGCGCGGGAGAAGGAGGCGACCGCGGGCGGGGCGGCGTCCGACTCGGCGAACTACGCCCCGTCGCCGCTCGCGGTGGAGCTCCTCCCGCCCCTTCCGGCTTCTCTGGAGCCGGAGAGGCTGGAGGTGAGATTCGCGGGGGCCTCGCCCCCGCGGGTCTGGCCGGTGGACGAGGGGTGGAGCCCCTCGGTTTACGAGGTTCCTCCGGAGGAGGGGGCCCCGAGGACCTTCCGGCCCGGGGCAGGGAAAGGCTTGATGGTCCCCCCGGGCGGAGGCTCCCGCCGAGAGCTCCTCGGCCACGTCTTCGGGGGGCACAACCTCGTCGACGAAGACGCCGGCCGCGTTACCGGACCTTGAGGTCCGGGGACCCCCCGCCGGCCGCACCGGCGGCTCTAGGCGGGAGACCCCTTTGCTCCCCGCGGGGGAGGTCGCCCGCTACTCGGAGGGCCTGCACACCCGGAAGGTGCAGGCCTTCATCGCGGGAGGGATGCTCCATGAGCGTTTCGAGGGGCTTCAATCCCTCGGGGCCCAGGTAACCCGTCGATAACACCTTCGCTTATCCCCTGCACTTTGAAATTTTTCTAACTTATGTATTTTGTAGGTGGCGGCTGTTACCTGGGGCCTTGAGCAGCGGGTCGCCCGGCTGCTTAAGGAGACAGAGGGCCGGGCCGCAGCCTCCGTCGGGCAGCGCGAGGAGGCCCAACGGGAACGAGACGAGGCGCTCGCGGAATTGACCCGGGTCCGGGCCCAAGTTCACATTTCCGAGGCCATCAATGCCCGCCTCCGGGAGGAGGCCAAGGCGAGGGAGGAAGCGCTTCGTGAGCTCGAGAGCTCAAGCGTCCGGGCGGTGGCGGACGCGGGCCGCTCCGTCCGGACGGCCCTCGAGGGCCTTGGCGTAAGCCTCGGCTCCGGGAGCAGAGAGGTGCCACCGGCCACCCTCGCAGAGGCTGCCGATGTTCGGGCGCTGGGTTGGGCGATCCCCGTCGTCGTGGCCGCCGCGGGGCTCGTCAAGTTCCGGGGGGTCGGCGCCCGGGCGATCGGGGGCCGCATCCCCCGAAGCTTCCCGGACTCCTTCGAGCCTTCGCGCCGGGAGGTCGAGCAGCTCGCCGGAGGGTTCTACGACCGGATCATCCGGGCATGGTTCCCGGCTCCGCGCCTCCGGTAGGAGACGCCCCAGCCCCGGCCTCGGAGGAAACCCCCCGGGGGGAGGACCCCAATGAACATGTATGAGCCTCCCCCCGGGTCTTAGCTAGGGCCCTTTTTTGTTTTAGGATTTTTTGATTCCGGTAGCTTCTTAGAAGAAGCCCCGGGCACTTGTACATAAAAATTTTTAATGCAATGAAGTTAGAATTTTCTCTAAGTCTTTGAATTGAACTTACTGTTACCAGGGATCCCGGGAGGTTGCTCCCGAGCGAAGGTCCGGGAGGGGCTCCCCGGGGGACGCCCAAGCGGCTTTGATTTTGCTAAGCTTTCTCTCCGGGAATCGCGGCGAGGATAGTGTCCGGGAGCCGATCCGGTTGAGGTGGCGTCCGGAGTGGCACTTGGACAACTTCGATAATCATCGTGCCGAATTGTCCCCTCCGCGACCGGGGCTCCGGATGATCCCTCCCCTCCGGATACTTCCACCGGCAGGATACGAGTTTTTGCCTGAAGATGTGCTTCGGGACGCTCGGCGCCGCGTACGGGCGTTGTACCGGGACTTGACCCGGGAGCTAGCGAAGAGCCTCCGGGAGTATTAGGCGTAGGAGCCTTAGGGCTTAGAGAATCCCCCGGGTTAGAACCCGGGTTGTATCGTTTCCGAAGCCCACCGGAAGGGGAAGATGTCCTCCGGGTTTGTTGATCAATAAAGCGCTGTGTTGTTGTTTCCTTTTATTGCGCCTCTTTATTTTTCTTCTTCTTGGATGGTCTGGACGACTCATCTTAACAAGGATGAGCTAAGTTTCCTCGTGGGTGGTGCGGTCGACACCCAGGGGTTAATTATCCCCCCCGCCCACAGTGGGCCGGAGAATAGCTCCGCGCGCTGTGGGGGTAACAAGGCCCCCGGGAAGGAAGTCACCTGTAGCATAGGAAATTTTCTAAGTTAGAAAATTTTAAATCGAGGTTTTCAAGGAGAAGACCTTCCGGGAGATAATCGTCCAGTCGCCGTGAGAACGGGGAGCCGGGAATAAGGCCTCAAGCGGGAGGAAAGTCCAAGAGAACCCGGTGAAATTTCCGGAGGCAATTTTCCTAGGAGACATTCGTCCGGTTGCCGTGAGGACGGGGAACCGGGAATAGGATCTTTGGGGAAGAAAACACCCGAGAAATCCGTGACTTCTCCGGGAGACAATCGTCCGGTCGCCGTGAGAACGGGGAGCCGGGAATAAGGTCGCTGGGGACCAATCGTCCGGTCGCCGTGAAAACGGGGAGCCGGGAATAACGTCGACTCCCGGAGGAGGAAGATAGATCCAATCAGGCCGCAAGGGGCCGATTTTCCGGTCGCCGTAAAAACGGGGAGCCGGGAATAACGTCGACTCCCGGAGGAGGAAATTCCCGAAGACGGGACTTGAGTGTTTGGGCAGGGGACTAGTCTCCCAAAGTGACTCGTTACCACGGCCACTGTGACCGGGTTGCCGCTTACACCCTCAGTCCACGAGGGCTTATCGTAAGCCGCCCTACGGGAGTGCAGGCTCCGTTGTAGGGACTTGTTGGGGCTGGCCCACTTCCTTGCGGGGAGGGCATCCTCACAAGGAGGGCATCCTCGCGGGGAGGGCATCCTCGCGGGGAGGGCATCGCCGCTAGGGGCGGTAATGGGAAAAACCTGCAATGAGACAGTTTGCAAAGCAAGACCTATGTATTGCTAATGAAATGAAGTACAGGGCCTCCCCCTGCGAAGCCGCGAAAGGGGAGGAAAATACAGTGTCCCTCCTCCCCCTCCGGCGTGGACGCTCCGGGGGAGGGGACAGGCCCGTAAGGCTAAACATAGAACTTGCGAAGTAAACGCAAGTTCCACGTGTGCTTCAGCTCCTGCTTTTGGAGGTTGGAGAGCTTGTAGGCCCCCGAGCCCAGGGCCGCGGAGATCCTGTAGGGGCCCTCCCACTTGGGGGAGAGCTTACCCTGGGCTTGGGGGTCCGTCACGCGCTTGAGGACAAGATCCCCAAGGCGGAAAGCTCTCTCGCGCACGCGCTGATTGTACACGCGCGCTATTTCTTGCTCGTAGATGGCGTGGCCGAGGAGCGCTCGGTCGCGTTCCTCCTCCACGAGGTCGATCTCCAGGCGCTGATTGGCCTCGTTGGCCTGATATGCCGAGGGGGTGGCTCCCTCCAGGAGCTCCACCCGCAATGACCGGAAGCCAATCTCCGGGGGGAGGACTGCCTCCGCCCCGTAGACCAGGGAGAAGGGAGTACGCCCCGTCGCCCGGGACGGGGTCGTGCGCATGGAGCAGAGGATTCTAGGGAGCTCCTCTGCCCATGCACCCCGCTTAGAAGCGGTTTGCTTGAGTCTCCGGCGCAATCCCTGTAGGATCACGCCGTTGACCCTCTCGACAGCCCCATTGCTCCGGGGATGGGCTACAGAGGCGAAGAGGATGACGAGCCCCAGGCCTTCACAGAATTCCCGAAAATAAGCCGAGTCGAATTGGGTCCCATTGTCCACGGTGATTTCCCGGGGGACACCAAAACGACATACGACGTTTTTCCAGAAAAACCGCTGAACGGCCCGGGACGTGATGCTGGCCAAAGGCTCTGCCTCAACCCACTTTGTAGAATAGTCGACTGCGACTACCGCATACTTGTATCCTCTGGGCGCTGGGGGGAAGGGCCCTAAGAGGTCCATCCCCCAGCGCACAAAGGGCCAAGTGATGGGGATCGTCTGCAGCGCTATAGGGGGGAGGTTCGAGCCCTTGGCCATCTTCTGGCATGCCTCGCACGCGGAGACGAGGTCTCGCGCGTCGCGCATGACCGTGGGCCAGTAGAAGCCCTGCCGGAGGGCCTTGGCTGCGATGGCACGCGGGGCTAGGTGAGAACCGCAGCTCCCCGCGTGGATGTCTTCGAGAAGTTGAAGTCCCTCCGGCCGGGGGAGGCAGCGCAGGAGGGCGGAAGCCCCCCGCTTGTAGAGCCTCCCCTCTAGGAGGAGATATGCCCGGGCTTTAGCCCGGAGAAGTTTAGCCTCGGTCTCACTAGGAGGGTCCCCCTCCCCCCTGATGAAGGAGATGAGGGGGTCCATCCAGGACGGAGTCCGGGTGATCTCGGCGACCTCCGGGACATGAGGCTCGTCGCCCGTGTCCGGGGAGGCCACTGAGGGCTTCGTGATGATCTCCAGGAAAGCCCCCTTGGGGAGCGATTCCCGGGCGCTGGCCGCCCGGGCCAAGGCGTCGGCCCGGTCATTGTCCCTACGCGGGATATGCCGGGCCTCGAGGCCGTCGAAATGCCTCTCCATCTTTCGCACTTCCTGCAAATAAAGACTTAAGTTTGCGTCATGGCACAGGTAAGACTTGTCCATTTGGCAAACTACGAGCTGAGAATCTCCCTTGACTAGGAGGCGCCGGATCCCCAGGGAGCGCGCAAGGCGCATCCCGAGGAGCAAAGCCTCGTATTCGGCGACGTTGTTGGTTGCGGGGAACTCGAGCCGCGCGGCGTACTCGAGTTCCTTCCCCTCGGGGCTCCAGAGGACTACTCCCGCGCCAGCCCCGGCGGGACACAACGACCCATCGAACATAAGGGTCCAATGATCATTGCGTCGGGGCGGCACAGGGAGATCTTCGTCCCCGGACCCAGAGGCGGGAGTCCACTCTGCGACGAAGTCGGCGAGGACCTGCAACTTGATGGCGGAGCGGCCGGTAAGGGACAGGGAGAAGGGGGCGAGCTCAGCCCCCCACTTACCGATCCGACCGGTGGCTTCTTTGTTCCGCAGTACCTCCCCAAGGGGGAGGGACGACGGGACGGTGATGGGGTGCCCCAGGAAGTAATGCCGAAGCTTCCGGGATGCCATGAGGAGGGCGTAGCAGATTTTCTCCATTTCCGTGTACCGAGTTTTGGCCCCTTGGAGGGCCTCACTCACGTAGTACACCGGACGCTGCTGCCCCCCTTGCTCCTTCACCAGGACCGCGCTGACGGCGACGGGGGTCGCGGCGAGGTAGAGGAGCAAGGGCTCTTCCGGGGATGGACTCACGAGCATTGGAGGGCTCGTGAGGTACTTCTTGAGGTCATCGAACGCCTCCTGGGCCTCGGGGGTCCAGCGGAACCCCTCGAGCCCTCGGAGGATCTTGAAGAACTGGAGGCCCCGCTCCCCCGACCGGGAGACAAAGCGGCTGAGTGCGGCTAGGCGGCCGGAGAGCCGTTGAACATCCTTGACGGAGCGCGGCGGGGGCATGTCTAGGAATGCCCGGATCTTCTCGGGGTTTGCCTCAATGCCCCGCTGGGACACGAGGAAACCTAGGAGCTTCCCCCCGCGCACCCCGAAGGCGCATTTCTCTGGGTTCAGCTTGAGCCCGAATGTGCGGAGGTTCCGGAAGGTTTCAGCCAGGTCGTCGATGTGGGAGGCTTCGCGGGGACTCTTGACAACCGCGTCGTCTACGTAGACTTCAACGTTGCGGCCGACTTGCTCTTTGAAAACCAGTGTCATCAGGCGCTGGAAGGTCGCCCCCGCGTTCTTGAGCCCGAAGGGCATATGGACGTAACAGAAGGTTCCGAGGGGAGTAATAAAACTCGTCTTTTCCTCGTCCCCTTCCGCCATCCGGACTTGATGATAGCCCGAGTAGGCGTCTAGGAAGCTCATGAGCTCGCACCCCACAGTGGAGTCGACGAGCTGATCAATCCGCGGGAGCGGGAAGTTGTCTTTGGGGCAGGCGCGGTTAAGGTCGGTGAAGTCCACGCACATCCGCCACCTGCCGGTTGATTTCTTGACGAGGACGGGGTTCGCGAGCCACTCGGGGTGCAGGACCTCCCGAATGAACCCCGCCTCTCGGAGCCGGGTGATCTCCGCCTTGATCGCCTCTTGGCGCTCGAGGGAGAGTTTCCGCAGCTTCTGTTTGACCGGGGGGTGACCGGGAGCTACTGCAAGCTTGTGCTCAATGACCCCCCGGGCGACGCCCCGCATGTCTGACGGCTTCCACGCAAAAACATCGGAGTTTTCACGCAGAAAAGCCGCAAGTTGCGCTGCGTGCTCCTCGGGGAGCTCCGCCCCGATCCGGACGGTTTTGTCTTCGTTGCCCGGGGACAGCAGGACCTTCCGGAGGCCTCCTTCCGGACGCGGCTTGAGGAGGGGCCTTCCGGGCGGTGGCGCAGCAGCATCTAGTTCCGAGGGAGGAGCCTCCCCCCCGGGCGTCTTTATGAGGTTGACGCTTCCGATCGTAGCCGCAGCGCGCTCGTATAGAGCACGGGCCACGTCTTGGTTTCCCCGGACGTTGATCACGCCATGCGGCCCGGGGATTTTCATGCAGAGATAGTTTTGATGAGTGGCAGCCCCCAGCCGGTTGATGGTCGTCCTCCCCATAATCGCGTTGTAGGAGGAGGGGAGGTCTACTACGTCGAAGCGGGCCAGCTCGGTCCGGTAGTTTTCCAGGGTGCCGAAGGTCATTGGAAGATCTACCTTGCCCACGGGGTGGATCGCCTTCCCCGGGACAAAGCATTGCAGGGGCCCGGCAGCGGGCTGCAGGAGCTTCTCATCCACTTGCATTTCTTTGAAGGCCTTCAGGAATAAGACATCGGCGGAGCTCCCGCCGTCCACCAGGATCCGGGCCAGATGGCAGTTGTAGATGGTCGCAGAGACAATGAGCGCGTCGTCGTGGGGGAAGCGAACCCCCCGCGCGTCTTCTGCCGTGAAGGTGAGGGGGACGTCCGACCACTTCGGTGGCGGGGACGCGTGTAGCACCCCCACAACCTTGACCTCGCGCACGTACTCCTTACGCTGGCACTTAGAGTCCCGCCCGGAGGCAGATCCTCCCACGATGACGTTGATGTGCCGCTGCGAAGTTTGAAAGGGGAGAGCTTCTGAAGGCTCCCCCTCCTGCGTCTGCTGACCCCCCGTGGGAGCGGGAAGGGCCGGAACAGCTGGCCGAGGGAGCAAAGAGGCCGGAGTCCCCCCCTGCTCACGTTGGTCGAGGAAGTCCGCAAAGTGCTGCAGCAGCTGGCTACAGTCTCGGGTAGCGTGGATATTGGACCTGTGGAGGCTGCACCACGGTCCTTCCCGCCTTCTCCCCGCAGGGCCTTCCCAGCCGCGCGAAGACTGTCCTCTCCCATGGCCCTTCGGCTTGGGGAAGGGGCGGTTGGTCCTCGGGGGGTCGCGCGAGCCGCCTCCGCCCTCGAGGACAAAGGTGTCCCGAGGCCGTGGCTCGCTACGCCCCCCTTGCCTGGGGCGTTTGGGGGGATCCCTGGCCCCCCGGTCAACAGGGCGGGAGCCCCCTGGGTCTTCTTCTAGATATCGTCTTCCTCCGCCCGAGCGTACTTTTCGAGCACGTTGAAGAGCTCGTCGGCGGAAGAGGGGCAGCTCCGGGAGAGCCTTCGGTGGAGCTCCTCCGGGAGGATGCCGCTTTTGCAGGCTTCGATGATCGTAGAGTCGGGGACGTGGGCCACTTTGCTCTTCACCTGGGCAAAGCGCTTGAAGAAGCTTCTGATGGTCTCCCCAGTCCTCTGCCGGACAGTATACAGCTGCGAGGAGTCCAGGGGACGCACGTAGTTCCCCTGGAAGTTGGCACAGAACTCCCGCTTGAGCTGCGACAAAGACTTGATGGAGCCGGCCTTCAGGTTGTAGAACCAGGAGCGGGCGACGCCGGAGAGGTAAAGGGGGAAGACGTTGCACTGTACTGACTCGTCCCCCCCGGCCGCGGAGATAGCAGTGGAGTAGACCTGCACAAACTCGTAAGGGTCTGCCTCGCCGTTATAACGTTCGATGTGTGGCGGGCGGTAGGGCCGCGGCCACCGGATGCTGCGAAGTCTTCGGCACAGGGGCTGGTTGGCCCCCTGACTTCCCGGGGAGAGCCCCGGTCGCTATCTTCTTTCACGGGACCTTCGTTGTCTGAGTTTGGGAGCGGTCCGAGAGGTCCGCCAGAATGGCGGTGGCGACGCTTTTCCTCCGGACCAGGGCTGAATTCCCGGACATCCGGGCTCTCCGCGGGAGAGGTTGGCTCCTCAGCGGGTCTCTTCCCCCGGCCGGTGCGAGAGCGAGGCTCCCCGCGCCCGCGGCCGGGGGGAAGTTCTTCCCCGCGCTCTGGTGAACGCATTCGCTCGACCTCCCCCGGGACGAAACGGACCTGTCCTGCCGAGGGAGGGAGCTCATGCGCTGTAGTTTTGGGAGCCGGTTGGGGTGAGCCCCCTGCGACGACCCCCGGGACCATAAAGGGGGAAACCCCTGTATCATCCGGAACTGGGGAGGGGGCGCCCGCGGCGACGCCTGGAATCGAAGTGCAGGGGGCCCCAGTGGCCACGACCGGAACCGGGAAGGGGGCAGGCCCTGTAACACCCGGAACCGGCGAGGGGGGAGCCCTGGTGGCGGCGTCCGGAACCGGGGAGCCCATGCGAGGGGAAGCCCGCTGCGGCACGGGGGCTACTCTGTCGACCGCCCCCGGTGCGGTAAACGCAATGTGGGGGGCGGGACTGGCTCCCGGCGCAGGGTAAACCCCCGGCAAGAAGTGGGCTCCCGGCCCTGGGATCAGGCCGAGGACGGGGTACCCCCCTAGTGCCACGAAGGGCCCTGGCATGAAATAGCCTCCCGGCACCGGGACGGGCCCGGGTGCCGGGAAGGGTCCGGGCGTGTATCCCGCAGGGGGAGGGAACCCCCCGGCAGGATCATACGGGGCGGACAACCCCCCCGAGGCCGGAGGGGCCGCAGGGTAACCCATGAACGGGGGCATGTTCCCCGGATATGGGTGCGACGCAAATGTGGGGGCCGGAGGCCGCGCCAACACGCTAAGGAGCTCGTCCATAGAGCGCTGGGCGCGGAGCTGGCCTTCCACGAGAACTTCGAGCAGGGCGTCCCGGGGAGCCGGGGGAGCCGTCGGGGGGACGCTTGTCCCGGCCGAGGTCCCCGCGGTCACCGGGAACGACCTGGAGGTGGAAGCACCTAAGTTAAGAGGAAAGGAGGGAGGCGGTACCTGGGCCAGGTCGCCTCCGGAAGGGATCGCCGGGACAGCAGTGTCCCGGGCGGACGGCGCCGGGTCTCCGAGACCCGGATCACCGGGAAGGGTGCGAGCCCTTGTTCTTGGGGGAGCCATGGCGTCTTGTCACGAGTCCCCACGGACGGCGCCAACTGTCGTGGTATTGCGAATACCCCGGCAGGTTTTGAGAGTGATCCTAGCGAAGATTACGCGACGCGGGTTGACCGGATGACCGGTCCTCCCCCGCCGGACAAGCACAAAGAATGACACACGGGTTTATACAGGTTCGGGTCCCGGTGGGGGCCCTAGTCCTGTCGACGCGCTCCCGATCGGAGTCGGCTGGGGAGGCTCTCTCCGGGGGAGAGGCTTCCGGAGCACGCCTGTGAGTTTAGCTATTCCAATAAATGAACCGATCCCTTACAACAGAGGGGTACAAGGGCTATTTATAGCCCCAAAAAGCAGCAAAAAGCCTAAACTACCCCGGAAGCCACCGTCGGATTGAAGGGTAGGACCGTCCTTCTCCCGGTCAAACGCCTTGGATGCTTGACAGGTGGTCGCTAATTCCCGAGGTGCTCCTCGCGTGACCTGCACGTGATAAACAGTTAATACTTTACCTTTAGGAGGGCGATGAGGCCCGGGACGGCGCCGGAGGCCACATCCCAGGGTCAAAGGCGGCGCCCGGAGAGGCCTCGGAGGCCACGTCCCCGGGCAAGTGGCGGCGCCCGGGAGGGCACCGGAGGCCACGTCCCGGGAGCCAAAAGGCGGCGCCCGGGGAGGCCCTGGAGGCCACGTCCCCGGGCAAGTGGCGGCGCCCGGGAGGGCACCGGAGGCCACGTCCCGGGAGCCAAAAGGCGGCGCCCGGGGAGGCCCCGGAGGCCACGTCCCCGGGCAAATGGCGGCGCCCGGGAGGGCCCCGGAGGCCACGTCCCGAGAGCCAAAAGGCGGCGCCCGGGGAGGCCCCGGAGGCCACGTCCCCGGGCAAGTGGCGGCGCCCGAGAGGGCACCGGAGGCCACGTCCCGGGAGCCAGTCCCCGGGTAATCGTGACACATCTTACCTGGACTTAGTCTCGCGGAGATTTCCCCCGACAACAACGTTCTAGTCGGATTCGCTGGCCGATCTCATGACCGGTTCCAGGCAAGTCACTCCTAAATAAGCCGTTTCTCAACGCACACGGGGCTTTCTGGCAAGTTCTCGGTCATCTGAGTGGCTGTTAGTTTGCAAACAAGGCTAGACGTTATATTGATCATAATTGTTGGTTCGATCACACATCCCTGGTCGTTATATTCACTTCTCTCCTGCGTTTGTAATACTAAGTCTTCAGTATCTACAATCACAGGCGGGGGCTAGGGGGATATGTTTATAATATGAAACGACATAAAACAAGAATATATATATTCATTTTCAAAAATGGGTTTCAACATACATCGCATTACATATAACTGCTTCTATACAGATGTAGGGATCACTCAATCCCAAGCTCAGTCAGGAGTTTATTTACAAGGGGTCTGATCTCCTCCATGACGGCCTCTAACTGTTCCTCACTCTCGACCTCAATCGGTCCCACCAATGGATTCAGATCTGCATCTGGGCCATGGTGAAGTCGAACTCGACTGAGAATGGCGGAAGCGGCTGACCGAACCCTGGTTCTGATCGCCTCTTCTCGTCGCCGTGTATCTTCAGGAAGATACTCGAGAAGTGACTCTGCCTGGGCAATGACTAGCGTAGACCAGTCATTTAGGCTAAGGTTATCTGTTGTGGTTTCGACCACATCAGCCCTCAGGAGACGAGCCACCGCCTTCAGTTTTTCGAAGATTGAACGGCTCAGCTCTCTGTTCGCCCTTTCGGAGGTTTGAATAGAGCCCTGGAGGATCACCTTGTCCTAACTGAGTTGTCTTATTTGACCCGCTTGCGCTGCAGTAAGAGAAAAGATTACTCACGTGTTATGAAGTTAAGTCTTCCTAATTAGGAATCGACTTACCAGAAAGTTGTGACTGCAGCTTGTTGATTTCGATCCCTTGGTGTGCAGTCACTGAGATTGAATGAAGTTTGACTATGGCCACTTCTTTCTTCAGGAATGCCACCTCTCTGTGATGGAACAGAAGGAGTGGTCATAACAGATTTGTATCTATACAAGTTCAAGAGTAATGATCCTTACCTGCGCAAGTTGTCTCGTTCTTTTTGTATGGCCTCAATGCTCGCTATCATAGCACGCGACTTGGCCGCCATCTGGGATAGCTCCTATGACGCAAAAAGAAGTTAAAGGTGTCCTATGTACAATCCAGGCACCAAAGGAGAAGTTCAACATACCTTTGTGAATTCCCGGAAGGAAATGTTTTCTGGGATAACAGGAGGACTCGTTGAGGGCCCCGCTGCGGCCACAACAGAGGCAGCCAGTGGCAGTGCCTGCTGGGCACTACCCCCAGTCGCCGTTGCTTGCGACTGGGTCTCCGCGCCTGCTTCTCCCCTGATCTGGGAGGATCTCCAAGTCCTGATCGCATGCGGCTTCGCGACCAAGTCCTGATCGCATACGGCTTCGCGACCTTAACAGTGTTCGGAAAGGATTCGTGACCTGGATGAGTCCGCGACCATGGATTGGTTCGCGACCAGGAAAAGGAATTCGTTCCCTGTTCGGAATTGTAATCCGATCCGAATGTGTATAACTAAACTTATCTGTTTAGGATTAGTTATATGAGTCTAATACGCTTAGGTCTCTAAGTCTGATACGTACTCATACGATTGGACTATAAATACCTTGTAATAGGTCTAGTTTAGATCATCGAATTCAATCGAAGAGTCATAGAACTTATTTGAGTTTTAGACACTTATAATTCCTTCGACGTAGACAAGTGTGTCTAACGTTCGACGTGTAAGCCCTCTTCGAAATAAAGAGTTGTGCAATTACTTTGGGTTTCGGGTATAAGATCCCGTTATTCCACATATTAGAATCTGGGCGAGCCTAGTGCGAAAAACAAGGCTAGGTCTCAAATGGATCAAGTTGGTATCAGAGCAACTTTCCTATCCTGTGGATGGTAAAGACTCGCCAGGGTTACAAAACCTCCGGCGAAACTCCAGGCGATCAATTGACAGTTCCTACAGCCGCGTCTCCGACAATGTCTGGCGATACCTCCGTTCAAGCTAACCTAGCCGAACAAGTGGCTAACCTCTCCACCGACATGGAAACCGTGCTTGCTTGGATTAAGCAGCAGGCCATGATTGTACCTCCTGAAGTAAGGAAGGGTATAGGTGCGAAGACTGGTGAAGACTTGCGCAGGGTAGACGAAGATGAAGACGAAGGCAACCACAAGACCGACGACCTCGCCAACACCCCCTTAGCTGTCGGATCTTTTAAGGTCGACGCTAAGATTGATATACCCATATATGATGGGGTGATCGATGCCGAGAAGCTGGATTCTTGGATCGATCAACTTGAGACCTACTTTGACCTGAAAGGGTTCAGTAGCGCTCAAAAGGTCAAATTTGCACCTTTGAAGATGAAGGACCACGCCAAGACATGGTGGAAGGCCCTTGTCGCCAGTGGTGAAGCTGACGACCTTGCGTGGGGTCAATTCAAATGATTTCTGCGACAAGAATTCTATCCGATGGGTTACCTTGAGGAGAGATGGGAGCGTTGGCACAGATTGTACCAACGGCGCGACCAGACCGTCCAAGGCTATATAACAGAGTTTCGGCGACAAGCAATGGTCATTGGCATCTCACTATCCGACCCTCAGGTATTTAGGAAGTACATATCTGGACTTCAGAAATCGATCAGTACTGAGCTAAGTCTGTTCGGTGTCCAAGACATCGCGACCGCAAGCACAACTGCTATGGTGATCGAGAAAAAGAACAAATCCCGCAGCGACAAAAGTATGAAGGAAAGTGCGATCTCGACAAAGAAAAAGTCGAGTCCGAAGAGGAACGCTTCCAAATCGGGCACGGGTGCTTTTTGCGAACATTGTCAAGTCGCGGGACATACCAAGGACAAATGCTACAAGCTTCATCCTGAACTTCGACCAAAGAAAAATGGACCAGGGAAAAGAACAGCCACGGCTACTGCGACTTCACCCGACGAAGAAGTTGTCCGAGTGAACTCGGTTAATGAGGCGGATACGACCTTGTCTCTGATGGCAATGCCGAAGGAGAAGGGTTCGGATCCACCAAACGACCATCACCCAACAGAGGACTTGTTCACCATCAACATCCAGGTGAAGCACGAAGTGGTCGCAGCGATATTCGATCCAGGAAGTCAGACGAATCTGGTCTCCGCTGGACTGGTTCGGCGACTTGGTTTGAAGACAACCACACACCAGCGACCATATCCACTGGGTTGGTTTACATCCGACGTGAATCAACAGATTACGAGTCAGTGTGTGTTGAAATTTGCAATCTCTGCACGATATATCGATGAGGTGCAATGTGATGTTGTCCCTATTGATATCTATCAGGTGATATTTGGGAGTCCGTATCTGTATGATCGAGACGCTCATTTCCATCGACGAGCGCAAGAGTACGACCTCGCCAAAGACGGAGTTAAGTTCGTGATCAGTAGAGACATCCACGTCAACACTTCGAACTTGATTACCGCAAATCAAGCCAAACGAATTGTTAATGCATGTCACAAGTATGTGCTTGTCATGATTCAACCCATTGGTCAAGGTGAGGGTACTCGACCAGCATTGTTGTTGGCGTGCCGAGAGGATTTTGGTCGTTTGTCGAGACTGTTGGAGAAATACAGTGATCTGTTCGAGACTACCCAGGGTCGTCCACCGAAACGTCCAGTCGAGCACGAAATTCAGCTTGTGTCCGATGCGACACTGCCCAATCTGAGTATGTATCGCAACTCAGTATTGGAGAATGAAGAGATCAAGAGACAACTTGGTGAGTTGCTGAACGATGGTGTCATTCAACCAAGTAGTTCACCTTGTGGATCTCCTGTGGTGTTAGTACCAAAGAAAGATGGGACTTGGCGTATGTGCATCGACTATCGAGCACTGAACAAGATCACCATCAAGAACCGGTACCCCCTTCCTCGTATTGATGACCTACTAGATCAATTGAAGCATGCTGTTGTCTTCTCCAAGTTGGATCTTAAGTCAGGATATCATCAAGTCAGCATCCGAGAGGAGGATACGTGGAAGACCGCGTTCAAAACACGACAAGGTCTGTTCGAATGGCTGGTCATGCCGTTTGGTCTCTGCAACGCCCCGGCAACTTTCATGCGTCTTATGAATGACGTATTGAGACAGTTCATCGATGACTTTGTAATCGTGTACCTCGACGACATATTGGTTTATAGTCGTTCGTGGGATGAGCACCTCATTCATGTCGAAAAGGTGTTCGATCAGCTTCGGCAACATCGACTTTGCCTCAACCGTAAGAAGTGCGAGTTCGGCCAGCAAACTCTACTTTACCTTGGATTCCTGGTCGGCAATGGTACGTTGCAAATCGACCCAGACAAGGTAAAAGTGATTCGCGAATGGCCGCGACCGCAAACAGTTACGGATGTGCGTAGTTTTGTGGGAGCATGCCAATATCTTCGGAAGTTCATTCGACACTTCTCGATTATGGCTTCTCCATTGCATGCATTAACCAGGATCGATTAGAAGTTCGAGTGGACAGGGAAACATGAGGACACGTTTCTCTTGCTGAAAAGGAAGATCAGCGAGGCGCCTGTGTTAGCTTTGCCAAATCTCCAGAAACCGTTCAAGCTAGAAACCGATGCCTCAGGTTATGCGATGGGCGCAGTGCTCATGCAAGAAGGTCGACCAGTGGCATATCACTCTGAGTTATTCCAGGGAGCTCAGAAGAACTACCCGACTTATGATAAAGAGTTATGCGCAATGCATCAGGCCGTGAAACATTGGCGGTGTTATCTCTTGGGGAAAGAGACGGTTGTCCACACCGACCATCAACCATTGCAATATTTGCAAACTCAGTCCAAACTACAGCAAGCTCGGCACATGAAGTGGATGTCGTATCTGCAGCAGTTCAATCTGATGATTAAGTACAAAAAGGGCGTACACAATAAATTGGCGGACATGTTGTCGCGACCACCAGTTACGACCCTCTGCTTATCAGCGTTCATGCAGATCGAGCCTTCATGTCATGATGACTATGCCACTATGTACAGTGAAGACCCTGATTTTCAAACAGTACTGATTGAGCTCGAAACAAGGAAGCCTACGGAGTTCGTTCGTCGAGAGGGACTCTTATACAAGGGAAATTTACTTTGCATACCTCGTGGAGCACCTCGAACTCAATGGATGCGAGAAGTGCAGACATCGAAGGTAGCTGGTCATTTTGGGGTTACAAAGACGTTGCAAAATCTTCACCGACATGTGTTCTGGCCGCGTATGCAGCAAGATGTGGCTAGGTTTGTTCGAGGCTGTGGTCTCTGCAGCATCTCGAAACCGGCAAACCAAAAATTAGGTTTGTACACTCCTTTGCCAGTTCCATCGCGACCATGGGAGAGCATTGTTGGATCAAAGGATACCGACTAGAGAGGGGTGAATAGGAGGCTTTTAATAACTTTAAAACTTAAAACAAATAAAGAACAAATCAAGAACAAATAATATAAGCAAGGGAAAGAGAACGAACACAACGATTTTTACCGAGGTATCGGAGACTCGCCCAGTCTCCACTAATTCTCGTTGAAGCACTCAAATCACTTGAGTCTTGCCTCAATATCCACAAAGGATATTATCACTAGTGGTTGCTCCTTGTCCACTCTGGAAAGGCGAGCACCGATGCCTTGTACACACTTGCCGAGCCTCTCCGACAATCTCCGAACGGAGAGATCAACGGCCACGCCTCCGAACGGTCTAGGTGAGGGCGCTCACCAAGAGTAACAGGCAGCGAGGTCTTCTCAAGACCTCCAAACACGCACCGAGAAGCTAAGTGAATGCAAAATGCAAAGAACTGAAACTCTCGGTGGATCGAAAATCACTCGACTTGATCAAAAGATCAAGATTTTATATAAGAAACTAATGCTCAAGAGTGTATATGAAATGCTGCTGCTTGTTATTAAAAACTTATGCCCAAAGCCCCTTTTTATAGCCTCAAGAAGCAAATGAACCGTTGGAGCTAGGGCTGAAAATCAGCAACCCAAACTGACAGTCAGTTTACCTAACTGACAGTCAGTTCAGTGCACAACGGCCGACAAAATTTACGGAATAAACTTTGCTAGCCGTTCGTGGTCGAAAAAAGGAAAGCTGAAACCCACAACTGACAGTCAGTTACACAAACTGACAGTCAGTTCGACCACAAACTCGACCAAAATCAAATAGAAACTCAGTTAAAAGCACTTGGTCGAAACCCCAACTGACAGTCAGTATGGACAAACTGACAGTCAGTTTAGTACAAAAATTTTGAGCACAAAATACACCCTCTCTGGACAATTGTCAGTTTAAACAAACTGACATTCAAACTGACAGTCAGTTAAGCAAACTGACAGTCAGCATTAACAAAAACAGAGATAACTTTAAATTCAGAAATCCAAAAGAGGTGTTTAATAGCTCGTTTGAAAGATAATTTCAAGGCTACAATTTTGTCGACAGAAGCAAAAGCCAGATCTGCATAGATCTTTCTGAAAATTGCAAATACTCTTCTGCTGTCAAAAACTGAACTGAAAAACCAGATTTTTCAAATAAGTTCAAAAACCAAATCCAACCAAAAAGATGCAATGCAATGACCTAGATTTCTCGGTTTGTGTTGGAGATAGAAAGAGGACTTTCGCCACCCCTCTTTATAGTACGGTTAAAACTAGAAAATAATTTCCCTAACCGATCATCTCCAAACGCCGAGATCGGTAAAAATAAAAACTCATAATACCTTAGGTCTTTCGCATCTTCATGATTTGCGTCTTGTATTTTGCTCTTCTGCATCTTGTGCTTCACTTCAAGTCGGGTTCATCTTGATCATCTTGTATTTCTTCCCAACTGATCCCTGTATCAATCAATCTCAAAAGCACAATTAGTCCGGAACACTTTGTTTTCATTAATCATCAAATTTAGGGTTAGGCATGAAGACCTAGATGCAACAATCTCCCCCTTTTTAATGATTGATGACAACAAGTGTTTAATAACAAAATAAATGAAATAGCTCCCCCTGAGTATATGCATCTCATCACATCAGATCATAAGCCAATACATATACGTCAGGGCATCTCATACATACCCAAGTCATAGATGTGCAAATATCACAAAGTCATATCAGAGCATACACATCTCAAAATCAAGACATCATATATATCAATGTATCAATGTATCAGAGCTCAAGAACATCATCTCAAGAAACCAAGTCACATATGTCGTGGTATTACGGATACCCCGGCAGGTTCGGATGTGCGCAGCACGAGTACAGCGGCGCGGGCAGACCGAGTTACTGGTCTCCTCCCGCCGGGCAACACAGAAAGTGACACAGAGATTTATACAGGTTCGGGTCCCAGTGGGGGCCCTAGTCCTGTTGGCTCTCTCCGGACGCGAGTCCGCTGGGGAGGTGAGCTCTCGGGGAGAGGTCTCCAAGAGAACCGAATGAGTTTATATGAAAATGAATTGGAATCCCTGAAAAAGGGTACAAGAGGGGTATATATAGCCCCTAAGAAATACAAAAGACGAAAATGCCCTCGCTGCAACCATCGGATGGAAGGGCGAAGACGTCCTTTGGCCTGATGGACGGCCTGGATGCTCGACACGTGGCGCCACAAGCTTCCTAGGGGCCCCACGGTCAGCAACAGCTCTTCATGGACCCGGAGGCTCTCCGGATCTCACCGGGCGCCACCGGGGTTACGGAGACCCTCCGTATATCACCGGGTGCCACCGGGGTCCCGGAGACCCTCCGTACCTCACCGGGTGACACCGGGGTCCCGGAGACCCTCCGTATCTCACCGGGTGCCACCGGGGTCCCGGAGACTCTCCGGAGCTCACCGGGTTCCCGGAGACCCTCCGTATCTCACCGGATGCCACCGGGGTCCCGGAGACCCTCCGGATCTCACCGGATTCCCGGAGACCCTCCGGATTTCACCGGGTGTCACCGGGGTCCCGGAGACCCTCCAGGTCTCACCGGGTGCCACCGGGGTCCCGGAGACTCTCCGGAGCTCACCGGGTTCCCGGAGACCCTCCGTATCTCACCGGATGCCACCGGGGTCCCGGAGACCCTCCGGATCTCACCGGATTCCCGGAGACCCTCCGGATTTCACCGGGTGTCACCCGGGTCCCGGAGACCCTCCGGATCTCACTGGATTCCCGGAGACCCTCCGGATGTCACCGGGGTCCCGGAGACCCTCCGGATCTCACCGGGTGTCACCGGGGTCCCGGAGACCCTCCGGATCTCACCGGGTGCCACCGGGGTCCCGGATACTCTCCGGGTCTCACCGGGTGCTTCTTAGGACTTCGTGGGACCGCTGGGGATTCCCCCAACAGCAGCCCCCCAGGCCCTCGGGGGCTCTTGGTGCCTCCGACGGGTATGTGGATCTCCAAATTGTGACGCTTCGTATTCCATGAAGTCCTTTACGCTCCCGGCGGCGCTTCGGTTTCCTAACCGCTCCTCCGCGGGACGCGTCTACCAGCGAACCGACGCATCGTTTCGATGCGCCCGCGCCCGCGTCGGTTCGTTTTGTGCGCGACGATTCAGCTCCGCGGCTCTGATGGCTTTGTGGGGACGTGTCGGGCATCCGGGCCCTCCCCACTGCCTATAAATAGGGGGGAGGGGCCCTCAAGTTGACCATGCCCACACGCCCTCGAAATCCCACAAACACGTCATCTCCCGGTGATTTCCGGTGACCTTTGTCTGGAGGCGTCCGGTAGTTTCCGGAGACTTTGTCCGGGAACACCCGGTAGTTTCCGGTAGTTTCCGGAGGCTTCGTCCGGAAGCGCCCGGTAGTTTCCGGTAGTTTCCGGAGACTTCGTCCGGAAACGCCCGGTAGTTTCCGGTGACTTTTGTCCGGAGGCGTCCGGTGGTTCCCGGTAATTTCCGGTAGTTTTCGTCCGTGATGGCGCCAAAGAGTCGCGCCAAGGTCTCCGAGTTGCCTGCGGAGGAGGTGACCTCCGATTTCCTCGGGGCCACCGAGTTCTCCTCTGGGGCCCTTGAGGCCTTCTTGGAGCGCGGCTACTTCCAGGCGGGAGATATCAGGATCCCCGGCCCGGCGGAGCAGGTGCCGAGCCCCCGGGACGGGGAGGTGGTGGCTTTCGAGGCATTCGTGGAGGCCGGCCTTCGGCTTCCCGTGCACCCGCTGCTTCGCGACTTCCTGCAGGTGTACGGCCTCACGCTCAACCACCTCACCCCGAACACCCTTGTTCGGATGGGGGTGTTCATATGGTTGTGCGAGACGACCGCCGTGACGCCCACCATGCGGCTCCTTCGGTACTTCTACGAGCCGGCGGCGAGGGGCCCGGTGGTGAGGAGGGGCGGCCCTAGGTCGGCCTTCGGCTCCATCATGATCCAGCTGACTCCAGGCCGCGCCGACGAGTACCTTGTGTTAGCCTCCTGGGATCACTGGGGGGACTGGCTCCGGCACTGGTTCTACCTCCGGGTAGGAGACCCGGGGGTGACCTACTCTCGGGAGCCATCGACGTACTCGCGGTCTAGTGCCCCGATGGCCCCCGAGTGGACTGTGGCGGAGATGAACCTCCTCACCGCGATGGGGGAGGTTCGATTCCGGCGGTCCGTACGGGACCTCGCGGAGAAGATGGCTCTCCTCCGAGTGGCGCCATTCCACACCCGCCGAGGGAGGGGGATGTCACCGGCGCACAGACAACCCCCGATGACGGTGCGAACCGTAAGTATTCGGGCTCTTCCTTCCCGCTAGGGGGGGTCTTCCTAACACTTGCTTCATTTTTTGCTCTTGCAGTTAGGTCCTATGGTCGGGCCAAGGAGGTCGCAGCGACCCTCGTCGGCCAGTACTACGAGGACGAGCACGAGAGGGTGCTGCGCGTCATCGGGGAGGGTCCTCCCCGAAACGTTGTCGCAGAGGCGTTCGGGTTGAGGCTCCCAGCCCGGACTCCTCTGCCTACCCCTGCTTCACGCAAGCGGGGGAAGGAGGTCGCCGGCGGGCCCTCGAAGCGGTCTCGTCCGTCTGGCAGCCCCTCGGGGTCCCGACCCCGGAGGAGCCCGACGAGGCCCCGGTCTTCTCCGCCACCTTCTCCCGCAAAGGAGACTGCGGCGGCGGTTGCCGGGCCATCTGGTGCCGCTCCCGACACCCCAGGTGGGCCGGATCCGATGGGCGGCGTCCCGGCCGGGGAGGGTCAGGGCTCGGACTCGGAGATGTACGCCCCGAGTCCTTCGCCGCCTCCGGCCCCCGCGGGGCCCCGGCCGCAGCCCTCGTCCAGCGAGGTCTCCGTCCGGTTCCGGATGCCGGGGGGCTTGCCGATGGCCTCGATTCTGGCCCCGGAGACAGGTTCGTCGGCGGTTCGGCCCGCGACGGCGGCGCTCCCCGTACCCGGGAGGGGTAAGGGCCTGTTCGTCCGCCCCGGGGTTCCGGCGCCGCCGGATCAGGCCTCCGGCTCCTCCGACGGTGGGGAGGCCTCCCGAGGGAGCGACCCGGGGGGCGACGAGGGCGACGTCGACGCGGTCATCGCCTCTGGGCTCCGGGTAAGTTGCTTGAGTCTTACGCTCCTTCGTTAGTTGTGTTCTGATGACGGTTTTTGTGCAGACGGTCGCCTTAGCCCGGGGCTTCAGGGCCCGGCTCACCACGCGCCTCCGGGCCGCCGAGGACGTAGCGGCCTTCGAGCGCGCCGGGAAGGAGAAAGCGCTCAGGGACGCAGCCTCGGAGCGCTCTGAGAAGGAGCGGGCACTCGGGGAGTTGGCCGCGGTGCGGGCTCGGCTCGCCGCCACCGAGGATACGGCTTCTCGGCTACGGAGGGAGCTGCAGGTGGAGCGAGAGGCCACAGCTTCGGGCGTCCAGGCCGTGGTCGCGGGGGGCAGGGCGATCCGCACTACCCTCGAGGAGCTCGGGATCGAGCTCGGTAGGGGGGCAGGCCCTGACCCGGCTCCGACGTCGGTCGGCGAGGCCGCGCACTTTCATGGTGCGCAGGTCGCCCTGATCCCGGTTGCTGCGGAGGCACGGCGCACGGGCTCGCCGTCCCGGTGATCGCCTTGGCGGCGGCCCTCGTCGAGCACCGCGGGGAGGGCGCCCGAGTTATCGGGGATTTGGTCCCCCGGAGCTTCCCCGCCTTCTTCGACCCTCGGCGGCCCGAGCTGGAGCGGTCTGCCGAGGTTCTCTTTGATCGGATCACCGGCGCCATGGAGATGGGCGGTCGGCGCCCGGGTCAGGGTGCGTCGGCCAGCACGGACGTCCCCCCGGGGGGGGACAAGGACGGGCAAGTATGAGCTCCTCCCCCCCCCGGCTAGATTAGGCTTCTCTTTTTTAGGTCTTTTGCTCCGGACGGCTTCCTTAGAGAGAGCCCCGGGAATTTGTAAATACCTTTTGACTGAAATAAAGTAGTTCTTTCGTTAAATGTGTTCAATTTGTCGGCAGGTGTCTTTAGACGTCACTTTTCCAGGGCTTTCTTGCCCTGAAGACCATCTTTTGGAGAGTGTTCGAGGGTCACCCGGGGGGTCTAGCCCAGGTGGTGCCCGGGCGGCCTTGATCTTACTAAGTCTGGCAGCCGGGGGAGCATCCTCCAGGCTAGACTCCGAGTTTGTACATGACGACTTTGCGAAGGAAAGTGCCTCCGGGGAGCCAGCCCTTCTGCGTTGGCTCCCGGAGTGGCACTTAGGAAACTTCGACGATTGTCGCGCTGAGTTGTCTCCTCCGAGGTCGGGGGCTTTGAAAGTCCCCCCGCTCAGGATACTCCCCCCGGCCGGCTACGAATGTTGGCCAGAGGATCTCCTTCGGCGGGCTCTTCGGCGTATGAGGAGTTTGTACAAGGATCTCTCCCGGGAGATCTCAGAGGGTCTCCGGGATTATTAGTTGTAGTTGCTTGTTGGGAATCATTCCCATACTCGCGCACTCGGGTTTTGCCCGGAGGGTGCTTTCGTCCTACTGGGGGGGGGTTGTTCCCTAGTGTGATGTATCAATTAAGACCGTAGATTTGTTTGTTCGTCGTGCCTTTGCTTCAGAAACTTCGAAGCCTTTCGCGTAAAGCCGTTGTTTTTCTATTCGTGTCCAGGGTTTTCCTCCCCCCCCCCCACAGCGGGGTGCAGCTCAGCTCCGCGCGCTGTGGGTAAGGAGTGAAGGGGCCTGGACTGCATGGGGTGCTTAGTTTGCGTAGTCCCTCGTCGGGTCCCGGGGGTTGGCGGGGGTGTCTACCGGAAACCTTCGCGGTTCCCCGGCGGGAGTCCCGGGGGTTTATGGATGGTGCGCAACCGAGGAGGGACTATGCTTTGAGAGAGCAAACTCCGAAAGCTGAGTTCTCCGTGTGCCGCGGAAGGCAACGTATATTCCCTTAGGAGGGTTTCGTAACCCGGTAGCGGGTGTAGAGTGTTCGAGGGGGGACTAATCTCTCGAAGTGACTCGTTACCGCAGTTTGTGAAAACTGGGTTGCCGCTTACTCCCTCAGTCCACGAGGGGTTACCGTAAGCCGCCCAATGGGAGCTGTGCTCCTGTCGTAGGGACTTTAGGCTGCGGTAGCCCACTTCCTCACGGAGAGGGCATCCTCACGGAGAGGGGATTTTTATAGAGGAGAAAAACTCCTGTAAAAGAATTCCAGCGGTGAAGTAGAAAAAAGCCATTCAGTTTAATGAAGACGTAAAAATTCCAGAGTTGAGCACAAAATCCACTTGTATTAACATGCGATGAGATACAACGCCTCCCCCCGCGAAGGCGCGGCCGGGGAGGGAATTGAGTACATAAGCCTCCCCCCGCGGAAGCGCGGCGGAGGAGGTTGCGAGCCCGGAGGCTAAACATAGAACTTGCGGAGCAAGGTTATATTCCAGGTGTGCGTGAGCTCTTGGTCTTCAAGTGTAGAGAGCTTGTAGACTCCCGAGCCTAGGACCGCGGAGATCCTGTATGGGCCCTCCCACTTGGGGGATAGTTTGCCCTGGGCTTGGGGGTCTGTCACGCGCTTGAGGACCAGATCCCCAAGGCGGAAAGCCCTTTCGCGCACGCGCTGGTTGTACGCGCGTGCCATCTCGCGCTCGTAGATGGTGTGGTGGAGAAGCGCTCGGTCGCGTTCTTCTTCGATGAGGTCGACCTCCAACCGTTGATTATCCTCGTTGGTTTGATGCGCCGCGGTCAGAGCTCCGTCAAGGAGCTCGACCCGCAGCGATCGAAAACCAATCTCCGAGGGGAGAACTGCTTCGGCCCCATAGACGAGCAAGAAAGGCATGCGCCCTGTCGCCCGACTAGGGGTCGTGCGCATGGAGCAGAGGATGCTTGGAAGCTCTTCTGCCCACGCGCCTCTTCTGGCGGCGGTCTGTTCAAGCCGTCGGCGCAGGCCTTGCAGGATCATGCCGTTGACTCTTTCAACGGCCCCGTTGCTTTGGGGATGGGCCACGGAGGCAAAATGGAGGGTAGTGCCTAAGCCTTTGCAGAATTCCCGAAAGTATGCCGAGTCGAACTGGGTCCCATTGTCGACGGTGATTTCTTAGGGGACCCTGAAGCGACATACAACATTTTTCCAGAAAAAATGTTGCACCGCCCGGGAAGTGATGCTGGCCAAGGGTTCGGCCTCCACCCACTTGGAGAAGTAATCCACGGCGACCACTGCGTACTTGTAGCCCCCAGGCGCCGGGGGGAAGGGACCAAGGAGATCCATCCCCCAGCGCGCGAAGGGCCAAGTAACAGGGATGGTTTGCAATATCGCGGAGGGGAGCCTGGTGCCCTTTGCCATCTTTTGGCAGGCCTCGTACGCGGAGATTAGATCCCGCGCGTCGCAAACCAACGTGGGCCAGTAAAATCCTTGGCGAAGGGCCTTCGCCGCGACCGCCCGCGGAGCCACGTGGGATCCGCAGCTCCCCGAGTGTATGTCCTCGAGGAGCTGGAGTCCGTCGGCCCGCGGGAGGCAGCGAAGAAGGGCGGAAGCCCCCTGCTTGTAAAGCTTCCCGTCCAGTAGAACGTACGCCCTGGCTTTAGCGCGGAGACGCTTCGCCTCAATATCACCGGAAGGTTCCCCCTCGTCCCTTATGCAGGAGATGAGGGGATCCATCCACGACGCAACCCGAGTGATCTCGGAAACCCCCGGGAGGGTTATCGAGGGTCTTGTGATGATTTCCAGAAAGGCGCCCTTGGGAAGAGGTTCCCGGGCGCTGGCCGCCCGGGCCAACGCGTCGGCCCGGTTGTTATCCTGTCGGGGGATGTACCGGGCCTCCAAGCCTTCGAAGTGTCTCTCCATCTTCCGCACTTCGCCCAAGTATAGACTCAGGTTCGTATCGTGGCACAAGTAGGACTTGTCCATTTGGCTGACCACCAGCTGGGAGTCTCCTTTCACTAGAAGGCGGCGGATTCCCAGGGAGCACGCGAGGCGCAATCCCAGGAGGAGGCCCTCGTACTCGGCGACATTGTTTGTAGCCGGGAACTCGAGTCTGGCGGCGTATTCCAGCATCTCCCCTCCGGGACTCCGGAGAACCACCCCCGCGCCGACCCCGGCGAGGCACAAGGAGCCATCGAACATGAGTGTCCAATGGTCCTGGCACCGGGGAGGGGCGAGGGGAGTCCCTTCGTCCGCTTTGGCGGTCGGGGTCCATTCCGCCACGAAGTCAGCGAGGACTTGTGACTTGATGGCAGAGCGGCCCGTGAAGGTGAGGGAGAAAGGAGCCAGCTCGGCTCCCCACTTGCCAATCTGGCCGGTGGCCTCCTTGTTTCTCACTACTTCCCCCAGCGGGAGAGATGACAGGACCGTGATTGGGTGCCCGAGGAAGTAGTGGCGGAGCTTCCACGACGCCATGAGGAGGGCGTAGCACAGCTTCTCCACCTTAGTGTACCGCATCTTAGCCCCTTGAAGGGCCTCGCTGACGTAGTACACAGGACATTGCTGTCCATCCTGTTCTTTCACGAGCACCACGCTCACTGCGACGGGGGTCGCGGCAAGGTACAGTAGCAGGGGTTCCCCCGGGGACGGGCTCACGAGCATCGGAGGGCTCGCGAGCTACTTTTTTAGAGCGTCGAACGCCGTCTGGGCCTCAGGAGTCCACCTGAACCCCTCGAGATCCCGAAGGATTTTGAAGAACTGGAGCCCGTGTTCTCCTGACCGCGAGACGAAACGACCCAACGCGGCCAGGCGGCCTACAAGCCTCTGCACGTCTTTGACGGAACGCGGGGGAGGCATGTCCAGCAGGGCCCGAATTTTTTCGGGATTCGCCTCAATGCCCCGCTGGGACACCAAGAAGCCAAGCAACCTCCCGCCGCGTACGCCGAAAGCGCATTTTTCCGGGTTGAGCTTCAACCCGTACTTGCGGAGGCTGCAAAAGGTCTCCGCCAAGTCGTCGATGTGTGCGGCAGTGCGGAGGCTTTTGACGACCGCATCGTCAACGTAGACCTCGACATTGCGGCCGATTTGATCCTTCAGGACCAGCGTCATGAGACGCTGGAAGGTTGCCCCGGCGTTTTTCAACCCGAAGGGCATGTGGAGATAGCAGAAGGTGCCGAGGGGAGTTATAAAACTCGTCTTTTCCTCATCCTCTGCAGCCATCCGAACCTGATGGTATCCCGAATACGCATCGAGGAAGCTCATCAGTTCGCACCCCGCGGTCGAATCAACCAGTTGGTCTATCCGCGGGAGTGGATAGTTATCTTTTCGGCAAGCGCGGTTGAGATCAGTGAAATCCACGCACATCCTCCACTTGCCACTTGACTTCTTTACGAGGACGGGATTTGCCAACCATTCGGGGTGGAGGACTTCCCGCACGAACCCCGCCTCTAGAAGCTTGGAGACCTCTACCTTGATGGCGTCTTGGCGCTCGAGGGATAACTTCCTTAATTTCTGCTTGACCGGGGAGCGGCCGGGGATCACAGCGAGCTTATGCTCAATGATGTCCCGGGCGACGCCTTGCATGTCCGAGGGTTCCCATGCGAAAACGTCTGAGTTTTCGCGAAGGAAAACCGCGAGCTGCTCGGCGTGCTCCTCGGTGAGGTCTGCTCCGATCCTGACGGTTCTCTCTTCATCTCCCGCGGACAGCCGGACTTTCCGAAGGTCTCCCTCGGGGTGTGGCCTCGGAAATGGCCTCCCGAGGGGAACAGCCGGGGCTGCATGAGATTCAGGGGGAGGCGCCCCCCCCCCCCCGGGGTCTTGATCACGTTGATGTTCCCGACGGCGGCGGTGGCACGTTCGTAAAGAGCGCGGGCCACGTTCTGATCACCTCGAACGGTGATTGCACCGTGAGGCCCAGGGATTTTCACACAGAGATAGTTCTGGTGAATCGCCGCCCCCAGGTGGTTGATCGTAGTCCTCCCCATAATAGCGTTGTATGAAGAGGGGAGGTCCACCACATCAAATCGGACCATCTCCGTCCGATAGTTCTCTGGGGTGCCAAAAGTCATTGGTAGATCAACCTTCCCCACTGGGTGGACGGTCTTCCCGGGAACGAAGCCTTGTAACGGCCCGAGTGCGGGCTGCAGTAGCTTCTCATCGACTTGCATTTCCCTGAACGCCTTCAGGTATAATACGTCGGCGGAGCTCCCACCGTTGACGAGGATACGTGCCAGTTGGCAGTTGTAGACTGTAGCTGAGACGATGAGCGCGTCGTCATGCGGGAAGCGAACCCCGCGCGCATCTTCCGCCGTAAAGGTGAGGGGGACGTCCGACCACTTTGGTGGTGGAGACGCATGCAGCACCCCCACTACCTTCACCTCTCGCGCGTACTCCTTGCGCTGGCACTTGGAGTCCCGTCTCGCGGCAGATCCCCCCGTAATGACGTTTATGCGTCTTTGGGAGGTTTGGAAGGGGAGCTCCTGAGCTGGGCTCCCTTCTTGCGTTTGTCTTTGCTGCTCACCCGCGGGAGCGGGGAGCGCGGGCAAAGCTGTCGGGGGAGGAGAGGAGGCAGGGCCCCCTCCCCCCTGGCTGCGCTGGTCGAGGAAGGCCGCGAAGTGTTGTAGAAGCTGATGGCATTCTCGAGTAGCGTGGGTACTCGACTTGTGGAAGGTGCACCACACGTTGGCTGTGCCCTCCTTGCTCTCCTTGGCGCGGTTTTCACACCCGCGGGAGGATTGTCCTCCAGCGTAACCCTTTGACTTAGGAGGGGCGCGACTGCCTTTGGCGCTGTCGCGCGAGCTGCCTCCACCCTCGAAGACGAAAGCGTCCCGAGGCCGTGGCTCGCTACGATCACTTCTTCGGGGACGTTTGCTGGAGGGGTCCCTGGGCTCCCGGTCGGCGGGGGCAGGAGCCCCCTGGTTCTTTTTCCAAAGATCGTCCTCCTCCGCGCGGGCGTACTTCTCAAGTACGGTGAAGAGTTCGTCGGCGGAGGTGGGGCAGCTCCGAGAGAGCCTCCGGTGGAGCTCCCCGGGGAGTATCCCGCTCTTGCATTCTTCGATGACCGTGGAGTCAGGGACATGCGCCACTTTGCTTTTCACCTGAGCGAAGCGCTTAAAGAAGCTGCGGATAGTCTCCCCCGTCCTCTGCTGGACGGTGTAGAGCTGGGATGAGTCCAAGGGCCGCACATAGTTGCCTTGGAAGTTCGCACAAAATTGCGCTTTAGCTGCACGAAGGACTTGATGGATCCAGCTTTCAGGTTGTAGAACCATGAGCGTGCGATTCCCATGAGGTAGAGGGGGAAGACATTGCATTGCACTGTCTCGTCCCCCCCGGCCGCCGAGATGGCCGTCGAGTACACCTGCACAAACTCGTAAGGATCGGCCTCACCATTGTAATGCTCGATGTGCGGTGGGCGGTAAGGCCGCGGCCAGCGTATGCAGCGGAGACGGCTGCACAACGGTTGGTTGGTCCCTTCAACTTCCTTGGGAGATCCATGGTCGCCGTCATCGCTTGCCGGGGACGCGTGCTCATTGTCGGAGTCCGGAAGGGGTGGCAGCGGTCCGCCGGTTTGGCGGTGTCGTCTCTTTTCTTCTGGGTTGGTTGAGCTGACCTCTTGGGCGTCAAGGTATCCCTCAGGAGTGGTGGCAGCTTCTTTGAACGGTCTTTTCCCCCGGACGATTTGGGAGCGCGTCTCCGCGCGCCCGCGGGTTCGGGGGAGTCCTGACCGATGACGGGAGGTGGTTTCTCCGAACCTGGTGGTACGCATTCGCTCGACCTCCTCCCTTGTGAAGCGGGTCTGATCCGCTGGGGGCGCCCGCGGGGGCGGCCCCGGAGGGGGAGGGAGCTGATGCGCGTTTGCCACAGTCCCAGTGGACGCTGCCGGCGCGTGGACCGGACCATGCGCCGGGTCCGCGCTCGGTTCGGCGGCAGGAGTGGTCGCAGTTCAAGTCCCAGGGGCGTCCGCGGGAGCGGGCGTTGCACCAATACCGGGCGTCGGCCCACGGAGGCTGCCGGGCCCGGGCGCCGGATTTGGCCCCGGCACGGCGGTAACCGCTCGCGGGGGTTCTGGACCCGGGGCCGGACGACTCCCAGAGGCAGGGGAGGGCTCGGAGACAAGTTGACTCCCCGGCGCAGGAAGTGTCGCCGGGATCGGATACGGCCCGAGCGCGCCTCCGGGAACGGGGAACATCCCCGGCCCGGGAGAGGCGGGGTTCCCCATGAAGAATTGGGGCGGTGCCCCCATGAACGGATACGGAGGCGGGTAGACGGGAGCCGGGGGCCGCACCAGGACGCGCAGCAGCTCTTCCAAGGTGTGGTGGGTACGAAGCTGGCCCTGGATCAAAGCCCCCAGCATGGAATCTCCAGAGACCGGAACGGAGAGTTGGGGCGCACTAGGCCCCGGAAGCTCGGTTGCGGCCGCTGGGTCGGAAACGAGGACCCTTTGGCCGGAGGCCGCGAGTAGAGGAAGCGAGTCCTCCGCCCGTACGCCCCCGGGCGGCAGGGCCGCAGAAGCCTCATCTCGCGGATGCGGAGCCGGGTTGCTAGGACCGGCGCTCTCGGGAGATGAGAGGGCTTGAGCTCTGGTGGTTGCGAGAGCCATGGCGATTCATCGCGAAGTCCACACGGTCGGCGCCAACTGTCGTGGTATTACGGATACCCCGGCAGGTTCGGACGTGCGCAGCACGAGTACAGCGGCGCGGGCAGACCGAGTTACTGGTCTCCTCCCGCCGGGCAACACAGAAAGTGACACAGAGGTTTATACAGGTTCGGGTCCCAGTGGGGGCCCTAGTCCTGTTGGCTCTCTCCGGACGCGAGTCCGCTGGGGAGGTGAGCTCTCGGGGAGAGGTCTCCAAGAGAACCGAATGAGTTTATATGAAAATGAATTGGAATCCCTGAAAAAGGGTACAAGAGGTGTATATATAGCCCCTAAGAAATACAAAAGACGAAAATGCCCTCGCTGCAACCGTCGGATGGAAGGGCGAAGACGTCCTTTGGCCTGATGGACGGCCTGGATGCTCGACACGTGGCGCCACAAGCTTCCTAGGGGCCCCATGGTCAGCAACAGCTCTTCATGGACCCGGAGGCTCTCCGGATCTCACCGGGCGCCACCGGGGTTCCGGAGACCCTCCGTATCTCACCGGGTGCCACCGGGGTCCCGGAGACCCTCCGTACCTCATCGGGTGACACCGGGGTCCCGGAGACCCTCCGTACCTCACCGGGTGACACGGGGTCCCGGAGACCCTCCGTATCTCACCGGGTGCCACCGGGGTCCCGGAGACTCTCCGGAGCTCACCGGGTGTCACCGGGTTCCCGGAGACCCTCCGTATCTCACCGGATGCCACCGGGGTCCCGGAGACCCTCCGGATCTCACCGGATTCCCGGAGACCCTCCGGATTTCACCGGGTGTCACTGGGGTCCCGGAGACCCTCCGGGTCTCACCGGGTGCCACCGGGGTCCCAGAGACTCTCCGGAGCTCACCGGGTGTCACCGGGTTCCCGGAGACCCTCCGTATCTCACCGGATGCCACCGGGGTCCCGGAGACCCTCCGGATCTCACCGGATTCCCGGAGACCCTCCGGATTTCACCAGGTGTCACCGGGGTCCCGGAGACCCTCCGGATCTCACCGGGTGCCACCGGGGTCCCGGAGACCCTCCGGATCTCACCGGATTCCCGGAGACCCTCCGGATGTCACCGGGTGTCACCGGGGTCCCGGAGACCCTCCGGGTCTCACTGGGTGTCACCGGTCTCGGAGACCCTCCGGATCTCACCGGGTGCCACCGGGGTCCCAGAGACCCTCCGGGTCTCACCGGGTGCTTCTTAGGACTTCGTGGGACCGCTGGGGATTCCCCCAACAACATGTATATATATCAATCAAGATATCAGAGCTAATCAGAGCTACACAGATAAACATATCACACACAGACATATCTGATGATCAAAGACATCTCCATATATAAAAATAAACATCTGTGTCCACTACATCAAAAGACTCTAATAAAATCCAAAATACTTCTCCCCCTTTGGCATCAAGCACAAAAAGGGAGGCAAAAACACAAATCAGAGCCTAATGCTCATCATCTGAAGAAAGCCCTAGAATAGCTGTATCTCCGGAGCCTGCTGGAGATCCAGACGCGTCGATGGCTGGAGACGCCGGAGGGGTCGCAGCTGCAATAGGAGCTGGATCAACAGCAACGGGAGCCGGAGCTGGTGCAACAGGAGCTGGATCAGCAGGTCCTGAAGCTAAGCTCGGGGAAGACGCAGCCTGGCGGGCCCTCTTGCGAGGGATCGAAGATCCGGGAGTAGGCAGGCGACGCAGAATCTCCTCCTGCTGTGCAACCAAACGAAGCAACATCTGGTGATGCTCCGCCTGGGTGCTGAGGATCTGCTGCTGCACCTGAAGAATCTCCTAAAGCTGAGAGGAAGAAGACGCAGATCCGGTGCCAGTCCCTGCAGCTGGAGCTGGAGAAGACTCCTGAGCAGGAGCCTCGTCCTCTGACTCCCCCGCAGCATCATCATCTGATGCGGGAGAACCAGGGCCAGCAGCTGCAGCGGGGCGAGCACCAAGCCTGCGATCAGCCTGGCCCGGAGGATAGAAGAGAAGAGGATGAAGGGGCCGTGGCAGCTCAGTGTCGACGGCCCGGATATGAAGAAGCACCGCCATGATATACGGAGCGTATATCAGCTGACGACGCGGGGAAAGAAGGACGTGCTAAATCTCACTGATGATGAGATCAGCAACGTCGAATGGCTCCTCCTGAAAGATCGAAATCAGGACGTGGAGGGCCAGATAGGTGATCCTAGCCCTATCTCCGCTCATGGGGACCAGAGTGAGACGGAGGATCCGCAGGGCTAGGTCTACATCGCGGCGCAAGCCGGCAATGTGACGGAGCTGGAAGGGGCCGGAGTAAAGCATGGCCACCTCCCGACGCTCAAGGTCAGGTAAGGTATGGAGCTGGCGGCCAGAAGGAGGGCGCACCAGTCCAAGCGCCGACTCCAGCTGATCCTTCGTGACAGTGTAGACCTGGAGGCCCGTCATGAAGGTCATGAAGTCGCGCTGAGGGGAAATGAAGACTGTGGAATAGAACTGACGAATGGGCCCCTCAGCCCAATGCAAAGAGGAATCAGCGACTAGGTCGCGGATCCCTACAGAGCCGAACAAATCTGCAAGGGAGGCGATGCCTGTGCGAGAGGCGATCGTACCCCACGACAGAGAGCGGTGGGCGAAGATGGGCGCGCGGCTGTAGACACTGGTAAACAGGTCTAGGTGGAGGTTTGTGAAGCAAGTGAGGACCTCGCATGCGTCGCGACCAGTGGGACGCGGCGACAGATACGGGTTTGTGGAGCGGAGCGTGCGAAGGCGGCTAGCGTGCCACCGGGAATAATCCACGGGGACACGCTCAGGCGGAGGCGAAGGCCGGGTCTCGGACGTTTGACCCGATGAACGTTGGCTGTTAGCCGCGTTCTTCCGTCGGGCCACGCGTCGCAAAGACGACGGCTGATCAGACATGTCTAGGAAACGACGGAAAACAGAGGAGAGAATAGAGACAGAGACCTGAACTGATCGGTCGAACGAAGCCGAGGAGAACGACGACGAAGATTTGTGGCACGGAGACACACCACGAGAAGGAGGATCACCGTTTGAGGGAGCACTGGAGGGCCTCAACGCCGGCGAGCATCCCACGGCACAGCAAGGTGGAAGGCTAAGACGCGGCGGCTAGAAGCGGCTAAACGGCGGTGAGGAGGAGGCGCAAAGCGACGGCGGCGCGGCACGGCAAAGGGGCACCGGCGGCGAGCACACAGGCAAGAAAAAGGCGAAGAGGGGCACCGGCGACGAGCTGAGCAACGGCGGCGAGAAGAAGAAGGCGAGGAGACAAAGAAAACAGAACGGGGGTTTCAGGGTTCTGGATCCCGCAACTGACAGTCAGTTTGATAAACTGACAGTCAGTTCCAAACTCAGAAACATGGAACTGACAATCAGTGTACCACACTGACAGTCAGTTCACAGAACTGAGTTTTGAAACTGACAGTCAGTTTGGGACTCGAATACGACCAGGAGTTTCGACCAAAATCAAATGCACATAACTGACTGTCAGTTTGTGAAACTGACTGTCAATTATGACAATGACTTCGACCAGAGACTAAGACCAGGCTCCTAAGCACTAAACTGACTGTCAGTTAGAGGAACTGACTGTCAGTTTGGTCAATTTCGACCAGAAGCAAACTAAGACCAGAGAGGGAATAAAATAATAATATTTTTATACAAACAACACATTTAGCACATCAACTAGCATTTGATATATCAATAATGTTCAGTTCACCCCTTAAAAAGCAAAATCTTGATTCATCTAGGGGTTTAGTGAAGATATCAGCTAGTTGCATATTAGTTCATACATAATTCACATCAATATCTCCTTTTGCCACATGATCTCTAATAAAGTGGTGCCTTATTTCAATATGCTTAGTTCTAGAATGTTGAACAGGATTATTTGCAATTTTAATGGCACTTTCATTATCACACAAGAGTGGCACTTTATCAAATATAATCCCATAATCCAAAAATGTCTGCTTCCTCCACAATAATTGAGCACAGCAACTGCCTGCAGACACATATTCAGCTTCAGCTGTGGAGAGAGCTACAGAATTTTGTTTCCTAGATGACCATGATACTAAGGATCTCCCCAACAGCTGACAGCTACCAGATGTGCTCTTACGATCAATCTTGCACCCAGCATAATCAGAATCAGAGTACCCAATTAATTCAAAATTTGCATTTTTAGGATACCAAAGTCCTAAACTGGGATAACATTTTAAATACCTAAGAATTCTTTTAAGTGCAATTAAATGACATTCCTTAGGATTTGATTGAAATCTAGCACACAAGCACACACTAAACATGATATCAGGCCTAGATGCAGTAAGATATAAAAGACTACCAATCATAGACCTATACAGTTTAGAATCGACCGATTTGCCGCTTTTGTCCATGTCCAGATGTACATTGGTCGCCATGGGAGTTTTGATTGCCTTAGCGTCTTCCATCCCAAAGCGCTTGAGCAGGTCTTTTACGTACTTTGTTTGACTCACGAACGTACCGTTCTTGAGTTGCTTGATTTGAAATCCGAGGAAGAAGCTCAGCTCACCAATCATGGACATCTCGAACTCCCTAGACATCATCTCTCCAAACTCATGACAGAAATGTTCATTAGTAGATCCAAAGATAATATCATCAACATAAATCTGACAAATGAACAAATCCTTTTCAATTTTCTTTGTAAAGAGAGTTGTGTCAACCTTCCCAATTTTAAAACCTTTTGATAATAGAAAGTCTCTAAGACGCTCATACCAAGCCCGAGGAGCTTGTTTCAGACCATAGAGAGCTTTCGACAATTTAAATACATGGTTTGAAAATTTAGCATCTTCAAAGCCTGGAGGTTGTTCAACAAAAACTAGTTCATAAATTTCACCATTTAAGAACGTACTTTTAACATCCATTTGAAAAAGTTTGATATTGAAACATGATGCATAAGCAAGAAGAATGCGAATAGCTTCAATTCTTGCTACAGGTGCAAAAGTTTCACCAAAGTCTAATCCTTCGACTTGAGTGAAACCTTGAGCAACAAGACGAACTTTGTTTCTAATTACAACACCATTTTCATCTTGCTTATTTCTGAAAACCCATTTTGTTCCAATAACATTATGATCTTTGGGTCTTTCTACTAAAGTCCAAACTTCATTTTTAGCAAAGTTATTAAGTTCTTCATGCATGGCATTTACCCAATCAGGGTTATTTAAAGCTTCATTAACATGTTTGGGTTCTAAAGAAGATACAAAAGAATGATGTTCACAAAATGCAGCAATACGAGATCGAGTTTGAACACCCTTACTGACGTCACCCAATATTTGGTCTAGAGGGTGATCCTTGGTGATAGTTTGATGCTGCCTTGGCGCTTCATCTTGTACATTTTCATCTTGACCTTGTTCTGGAGGATCAACATGAGATGAAGATACATCTTGATCAGCATTCTCAATGTTGACATCTTCTTCTTGATCTTCTTCTGTTGGCTTGATGTCTCCAATGGTTATGTTCTTCATTGCTTCTTGAAAATCTTCACCTGAAACTTCATGAGAGACTTGCTCCTTTTGCGAGCCGTTAGTTTCATCAAATTCGACATCACCCGATTCTTCAATACAACTTGTATTTTTATTGAAAACACGATAAGCTTTACTAGTGGTGGAGTATCCGACTAGAAAGCCTTCATCTACTCTTCTTTGAAATTTACCACCAAAATTTCTTTTCTTAAGAATATAACATTTTCAACCAAACACTCAAAAATAAGAAATATTTGGCTTGCGTCCAACAAGAAGTTCGTAAGGAGTCAAACTAAGAAGAGGATGCAAATAAAGCCGATTTATAGAATAGCAAGCAGTATGCACGGCTTCAGCCCAGAAGCGAGTAGGAGTATCATACTCACTTAGCATAGTCCTTGCCATTTCTATAAGTGTTCGATTTTTCCTTTCAACGACTCCATTTTGCTGTGGAGTGTAGGATGTGGAAAATTCGTGTTTGATTCCAAGAGAGTCACAAAAATCAAATAGAGTTGAATTAACGAACTCTCCACCATGATCACTACAGATTTTCTTGATAGATAATTCGAATTCAATAGAAACACACTTTGCAAAACTTTTGAAAACATCGGGGGTTCCAGATTTTTGGGAAATAAAGAAAACCCAAGTGTAGCGAGTAAAATCGTCAACAAACACAAATCCATAATTGCTAACCCCGATACTTTGGAACTCGGAAGGTCCAAATAAATCCATATGAAGGAGTTCCAAAGGTTTGCAAGTCGAAAGAATGCGTTTAGTTGGATGTGAAGTAGCTACTTACTTGCCAGCTTGACAAGCGCTACAAGGTTTGTCCTTTTCAAAATTCACATCTTTTAAGCCAACAACCAAATCACGTTTTAAAAGTTTTCTCAATTGATGCATTCCAACATGTGCAAGTCGTCTATGCCATAACCAAACTTTTGAGGTTTGAGAGACAAGACATGTTGACAAAGATGCATCTTTCGAGTGAAAATCAACCAAATAAAGGTTTCCAAAATGAAAGCCTTTGAAGATCAAAGATTTATCTTTTAAACTTTCAACCAAAACTTCTTTTGGGAAAAATGTGCAACTAAAACCAAAATCGCAAATTTGAGCAACGGAAAGCAAATTGAAATTCAGATATTCGACCAATAAAACATTAGAAATAGAGAGATCATTTGAGATTGCGATTTTACCCAAGCCTACCACATTTCCTTGACGGTTGTCGCCAAAGGTAATCTTTTGGTTCTCGCTTGAGTTGTCTTTGAGTGAGGTGAACAACTTCTTGTTACCGGTCATGTGTTCGGAGCATCCTCTATCTAGCACCCAATGCCTCCCACCGGTCTTGTAGTTCACCTGCATAAAAATAATTAAGTTCTTTTAGGTACCCAAACCTTTTTGGGTCCTTCAATGTTAGAAATCAAAGCTTTGGGCACCCAAATAGATTTCTTTCTTTTATTTAATATGGGTGCACCAACATACTTTGCTATAGCATAACCTTTTCTCGACTTTTGAAGCATGTAGAAAGTATCAAAATAATTAGGAGTCATTAAGGGACATGTTTCATGTAAATGACCGATTTCATGGCATTTATGACAGAATGTGTTGCATGCTTTAACAAATATAGTTTTAGAATTTTGTTTCCTTCCTTTCTTTTGAAAATATCCTAATCCTTCTTTTCTAAAAGAACATTTTTGTTTACTAAGGATTAGATCAAGAGATATTTTACCTTTATAACAATTTTCTAAGCCTTTTCCAAGTTTTTCAACTTGTGCCTTAAGTTCATTATTTTCATTTAAGATGTTATCATTTGAAGCACATGGAATGTGCTGACTACTAGAGGGAGATCCATTCAAGTTACATGAAGTTGAAACATCTACCTTAGATGAAGTATTTGTAACATCTTTTATGAGCATGCTTTCATATGAATCTTTGAGCTCAGAGTATTGAGCGCGTAGGGAAGAATGTTCTTCCTTAAGCGCCTTATACTTCTTTTTAGTTTTTCCAAAAACTTCATTTAATTCAGTTATCATTTCAACCAAATCATCATATGTTGGATCGTTGGAATGTACCTTTTCATCGCCTTTGGCCATAAGGCAAATGGATGAACTAGTTGAAGTGTTGATGTTGCCGAGAGCTAATCCGGCCATCTTCTTGGAGCAACTTCTTTCGTTGTCGGAGTCGGAGTCGGAGCTCTCTCCGCCGGACATCCATTCTCCAAAACAGGCTTCTTTGATTTCTTCATTCTTCTTCTTGAAGAACTTCTTCTTCTTGTTCCACGCCTTGTTCTTGTTTGGACATCTTGATGCTATGTGTCCCTTCTCATGACATCCATAGCAAATGATGCCCTTGAAGTTGTTTTGCTTTTGCCCCTTTGGTCGTGTGTCAATGTTGACACCTTTCTTATGCAACCTGCGAAGGAGTTTTTGAGTGTTCTTTACCATGAGTGCGAGGTCTTCATCGGAGGAGCCATCGCTTGAATCGTTTCTTGCATTAGCTTTGAAGGCCAAAGCTTTCTTCTTCGTCTCCGCGGGTTCGACTGCTTCCTTCTTCTCCTTCTTGTGCATCTCATGGGTGATGAGGTTCCCATAAAGATCGGTTGGTGTCGTGGTTGACAAATCGGAGTTTGTGAGAACCGTCACAAGAGTGTCGAAGCTTTCAGGTAAGGCCCTAAGCATCTTTCTTACAAGCTCAAGGTCAGTAAAAACAACACCAAGACCCTTGAGTTCATTCACAATGTTATTTAACCGAGTGAACATGGAATCCACGGACTCGGTTGATGACATGGTGAATGTCTCATATTTTTGCCTCACCATTAGCAATTTTTCCTCTTTAACCTTTGTAGTGCCCTCGTAAATTTCTTCGAGGGTAGTCCAAACCTTATGAGCAGTCGTGAGATTGCTCACACGGTTGAACTCATTCAAGGATAAACCGGCAAAGAGTGCATTTTTTGCACGGGCATTTAAATGCAACTTTCTCCTATCGTCCTCAGACTGACTTGCCGGATCAACCGGAGGAGTAAAGCCGAGTTTAACAATATCCCATACATCAAGCCCCATAGCTTCTAGGAATACCGACATGCGCACTTTCCAATAAGGATAGTTTGTCCCATCAAAGATAGGCGCACGACCGGTATGACCGAGAAGAAAATCTCCACTTGACGACATCCTCTCTCTAGGCGGTAAAGCCTAATGAATGGAGAGACCGTGCTCTGATACCACGTGTTGGATCAAAGGATGCCGACTAGAGGGGGGTGAATAGGAGGCTTTTAATAACTTTAAAACTTAAAGCAAATAAAGAACAAATCAAGAACAAATAATATAAGCAAGGGAAAGAGAACGAACACAACGATTTTTACCGAGGTATCGGAGACTGACCCAGTCTCCACTAATCCTCGTTGAAGCACTCAAATCACTTGAGTCTTGCCTCAATATCCACAAAGGATATTATCACTAGTGGTTGCTCCTTGTCCACTCCGGAAAGGCGAGCACCGATGCCTTGTACACACTTGCCGAGCCTCTCCGACAATCTCCGAACGGAGAGATCAACGGCCACGCCTCCGAACCGTCTAGGTGAGGGTGCTCACCAAGAGTAACAGGCAGCGAGGTCTTCTCAAGACCTCCAAACACGCACCGAGAAGCTAAGTGAATGCAAAATGCAAAGAACTGAAACTCTTGGTGGATCGAAAATCACTCGACTTGATCAAAAGATCAAGATTTTATATAAGAAACTAATGCTCAAGAGTGTATATGAAATGCTGCTGCTTGTTATTAAAAACTTATGCCCAAAGCCCCTTTTTATAGCCTCAAGAAGCAAATGAACCGTTGGAGCTCGAGCTGAAAATCAGCAACCCAAACTGACAGTCAGTTTAGTGCACAATGGCCGACAAAATTTACGGAATAAACTTTGCTAGCCGTTCGTGGTCGAAAAAAGGAAAGCTGAAACCCACAACTGACAGTCAGTTACACAAACTGATAGTCAGTTCGACCACAAACTCGACCAAAATCAAATAGAAACTCAGTTAAAAGCACTGTGGTCGAAACCCCAACTGACAGTCAGTATGGACAAACTGACAGTCAGTTTAGTACAAAAATTTTGAGCACAAAATACACCCTCTCTGGACAATTGTCAGTTTAAACAAACTGACATTCAAACTGACAGTCAGTTAAGCAAACTGACAGTCAGCATGAACAAAAATAGAGATAACTTTAAATCCAGAAATCCAAAAGAGGTATTTAATATCTCGTTTGAAAGATAATTTCAAGGGCTACAATTTTGTCAACAGAAGCAAAAGCCAGATCTGCATAGATCTTTCTGAAAATTGCAAATACTCTTCTGCTGTCAAAAACTGAACTGAAAAACCAGATTTTTCAAATAAGTTCAAAAACCAAATCCAACCAAAAAGATGCAATGCAATGACCTAGGTTTCTCGGTTTGTGTTGGAGATAGAAAGAGGACTTTCGCCACCCCTCTTTATAGTACGGTTAAAACTAGAAAATAATTTCCCTAATCGATCATCTCCAAACGCCGAGATCGGTAAAAATAAAAACTCATAATACCTTAGGTCTTTCGCATCTTCAAGATTTGCGTCTTGTATTTTGCTCTTCCGCATCTTGTGCTTCACTTCAAGTCGGGTTCATCTTGATCATCTTGTATTTCTTCCCAACTGATCCCTGTATCAATCAATCTCAAAAGCACAATTAGTCCGGAACACTTTGTTTTCATTAATCATCAAAATTAGAGTTAGGCATGAAGGCCTAGATGCAACAAGCATATCCATGGATTTCTTGGGAGGATTGCCTAAGACCCGACATGGCAACGACTATCTATTCGTGGTCATTGATCGGTTCTCCAAAATGATTGTTCTTATACCTTGTCGGAAGATTATCACGGGAGAAGAAGCCGCTCAGGTATTCTTTCAACACGTTTGGACACACTTCGGACTACCAACTTCTATTGTGTCTGATCGCGATACCCGGTTCCTTAGTCACTTTTGGCGATCGCTCTGGACGATGATGGACACCAAGCTAAAGAGGAGTACTGCTTTTCATTCGCAAACTGATGGTCAAACCGAGGTAGTAAATCGCACAGTCGTTCATCTCCTGAGAGGATATAACTCGAAGCACCCGAAGACCTGGGATGAAAGAATACTATACCTACAGTTTGCTTTTAATCGAGCAGTGCATGGTTCGACTGGAAAGTCCCCGTTTGAGGTTTGTTTGGGGTTTCTACCACAGAGTCCATTGGATATGGAGTTTGTAATCCCTACCTCAGCACAGAACAGCAAGGAAGCATCTGATCAGGATCGAGCACAAAAATTCCTGGAAGGTATTCAACGTCTCCATCGTGAGGTTGAACAGAACTTGTTGAAAGCTCAACTCAAGTACAAGGCGCGACATGATCGGCACCGAGTTGATGCTCAATTTCAAGAAGGTGATATGGTATGGTTACATCTGAGTAAGGAGAGACTTAAAGGTGAAGGTAAGAAACTCAAACCCATTCGTTATGGTCCTTTTCGGATTTTGCGGAAAGTGGGTAATAATGCTTGTCAGCTTGAGTTACCTCCATACATGGATATCTACTCGGTTGTTAATGTTGAGCACCTCAAACTCTTTGAGCCTTCAATGCTGGATGATGAGCCAGATACTAAAGTACCATCTGTTGAAGACTTAGTCTATCAACGAGACAAACCTCTACGTGAAGATGTGATTCTGGAAAACAAGGTGACTACCACCCGCAGTGGCACCAAGGAGACTTTTCGAATCGGTCGGAAAGATCAACGAGCACGTGCGGCAAAGTGGTACACCAAAGAAAATGGACAAGCCCAATTTCCACATCTCCAGTTTGATCGAGAGGTCGCAACAGGGGTTGGCTCCTTCTCAACAAGGGAGTCATGATCCGGGAGGATCTCTAAGTCCTGATCGCATGCGGCTTCGCGACCAAGTCCTGATCGCATACGGCTTCGCGACCTTAACCGTGTTCGGAAAGGATTCGCGACCTGGATGAGTCCGTGACCATGGATTGGTTCGTGACCAGGAAAAGGAATTCGTTCCCTGTTCGGAATTGTAATCCGATCCGAATGTGTATAACTAAGCTTATCTGTTTAGGATTAGTTATATGAGTCTAATACGTTTAGGTCTCTAAGTATGATACGTACTCATACAATTGGACTATAAATACCTTGTAATAGGTCTAGTTTAGATCATCGAATTCAATCATCGAATTCAATCGAAGAGTCATAGAACTTATTTGAGTTTTAGACACTTATAATTCATTCGACGTAGACAAGTGTGTCTAACGTTCAACGTGTAAGCCCTCTTCGAAATAAAGAGTTGTGCAATTACTTTGGGTTTCGGGTATAAGATCCCGTTATTTCGCATATTAGAATCTGGGCAAGCCTAGTGTGAAAACCAAGGCTAGGTCTCAAACGGATCATCCCCTCACGGACCGAATGACTTCCTGGACCAAGGGGGCGGAGTGCTCCTCACTGGAGGCTCCTGCGCTGGCAGCAACTTCAACCCTCCCTGGAGCGGTTGAAGGGCTGGATGCTGTCTCTTTTCGCCTAACAAAGAAAAGATGAACCAAGCAATCACAATTTGTGATCATCACAACTTATTTTAATACAACCAAGATAAAGGTTCTTACCTTATCTGAAATCCCATCAGCTTTTGGGATTTCAGGGAAGGCTCTCCTCGAGAAAGGGGACAATCGTCGTCTGTCCTGGTCTTCCTCTTGGTGAACAAGGCATTTTTCCCCTAGGTGTGCTCATCTGTAAGCACATTCCTAAGGGAAGATAAAGACAAATGGTAAGAGTTTTTACCTGGGCAACCTGTCCAGTTGGAGGGGTTGCATCCGAAGGCCTGGAGGGCTCCTGGACTTCTGGGGCTGGCACCTCGTCCGCAACTGCCACAGGGTCTTGTTCGACTGCCTCCACTCCTGTCCGCAGGGGTGGAAGATTTTCCTCCCTGGGACTCACAGGAGTCGCAGGGGGAAGCTCTTCTCCCTGGATAAGCATCAACTTGATGAATATACAGGGGGAATTGAAGAAAACAAGACTGTGAAAGAATCTTACCATAGTCACCCCTTCGACCAGGGAAGTAGAGGCAACTGGCCCTGAAGCCTCGAGGGCTTCAGGAGCTGGGGTGTTATCCGCGACCACGGGGCTTTCGGTGGCCGCGGAGTCTGCTACAGCCGCCTCTGTGGTAGCAGTTGTTTTTGCAGGACGAGTTGGGGCGTCATCGGATGGAGAGCCCGCCATCTTCCTCCTCCGGCGAACTAGGGGGACATCATCATCCTCCTCCTCCTCGCTCCCCTCTCCCTGTACGACGAAGAAGTGATTCCAGTCCGCACCTGGAAACATAGGAGGGACGTGATATCTTACCGCAGTTTTCCTTGCGGTAGGAGGAACGCTCCGTGAAGACCCTTCCCCGAGATTTAGCCTGGTTTTCTTGGGGGTTGGATTCCTTGTCCTGGGTTTCGAAGAAACTTTTTTCACGTGTTTCATCGTCGGCTTCCCCAGGGAACCGACGTTCTCGCTTGGAAACGTCGCCTCGGCGAACCTCCCTAAGAGCTGTTCTCATTCCAATGGAATCGTTAGACATACATAAGACCTATAAAATAGAGGCCAAGTGGAAATGTACCTTTCAGCGCTCCTGTTTAAAGTCGTCGCCGGCGTGAACCAAGCTCTGGGGGCGAGGCGATCCCTTGGGGCCCTCTACCTCGGCGTTGTAAGCCCTAAGGAGGTAGTTAGTCCGCCTCTCAATCTCGGATGAGGGCAGGACTGTTCCAAAATGCGAGTTAACTGGTGTATTTCAAAGATAAAAAGATTTTAGTGCCAGAGATGGGTACCTTCATTGTAGTCCAAGGTGCTGTCCGCCATGGATTTGATCTCCCAAGCTGGATGAGCCCTTTCACGCAGGGGGCTCACCCGATTCTTCACAAAATCGCGAATGACGTCGCGAGCTGTTAGTCCCTCTTGGACTAGGTGAAGAATGACCTCGGCGTGCTTCATGAACTCTGTGTTCATCGCCGGGAGAGAATCCAACTCACTCGGTTTCTCCGGCCGCGAGTTCTCGAACCACAGCGCGCTCTCGGTTGGCGGAGTGCAGTAGAACCATTTCTTGTGCCACCCGTGCACTGAGTCCCGCAGGAGTGGGAAGGGATACTCCTTTTTCTCCCTTAGCCGGAAGTAGATGCATCCGGCGGCGTTGGCGCTCTTCGACCATGCCGAGTAATAAAAGCGCCGGAAGAGATCCACGCTAGGATACACTCTGACGAACGCCTCGCACAGATGCTGGAACACCGCCAGGATCAGCACGGCATTTGGGTGGAGGTTGATCAGTTCCAACCCATAATGCTCAAGGACGTCCTTCAAGAACCGACTCTCGGGGAATCGGAACCCGCACCGCAGGTACTCCTCGAAAACCACCAGTTCGCCCTCTCCGACGACTGGGGTTTCTTAGTCCTTCTCCACTGGCCGCCAGTTGATTAGCAGCCGCGGAGGAAGGATCTCCTCCTTCTCCAATGCCAACAAGCTCTCCTCAGAGTGGTGGATTGATCGGCTCCAAAACGCCATTTTTGGTGAGGAATTGGGGGGAAAGTCAGCGGCTTTGGGAAGATGAAGATTGAGAAGAGCGAGGGTTTTGTGCGGCGGAAATCGTGAGGGTTTTGGTTGTGTGGCTTCCTCAAGAAGCTACCTGCTCCTTTTATAGACCCAAGGAGACGCACTAATGTGGGTAATGTTCCATTCAAACGTTCCACTGAGTATTTTATTCATTTCCCATAATGGATACTATCTCTGGCGGACCTGTTAAAGTGTTTCAGTCATTGGATCTGAAACAAAAAGACTTCTTTGTTTCAGAGTCTGAAAGTACGAAAACCTGAAAAGTTTTTTTTAGAGCTTTTCAAAGGACGTTTTCCTTTATGTGCCTTGTATATTTTCATGAAAAAATCCTATGCCCAAGTTTTTGGATGTATGGATATATTCTGATCGGGTTGTGGTATGATCGAGACCATGCTTTCGATTAAGCTCCGATTCTAATCGAAGCAACGGTCTGACCGAGCATCAATTCTGGGCACAGTAAGCTTCAGTTCGAACCACGGCTTTAAGTCTGATCGCAGTATCAAAGCTGGTCGCGGTACTTTTATAAAAGCGTGATTCTGATCACAGAACTAAAGTTTCCCTGTGTATGAGTGGTCGCAAAGACATTATTTACAGCCATATATTCGCACAGAAGATGCAAAGAATATGTAGAAAGAGATTTTTATTTCTTGCATTATTTACATACAAAAGGAATACCGGCGACCAGAGCGTCGACCTGATCCGAAAGAAGTTTGCAGAGTTCTCCTAGGGACATATTGCTGTCAGTAGGATCTACACTGACAACCCCTAGAGAACTAGCAACTAATCTAAGCCTATCTACATCATCCCTAACGAGAGATACACTACTGTTCCTAATCAAATCAGAGAGTTCCCACTGTTGCTGAGCGTGGTCCCTCTCTCGACGGAACTGGTGCGCCTCTTCACGGGATCGTTCAAAACATTCTGCCAGATGCAGAATCGCTGAAGACATCTCTTCGGTCTTTTTCTCCAAGGCATTCTTCTCCTCTGGAAGAATCTGTCCGAGGGGAAGAGGCGGAGTGGCAGTAGGCTGATCACTAGGGCCTCCGATCTCCTACATTTGCAAAAGTTAGTTGTGCTAACTATAAGTATCAGCAAAAGGAGATGAGGATCATTACCTGTCCCTGCTCGTGACAGGTTGATATAGCCATCCTGGAAAGTAGATCATCTGTTAAAAGCGGATGATCACCAGATGGTGGAAGTACAACCTTCCCACTAGGAGATTGCTTCCCCAACACAAGTTGAGGATCTTCTGGTCGAATAGTCACCGCTTGCTGACCAGAAAATCGATCACACAAACAAAAGCAGGGAGTGTTGGAGTAAAGGACTGAAGGAAAACGTCCCATTGGTACGTCTTCTACCTTTGCTCTGCTGGAAGATCCTTCGTCAACCTTGGGTTTTTTCCTTGAAGGAGATGGATCTTCAGGCATTTGGGGCTCCTGCTTGAGAACTTCCTCTTCATCACTTTCAATCTCAATGATGTTGTGATCTGCCATCGGGAGATGTATGAAGAGAAGAATGAAGGTGACTTTAGAAAGAACTTAACTGTGAGAAGAAATTGTATAGCTTTGTAATTCGAAAGGCTTCGGTATTTATAACCGCCAAGGTGACGGTTCACATTCTGAGCGCCTCGGGTTTTTTAAAAAAGCATTTACAATTTCACCTCGGGTTAAAAAACATTTCAACGGCGCCATCATTACCTGTCACGTAATGCCCAGAGCCCGTCTCGGGGAACCAACCGTCCCACTTAGTGCGCCACTAAGCGAGGGATTTGAAGAGTCGGGTTAAAAATCAGATGCCTGTCTTTAAATTCAAAATAAACACGTCCCTTCGTTTTCTTCAAATTTGGGGGCTAGCTGACGAGGATTGACACCCGAGTCAATTCAAATAAATGCACTGTTGGTTCAAAACAGATTCGAGCCAGACACGTGCCTGGCGGTGCGAACTCAAGTCATTCTGAGAAGCATCAACCCGAGGTCGCAGGTTTTGCGCGATCAGATCGCAGCTAGTCCGCGGTCAGGGATTCGTGTGCTATACGTGAACAGAATGCTGGAGATGTTGCGCATTCAGCCAACATCCTGCGGTCAGAACACTTTCGACCAGGATACTTGGGGTTCACCTGTCCGGCTGTCCATATAGCGGGAATATCCCAACTATCCCGAAGATTCTTCCACGTGGAAGACCAACCATCAGGAGGTTAATACGTGCAGTTATCCGTGAATAACACATGTTAAACCTGCATGGGGGTTAAGAGCGGTCTTCTAAACCGCATTCAAGCAACTGTTTGGTGCAGTTACGACTTGACGCCCTTTCAAACAGTATAAAAGGGCGGCATGATGTATCAAACAGGAGGGGGAGCGAAGAGATCAAAGTCTCTGATACAATCGAGATACAACACATCTCAATCGCTCAAACAGTCAAGTCTACGGTTTAGATTAGATAGCTTTTATAAGCCTCCCTGGTTTCTTTCTGTACACTTACATAGGAAAAACCCTTCGCCTGTGAAGGTTTTTTCCCGCCATCTTGTAAATCTTTACCACTTATAGTGAAATTCCAATAAGACGTAGGGCTATTACTCCCACCATCGAGGGCCCGAACCTGTATAAACCTCTCTGTGCTCTTGTTCTTCATATTTCTACATACCTTCCCGGCGGGTCACCTTGAAAGGTCTCATCATTATAAATTTTGCATAAGTTCGGCTGAGGACTCCGAGTCCGAATCGTCGACACAAGAGTCCTTCTCGACGAACGAACTCTGTAGGGTTCCCTGTTTCGACCTCAGTCAGTGTTGTTTGAAAATCAGGGTCTTCACTGTACATAGTGACATAGTCATCATGACATGAGGGCTCGATCTGCATGAACGCTGATAAACAGAGGGTCGTAACTGGTGGTCACGACAACATGTCCGCCAATTTGTTGTGTACGCCCTTCTTGTACTTAATCACCAGATTAAACTGCTGCAAATACGACATCCACTTCATGTGCCGAGCTTGCTGTAGCTTGGACTGAGTTTGCAAATATTGCAATGGTTGATGGTCAGTGTGGACAACCGTCTCTTTCCGCAAGAGATAACACCGCCAATGTTTCACGGCCTGATGCAGTGCGCATAACTCCTTATCATAAGTCTGGTAGTTCTTCTGAGCTCCCTGGAATAACTCGGAGTGATATGCCACTGGTCGACCTTCTTGCATGAGCACTTGGCCCATTGTATAACCTGAGGCATCGGTTTCTAACTCGAACGGTTTCTGGAGATTCGGCAAAGCTAACACAGGCGCCTCGCTGATCTTCCTTTTCAGCAAGAGAAACGTGTCCTCATGTTTCCCTGTCCACTCGAACTTTTGATCGATCCTGGTTAATGCATGCAATGGAGAAGCCACAATCGAGAAGTGTCGGATGAACTTCCGAAGATATTGGCATGCTCCCACAAAACTACGCACATCCGTAACTGTTCGCGGTTGCGGCCATTCGCGAATCACTTTTACCTTGTCTGGGTCGATTTGCAACGTACCGTTGTCGACCAGGAATCCAAGGTAAAGTAGAGTTTGCTGGCCGAACTCGCACTTCTTACGGTTGAGGCGAAGTCGATGTTGCCGAAGCTGATCGAACACCTTTTCGACATGAATGAGGTGATCATCCCACGAACCACTATAAACCAATATTTCGTCGAGGTACACGATCACAAAGTCGTCGATGAACTGTCTCAATACGTCATTCATAAGACGCATGAAAGTTGCTGGGGCGTTGCAGAGACCAAACGGCATGACCAGCCATTAGAACAGACCTTGTCGTGTTTTGAACGCGGTCTTCCACGTATCTTCCTCTCGGATGCTGACTTGATGATATCCTGACTTAAGATCCAACCTGGAGAAGACAACAGCATGCTTCAATTGGTCTAGCAGGTCATCAATACTAGGAAGGGGGTACCGGTTCTTGATGGTGATCTTGTTCAGTGCTCGATAGTCGATGCACATACGCCAAGTCCCATCTTTCTTTGGTACTAACACCACAGGAGATCCACAAGGTGAACTACTTGGTTGAATGACACCATCATTCAACAACTCACCAAGTTGTCTCTTGATCTCTTCATTCTCCAATACTGAGTTGCGATACATACTCAGATTGGGCAGTGTCGCATCAGACACAAGCTGAATTTCGTGCTCAACTGAACGTTTCGGCGGACGACCCTGGGTAGTCTCGAACAGATCACTATATTTCTCCAGCAGTCCTGATAAACGACCAGAATCCTCTCGGCATGCCAACGACAATGCTGGTCGAGTACCCTCACTTTGTCCAATGGGTCGAATCATGACAAGCACATACTTGTGACATTCATTAACAATTCGTTTGGCTTGATTTGCGGTAATCAAGTTCGAAGTGTTGACGTGGATGTCTCTACTGATCACGAGCTTAACTCCGTCTTTGATGAGGTCGTACTCTTGCGCTCGCCGATGGAAATGAGCGTCTCGATCATACAGATACGGACTCCCAAATATCACCTGACAGATATCGATAGGGACAACATCGCATTGCACCTCATCGATATATCGTGCAGAGATCGCAAATTTCAGCACACGCTGACTCGTAATCTGTTGATTCACGTCAGATGTAAACCAACCCAGCGGATATGGTCGCGGGTGTGTGGTTGTCTTGAAACCAAGTCGCCGAACCAGTCCAGCGGAGACCAGATTCTTCTGACTTCCTGGATCGAATATCGCTCCGACCACTTCGTGCTTCACCTGGACGTTGATGGTGAACAAGTCCTCTGTTGGGTGATGGTCGTTTGGTGGATCCAAACCCTTCTCCTTCGGCATTGCCATCAGAGACAAGGTCATATCCGCCTCATTAACCGAGTACACTCGGACAACTTCTTCGTCGGGTGAAGTCATAGTAGCCATGGCTGTTCTTTTCCCTGGTCCGTTTTTCTTTGGTCGAAGTTCAGGATGAAGCTTGTAGCATTTGTCCTTGGTATGTCCCGCGACTTGACAATGTTCGTAAAAGGCACCCGTGCCCAATTTGGAAGCGTTCTTCTTCGGACTCTGCTTTTTCTTTGTCGAAGTCGCACTTTCCTTCGTGCTTTTGTCGCTGCGGGATTTATTCTTCTTCTCGATTGCCATAGCAGTTGTGCTTGCGGTCGTGATGTCTTGGACGCCGAACAGACTTAGCTCAGTACTGATCGATTTCTGAAGTCCAGATGTGTACTTCCGAAATACCTGAGGGTCGGATAGCGAGATGCCAATGACCATTGCTTGTCGCCGAAACTCTGTTGTATAGTCTTGGACGGTCTGGTCGCGCCGTTGGTACAATCTGTGCCAACGCTCCCATCTCTCCTCAAGGTAACCCATCGGATAGAATTCTTGTCGCAGAAGTCGTTTGAATTGACCCCACGCAAGGTCGTCAGCTTCACTACTGGCGACAAGGGCCTTCCACCATGTCTTGACGTGGTCCTTCATCTTCAAAGGTGCAAACTTCACCTTTTGAGCGCTACTGAACCCTTTCAGGTCAAAATAGGTCTCAAGTTGATCGATCCAAGAATCCAGCTTCTCGACATCGATAACCCCATCATATATGGGTATATCAATCTTAGCGTCGACCTTAAAAGATCCGACAGCTAAGGAGGTGTTGGCGAGGTCGTCGGTCTTGTGGTCGCCTTCGTCTTCATCTTCGTCTGCCTTGCGCAAGTCTTCACCAATCTTCGCACCCATCCCCTTCCCTACTTCAGGAGGTACAATCATGGCCTGCTGCTTAATCCAAGCAAGCACGGTTTCCATGTCGGTGGAGAGCTTAGCCACTTGTTCGGCTAGATTAGCTTGAACGGAGGTATCGTCAGACATTGTCGGAGACGCGGCTGTAGGAACCGTCAATTGATCGCCTGGAGTTTCGCCGGAGGTTTTGTAACCCTGAAGAGTCTTCACCATCAAGAGGATAGGAAAGTTGCTCTGATACCAACTTCATCCGTTTGAGACCTAGCCTTGGTTTTCGCACTAGGCTCGCCCAGATTCTAATATGCGGAATAACGGGATCTTATACCGAAACCCAAAGTAATCGCACAACTCTTTATTTCAAAGAGGGCTTTACATGTCGAACGTAGGCACACTTGTCTACGTTGAAGGAACTATAAGTGTCTAAAACTCAAATAAGTTCTATGACTCTTCGATGATCTAAACTAGACCTATTACAAGGTATTTATAGTCCAAACGTATGAGTACGTATCAGACTCAATAACCTAAACGTATTAGACCCATCTAACTAATTCTAAACAGATAAGCTTAGTTATACACATTCGGATCGGATTACAATTCCGAACAGGGAACGAATTCCTTTTCCTGGTCGCGGACCCATCCATTACTTATATATATATATATATACATACAAGTAATGTAGGCATCTATGCCAATCACTCCTTATTTTGAAGAAAAAGACTAAAAGATCACCTCTTCATCTCTTTTCAACAAAACTTTGATGACACATTAAGGGGAGCAACTTCAAGCTCATTGAATACTTGAATACCCAAAAAATTGTGTACATAAATGAAAACTATGCATGTCTTTTGTTAAAAGAGTCATTTCCAAATCAAAAAGGTGAAAAAGTGCTCAAAACTTCAAAATGTGCAAAATTACCACAAAACCTTCAAAAATACGTTTCAAATATGCTCTCAAAGGTTTTGAAAGTGAAACAAAAGGATTTCGAGCCAAAATGTAGAATTTTGACAAAGTTGAAGATTTCAAGATCATGTTTTGGCCTAAAATGTCTTATTTCCATAAACTAAGATTGGTTGAGTTTTGACAAAAAAACCTTCTACATGAAACACTTAGAGCTCAATCACTCGAAGATAGTTTGTGTTGAACTTTTTCTCAAAAGACCTATGGTTTTCAAGTTATCACATTTCCTAGGTCGCCTGAAAACGACCCTTGACACAAAAATACCCAAAATGTGCATTTTGTGAATTTAGCTATTTGAGCCAATTTTCTTCCATGTTTTGGCTTGAAATAGTATTTCAAATTCATACAAGTCCAAACATTTCAGAAAAATCCAAGTTTCATTGAGAATTGAAGATTTGGTGAAAATCCGGTTGTTTTACCCGTTTTACCCAAAAATCTCTTTTGGAGGCTCATATCAAGATCTTCTTTGACTCTTATCCATCTAAATGCTATCTATCTCTATTCCTAACATGATATTTGAGCTCATTCTGAAATTAAATTCCTTTTTGAAACAAATTTGCAAAAATCTCAAAAATTCAGAAGATTCAGCAATTTGTCTGAACTGTCCGGACTTTGTCCGCCCAGTGCCAGACTCTGTTCGCCCATACTGGACTCTGTCTGGCCCGAGCGGACTCTATCCGGCCTGTGCACGTCTGGGCAGTTACTTAATCCTTCGATCTCTTCTTCTTGCCCAAATCATTTTTGATCCGGGAGGATCTTCAAGTCCTAATCGCATATGGCTTCGCGACTAAGTCCTGATCGCATACGACTTCGCTACCTTAACCATGTTCGAAAAGATTTCGCGACCATGGATTGGTTCGCGACCATGAAAAGGAATTTGTTCTCTGTTCGGAATTGTAATCCAATCCGAATATATATAACTAAGCTTATCTATTTAGGATTAGTTAGTTAATTATATGAGTCTAATACGTTTAGGTTATTAAGTCTGATACGTACTCATACGATTGGACTATAAATACCTTGTAATAGGTCTAGTTTAGATCATCGAAGATTCATAGAACTTATTTGAGTTTTAGACACTTATAATTTCTTCGACGTAGGCAAGTGTGTCTAACGTTCGCCATGTAAAGCCCTCTTTGAAATAAAGAGTTGTGTAATTACTTTGGGTTTTGTTTTCGATCAACCTTTGGGTTTCAGTATTTCCAAGTAGATCCCGTTATTCCGTATATTAAAATCTGGGCGAGCCTAGTGCGAAAACCAAGACTAGGTCTCAAACGGATCAAGTTGGCATCAGAGCAACTTTCCTATCTTGTGAATGGTGAAGACTCGCCAGGGTTATAAAACTTCCGGCGAAACTCCAGGCGATCAGTTGACGATTCCTACAGCCGCGTCTCCTACAATGTCTGACGATACCTCCGTTCAAGCTAACCTAGCCGAACAAGTGGCTAAGCTCTCCACCGACATGGAAACCGTGCTTGCTTGGATTAAGCAATAGTCCATGATTGTACCTCCTGAAGTAGGGAAGGTTATGGGTGAGAAGACTGGTGAAGACTTGCGCAAGGCAGACGAAGATGAAGACGAAGGCGACCACAAGACCGACGACCTCGCCAACACCTCCTTAGCTGTCAGATCTTTTAAGGTCGACGCTAAGATTAATATACCCATATATGATGGGATGATCGATGCCGAGAAGTTGGATTCTTGGATCGATCAACTTGAGACCTATTTTGACCTGAAAGGGTTCAGTAGCGCTCAAAAGGTGAAGTTCGTAGCTTTGAAGATGAAGGACCACGCCAAGACATGGTGGAAGGCCCTTGTCGCCAATGGTGAAGCTGACAACCTTGCATGGGGTCAATTCAAACGAATTCTGCGACAAGAATTCTATCCAATGGGATACCTTGAGGAGAGATGGGAGCGTTGACACAGATTGTACCAATGGCGCGACCAGACCGTCCAAGACTATACGACAGAGTTTCGACGACAAGCAATGGTCATTGGCATCTCACTATCCGACCCTTAGGTATTTCGGAAATACACATCTGGACTTCAGAAATCGATCAGTACTGAGCTAAGTCTGTTCGGCGTCCAAGACATTGCGACCGCGAGCACAACTGCTATGGCGATCGAGAAGAACAAATCCCGCAGCGACAAAAGCACGAAGGAAAGTGCGACCTCGACAAAGAAAAAGCTGAGTCCGAAGAAGAATGCTTCAAAATCGGGCACGGGTGCCTTTTGCGAACATTGTCAAGTCGTGGGACATACCAAGGACAAATGCTACAAGCTTCATCCTGAACTTCGACCAAAGAAAAACAGACCAGGGAAAAGAACAGCCACGGCTACTGCGACTTCACCCGACGAAGAAGTTGTCCGAGTGAATTCGGTTAATGAGGCGGATACGACTTTGTCTCTGATGGTAATGCCGAAGGAGAAGGGTTCCGATCCACCGAATGACCATCACCCAACGGAAGACTTGTTCACCATCAACATCCAGGTGAAGCACGAAGTGGTCACAGCGATATTCGATCCAGGAAGTCAGAAGAATCTGGCCTCCGCTGGATTGGTTCGGCGACTTGGTTTGAAGACAACCACACACCCGCGACCATATCCGCTGGGTTGGTTTACATCCAACGTGAACCAACAGATTACGAGTCAGTGTGTGTTGAAGTTTGCGAACTCTGCACGATATATCGATGAGGTGCAATGCGATATTGTCCCTATCGATATCTGTCAGGTGATCTTTGGGAGTCCATATCTGTATGATCGAGACGCTCACTTCCATCGGCGAGCGCAAGAGTACGACCTCACCAAAGACGAAGTTAAGTTCGTGATCAGCAGAGACATCCACGTCAAAACTTCAAACTTGATTATCGCAAATCAAGCTAAACAGATTGTTAATGCATGTCACAAGTATGTGCTTGTCATGATAAGACCCATTGGTCAAAGTGAGGGTACTCGACCAGCATTGTCATTGGTGTGCCGAGAGGATTCTGGTCGTTTTTCGGGACTGCTGGAGAAATACAGTGATCTGTTCGAGACTACCCAGGGTCGTCCACCGAAACGTCCAGTTGAGCACGAAATTCAGCTTGTGTCTGATGCGACACTGCCCAATCTGAGTATGTATCGCAACTCAGTATTGGAGAATGAAGAGACCAAGAGACAACTTGGTGAGTTGCTGAACGATGGTGTCATTCAACCGAGTAGTTCACCTTGAGGTTCTCCTGTGGTGTTAGTACCAAAGAAAGATGGGACTTGGCGTATGTGCATCGACTATCGAGCACTGAACAAGATCACCATCAAGAACCGGTACCCTCTTCCTCGTATTGATGACCTACTAGACCAATTGAAGCATGCTGTTGTCTTCTCCAAATTGGATCTTAAGTCAGGATATCATCAAGTCAACATCCGAAAGGAGGATACGTGGAAGACCGCATTCAAAACACGACAAGGTCTGTTCGAATGGCTGGTCATGCCGTTTGGTCTCTACAATGCCCTGGCAACTTTCATGCGTCTTATGAATGACGTATTGAGACAGTTCATTGACGACTTTGTGATCGTGTACCTCGACGACATATTGGTTTATAGTCGTTCGTGGAATGAGCACCTCATTCATGTCGAAAAGGTGTTCAAACAGTTTCGGCAACATCGACTTCGCCTCAACCGTAAGAAGTGCGAGTTCGGCCAACAAACTCTATTTTACCACGGATTCATGGTCGGCAACGGTACGTTGCAAATCGATCCGGATAAGGTAAAAGTGATTCGCGAATGGCCGTGACCGCGAACAGTTACGGATGTGCGTAGTTTTGTGAGAGCATGCCAATACCTTCGGAAGTTCATCCGACACTTATCGATTATGGCTTCTCCATTGCATGCATTAACCAGGATCGATCAGAAGTTCGAGTGGACAGGGAAACATGAGGACACATTTCTCTTGCTGAAAAGGAAGATCAGCGAGGCACCTGTGTTAGCTTTGCCGAATCTCCAGAAACCGTTCGAGCTAGAAACCGATGCCTCAGGTTATGCGATGGGTGCAGTGCTCATGCAAGAAGGTCGACCAGTGGCATATCACTCCGAGTTATTCCAAGGAGCTCAGAAGAACTATCCGACTTATGATAAGGAGTTATGCGCACTGCATCAGGCCGTGAAATATTGGTGGTGTTATCTCTTGGGTAAAGAGACTGTTGTCCACACCGACCATCAACCGTTGCAATATTTGCAAACTCAGTCCAAGCTACAGCAAGCTCGGCACATGAAGTGGATGTCATATCTGCAGCAGTTTAATCTGGCCATTAAGTACAAGAAGGGCGTACACAACAAATTGGCGAACATGTTGTCGCGACCTCCATTTACGACCCTCTGTTTATCAGCGTTCATGCAGATCAAGCCCTCATGTCATGATGACTATGCCACTATGTACAATGAAGACCCTGATTTTCAAACATCACTGACTGAACTCGAAACAGGGAAACCTACGGAGTTCGTTCGTCGCGAAGGACTCTTGTACAAGGGAAAATTACTTTGCATACCTCGTAGAGCACCTCGAATTCAATGGATGTGAGTAGCGCACACATCGAAGGTAGCTGGTCACTTTGGGGTTACAAAGACGTTGCAAAATCTTCACCGATATGTGTTCTGGTCGCGTATGCAGCAAGATGTGGTTAGTTTTTTTCGAGGCTGTGATCTCTGCAGCATCTCGAAACCGACAAACCGAAAATTAGGTTTGTACACTCCTTTGCCAGTTCCATCGCGACCATGGGAGAGCATATCCATGGATTTCTTAGGAGGATTGCCTAAGACCCGACGTGGCAACGACTATCTATTCGTGGTCGTTGATCGTTTCTCCAAAATGATTGTTCTTATACCTTGTCGAAAGACTATCATGGGAGAAGAAGCAGCTCGGGTATTCTTTCAACACGTTTGGACACACTTCGGACTGCCGACTTCTATTGTGTCTAATCGCGATACCCGGTTCCTTAGTCACTTTTGGCGATCGCTCTGGACGATGATGGACACCAAGCTAAAGAGGAGTACTGCTTTTCATCCACAAACTGATGGTCAAACCAAGGTGGTTAATCGTACAGTCGTTCATCTTTTGAAAGGATATAACTCGAAGCACCCGAAGACCTGGGATGAAAGCATACCGTACCTGCAGTTTGCTTTTAATCGAGCAATGCATGGTTCGACTGGAAAGTCGTCGTTTGAGGTCTGTTTAGGATTTCTACCACAAAATCCATTCGACATGGAGTTTGTGATCCCTACCTCAGCACAGAACAGTAAGGAAGCATCTGATCAGGATCGAGCACAAAAATTCCTGGAAGGTATTCAACGACTTCATCGTGAGGTTGAACAGAACTTGCTGAAAGCTCAACTCAAGTACAAGACGTGACATGATCGGCACCGAGTTGATGCGCAATTTCAAGAAGGTGATATGGTATGGTTATATCTGAGTAAGGAGGGACTTAAAGGTGAAGGTAAGAAACTCAAACCCATTCGTTATGGTCCTTTTCGGATTTTGCGGAAAGTGGGTAATAATGCTTGTCAGCTCGAGTTACCTCCATACATGGATATTTACTCAGTTGTCAATGTTGAGCACCTCAAACTCTTCGAGTCTTCAATGCTGGATGATGAGCCAGATACCATAGTACCATCTATTGAAGACTTGGTCTATCAACGAGACGAACCTCTACGTGAAGATGTGATTCTGGAGAAGAAGGTGACTACCACCAGCAGTGGCACCAAAGAGACTTTTCGAATCGGTCGGAAAGATCAACGAGCACGTGCGGAAAAGTGGTACACAAAAGAACGTGGACAAGCCCAATTTCCACATCTCCAATTTGATCAAGAGGTCGCAACAGGGGTTGGCTCCTTCTCAACAAGGGAGTCATGATCCAGGAGGATCTTCAAGTCCTGATCGCATATGGCTTCGCGACCAAGTCCTGATCGCATACGGCTTCGCAACCTTAACCGTGTTCAGAAAGGTTTCGCGACCATGGATTGGTTCTCTACCATGAAAAGGAATTTGTTCTTTGTTCGGAATTGTAATCTGATCTGAATATATATAACTAAGCTTATCTATTTAGGATTAGTTAGTTAGTTATATAATACGTTTATGTTATTAAGTCTGATATGTACTCATACGATTGGACTATAAATACCTTGTAATAGGTCTAGTTTAAATCATCGAAGATTCATAGAACTTATTTGAGTTTTAGACACATATAATTCCTTCGACGTGGGCAAGTGTGTCTAACGTTCGCCCTGTAAAGCCCTCTTTGAAATAAAGAGTTGTGCAATTACTTTGGGTTTTGTTTTCGATCAACCTTTGGGTTTCGGTATTTCCGAGTAAGATCCCGTTATTCAGCATATTAGAATCTGGGCGAGTCTAGTGCGAAAACCAAGGCTAGGTCTCAAATGGATCAGTTTTAGACGCAATCTTTCCTCCTTCCAGTGTCTCTCTCACCGAGCTCTCACTCCCCTCACCGGACGCAAGGATCTGTCCGACCATGTTTCATCTGGCTTCAAGATCTTGGCTCCATTTCCTCTTCTCCCTCGTTTGGCTTGGTCAAATTTCTTCTTCTCCCTCTCCCTTTTCCTTGCAGTTCATCTTGATTCACTGGCTAGTGTCTGAAAAAAAAAATTGCATGATAAACTTGATGAAATTTTCATGAAATTGATCTCAAATCCATACTGGTTCCTTATGCCTCTACTATTTTGAATCATCTTGTAGACATGCATGCCATGAGTAATTGAAATGCCTTGTTTAGGGTTAAAAACTACTTGGTATAATCTGGTATAGCTCTTGTGAGAATAATATGAACATCTTGAATTAACTATTGAACACATACCTCATCACTTCTTGCAAGTTCGTTTATTCTAGTTCTATGACATGCATGGTATGAGTATATAGATGCTACAATTTGGCTTGAACTAGATTTTTCAAAAGCTTAATACTAAATAAGTAGGGCTAAAAGTGAAATAGATCATAACTAAAATGTAGAAAATGAAAATATGAAATCTAAATTTAAAAGTGCATTTGTTGATCACTCATTTTATTGCATTCTCTTCGTATCTGATTGGATCTTCTTCTTATCAAACTCCATATCAAACTTTCTCTCCACAGAGTCAGCATGTCGGGACGAGTCAAACAGACTAGTCGTCGCCGTGGCTCTAGGTCTTCCCTACCAACCCAACCCATCGATTGGGATGCGTTGGAGGTAGACGAGGATGATGCTGCTCCTGTTCCTCCCATGGGCTCCCCCGTTGCAAGCTGCGATTCAGATGATAGCAACAGTGGCGATGATCAGAGGCCTAGTGGTGCTCAGACTTTCTCAGCCAGCGCGGTTCGACGGCTTCGCCGAAAGAACCCGTATGAGCATCCACGAACATGCACAGAATGAAACTTCTAGAATGCCTTCCAGATATCTCAGTATTGCACTCGGTTCTCCTCCGCTAAGGTTTTCCGACATCAGGCAGTTGATTGGAACCTGATTGAGAGCAAAGTCTCCTATCCTCTGAAAGGCAAGTTCCTGGCAATCAATATGTGTTCGTTCACTGAGATGCAGGAAGAATGGAAATGGAACGAGGATATTATTTGATCCTTCTTTGCATCCCTTCACATTGCCTCGGACTGATCTCATATCATCTTCATGAACAACAATTCGAAGAAGACACTCACCAAGGCGCAGTTCAAGGAAGCTCTTCAGATTGAGCATGTTGACCACAGCCTCTTTGCCTTGGATAAGGTATGAGTTGAAGATGTCGCCCATCTCTTTGATAATCTAGACCCAATCATTGGCAAAGTCTCTCAGTTGATTCCCCCGGTTGCGATCGAGGGGCCATCACCTCTACCATGCTACGCCTTCTGAAGGCTCAGATTGACGAGACCCCGTTTGATATCATTGAGTTTATGTTCCATGAGATGTAGGAGGTACAGATGGATCCGAAGAGGCTTTTTCCCTTCGCGCCTTTTATTGCTCACACCTTATCTTACTTTGGTCTGCACCGTGCATCTCGTCCTACTTCGATGGAGTACTACCGAATGAAGAGTCTAGGGATTCTCACTCATTATGAGGCTCAAGTAGGGCCACCAACTAATGATGATGAGCATATGGCAGACATTTCAGCCGCGGCAGACGCTCCCTATCCACTTCAGTCCTATTCTCTACCTCCTAGTCCAGATGTCTCTGCCCCCTATATGATGATCATGGAGCATCTCGACCAGATGTCCATGCGCTTTGAGGCCCGTTTTGATGCAGTTGACTCACGTCTCAATTCCATTGATCATCGGCTGAACATCATCGAGCCTCGACTAGATTCCATGAGCCAGGATATCTCCGAGCTACGCAGGCGCTTTGATGCATGACAGTATCAACGTCGTCGTCGCGACGATTCTTCCTCCGATCATCCTCCGCAGTATTAGATCTTAGAATGGTTGATAGACTTTTCTATGTGTATATGGATATGATGGTTGTATGTTTGCATGATCTGATCTCAGCTACTTTTGTATGCTTTTCTCCTTTTGTGATTATTTGATGACAAAGGGGGAGAGTTATCTAAGTTATCTACATGGTTAGATTGTGTTGTTGTTATATGTTTGGATGTTTGCAACATGGTCTCATATATATATATATATGTGTGTGTGTGTGTGTGTGTGTGTGTGTGTGTGTGTGTGTGTGTGTGTGTTTGGTTGATTCACATTTGCTTGAATGGTGTCTCATATATATATATATATATGTGTGTGTGTGTGTGTGTGTGTGTGTGTGTTTGGTTGATTCACATATGCTTGAATGGTGTCTTACTGCATATATGCACATGATTCAGGGAGAGCACTATAGGCCTTTCTTTATTTTTGATATCCCTATGTATATCGACTGTCATCAATCACCAAAAAGGGGGAGATTGTTGAATCTTGAGCCCTAATTAGGGTTTTGGTGATTAATGACATCCGAAATACATGCAACTAACCTCTGTATTTGAGACTTAGGTTAAGGAGAAATGAAAGAGTCACAAAAAGTGCAAAATCAAGATTGTCAAGACCTCACGAAGCATGGATGACGACGAAACTCGGCAAAAGTACAAATATCGAGTAAATTCGCGTTTTTACTTTTGAAAATTCTCTAGTTTAGATGGTCGTACTATTAAGAAGGGTCTCAGCTCAATTCACTTGATCAAACTCAATCTTTTGAAAACAAAATTGTATTTGCATTTAATCCCAAAGTTTTTTTTGAGCAAATTTGCGAAGTTCTGTTTTTGTTTTAAACTGGCCAGACATTGTCTGTGATGGCCGGACAATGTCCGGCCCATACAAAATCATCTCAGCAATTTTCAAAACGAAACTAGAGACAAATAAATCTGTCCGGTGCATCTGTCCGCTGAAGGCCGGACATTGCCCGTGATGGCCGGACAATGTCCAGCCAGTACATTTCCTGTGAAATTTATTTTCAAACACCAGAGACAATTGAATCCGTCCGGGGACTTTTGTCCGGGACATGCTGGACATTGTCCGGATGTGGTCAGACACTGTCTGGCATGTATAAACCTGTGAGCTTTGAAACTAAGTGCACCAGAGACAATTGAATCCATCCGGGGGTTCCTGTTCGGGATGGACTGGACATTGTCCGGGCATGGCCGGACAATGTCCGTCCTGTATAACTTTCATGAGCTGTTATAATTGAGTGTCAACAGAGACATATCCATCTGTCCGGGGTTTCTATCCGGACAAATATCTCTCGTCCGGCCTTCACAAAAATATTAAAATGGTAACTGACACGTCGTGCAGTGTGAGTAACGATCACTATTGAGTTATACTAACCGGACATTTTCCGAAATGGCCGGACATTACAACTTTCACCCTGGTTCTTGCAAACGGCTATTTTTCTGAAGCTATATATAATCTTTCGACTTTGGCAGCTTGAGAGCAACTCATTCATCTCCAAAACTCTGTGCTAAAGCTTGCCAAAACCTCTCACACATACTCTCTTGCATTTGAAGCAAATTTTTGAGCAAAGTTGTTGAGAGAAAATTGAGTAAAGATTGCATTTGAGCCATTTGCACTTGCATCCTTATTTTTCAAGCTTTCTGTTTGATCAAGTGAAGTGCTAGGCTTATTACTCTTAGTGATTGCCGTCACCTAGATGACCCGGAAGGTCCGGCGATCTCTCCATCGACGGTGTGTGTCGGAGAGGCCCGGCGATTGGGTGTAAAGGCTCGGAGCTCGCCTATCCGGAGAGGAGAAGGGTTACATCTAGTGGAATCGAAGCAAAAGCTCTAGTGAAGAGTGCTTCAACGAGGATTAATGGAAATCGGCAAATTTCCGATACCTCGGGAAAAATTCGATCTCTTTCGGTTACTTCTATTACTTGCTTCATTCTTCTCGAGATTGAAATATTGTTTTTGTCTCTCTAGTATTACAAAACTTAATTTGTGTCATCATCTATATCATCTGTGAATTGTTATTGCAATTTAGGCTTTAAATTATTCTATCTAAGTTAAGGTTAGAAAAACCGCCTATTTACCCCCTCTAGTCGGCATCCTTCGATTAACAAGGGGCATGTGGTGTTGACGAAGCCGGACGGTTCTTGACAGTAGATGACCTCAACAAGCTTACCATTGAGGAAGGCATTGTTGATGTCGAGTTGATGAACCGGCCAACCGTCGGAGAGCGAAAGGGTGAGGACGGTGAGCACGGTGGCCGGTTTGACAATCGGAGAGAAAGTCTCGCCGAAGTCGACCCCGGGGCGCTGAGTAAAACCCCGAAGTACCCACCGAGCCTTGTATTGGTCCAAGGAGCCATCAGGCTTCAACTTGTGCCGAAAAATCCATTTCCCTGTAACAATGTTAGCACCAGCTGGACGCGGAACAAGCTCCCATGTATTATTTGCGCACAAGGCATCAAACTCCTGCTGCATGGCAAGGCGCCAATCAGGGTTTAGTTTAGTTTTAATTTAGTAGAGCTCTTTCTCTATTTTATTGCTTTTGTAAGCCGGCAAGAACGGCAACTTCAATTCTCAAGCAATCAAGTAAGTTTTTATTTATTTCTTCTTATTATTTCTGCATTCTTATTTCTTATTATTATTTCTGCATTCTTATGTCTTTTTGCGAGTAGATCCCTTCAAGGGTTAGGGATGACCTAATCCAGAAGACGTGATTCTTCCTTGGTTTTGATCTCAAGTTTTGGAGTTATTTTCTAATGTTTTCTTCCGCTAAATCCTAAATTCTCGTTTCGGCAACAGACATAACAGTTGAGTTTTAGCTAGAATTTAGGAGAGTTCTTGAGTCCTTAGCGCTTTGACGCAAGACCCTGAACAGGAAAGAGGCTTTCGCCAAACGTGACAGTGAAAACGATCCTCTGACTATTGACCCAGCGTCCCGAACTGGAAACTTAATTTGTCTTGGAAAACAATGGAAGTTAACTCACAATCCTCGAATCTTGGATAGAATTATGTCAAATGTTTATGGAATTCTCGAAGCCCTAGGTTTTAATTCCTGCTTTATAAATTTAGATTTCATACCTGCAATTTACTACTTTAAAACCCTAGATTGACAGCTTTATTGTAGAATTAGTTATAGAAAAATAACCCCAAAACTCGTTTAGACTTAATCAGTGATCCATTAAGTTAGAAATACGAATACGCTTCTTCCTCGTGGAATTTGACCTTCAAGTGCTCAACATTCAACCGTTCACTTGGAGGCGACGAAGGCCGAAGGTGGCGATGACTCAGTGCCAAGCGTAAGTTCTTCGAGAAGAAGAGCAGATCACGTCTCGAGGAAAGAAGGCAGCATGCGCCGCATGGAGATGAGTGTGCGCATGTGGGCGAAACACTGGCTCAATCCATGCAAGGTGTTGAGAACGAGGCCCTTGTCAAGAATCAGCGTTCCCACGGCGAGGAGCTCGTCGGCGAGAACCTTCTGCTTGCTGCAGTAATCGGCCACGGTCATGGCGCCTTGTTGAAGTCCGTAGAACTCCTGCTCGAGGTAGATGGCACGTGTTTCCGCGTTGTCGCGGTACAAGCCCTCGATGCACGACCAGATGGTGTGTGCAGTGGCGGTGGTGTCCATTATTACCATGGCGAGGAGGCTGGATGAGATGTCGGCGTAGAGCCACGATCTGACGAGAGCATCGAGTTGCGTCCATTGGGCACTAGGAGCAGAAGGGGCGCCCTCAAGGATGTGGTCATCGAGGGCGTATTTCTGGAGAGCGACCTCGAACAGGCCACGCCATTGGGCATAGTTGCCAGCCTGGAGGTCGAGCGTGATTGGGACGAGAAGTTTGATGCTGGAGACGCCGACGGCTTGCGCCTAGAGATGTAAGTTGGGCCGTGCCGGGCCGGCACGGCACGGGCCTGTTGGGCGGGTGGCTTGTGTCGTGCCGTGCCTGGGCCGGCCCGCGGGCTATCGGGCCGTGCCGATTTGGCCCATTTGCTCGGCGGAGAGGCCCAGCACGGCACGATAGCCCGCGGGCCGCAGCCCGTGTCGGGCCGGCACGGGCACGGCACGTTTCGAAGCCCGTCGAGCCGTCGAGGTCGTTGTCTGGTCATCTGGAGTGTCGCCGACGAGGAGCGTCGAGACATCAACTCGTCGCAGAGGCAGAGCTGCAGAGACGTCGCAGTGACGAGGCCGGCGATGGAGAGGACACAGGCGTCGGCGAGATCGGTGGCGGTGTCGGCGAGATCTGCGGCGACGCGAGAAGCTAGATCTGTGGCGGCGCAGGTCGAGATTTGCAGCGTCGGCGAGATCTGTGGTGGCGCGACATCTGCGGCGGCGCGGCCGTGGGCCGAGATCTGCGGCAACGGCGAGATCTGCTGCGGCGCGAGTGTGCAGCGGTGCGGGCCACGCGGCGAGAGCACGTGAGAGGCGGGACGGTGAGAGGGCGTGGGCGCATGGCTGACAGGCGGCGAGCCAGCGACGGTCGGCAAGAGGAGAAGAAATGTGGATGTGGAAGTGAAGAAAAAGAGCTGTTGAACAGCTGAAGTACTGAATTGATGAAGAGAGGAAGTGTCACGCACTCACGCGGCTCGGTTTTCACAACCCACTTGCTCACATGCACGCACTCACGGGGCTCTTCGTGCCCTGCCGTGCTGGGCCGGCCCGGGCACGGCCCGAGGTTTCGTGCCGGGCCGTGCCGCCCGTGGGCTGAGTTTCGCGGCCCGGCACGGCCCGATAACTCGTGCCGGGCCGGCACGGCCCGTTTTCTTTCGTGCCGGGCCGGCACGGCCCGTTTTCTTTCGTGCCGGACTGGGCTGCATACCGGGCCAAAATAGCGTGCTTCGGGCCGGCCCGGCCCGACTTACACCTCTACTTGCGCCCAGAGGGAGGCCGTGGCGTCGAGCTCGGCCTGGGCCAGGGTGGCCGCACGGTCTGCCTGCCCCTTGGCGGCATCGTCGTCGGTCGTCATCACAGGAGAGAAGAAGTGGATCGTATGCTATCTGATACCATGAAGGCGAAATAAAGATCGCGCTTAACTTTCTATTGATTTGCATGAGGTTTATATAGTACAGAAGCCAACCAAATGAGTTGGGATACATGCAAAAGATAGATAAGCTAAGAAGAGAAACTAATCTCCGTGATTATCACTGGTTGATCTGCTGGCGTCGGCGGGACGTGCATGCATGTTACATGCATGAGTAACGTGCCTGCCTAACAATATATTTTAATTTATAACTCTAATTGATGTTTTTTTTGAATCAGTGAATCTATATATCATAAGATATCATAACTTATTATATTTTGAGATATATATGTCTGATTAATATTCTGTATTTTGGTCTCACAATCCTATTGGTTCAAATGAATTATCAATCGGAGTTATGAAATCAAAAGGTATTGGTCGTAGAAGAATTAAATTTTCATGTATATTTAGCTCTCGGTCTGTTGAGCGTCCGCCGCAAGACAAGCTGGCTGGATTGTGAACTCGTGTCGCATCTTTAGACCACGACATGCACACATGATGAATCCAAAACAAAAAAACTAACAAGTATAGATTATTTTTTGTAATTTTCCTAAACCTCCTGCCCCTCAATTTGCATCGGTTTTTCTCCCTGCTTTCCCCCACCTGGTCCCGTTTTTGTTTCTCTGCATTTTTGTACAGGCAGGCATAGGCGCCAGAACAGGATTCGGTTTTTTTTGTCAGAAATCAGCGAGTTACCGACAAAGGCTGGTTTTACTGGTCTGGACCGATATATCCAATACCTGCCAAATCAGGGATGATATTTAATAAAAACAAATAGTTGGCTGGATTTTTCTTTTTGAAAATTGGCCGGTTTTTAAAAAATGAACCTTGAATCATACCACGTAAGAGCCGAGCAGTTGATTAACTTCAGTACTTCGAAGTTGACATGAGTTTGAGGATTTGATGGACCTAGCTTCAATTTTAATTTTTAGTGATAAGACAAAACTGGGTTAGTTTTGTTTTCGCAGTAAGTCTCAAAATAAGTTTAAATTAACAAAGAGAGATTTATTAGACTTATAAATTAAAATGCAAAAAGAGAAACATGCTGTTGATGATCCAAATTGGCTTAAAAAAAACAGAACAAATCCGCAACTGGCCAGCAATTGAGTGACTGGTAACAACATAGGATCCACCCCGATGAGTAATTGACTACCCACTTTACTAAATGGTCCAAGTCTTAACAAACAAGCCACTGGTAAATTTATCAATTGGACCAGAGAACTTTTAAGTATTTTGCTCCTCCGTACTACTACTTTCCTGTGATGGTCATATGGAGTGGAAAACAGGGGTTCAGGTACCCAACAACACTAGACAAACCATTAATTACTCCATTAACTTAGTGATGGTTAACTCCGACCCCCACTAAATTACTACTCCTTTGTTCTTTTTACATGACATTTATGAGGATGAATTTTGTATCGAAAAGTTGTCATTTTCGACGTGAAATATTATATTGTCTTCTAAAAATATCTTTATAATCATTTCTCTATTTGATCATTAATTATTTGAATGTAAATAATATGTATATTAAGTACTAGGGGGAGTAAACATACAATTTTATTTCATTTCTTAAAAATTGTGTATTGAAGTAAAAGGATTTGTAAAATATAAAAAAAACAGAGGAGAGTATATACTACACCTTGTCATGTAAGTTAATACCTGCATGCTAATTATAAGGTCATTATCCCTACAGCGAGGCTGCAATGCGTGGTTTGCATGGATGCTTGGTTGTAGTCGTAATACCTGCACAACATTGCCATTTAAAATGTCCCACTAATCTCTGTTCCTTAATTTAAACATGAAAGGGATTAGCAACGAGACAAGCCACACCTAAATCACCTGTTTTAATTCTTTCATATCCATGAGAATAATGTCATGCAATGATTTGTTGAGTTCGATGACATCACCATGCATGCATTTATTTAGCTTAAATCATCACAAAGGCCAGGGAACAAACCAGCAAGAATGGATCACGGAATCTAGTTGGCTAGGCTAGTTGTTCAACGGTCAATTCACGCTGAATTTAAGTTATAAGAAGAAATATACCATTTTAGTAGGCCTCTAAATTTTCATGGGTGTTATTTTGTCCTTCAATTTTTGAAACATGTACTATTTCAATCTCTCTTATTAAAAATTTGCGTGCCTATTAATATTTCAAGTCCCTGACAAATAGAACTCCAAATTTCAGTGACTACAAATGCTTTCTTTGGACGTATCACCAAAGTAAGATGATCAAAATGATACACACAAAGTTTAGGTCTTAAAATGGACTTGACCCCTAAGTTGAGGGATGAAAATAATATTTTTATCTAAGTTTTAGACATGTTTGACTTGATTTATTCGGACTTTAACTTTTCAAATAAACTAAAATCGACTCAAATTATGCTTAAATTTTGAGTTTATCTTATAATTGAAACTCCCTTTAAATTAGAACTATAAATAAACTTAGACTTCTCAAAACCAACTATCAGACATATAAAATTAAAACAACTTATAAACTTAAACTAAAGTAGAACAAACATATCCTTAATATGCTTGCATGCTCTCCTCATGTATAAAGCGCATGCTCCTAGACTATAGTACCATTTGCTAATAAACAAACTGTTTGGACTTGGGCCAATGCAGGCTCGGTTTTTTTTTTCCAGGCTCAAAACTTGAGCTAGGCAGGTTAACCGGCCTAGCACAATCCTCTAGATTTTGGGCCGTTTTCCCCATTTTTCCCGGTTAACTGGCCTGGAATCCACACCGGGTGCATGCATCTTCCACGAATCCACGGGGACTTCCAAGCTTGATGACAATTCAGCAACAACACATTAACGCAAAGCAGGATAGAAGAATCAAAATTCTTTTTCTCTATAAAAACCATCTCGCCAAGTATAAAATACAGACACATGGAAGAATCAAAACTGGTTGCATATACTGTACACTGGTCGATCGATCGATCTCACCTCCTCAAATGGGGAAACTAGCAACTAATTAATTAACCAATGCAACACTAACACATCAAAAAATAAACACTAACCCTCTCAATTAAGGAGTGAATTATTCAATCACTGCCTTCCAAAATGACACTTAGCCTTTGTACTCCAGCTCTGTAATTAACTCCCTTTCTCACATGCCTCTCTGTTGGATGCTTGTACACTGTCTTCTGTGTGCTGTACGCGACATCATATGGCTGGCTCTCGCCGTCAACGACGTCTAACGGAGCAACTCGAGCCACCTGCCGTCGCTTGGCAGCTCCCCCAGCTCCGTTCTTGCCCGGAAACAACGTGCCGGCGACATGATCTGCAGTAACAATGGCGGCGGCTTGGAGCGCCGCGCAGGCCTTGACGGCGAGCGCGGCCATGTCTTGGCCGGACAATGGACGGTGGAGCATGAAGACCGGGAGAACGAAGTAGAGCTGCCCCACTTGTAACGTCTCCTGCATGGCCATAGCGCGGACCGGCGCGTCGTATGACAGCTCGTCGGAGTTGCAGACGAAGCAGGAGGAGCCCCGAGCCCCCAGGGCCTCGCGAACCGCCACGGGCGCCGTGAACTGCGCCATGGTGCCGTCCATGTCCATCACCTTGGCTGTCACAACTCGTGCGAGCTCCACCACTACCACTGACCTCGACGAGCGTGAAACGCAGGAGCCCATTTCTGGAAATATCTGTAGTACTATCTGCTTATGTGAGTATGAATTGATCGGGATATGAGCAAATGGAGGCTTTACCATGCTGCTTTTATAGAAACAAGTCACAACTCACAAGTGTACTGTGCACGGAAAAATGCGATGACGTAGGCCGAGTCGTCATGTATGTTACTGTCAACGAAAGAAACTTTGTGGCTATTTGGCGGTCAAAGTGAGTACGTTGAAAGTTCTCGTACTCTCAGACTGACAAGTCTGGTCCTACATGAAACTATGGGCCCAAAGATGGTGATGCGAATGGATGGATTGGTGGGTGAGACGAGGGAAGTGAATGAATTTGAATGCATGATGGGGAAGTGTCTATGCTTTTTGGAGTCATGGCTGACGTCATGCGCAAGAGGAGAGGTCGTCACAGCTCACAGCAGGGTGATTTAGATGTTTCACGCTCCAGAAGCACAGTGTCTGGTCTGCCCGAGTAGTATATGGTTGCTTAATTTTTTTTAATTCATTGCCGGGCAGGTAGAGACAAGAGATAAAGAAATTAGAATATTAATAAAGAGTTTCTAAATACAAATGGGTTATCTTTAGCAGGCTTACATATTATAGAGAAGCTAACAACTCATTCATGGAAACAAAATATAAGACAAAAAGTTGTAGAGTAAGGAAATTTATGAATTTGGATTTTGTAGCTCAGCCTCTGAAAGCCATTGTGAGAATTTTTTTGGTGGCATCTTAATTATTTCATTCTTCTTAACCAGAAAGTTAACATTTTTATTATTATCAGTCTTCAAATCCGCTCAGTGAATGCATCATGTCTGATTATTAGATGGTTTTTGTATTAACCACAAGCTTCCAATCACGATGGTCTGCCAAATCTTTTTGCTTGTCCCATTAGCATTTTTGCAGCGTTAGAAAGAACAGTTCCTTAACACCCGTCATAGCAACAAGATTAGTTTTGTGCATGACCGGCAAATTCCACAAGTTCTTTGAGAATGGGCAATGTACAAACATAGTTTGTTTTTTGGCACACTGGACGAGACCTCGCTCTAACTATAAAAATTTAGTAGAAAATTTTTCGTTGACGAGGCAAGTAAGAATTCGAGAGCCATTGATATCCCAGATCAATCCGGCATATTATCACTAACAAAATTCAAAAGAGGAAGACATGTTTGTTATCAAAATCAAGCTAGTATCAGAGCCTTCTTTAAAATTCTAGATAGAAAATTTTCTATTAATTTTTTATCCTTAATTTACTTGATCCACAAGTATTGCCATGCATTTTTTTGGACGTCGAAGAGGCTACATGCAAGTTCATATGCACGTTTTGTCCTGTACGGGACTACTATATATGCAGCAGCAACTAAAACGGAGTTAACAACTCAACTAGTTAGGCACATGTGTTAATTTGGTCCAAGTAGATGGCCATTTCGTGCCACCCAAGCACACGTGCGTACGTACCAACTTGGACTAGCGAGGATGACGAGGCATGCATTTGGATTGCCCTGTTGCTTCCTCTCATCAGTTGCTTGCTTGCATGTTTTCTTGGCCCTTTTTTCCTTCACTCAGCGGGTCCGTATTCTCTATTTTACTCTCTTGGGAAATAATATGTAAAGAATGTCTTTTTTTTTAGAATTTTAAATTATTTGTTCAAATTTAGAATGATTGATATGTAAAAAAATTAATATGATTAATTATCTCACTAGAAATTTTAAATTTTTATCCCATTTTATCTGAATTATTACTTTTACAAATTTAAACAGATAAAAACATTTATATATCTTCACTTTTTTTAAGACCCATGATAGAAATCCTTACTCATGGTATGCATTGCAGCTGAACCATGCACAAACTTGTGAAGTCACGCAAAGTGCTGACAAGGACATTTTTTTGGCCCAGCTGCATTCTGTCTGCTGTCTCTTTCCCACTTACCTAGGACTAGTAGCCGCAGCCGCGCAACGGCACAGCACTTGCACGTGTGGTTTCGTTTTATCTAGGAAGCTACTAAAATAGAAATTTCAATGGCAAGCGCTCCAGGAGAGGGTGTTAGCAAAAAACAAAAAAAAATATATATATATATATATATATATATATATATATATATATATATATCCTTACAATAATTATTCTATATTCAGTCTAGAAATCGTCTTATCTAACTTACTAAAATAAAATACACTCGTTAGATAGAGATAGTGGTTATTCTCTGTTTAAAATAATTTAACATCATTTTATTCCATAACGACAGTAAATATTTGAAATATTTATTGTTACTGATCGATATCCACACCAACCGCATCTTCATCTTCTTCACTGCGCTCCCACGTCTTGTTCACATCCAGTAAATTTACTGACAAAAATATATAATATATGTCTATAGTATATGACCAGTAAATTTATATTACACGACCAGCAAATTTTCTGACAAAAATCTATTTTATAATTTATAATATGTGACCAGTAAACTATATATTTACTGGTCATCTAGTAAATCTGTAGTATACGACTAATAAATTTATATTAAGCGACCAGTAAATTTACTGACAAAAATTTATAGTATAATCTATAGTATATGAGTTTATACCCACCTAATCCATCTTTGGATGAGTTTATTCTAAAGTAATCCAAAAATAAACACTCATTAACCATCTATATACCAACAAAACAATGTTAAAATCTTCATTAAACCCAATCCCACACGTGCTGACGTCATCTCAACTCCATCAACCGTCCCCAACTTAGTATTCAGCCACCTCCCTCTTGGTATTCTTCTGAAAAAAATTTGCTACATTTTGAATGTATACTTACTACAATTTGATATATAGTTACTACACATTAACAAGGTTATAAATTATTCTAATATTTTAGATATTTTAGTGTTATTTTTTCCTTAATTATATTATCTTTCTTAAAGTTATCATTTTGATATAAAATTGTTATATTTTATTTGTGGTGTTACTAAAACTCTTAATAGAGTTATTACAATCGTCTGAAACTATATATTTCAATTGTTGAAGTTCTTTTCTATAAAATTGCTATAATTTCTCATACAATTATTGCATATTATTTATGTAGTGTAATAGGTGTCTCTAGTTGTAGAAGAATTGGTACAAAACGTGTATCACAACTACATAATCCATTTGCTATAATTTGCAATATAAACAATACAATTATTACACCTAAAAAAAGAGTGCTACCTAGTCTAATTTACTATTATGTTGGAGGTTTGTAGCAACACAGCTGCTACACTAGCTTTTTTATATATAATGATAAAATCTTGTGGCAATTGTAAATTTGTATTTGTTATCATGAAAATATTTATTTATTGCTAATCGTATATACAGTTGGTTTTTATGCGATTCGAATTTTGACAAGAATTTCGAAGACATGAAAAAAAAAACTTATAAGAAAACTTTAGATCTAGTACAAAATATATTATCATAGAATTTCTCCTCACTAGAGAATACTCTCATTGTGTCAATATTAGCAAAAAAAATCACACATGATAATAATCTCGTAACAACTAGAATTTCGAATTTACTACAGTTTAAGAGCATACACTCAAAATATTGCTACAGATAGAGTCAAAATTCTGACGACAATGCATGCTTGTTACAAAAATTTTACCCAATATAAACAATATAATTGCTACAACATGGAAACAAAATTACTATATAATCATTTTATTATTATAAATATACATTTTCTATACTATAAAAACACAATTATTACATTAACCAATCTCTTGTTTCTCATAAATCATGAGTTGAGAACACCTAATCATACAAAAATTTATTACAAAAACACTAAATCTAACACAAAAATACAACGATTTAATACAAAACACATTATCCTTGATTTCCTCCATGCAGACTAAGCTGGCATTCATGTTGGAAGTAGAAGAAATCAATACACCACATCCTCTATTGTTAATTGTAAATTTGTACATAAATTTTCCATATGCAAAGTTAGAACTTCGATGAAGATTTGAAACTAACAAATCAAAATCTTTCAAAAAAATCTAATATCAAAAACACTTCTATTACTTTGGTTCATACTGGCAAAACACTTTTATCATCCCCAAAAAACAAAAATACACTGGCTAATAAAAAAATCTTGTAATAACAACAATTTTGCACTTGTTATAAATAAAATGCATGTTTGTTATGAAGCACAAAAGTGTTTGCTACATGGGAAGTCAAAAATCTTGATAAAAAAAAACAAATCGTCCATAAAAAACTCTAAATATGATTTGAAAAACACTATTACTAATTTGCTTTATGATAACAAACTATATCAATGCCACTCAGAAGGGCAAGAAACAACACCAGATGAAGTGAAGATAGTGACTTGTGGTAGTGTTGGAGGAGGAGAAGAATAGGAAGAGGGGACGGAGAAACCACCAGTATATTAGAGAGAGATGTGAATAGGAAGAGGTAATGGGTGATTAGTTGGTTACTAATGAAGAGAAAATGAGATTAATTTCTTAAAATAGGAGTAGGATGGGCATGAATCCGGAGATAGATGAACGGTGATAGAGATAGATACAAGTAATTAGTTTATACCTACTTATAAACTAGTTATATATATATATATATATATATATATATATATATATATATATAGAGAGAGAGAGAGAGAGAGAGAGAGATCCATGTTTTCTCCCCTATTCCCATCTTTAAGCACATGTATGGGCTCACACGAAACCTCTCCTCCACACTCTACGCTGAAGCAAAGTTGGGTACCTCTCACCTCTCTCTCTCCTGTAAGGACTAAAAAAAAATTTTCTTGTTACTCTACCCAGACGTTTTCTGTGCATTCGAGTTGCCATTACATCTTGTTTTGTCAGAAAAAACAACTTTTTATTTGGGAAGGATTGAGCCCGTTTTGATCCAGTTTAGTTTAAATTTAGAAAACCAATAAATTAGTGGAGAGAAACTTAAACTTGTTTAGGGATTATGTTTCAAAAAAATTTTAATTTAAAAGATAAATCTGAAATTTAAGTTTTCATTTGATTTGATTTCACCTTATCTAGAAGTTGATGCCCAAATAAGACAGCCAAAATATGCCCTAAGTTTATAATTTGCTTAAGTTAAAATTGAAGTTTTCCCAGACAAAACAAATGGCCCCTCCTCCATGCGTAATGACTCCGATGAAAAGTGTGACGATTGAATATTAGATCTATAGTAAAAAATAAAAGCATGGAAAAAGAACAAACAAATTTTATGGAGTTTGGCACATCACCCTGTGTCCTACATCTCTACATGATAGCTCTGACAAGATTCTACTATCACTGGTTTTCAAACACACTATCATAGATTACTACAGACCTTTTACGATTCAAGATTTTTGACTTACACTAAGTCCATGACTACCGAGAACCCACTAGTTTTTCGACTTACACCAAGTTGAGACAATCGAAAAACTCTTGTTTCACATCTAAGATAAAACGGTTTTTGCACGTAGGCAATACGACTGAACACGACTTTTTTTGCCAACCTATACAATGTACTAAACCTTAGAAAACACTTGTATAAATGATCAACTACAAAAAAATATTATATTACAGCTCCCATAACTGATGCCTTCTGCCGTTAGTTCAGTTTCCCTTTTATCAATGTAGTTTGCTTGTATTTGAATTTGAATATGACATAAGATCTATTTACTTGCCTTATCATCAACAACCATATAAGATAAATACTATCCCTAAAATATATCTTTTATTCAATACAGATTGTTCTTTGGTTGATATCTTAATTGTTGGCAAATGATTAATTGCAAAACTTTAGTTCAACAAGAAGTGTTGAAATAGGAATAAATTTATTGTCTTTTCTCATAAGTCTAAGTTTTTAGGTGAGTTAATTGGTGCATAAAACTCAATATAGTATCAAAACTTAGAGGTTCTGAGTTTGAAACCTAACAATAGCAATTTATGAGAAAAAATAATTGAAGTGTTTGGTGGTGAGATCAAGAGAGGCTCAGGATAGGTTAGCACCCGACGTAAATTAAGTTCACGTTATAGGTCTAAATGTCTGATAGAGTTTAGAAATGAGGAGAATATTGAAATATGAATAGATTAATGGACTTTTTCATAAATTTAAGTTTTTTTGTGTAGATTAATCAGTGAATAAAACTCAACTAGAAGTTTTTGTGAAGAATGACTACAGCTTTGTCTTGCTACCCAAGAACAAATTTTCAATTTGTGTAAATACTATAGCTACGGTTTTCTTTGCAATATATGCATACTAGTTTGGGAAAGATTCGACGAATTCCGTAAGATTATTTGGGGTGTAAAAAGGATATCTTTCTTAACCCGGTTGTTTCTGATATAGCTTTGGATTCTGAATGCATCAGGAATTAGATGCTGCAAAGCTAAAGAAGACATCTTGATGCTGTAACTTTCTGCAGGAACCAAGACTTGCCAATCACACAAGCATCAAACTTAGCTTTACTACACGGTGTAATAAGGCTGCTGTGATTCAGACCAATAATTTTTGTGGAACAGGAACACCAATAAGAACTTCCTCTTCAAGCTTTTCTTTAAATTATGTTCAAATGTAATCATATAAGTTCTCAAATTATAGCCATGGTAATGTAAGAACGGAGAGAAACCAATATGAGCAAATGCATGTCCAAGAAATCAAGAAGGCTCAACAGTAAGTTGCCTTCAGCTGATCTTTCTGAAACAAGCCAGCAAAAACCAGAAGATGGTCGAGAAATCATCCATTTCAGCCACCCGGAACACCGCTTAGAGCGATTCGACTTCCCTTATCTCTTCATGTGCATGGGCTGCAAGGAGTATGGGGCAGGCAGGAGGTTCATGTGCCAACTTTGTGGCTTTCATCTGCATGAATTCTGTGCATTGGCTGCTCCATGTCTCCATGACCATCCTTTCCATCAGATGCATCACCAGCTTCTTTTCTTCATAAAACCAGGTAAACAAAAGTACATCAACAGTGCTGTACTCTCCTGCGATGACACTTGTATATATGTGTGCAATATAGGTGGCTTCCTTCGTTGTAGATGCAACATTTGTGGCAAGTCTATCAAGGGCTACTCTTTCCATTGCAGCTCCTGCAGCTTCGACATGCATCCGTGCTGCGCTACGATGAACCAAAAAATGGAGTTTTCGGTTCACCAACACCCCTTGCTTCTTGCACCGGCAATGGAAGGTAGAGGCAATGAGACAAGCTTTATTTGTCAGATATGCAGAAGGAGACGGTCTGGCCATGTTTACCAATGCATGCCTTGTGGATTCTATCTTCATGCGAAGTGTGCCAAGGACATGGTTAATGGGCTCTATGTGCATGGCATTGTGCCTCCAGAGAAGAGCAATGTGATTGTGACTGCAGCTAAGGTCACCATGAACGCATTGTTCGGAATCATCGGTGGCCTGATTGAAGGGATCGGCGAGGGGATCGGCGAGGCCTTTGTTGAGAACATTGGGAGAAGTAGAAGCAGAAGCTTCAGGTGAAGATGGCATGCCATAACAATGTCCATCGCATAAAAATGCTCCTGATATAGAGACAACTCCAGGAGTAGTTGAGAAATGCTATGTGTAACTCTACTATCTTATTGCTCTACATAGTTATTGCATCAGCATCTCCCAAAAGGATTGGCAAAATTAACTCAATAAATTAGCTCTACTCTTTGCTTTTCAAATGCTTGTATTGTTGTTTTATTTGTGTGTGAAATACAACTACCAGTGCATTTGGCTGCATGATATTATCTGCACTGTACGGTTCTTGCAAGGTCAAGAAAGATTTTACGCACAATGGCTCTGGTAATCGGCCACTGTATCAGAAGCAAACCAAGAATTCACTTTTACTATCATCTTACAGGTACATCACATGAACAGAACTAGGGGAACAAATCATTAAAGTTTGCTGGTTTGGTTGGTGAGTAATGAGGGAGCTTGTAAATTGTACAATCGATTTTAAGGCAACTCTGATACGATTTGTTCGTACACGAGGCCTTAATTTCAGGACGGTACGAACAGATCACGTACGTGATTTAGTGGGTGGGTCGCCTAGTGGGCACCAAGTGCATCCTTACAAGGAGGAAGAGGAGAAGCTCACGTGCTGTGGTAAAGAACATGTCGTGGTCATCAACCCAAGGACGGAGGGAATAGGGGCATCTCATAATAAGCAATTAAGCATACACCCACAGGCATAAGTACATCAGCACATTCATTTGGAAGTTGGAATCTATTTTGTTAGAACCAACATTATATCCTGAACCAATATAACGAAGTTGTAGTTGTTTGTGATGCAAAAATGTAACCGCCTAACAATTTTAGGACATATTTAAAACACAAGAATTTTACATGAATTTTGAAGAAAATCTTACATCCAGTAAAAACAGATATTTCCCATGAATTTTAGAAAGAAACCTCTAAAATTTCTACAAATTTACTATATTCCAAACAGGACCTGAAATTAGATTTTTCTTTTCTTTCAAAATTCTTATATATTCAAAAAAGACATTATTTGCTTGCCAATCTATTTCTGAACACAAATTTTGAACGTATGGCAACGCACAGAAAGCAAACGGCAAAACGAGTGGTGATGAATTCTGGGGTGTGGACCCTCTCACATGAGACTCCAATTTACACCCATCTAATCATGATCTGGGATAATTTCTGTGCCCGGAGAAAAATGCTACGAAAAACATACCACAAAAAGAACTCAACTGAAATGCGTCAAATCTCTTTCCAAAACGAGGACATGCCAGTTCAGACAGTGATGCAGCAAAAGTACAAAACAAGGCACAAATTCTTATCATCGGAGGCATCTATACAAAAAATCTATGATTATTATTATGCTATAATAACAAATATTTTCACGATAAGTTCAAGTAACACAATGCTAATGCTCTCCCAGCACAATCTATAGGGAAAATAAATACAGTAACGGCACCAACAATCCAAACAGAAAAAATAAGCAATCTAGGTAGAGCACATAGGTCTTCATAAAAGAATTGCCTCACCTCGACATCCCTATGATTGTGGTTGTGTGTATGTGCGGATCATTTTGTTATCCATAGGGAGTACAACTAAGTTTAGGATTGCAATGACCTCAAACTGAAGAGGTCGGAGAGGTCTATGTAGTTTCCGGCCACAAACACTGCGAGCACCGATAGCACGGCCACAGCCGCCAGGATATATTGCCGGATCTTCTTTTTGCCCCTGTTGCGCAGGGGCAAGGGAATGGGTTGAACCCTGTTTAGCTGCTTCATTGCCACTGCTGGTCTTGAGAGCCTCTTTGAAGCTGTTTGTTGAGCAACATCCGCTTCCCTAGTGTTCTCTGTAGCGCTACTGTCAGTGTCAGTTGCAGCTAAGGCCACAGTATTGCCCTCACTGCTGCTACTAGCTGGGTCCTCTGATGTCCCTCTCCTTCTGTCCTTCTTTGCTTTCTTCTGCAGGGGTTTGCATGCAAACTTTGTTCAGAAATTTTTGTAACTTGGAATAACCATGCCCCTAGTATGGACAATCGGTCTAGATTATATGATGAAAGAAAAGATAGATTTCAAGATCAAGCTGAAATTTGTGGAAAAATACCTTTTCCTTTATCTCGGCTTCCTTCTGTGCTTTGTACTCAGCTCTTTCCTGAGCTTTTTCTGCTTTCCGCCTCTTCCTCTCCTCAGCCTCCTTAGCTTTTGCCTTTTGCTCCAACCGGAGCTGCTCCTTTTCAGCTGCAGCCTTCTCCTTTCTTAATTCCTCCTCCCTCTGTGCCAATTCCTCTGCCTTCCTTGCTAATTCCAACACCTCCATCTGACAAGTTTTTTCCTTTTCAATGTTCTCTACATTTTCTCTTTCAGACACCAGAGCTGTACTCTGTTCTTTCTGGGAAGAACTACCGGTTGCTTTTGATTTCGCACGCTTAGTGATTTGGGGAGCATGCAAAACAGGAAAAGAGTCCTTTACTGCAGCTGATGGCACTAGAGCAGACTTTTCAGGTGCTGCTTCTGAATCTAAAATGTGCATGTGTGGAGTCGAAACAGCCAACCGAGATGGATTGCTCGGCCTTCTAGAATTGCTCGGAATAACAGGAGGATCCTCATTAGGGCCAAGTCGTCTCCCATCTGAAGTCCCTAATCTCCTCAATGTGCTAATCTTGTTGGCTTCAACATACTGCTTACGCAAGTCACCATCATTGTTCCATATCTCCAAAAATGTTTGTACCTAAATGTGATAAAACATTATAAAGTTGTTCATAAAAAATGAACAACATTGGACGTTAAGAAGATCAAGAAAGAAGATTAAAAGAAAAACAAGGAAAAGCCACTGAACCACATAATTTAGAAGCAGAAAACTACAAGAACTAACTGGGGATGGTTGTAAGAAATAACAAAAACACTATGAGACGGGCACCTGCACTGTCATTGCTGATTGAAGAACAGGACTAAAAATACAATAAAGCAAATATTAAAGCAAAGGCATTTCTCCAAAGGCACATTTTATCTCAAGTTAATCCTCGGAGGGCAGTAGTTAACTGATATCACCAGTATTAAGGCTCACATCCCAGATTCCCAGTACAGCAAAATACATTTTGTGCAGGGATACTAAAATGCTGAAGCTAATGGAATATCCAGCTACCATTGACAAGCTAGCTCAAAAACACATGTTACTTGACAAGCCTAGGCAACTGAAGCACAAAAACTGGGGTTGAATGCTAATCACACCAGATGCATTAAGACCAAGCATCAAAGTCTGAAGGCCTTGTTAAGGTGTAGTATGGCCACATTGAGGGAAAAAAAGGAAGTGTGCTTTACCTGATTATTACAATACAACTGAAGCCCCTCCATGTCACCCTTTGATATGTATTCAGATGCGGTCTTTTGGTCAGTCTTGTACATGAAAAAATACTTGTTCTGCAATACAAAAGAAAATGAAAAAACTCGTTCAACTTTTACACCATTATTCAGAAACTTTACTTTTTTTTTTTCCCCTCAGACATCAGTATATCACTTGTTTTCCCTCAAGAATATGAGATGTGTTTTGTATGTCATTGGTGTAGTACTCCGAGTTACCCGATGACTTGATACATAACAACCAAGGAGATACAGTATATACAATTGATAACACTGACAAAAGGCACTGCAAACTAAATTTCGGTCTATCAGCCACACATGACCAGGCATTTTCTGTAACTAACCCTACATTAATGTTTATTCTAGAAATAGGTTTTTCTGACAATATAACCATGCGATACACTTCTCTAGGTATGCGGTTTAGGACTGGACATAGGAAGGAACATGCTGAAATTACTATATTAGTTTCTGCCTAAAAATGAAATTAAATTAAATATTCATGTTATTATTTCTTGTTACAGCCCACCAATTTACAGAGCCTGCAGAGCCCTTGAGGACCATGCTGGATTGAGTATTAATCCTTTACAGCTCATATTGTAATAACAGGACATCGTAAAGGTAGACAGTAATTCCAGACATAATTAGGTGCATGTACGGTTCTAATCCAATTTCATAATGTTTTGAGAAATCGATTGGTCAGAATCTAGATGATTGCAGGAGCAAATTTCTGTTTGGCAAGTTCCAGGCTTTATACCAGATTGTTGGATGGTATACTTAAATTACATAATCTAAAACTCCTTTGTCAATTGAAGCAGTGGTATTGCGCAACAGAATGACAAGAAATACAAACATCTTTTTAAAGGAATAAAATTTCCACAAAAAGCAAGTTTCTCACCTTCTTCCTTGCTTCTGCTTTCATCCGACACCAATCACTGTAAGCCTTTTGACGTATTTCATTAGCAGCTTGGTGTTCTTCATTTAATTTTCTGAGTACTGCTCTTTCATCATCATAAGCTTTCTGAATCGATCTTGTTTTTTCCTCCAGGGACTTCAGGTTGCTCAAGAGAGCATCAGAATCCTTCTTCAAAATCTACAAAAAAGCAAATAAAAATTGATGTGAAAATTGATGAAATTAGAAACAGAAGGACAATTAGAATGTAGAGCTTCCAATACCTTATGCCGCTCATGAATATTATCTTTTTGATAGAGTGCCTCTTTGATTTCAGCCTTTGAGCCCATATTGGAGCACAACTGCTTTCTTTGGGTTTTCAGGTCTTTAATCTCTTGAATGAGAAGCTTCTCTTCTTTCAAAGTAATGATTTCATGTTGTATAATCTTGTTCTTCCTGGTAATCTAAATCATTTGTGATTTTTTCAAATTAAAAAAAAATCAGAACTAAAATCATCAGAGTATAATATGAAAGCTGAAGGTTAAAAAAATCAATAAACTATGCTATCATATGGCACTTTTTATTTCATGGAGGTTAGAGAACACCATTGCTGAATTCTTACCATCTCATCAATTTCTTCAATTGAATTTGCTTTATTCAACTTCCCAATCATTGATTGTACACTATTTAAATCATGTTTCTTATCACCATGAGCAGCTCTAGCTTCCCTCTCTTCTTGCCGTGCTGCTTCTAGTTTCTCTCGGTACTCATCACATACAGCCTACAATATATAAATTCCAAATGGATAAGTGTATAGAAGGAAGGAGGGGTGGGGTGGGGGGGGGGGGGGGGGGGTGGGGGGGTGGGTTGTGGGGGGTGTGAATATCAGGAGTTTCATTACCTTTTGCTTTTGCTTAAGAACATTAATTGCATCTCTTTTTTGTGTCGATTGATCCAGATGAAAATGTGCATTCTGTATCTTTGCCCAGAGATCTTCATCTTCAATTTTTGGAACTTTAATTATATAAACCCTCTGTTGTCTAATAATCTGTGTTTCTCCCTTATTACTCTTATCAATATCCATAGGCGATTCACTGGAGTCCTCAATAATATTCGCCTCATCTTCATGTACATGTTCACCATCATCTTTGTGTTCCTCATGGACTGCCATATCAACAGATGTAGATTCCGATGCTGTTATACAAGAATTATGATATGCATTAACTTTAATATGTATAAGTTTGAAGAAGGAAATAGAACACCAAGACCAATGATTGCATACCTCCCAAACATTTGGTTTCAACCTCATGAGAAGATTTAGTGAATGCATTTACATTGTCTGAGCAAATATCTTTGCATCTCTCATCTAAGGGGCAAGTCTCATTGGCTGTGCAAGGAGCCCTGACACTACATTCCAATGCTCCATCTGAGTGGCAAGGCTCTTCAGTTGGAGAAGCCAGCTCATTAATTGGAGAGGAATCTACGTTTTTTGTTCCGGAGGAAACCCCGTCAGACAGAGTAGATGTCTTGCAAACTTCCACGTGGTTACCAGAAGAGCAAGCATCAACCACATTTTCTAAATGTGGATCCCTGGTATCTTCAGCTGATTTGCTACCTGTAACAACATGGTTGGATTTGTCCTCCATATTGGAACTGGCTTCAGCTTCATCGACCACTACAGATTCATCTTCATTAGCAGAACTGGGTTGAGCTTCATCAACCACAATAGGATTGTTTTCCTTAGAAGCACCAGGTTCAACTTGATCAACAGCGGCACTAAATTTTTCTTGAGATTCCTCCCCACAAGCAGAACCAGATTGAGCTTCATCAACCACAAAAGGTTCATGTTCCTTAGAAGTACCATGTTCAACTTGATCACCAGCAGCCCTAGATTTTTCTTCAGCGCCACTCTCTTCTGTTTGTGCATGGTCACAAGTTTCCAACTCTGGAGCTGGACTTGAATGTTCAATTTTATCATTGTCAACCAAATCTAAGGGTATTGGCTCATTATGGAAAGTACAGGTGTCAGCTGCTGGAGCTGCTTGCAATGAGGCAGCATTGACCTCCACCTCAGACTCGGGCTTCAGTTCTGCCTCTAATATATCATTGCCATTATTATTAGCAAGACAACCACCAAAGGTTTTGAACTGGCCGTGCTCTCCAGTCTCTATAGAAGAATCGGCAGCCTGCTGAGACTGCTGAACGGGAGATAAATTTGACTCCTCCAAACAAGCAGGTTCCATCACCTCCTTTTCTTCAACTTCACAAACTGAATTTATGTGCAATGGTATGTTACTGTCTTCCAAGGCAGTCTCAAGATCCTCTGTTTGATCACTATCTGCTGTTTTCAGTTCTACCGCATTGTCAGCCTTAATGGCAGGCTCCAATTTGTTTTCTACTTCTGCAGCAATCTCCACCTGCACTTTCTGATCTACACACAATTCAATAGATGGGTTTGATTCTGGTTCCGCAGATGGAAGGCTGCCAACAGAACTCTCATCCTTGGCCAATTTATCATCTTGAACAATCTCTTCACTCTTGTTCTTGACTCTTTGATCCAACTCAGAAACAGCAGGGAAAGCTCCATCTATTCTCTTCTCAATCAGAGGCTCTGCTTTTTCACTGAGGCCAGAAACACCAAATGCACCAGCACCACCATCTTGCACATTAACTGCACTGTCATTGTCATTTCTCTCCAATTTAGTAGCAACCAGGACACCTCCACCCTCCCCCTTCTCGACAACAGGCTTCAGCTCCACAGCATCATTGACACTATCCTCAGCATGGTCGTGCCCATTTTCAAGGACCTCTTCTCTGGGCTCCTCACTAACACCCGCTTCCTGATCATTACTAGCCACATTTGCCGCTCCATTGAATTCTTCACCTTCAATCTTTGAAACTTTCTCCTGCTCCACCAATTCAACAACACCAGCAGCATTCTGTTGCGCTTTGCTCTTGTCAACACTAACCTCAGACTCAGCAGTGGCTGCACAGGAATCAGTACTCATGTCAGCATGACCATGACCATGACCATTCTCCGTCAAAGCATCTGGCCTATCATCTTCCCCACCGACCGCCTCCTGCTCCACCTGTTCCACGACATCAACAGCACTTTGTTCTCCTTTGCTCTCCTCATCTTGAACCTCAGGCTCTGCAACAGCTGTCCCAGAATCAGCACCTATGTTGGCATGGTCAAGCCCAAAGGTCATCAAAGCATCTGCCCCATCCTGAGCACTTCGCTCTCCTTTGTTCTCCTCGCCTCCAACCTCAATCTCGGCAACAGCTGTGCCGGAATCAGCACCCGAGTTGGCATTGTTGAGCCCACTGGCCTTCGAAGCATGTGCCCCATCATGCTCTCCATTGGCACTAACCTCAGGATCCGTAGCAGCCGCACCAGAATGAGCACTCGTGTCAGCATGGCCATGCCCACTGGCCGTCGAAGCATCTTCCCCATCCCGCTTTCCAATGGCAACCTCCTCCTCCTCCACCACCACCGCCAATTCAGCACCACCAGAATCACCACTAACCTCAGGATCCGCAGCAGCCGCACAGGAATCTGCACCCGTGCCGGCGTGGCCATGCCCACCGGCCGTCGAAGCATCTGCCCCACCTTGCTCCCCAACATCTGCCTTCGGCTCCACAGATTCAGCGACATCAGCAGCACTTTGCCCCGCTAAGCACTCCTCCACACTAACCTTAGACACCACAGCAGCACGATCGTGCCCATTCGCCGACGAGACACCGAGGGCGGCATCCGAAGTAGTCCCCTCCCTACCAGCAAGCCCGTGATCTCTACTCACGGCCGCGTCCGGAGCAGCATTGGCCTCCGGCGCCTCCTTGGCAACAGTCAGATCAGGTTTGCCCTCCAGATCTGAGCCCCTGTCCAATAGATCATCAGAGTCGCCGTTCACGATCACGAAGGTGCCACCCACCCCATCGCCCTCTTGATCCTCCGCCGCACCCTCCTCCGGCGAGGCGGCCACGGGAACTTTAGCCCCCAATTCCGCCTTCCGAGCCTCGCCGGCGCCGTTGCATGCGCTCTCCTCGGCCGTCATTGTTACGTAGATCACGCCCGATCCTACACACCCAAACCGACCACAAACACCACCGCGCTTGTCACCTCCACAAATAACAGATCAACAAAGACAAAACAAACAAAAAAAAATCGATCTCGTGTGGTGAAATGGATAGAGATATGAACTTACAATTCACACGGCCACGCAGTCGGAGACGACAGATGGGAGGGGGGTGTTTGTGTTTGTATATGGGATTTTGCTCCTTTTCCAGCTGAGTGTATTTTTTTATAGTTGTGATTTGTTTTGAGTTCTTTTGGTTTTTATTTTGTTACTGTTATTTGTTTGTTTTAAAGTTGGATAAGATACCGATTTGCCAAGGAGTTATGGATAATTCGGTTCGATCACATGAACATGTATATGTGTGTAAAAGGCTATAACCCACCGACAACTCATGTTCGTCTTGTACTTGTGAGAGAAATTAGGTAGTTTGTGGTAGTAGAAAAAATGTGAAATATTCACAAAGTATTAGCAATCTTGAGTATGGTATGTCCCGGCTAATAAAATTAACATGACGTACTGTAGTGCTACAAAAACTATTATTATGATATAATCGTCATGTCAAGATCAGCTAACAACATCATGATATTTTTTCTTTCGAGTTGTATAAGGTGTATCAGTGTATGTATATGTTTTTCAAAAAAAAATTGTACTATGCTTTTTATATTTTCCTAGGAGACTGATTTAAAATGAATAGATTGATTTAATAATGGAAAAACATATATATAAGATAAGAAAAAAATAATATATGCACTTTAGCAAAATTCTTATTTTCTTTTTATAAATATACCAATTTTGAACATGCCCACATGATAGAAAAAGATATTTTTATTTATGGAATAGGTTGCTGAATATGCTATCTAGCTAAGACACCTCAATGACTATATATGTGCGAGAATAAGTAGGTTAAACTAGTAGAATTTTAAAAATTATAAATATCAGACTATAAATTAAATTGTTATTAACAATAGAAGAAAAATTGGTGAAGCAACCGATCAAACAATATGTACAACAACTGCTCGTAAATCGTCCTAATCAATACAGTAATTGCAGCAGCATCTCTATCGGTATCCACACGTTTCAAACGTTCTGGGATGAAACGTAATACATTGGTGTGCCTTGATGAGGCAGCGGCCCGATCTTTCGATAGGTTCGATTAATCGACTTGTGGACGTTGGTGTTTTGAGGCTTCTGATCAGCTGATCACCACCTCGCAATCGCTACACCCGTGCATCTTGTCGTTATCGACCACACTCGTACACGACCGACCTTACCATGAAGGTAATTGTTCCTGCAACAATCGAGAAATTCACAAGAATAAGGAAGAAGCAATCTGGAATTGCAAATAAAGATAAAGCACAGGAGTTGGGGTTCCACAAACCAACGCAACAGCCTAGTCGGTCCGGTGCAGAGGCAAAAAGAATCTACAAAATGTTGTGTAGATGCAATCTAAGAAAAACCCGCTTGTTTGTGACGGCTAAGGAGAGTATTTGAGGGGTACACAACCCTAGAGACGCGCCCCTAATGGGCCCTACTTGATACAAGGCCCATCGGCCCAAGTTAAGGTGGCGCAGCACCGTTTTCAGAAAGGAACGTGGACTCTTTCGACGATTGCGGCTGGCTCAGGTAGAATTTGGAGATGAGGCTAGATCTGTTAAAAAGTAGACTTGATAAGCTTTCCATGAAGTCCAAGAACATCCTAAACGGAGTCCGTATGAGGAAGTTACGGCCATTTGAATTCAGTGCTGTCGCAGCAGTCCAAATCCGAATCCAACACGAACCCAACTCAAACTCTAGCTTCCCTTGGGCCCAAAGTGACGCGGGGATCTTGTGGAAACGTTGATGAAAGTATGGGGCAGGTGGTTGCAGGTCTAAGCCCATGTCCGGTTTCACTTGTGACGCCATGCATCCCTCCTTGATCAACCGAAAGGTGATGTCTTGAGGCAGCACTTGTCGAGTTCCTCTCTTTCCCTACTCCTGCGTTCCTGATCACAAGTAGATCACAAGAGTTAGGTAATAATCAATTCTGAAAATCCAAAGTATTAAACTCGAGGAAAGAGTCACCCTGATAGTTTAGTTGTCATGCCCGACCTTTAGTTATAGTTCCAAGTAATTGTTCCGGTTCAACTTCATCTAGAAAAGTAGTCGTGCGTGTATCCAAGGTTGTTATGTCCTCATCATGCCTGACACATACGACAAGAGTTTAGGAGTTCTCATTCTAGTCGAGGTGACAGTTAGGGTTTTCTTGATATTTCTAAAAGCACATTGTACCTCCCTTTTTATATAGAATCATGCAAGTAGTACATTAGATTTTCTAATGTGATACAAAATCATATAATGAATCATATCCGAACTGCAAAAGTAGTTCTACATTTTCTAATGTGATATCATAACAGATCTAATCCAAATTAAGTTGTTCCAACCCGTTAAATATGTGACTCTAGAGGTTAATGCATACTTGGTCGCCACTTGATAACATTTACTTCAACTATGAGTTGATAGTGGCCCATAAATGACTACCTAAATATACACAAAAATCATATCCAATAAATCTATATAATGTATTTATGTTGATCATTTTATCATACAATACCAGATTAAACATAAAACAAGAAACATGCCACTCTTACACGATACAATTCTTTCTTAATCTCATAGTGAACTAACATCTTCGTAGTTGACACTCAACCACAAACCGCATGACTATACACTTCTCAATTCATCTATATCTAGGAATTCGAAGATATCTCTCCTATTATATAAGAGAGACAAATTTTATCTTAATCATTCACATTCATTTGCATTATTCATAACATACCTGAATATTACCTTTAGTACTACTCAATTAAGAGTAGCGTTTGACAGTATCAAAGTATACTATTACATATCTAGTATATTATGATGATCTCAGATTTAAGAATCAATCATAAATATTATTTGAGATCAACTAGTGACACTTATATGACAAATTTAAACAGTGTCTCAAAATGAGTCAATCCAACATTATATTCTTCAACATATGTCTACATTATTGATTTGATATTTCATATACATGATTCATAAAACATAACCATTAATCAATATATACACTAATATATTAATCAATAATTACACTAATATATTAATCAATAATATTCTATTTAGTAATAGTGGATCAATGATTTTATAGAATAACATCATCAAATAAATTAAGAATTTCATGAACAAATCATATATTTATTGATTAAATAAAGATGATAATTTATTAAAAACAAAATAATATATTATTGAAACGTTTATATCATGAATATAACAATGATAAAAATATCTCTATCATTTTTTTTAAAACATATCTCTATAAATACACATGCCATATTCATGTGTAATGTTCACAATGTTTTAATAACTATGTGTGTTGCATGTCTTAACTAGTATAAATATCACACCGGATATTAATATTCGAAAATTTAACTATTGCCCTAACGTTGTGCTAGAGTCGGCTAAAAAAAGGGCAAAATAAATTGTTTCCATATAAATCGCGTGTATTATATATATTTCAGCTAATCTATATCTATACTATTATATTAAGAGAGAGTTTCAATTAATAAACTACCCCTTACTTTTTCTCTAAAATAACCTTAGGTAGTTGTTTTATCCCTTTCCTGATTTATCTATCATAAAAATATTTTTTTAATAAAATCTAACTATCCATTTGGATACCACAAAACAAATTTAATTAATGAAATTAAAAGTAGTTATCACTTTTTACCACCTGTTTGAACTTTGGTTGCCCCTACTTAGTATTATTTATATGAATACTATCTACCAACTAAGCGATAAACAATAAAATTATCGATTCTTATCCCATCTCTCAATGGCAACTTCAAAACATCCTATCTAAACTGATCATCCAAACAAACAATATTTAATTATACATTAGCCAAAAAATAGTACTAGATCTTAGTAAGAGTTATTAGTACATGCAATAGCAACATGACCTGCACAAACAGATCTTCCACAATATGCATGTGTTTGGTGCTGATTGTTTGTAGGGAAACTCAAATCAATGATGTGGCAAGGTGACTACGTCAGGTTGTGTTTTTGTTATTTTATTTAAATAATTCAAAACACAATAGTGCATTATGTTGCATTTAGGTTTTTTTAGTTGATTTTGATTATTGATGACATTAAGTGTTTTGGACTAATCATGTCTTTCAGCTATTTGTATGCAGTGTCGTCCGAGGTCACAGTCCAAGAACGTGAGCCAAGGTCGCAAGCGCAAGGACGCAGTATCGCCAAGATCTGTAGGTCGCGAGCCAAGGTCGCCCGAGATCGCGAGCCAAGATTGCAAGCGTAAGGTCGCCAAAAAGGAAGCAGCAAAGACCTAAGATAAGTGCTTGTTTATTATATCGGTCTCAAAGTTTGGAGTTTGACCGGATTTTATAGGAATTTTTTTAGTTTAAACCGTATTATTAAGAAGGGTTGCAAAATATCTTTTAGTTCCGGCAAAAACTGAGAAACTCTTAGGTCATATGTTGCATTCGCATTCATTCATAATCTTGGTCAAGAATCTCAAAGAGTAACTGAAACTAGTCATCCGAGTACTGTTTATTTGACCAGGTACTGTTCACTCGACCAGTGGTCACATGAATACTGTTCATTTGACCAGACACTATTCACACACTGTTCATTCGACCAGACGTTCCAACGGCTATTTACTAGCCGTTAAAGGTTGAAGCTGGTTGTTAGCTGACCTAATTTCTTTTCTTTTTGACCACAACGGGTAGCTGAGAGGTTGGGCTATAAATACAAGTGTTTTGAGCAATATTTTCACACATCTCAAGCTAAATTCTCATACACATTTTTGAGCAGTCTCTGTACACACCTTTGAGCATCTTTTCTATGCATTTTGAGCAGTTTTTAGAAGAAATTTTGAGCAGATTTTCTCTACTGTTTTAAAACACTTTTGAGCAGTTTTTTAAAACATTTTGAGTAGATTTTCTACTATTTTTGAACTGTTTTAAAACACTTTTGAGTAGTTTTTAAAACACTTTTGAGTAGATTTTCCTATTGTTTTTAAGCTGTTTTAAAACACTTTTGAACAATTTTTATCAGATTTTTGAGCAGTTTCTGTTCACATTTTCGAGCAGTTTTTAAACAGTTTTTGAGCATATTTCTTTACTATTTTTTATCAGTTTTACAAACACTTTTGAGCAGATTTTTGAGAAGTTTTTGTTCACATTTTTTATCAGTTTATAAATATTTTTTGGCAAATTTTTTATCAGTGTTTATAAACAATTTTTGAACTATTTTTCTAAAGAACCAAGAGATATATTTTTTGATATACACTTGAGCCCAAGTGCTAAAATCTTGATCTTTTGATCAAGTATCATTCATTGTGATTGAGAGAGATCTTCTGAGTGCATTCATTTACATCTTTAGAAGTTTCTTGTTATTTGTTGGGGGTCAAGAGAAGATCTTGCAACTTGCTACACTTAGTGAATGCCTTCATCTATACGGTTTTGAGGCGTAGCCGTTGAACTCTCTATTAACGGAGGTTGTCGGAGAGGCTCGGCATATTTTGTGAAAGATATCGGTGCTCGCCTATCCGGAGTGGAGAAGAAGCAATCTTAGTGAAAAATATCCTTCGTGGATATTAAAGCAAGACTCATTCATTTGAGTGCTTCAACGAGAAGTAGGAGAGACCGGACGAGTCTCCGAGACCTCGGAATAAATCACTGCGTTTGTCTTTCTTACTCTTTCTTAGTACAAAATATTATTAAATTGTTTCAGTTTATTTGCTCTTAATCTTTTCTTTGAAAAAATTGTTTTTAGTTGAAAAGTTTTAAAGTCTCCTATTCACCCCCCCTCTAGTCGGCATCCTCGATCCTACACATTGTACATGAATTTTTAAGTTTTTTAGTATCTATATCTTTTTAAATTATAATTTGGATTACCGATCCATTTCAACCATTAGAATTATGAAGTCAAAACGATCAGATCAACATACACGGATCATTAACCGGAATTATATATGAGAATATATCATATCGTATTATATTTTAAGATATATAAGTTCAGTTGACGATCCGGTTATATTGATCTGATGATTTTAGACTCACAATTCTATCATTTCAAACGGATTTTCAATCGGAATTATAGATCAAAAGATATCAATTCCAGAAAAATTTGAAAGTTTTATTTCAATTTTTCAAATTAAATTATACTAAAATTCATGATTCTTCTAATATTCATATCATTCATCTATAAATCCGATTGAGAACCGTTTGAACCACCACAATTTTGTGGTCAAAATAATCAGATTGACACAATTGGATTGTCAACCAGACTTATATATCTTAAGATATAATACGATATGATGTCTTGTCATATATAATTCTGGTTGATGATCCATTTCTATCGATCTAATCGTTTTGGTTTCATAATTCTAATAGTAAAAATGGATCATCAATCGAAATTATAATTTAAAAAAAAATATGAATCTTGAATATTTTGAAAATTCATGTACAATATACTACATATATGACTGATTCCATTTTAGGTTATTTAAATAAAAAAACAGAGTATAGTTGTGGGCCTCATTGGTTGCTGAGTTTATAAAATTTGATTAGTGGTTTATCATATATCGGAAACTCAACAAGCAGATTTGGAGAATTATTTTTACGAAAAATAGTGAGTGTAGCTTATTTATGTAATTCTTTTTTTTTTTATATTTTTTTAAAAAAATTGTGCTATTAATCCTATTGCTCAAGAAGGCTGACATGAAGCTCTTTGTCAAAGCACTCACTTGTAGTCGGTGAGCTATGCCATGGAGCAAGGTCATAATTAAGAAACACACTGTAAAATTCAGAAAAATTGTAAGAAAGCCACAAAAATAAGTTTAATTAGTTTACTCATTTTTTAGTTTCGTCGCATTTTTTTTATTTTTATATTGTTGCATTTGTTTATGCTGTTGTATTTTTTTATTCTATATTGTCACATTTTTTTATTGTCATATTTTTTTTATGTCATCTCATTTTTTTAGAAAATTTTTTGTATGTAAAAATTATAAGTATCTTAAACATGCCCTTAAATATATGTCAAATCAATTTTATACTACTAAGGTTAGACTTGGTACATAATGGGTGCAATAAAACATCCACTAAAATAGGTTTGTGTTCAATTTTAATTGAGTTATTTTGTTACACAATATAATCCACTTTCAAATTATTATAGGGACGGGATAGAGTCTCTTTTTCTCTACTTTGGAAGTGGGCGAGTAGTATCTCTGCTATTTATAATATTCATTTAATATTTATCTTAATTTTTATATTAATAACATTCAACAACAATATTTGAAGGAAATTAATACTTTTAGTTGTAGATTATAACAATTTTAGAAACGTCCGAAACATAGCTACCATAACTTCTACATTGATGTTGGTAAAAAAATATTGCGATATTTATTTTCTATATAAATATATCATTTTTGGAACATGTCGACTGAAGCTAATATGTTGATTGATATGTTGAAAACCAACACTTAGGCTTTGTTATTTTAAATTTTTAACTTTGAATTTCTGTTCATTATTTTCATGCTAAATGCAATTTTATTTTAGTTCAAGGCTCTTTTAAAAGATATCAATCACTTTTAGGATGCGTTTAGGAGTACCGTGCTTTCTCGAAACTCCATTTAATATATGATTTTTGTTTATGATTATTTAACAACTGTTGAAACATGGATAATATTGCTAAATATAAAAAATATCTTCAATAATTATAACATCTCACGAAGTAACATAGAATCGCACCACAATTCCAAACACAATCTTAATAGTTGTTATGAGCTGGTTAGATTCTATTGAATGGCTAAAATTATTGGCTTTCATTCTACTATTTTAAACGGCTTCCTATTTAATACATTCACTTGTTTTTTTTCTTTAATGTAAGTATATGGGGAATTTTTTTTTGTTTTATAATTTTATTCAAAGATTTATGTAAATGTGACCCTTCTACATATTACATAATTGGTTGAAATACAATGAATTACCAAATGTAGACTCTAGCTTGGTAGAGTTGGTCCTTATCCCAATTCAAGAAAGGAAAGGTATTATTGCTATTGATCTTTTTCTCATACATTGCAAGCCCTTTTTTTGTGGGGGAAATGTTGAAACATTATGGCATACATCATTTGTCTTATGATGCTATTTTAGGCCGCTATGAAATGTATCGAACAAGCATTTACATGTACACCCGTGCTTTAAGAAATAGCTGATTGCTGATGTTTCTTTGATGAAAGTTTTCTTTCCATGTATTGCGGTAGGGGTGAAGCCACTTCACCGGCGTGATGTGCTCAAACATGATTCCAAATTATATTTTATGGGTTAGTCAGAGCAGAAATAATATTACACCATATCCTTATAGCAAAAATTTATTTGCTCTCTAAATTTACTAATAATAGTCTTATTTGATATAGAATCATAACTACTTAATACCTTTATATTTTCTTGACCAATCATATTGACACAAATTAACTAATATGTGTCATTTCAGTATTCAAATTCAGTACATATAGCAACACTACAATAAAAGTTAGAACTCCAAGGGCCCTCCGAGCTGAATCAAATCTGAAGCACATAAAACAGAAAAAGAATAAATAGAAAAAAATTTATGATGGTTAAAGTTAAAAGTTTGTTACAATTAGGATGCACCACATATCACGATTGAACTTGAATCTGATAAGAGTTCAGGAGTTCCAGTTAGAGGTGAGAAAAAAAAGACCAAACCGGAATAACTGATCCAAATCGACTGAGATGACCAAATCGAAATAATTGAAATGTTAATTTGGTTTGTTAGGTTTTTGACTTTGAAAAACTAAAATAGCCGAAACAACCGAATTAATATATAATCAACCTACCACCTCATAAAAATTTGATATGGTAGATACAAAATCAACTTACTATCTCACAAAATTTCAAATCGCAATTCAGTCTAGACAAAAAGAAACAAAAAAAAAACAAATTCAATTGAAAAATATATCCGAAGATAAAAGTTACTATTCACTTAAATTTATTATTTTTGTTTCTCATAATATACATCGAATATATACACCTTATGTAATTTTTATAGATTTTTCATGATTATTTACATGATTTTTTGATATGAATGCACAAAAATACCAAAGAAATAACAATGCACTAGATACTTATAGTATATTTTAAGAATATATAACATATTCATGTTGGTAAAAAAATCATTAACTACAATTATTGAAATTTTTATTAATATTTAACTTTAAATAATATAGTGTACTGATAACATAATACAGGTATATTCTTTGATTTATGCATTACTAGATGATATATTTATTGATTAATATCATTAAAAATATTATTTCTTAAAAAAATTCAATTAACTGACTGAATTAACAATTTTATAATTCAGTTAATTTTATCATAGAAATCCCAAAAATCAAAATTAATAATTTAGTTATAAAATTTTATAAAACCGACAGAACTAACTATTACTCACCCCTAGTTCCAGGCTTCCTCTTCTTAAAGTCCCAAGTCAATCAGGTAGAAATACTTAGGCAGAAAAATATTCTCTTCATTTTATAATATAAGATCCTTTGTTTTTGAATATATCAAATTTTTATTATTAATATAACTCATAATATGTCATTAATAACTAAAAATATGATATCATGAAAATATTTTTAAAAAAGAATCTGGTGGTATTATTTTTATTTTGTCACTTTGATGTATTTTAAATTAATTATTGGTCAAAGTTTACAAAGTTTGAACATGAAATTCTGTGGAGGGTTTTGTATTATAAAATAAAGAAATATATAACATATCATGATTAGTCCTCCTAAACTTTTATTTATCCTATCCACTATCACAACGAAGAAAGTAATATGTTTAGATTTATTGTATGAAATTATAGGTAAGAAATTTCTTAGTAAACTTTGGCCCGGAAAACCTGTAATTAGTCGGGTCCGAATACTCATGGCAAGCAGGGGGCCAGCAAAAGAGACAGAAGTAGGCGGCCACCAACCTAATCCCTAAGCCCGTGAGCGTGCTCGTTCGTGGTTGGTATCCAGCTCAACCGGCAGCCTCTGCCTCCACGCCAAACACAAACCGGCCGGTTGAGAGGCGACGACCATCCACGCGCCCTCCGAAAGCAACGGCGTTTTTGTTTTGGAACGAGCGCGTCGCAAGCAACTCGCAGCTCACACACCTTGCAAGTTGGAAGTGGTCTCCTTGGACCCATACGTCCAAAAAATCACCCTCGCATCGCGACCTAGAAGAATTAAATTAGTAGTATACATCATATAATATCATCGTGGGGGTGGTTAGTTGGAAAGGATACATCTCACGCAAAGGCAATAAGCATATTCTCATCTCTCACATTCTCACCCATCACACTTTGTATCATGAGATTAATTAATTAGTAAGTGGGTAAATTTATTGACACCGTAGTTGGAAGGCCATATTGATAGGACATTCAGGAGCTCTAACGTAGATTAGACAATAAAGTTCAAATCTTAAAATTTATAGTTTTAAGCTTTGTAATATGAGCATGTTGGCTGTTATGATAAATTCTGGAGATTAAGTTAAGTAAAATTGATATTTGATCAAGCAATTTTTAAGATATCTAGCTCTACTTACTCGAAAGAAACAAATCATGCCATGGGAAGGCACATGCAAAGCATGCATGTATGGACCTATTGTGGCCATGTTGGATAAGGCAAATGGTATCTCATGGAGATTAGAGTGGCAAAGTTTAATATCAAAGCATTTAAGTCCTGTGATATGGGCGTGAGGATTATTATGATATATTTTAGATATCAGATTAATAATATTGATATTTGATCTTGCAATTTTTTAGATATTTGTTTGAAATGAGTGATCTGACCAACAACTTTTCACTCTGTAAAAAATAGAAAAAGAAAACCGAAGGATGCATGTGGGAAGGTGTAATCTCAGAGCGATTCCCACACACACTGACAGCGAAACGGATGAGAAACTTCGATCCGGTGTTCACGGACATGAGTACCAACATTTTAGGCACATCTGACTTATGTGGACAACCAAAGACTATACCACGTTTGCGGCGGCCGCGTGGCAATGCAAAGTGGACTGGAAATTAGGCCATGGCGAGATGAAACGAGCCGGATGAAGCCGATACCAGCGGTACCTGTTTGCAGTTTCTGCACAACCGTCTCTGAAACCGAACACCTATTTTTCTTGCGTTTATTTCAGGTGGCCCCCATCTCTGAGCCGGCAGGAGCTGACACTTGACGCGTGTGGCCTCGGCTTTGTTTGTGCACTAGGCACGTAGCTCCAGTCTCGCACTATTTTCGCGCACCGACACGAAAAATGGAGGGGCGAATGGTTCATGCCATGCGCATGCATGATTTTAGTAATACATGAATAATGGATGGGATCAAGATTTGAGCCATCAAAATTTACGTAGAAAAAAAAATTTGAATATCATATAAGTAATTTCAAATGTCTTAACTTACTTGTTTAACATGATATAGCTAATTTGTTATCAAACGACTATTTCAGATGTGTTTTTATGTCTTTTGATTATAAAGACAATGGGCGGAATCTTCTTGCAAATGAGACATGAAAAGTAGTAGCGATGTGCAAAAGAAAAAAGAAAATTATTGTTGCAATATCATCAGTTGGATGGAAAGTTTGCATGTAGGTGCGGATGTGGGGCCATCGTGACAGTGCGAGACCTGCTCAGTGTACTGCACACGCACATGCAAAGGACATCAAGCCACCTACCACTACCAAAGGATACATCTCGATCTCTACCGGCTTTTCTAGACCTCCCATCGCAAATTGGAGATGCGCATAAATGCTCAATTAGATCTTATGGCACGCAGATCTAACATTTATCGTATACTAGCATTTCTTTTGGTCAATCTCATAAAAAGACAGATGCAGGAGCAGAAGCAGCACTATCGGCAGATTTAACAACCGTGTCATCGCGTGTAGATCCAACTATCCAAGCATCCAAGTATTTATCTATGTCGGTTACTTAAAATGATAGCAATGTATCGTCTGCATAGATGTGTTCAAGTCCAAAAGAATTAACTTGAGATCCATGTATATTGTTAGATGCTTGAATAAAATATGTTTATGATGTTTACAATTTTTTTATGTCAGAAGATGAAACAATACAAGAGGGTTAAATGGTTGAGGATGGTATGTTCTCTGTGTGTGTGTGTGCCCAAAAAATTTATACAAAGTGCTGTAATATGGGGAAACATGAATCACAAGAAAAAGTCACATCCAGATGAAGTGGGCCGGGCCACAGCATACACCTGTCAATATTGGGCCGGCACGATGTAACCGGGGTTGTGCCCAAGACTAGCCAGAGCTTAACAAAATAAAAGGTCGATATAAGGCCGGCCCGCTGGTGGTCTCCAAAAAATTGGCAAAATCCATGGAACGCGCATTGAAATCGGTACGGCGCCTCCACCGCCACGCAGAACGATTGAACTGGGTTTACTTGTTGGCGCAACTCTCAGTCTCAACCTCTGCAAGCGATTGAAGTCTACAGGTTTCAGTTTGTGAGGTACACAGACACGCCCCCACTAGTCAGTGCAGCACACTTGTGGGTGTTATATCTTCAGTCATTCGCTGGCACAGCGACGGAAAACCATTTTTATAAATATTTTTTTCAAAACGCTATTTCTCAAATTTGTTTTTTTCATGGTGATGAGGATTAAATACTTCATCTTGGTCAAAAACTAATTAACAAGTGTCATAGATATTTATTAATTAAACAATAGTACTACCGTAATAGTTCACAACTATATGTGAAGTCTAAGATTACGATAAGCTCTAATCGAAAATATACAACCACATTCAAACTCAGCATAAGGTATATGATCACAACACATTATGGTCAAAATGTTATATCTGAGTGACTCATGGTCGAAGGAACTGGATGTAAAGATTCCTAATCAAAGCATCATTTACCAACAATCAAAAACATGTCTATCACCCAATGTGCTCCACGATGAGACAGTTAATACATGATCTCCCAAGAAACCGTCTAGACAACTGCCACTAAGAAGGCAACTGCGATAAGTATTGGCAACTAGCAGTAGTTTTCTTGATCAATAATCGTCCCCGTATAATTATTGTTGTGGTATTACTGTATTAGGGATACCCCGGCAGATTTCTTCGGACGTGCGTAGCACGTGTACAGCGGCAGGAGCTGACCGAGTTACCGGTCACCTCCCGCTGGCCGACGCAGAAATTGACATAGTAGTTTTTATACAGGTTCGGGTCCCAGTGGGGGCCCTAGTCCTGTCGGCTCTCTCCGGACGCGAGTCCGCTGGGGAGGTGTACTCTCGGGGAGAGAAGTCTCCAAGAGAGCATGTTGCTTTGAGTTAGTGTGAATGAGTTCCAATCCTCCTCAAATTAGGTACAGGAGGGGTATATATAGCTCCTAAGAAATGCAAAAGACCAAAAAACTCTAGCTACGACCGTTGGATCGAAGGGCGCTGATGTCATTTGGCTGGGTGAACGGCTCGGATGCTCGACAAGTGTCCTCGTCAGCTTTCCAAAGGCTTCTTCGGTCAGCAGCCATCCTTCCGATGCTCCGGGCATCACCGGGGGCCTGGTGACTCTTCGGGACTCACCGGGGGCCCCGGGTCTCACCGGGGGCCCGGTGACCCTCCGGGACTCATTGGGGAATCTTCAGGACTTCGTGGAGCCCCTGGAAGTTCCCCCAACAGCAGCCCCCCAGGCCCTCGGGGGCACGAAGTGCCTCCGATGGGTATGTGAAACTCCCAATGATGACGCCTCATCTTTCACGGAGTGCTCCGCACCGTGAGCGGCGTTTCGACTCCCGAGCCGTTTTTCCGCGGGATGCGCCTGTCCGCGAACCGACGCGTCGTTTCGAAGCGTCGACCTTCGCATCGCCTCGTTTTGCGCGCGACGGTTCAACTATGTGGCTTTGATGGGCTTGCGAACACGTGGCGGGCATCCGAGTCTCCCTCCACCCCCTATAAATAGGAGGGGAACCCTTTAGTTCGAGCTAGTCCACAAGCCCCCAGGTTCCACAAATCTCTCTCTTTCGGCGATTTCTTCCGGTGGTTCCCGGTGACTCATCCCGGTAGCTTCCGGTGTCCTTTTCCGGTGGTAGCCGGTGAGTTTCCGGTAATACCCGGTAGCACCCGGTGACTTTCCCCGGTGGTTTTACGGTGACGTCCCGGTAGCTTCTGGTGAGTCATCCCGTATCCCCGGTGTCATCCCGGTAGCACCCGGTGACTTCCGGTGATCTCCAGCGAGTTCAGTCCCGATGGCGCCGAAGAGTCGCGCCAAGGTCTCCGAGCTGCCCCTAGAGGAGGTGACCTCTGACTTCCTCGGGGCCACCGAGTTTTCTTCGGGGGCCCTTGAGGCCTTCTTGGAGCGCGGCTATTTCAGAGCGGGAGACATCAGGATTCCTGGGCCAGCGGAGCAGGTGCCGAGCCCCCGGGACGAGGAGGTGGTGACCTTTGAGGCCTTCGTGGAGGAGGGCTTTTGACTCCCGGTACACCCGTTGCTCCGCGAGTTCTTGCAGGTCTACAGCCTCTCGCTCAACCATCTTACCCCGAACACCCTCGTTCGGATGGGTTTGTTCATTTGGTTGTGCGAGACGGCCGCCGTGACGGAGCCCACTCTGCGGCTCCTGCGAAACTTCTATGAGCCATCGGCGAGGGGCCCGGTGGTGAGGAGGGGCGGCCCTAGGTTGGCTTTCGGCTCCATCATGATCCAGTTGACGCCGGGTCGCGCCGACGAGTACCTGGTGTTAGTCTCCCGGGACCACTGGGGAGACTGGCTCCGGCACTGGTTCTACCTCCGGGTAGGAGACCCAGGGGTGACATATTCACTGGAGCCTTCCACTTACTCGCGGTCCGGCGGCCCGTTGGCCCCAGAGTGGACCGTGGCGGAGATGGACCTCCTCACCGCGATGGTGGAGGCCCGATTCCGGCGCTCCATGAGGGATCTGGCGGAGGAGATGGCCCTCCTCCGAGTGGCGTCGTTCCACACCTGCCGGGGGAGGGGGATGTCGGCGGCGCACAGGCCACCCCAGATGGCGGTGGCGGACCGTGAGTATTCAGACCTCTTCCTCCTGCCGGGAGATTTCTTCTAACCCTTGCTTCTTTTTCTTGTCGCAGTCAGGTCCTATGGTCGAGCCAAGGAGGTTGCGGTGACCCTCCTTGGGCGATACTACGAGGACGAGCACGAGCGGGTGGTGCGCGTCATCGGAGAGAGTCCTACCTGGAACATCATCGCGGAGGCGTTCGGGCTGAGGCTCCCGGCCCGGGTGCCTCTTCCCACCCCTGCTTCACGTAAGTGGGGGAAGGAGGTTGCTGGTGGGCCCTCGAAGCGACCTCGGCCGTCGGGCAGCCCTGCAGGATCATAGACGGTTTTCAGCTCAGAACCGTCTGTAATAATGATTATCAGTGACGGTTCTGAGCTCAGAACCGTCAGTGATAATCATTATCACAGACGGTTCAAAACCGTCAGTGATAGTCTCGGACTATCACTGACTCGAATATCACTGACGGTTCAGAACCGTCTGTGATGACTGTTTTGAACCGACTGTGATGTTGTATTCTGTAGTAGTGAAGGGTTCCTCCGGAGATGGGCTCACGAGCATTGGAGGGCTCGTGAGGTACTTCTTTAGTGCGTCGAACGCCATCTGGGCCTCGGGAGTCCACTTGAACCCCTCGAGGCCCCGGAGGATTTTGAAGAACTGGAGTCCACGTTCCCCTGACCGTGAAACGAAGCGACCCAACGCGGCTAAGCGGCCGATTAGCCGCTGTACGTCTTTCACGGAGGGCGAAGGAGGCATGTCCAGCAGGGCCCAAATTTTTTCAAGGTTAGCCTCAATACCCCGCTGGGACACAAGGAAGCCAAGCAGCCTCCCTCCGCGTACGCCAAAGGCACATTTTTCCGGGTTGAGCTTCAACCCGTACTTGCGGAGGCTGCGGAAGGTCTCCGCCAGGTCGTCGATGTGGGCGGCCGCGCGAAGGCTTTTGAGGACCGCGTTGTCAACGTAGACCTCAACGTTGCAGCCGATTTGGTCCTTCAGGACCAGCGTCATGAGGCGCTGGAAAGTCGCCCCAGCGTTCTTCAGCCCGAAAGGCATGTGGACGTAGTAGAAGGTGCCGAGGGGAGTTATAAAACTCGTCTTTTCCTCATCCTCCATTGCCATTCGAACCTGATGGTAGCCCGAATATGTGTCGAGAAAACTCATTAGTTCGCACCCTGCGGTCAAATCAACTAGTTGGTCAATTCGCGGGAGTGGGTAGTTATCCTTTGGGCAAGCGCGGTTAAGGTCGGTGAAGTCCACGCACATCCTTCACTTGCCGTTTGACTTCTTCACGAGGACGGGGTTCGCCAACCATTCGGGATGCAAGACTTCCCGCACAAACCCCGCCTATAGAAGCTTGGCGATCTCGACCTTGATGGCGTCTTGGCATTCAAGGGAGAGTTTCCTCAACTTTTGCTTGACCGGGGGGTGGCCGGGGGTCACTGCGAGCTTATGCTCAATGACATTTCGGGCGACGCCTTGCATGTCCGAGGGTTCCCACGCAAAAATGTCTGAGTTTTCGCGGAGGAAGGCCGCGAGTTGCTCCGCGTGTTCTTCGAGGAGGTCTGCTCCGATCTTGACGGTCCTCTCTCCATCTCCTGAGGACAGTTGAACTTTCCGGAGGTCCCCCTCGGGGCGCGGCTTCGGGAGTGGCCTTCCAGAAGAAGCGACCAGGGCATTAGGCTTAGTGGGGTTCTCTCCCCCTGGAGCCTTGATCATGTTGACGCTTCCTATGGTAGAGGTGGCGCGCTCGTAAAGAGCGCGGGCCACATTCTGGTCGCCTCGAACGGTGATCGCGCTGTGAGGTCCAGGGATCTTCACGCAGAGGTAGTTCTGGTGAATCGCCCCTAGATGGTTGATCGTGGTCCTCCCCATAATGGCGTTGTATGAAGAGGGGAGATCCACAACATCGAACCGGACCATCTCCGTCCGGTAGTTTTCTGGGGTGCCGAAGGTCATCGGAAGGTCGACATTCCCCACCGGGTGGATGGTCTTCCCGGGGACGAAGCCTTGCAGCGGCCCAAGTGCGGGCTGTTGGATCAAGGATGCCAACTAGAGGGGGGGTGAATAGGAGGCTTTAAAAACTTTAAAACTTAAAGCAAATAATGAACAAATCAAGAACAAATAATGTAAGCAAGGGAAAGAAAATGAATACAATGGTTTTTACCGAGGTATCGGAGACTCGCCTAGTCTCCACTAATCCTCGTTGAAGCACTCAAATCACTTGAGTCTTGCCTCAATACTCACGAAGAGTATTATCAACTAAGGTTGCTCCTTGTCCACTCCGGAAAGGCGAGCACCGATGCCTTGTACACACTTGCCGAGCCTCTCCGACAATCTCCGAACGGAGAGATCAACGGCCACGCCTCCGAACCGTCTAGGTGAGGGCGCTCACCAAGAGTAACAGGCAGCGAGGTCTTCTCTAGACCTCCAAACACGCATCGAGAAGCTAAGTATATGCAAATGCAAAAGAACTGAAACTCTCGGTGGATCGGAAAGCACTCGACTTGATCAAAAGATGTAACACCCTGAGTTAGGGGTGAAAATTTCCTTTTTCATCAATAGCATGCATGCATGTATCAGTAGTAATAGCCAGATCAGTATCTATCCTAAGCCCTAAAATCTCCAAAATCTATCATGTGACCTCAAATCAAGATCAGATTGTTCAGATGTGATCTATCAGTTACTATGAATCTAAAAGCCTTCAGAACCTAGATCCAATTCTATCTCTAAATTCCAGATTTATCAGCTCCTTCTGTTTTCGAAAACAGAAATATCTTATATTACCCAAATACCCTAAGTTTCAGAAATACAGATTTAATCAAAATCTCGACTAAGTTCAGACCAGATTATTCCTGGAATATAATCATGGGTATGTCAATACCTTAATATAAAAAGTTGACAGCCAGATTCTATCATCTAGACTCTTTTCACAAATCAGTCCAAGAGTTATCGCAAATTAGTCCTTATCTGTTATTTGAAAACTCAAAAAGGCTAAAATCTCCAGATTAACTCCAAATTCAGAATTTCTTCAGCAAATCTTCTCAAAACGATATTTGCCACAAGTTTCTCTTCTGTGCAGACATCAAAATCGAACCCTAAATACCAGGATTCGAAATCATCAAAACTTAAACCTTATTTTACCCTAAATTACCCTATTTTCAATTGTATCAAAAGCTATCCAAATGTGCCAAATTTTTATCTTCAATCTCTGCCAAATCATCTGTTGAATAAAGATTACCAAAACAGCAGAAGCAAATTCAGTTTAAACCTTCCAGAATTCCAGATTTACATTTCAGTCCAAAACTCAAAGAATTGAAATTGCAAATGAATCCATTTTCGACCAGGTCAACAGCAGCATTCGACCAGGGACCGCCGTGCTTGTGCGCCGTGGTTGCTTGCCGCCGGTGAGGCTTCGCCCGCGCTCGTGCTCGTGCATGCTTGCTCTTCCTATTGCGCACGCGTCAGTATCTCAGCCATCGCCGTGGCAACACCGTGGCAGCGTCGACGACAGCACCGCCCTCGTGCGCGACCAGCAGCAGAAACACCAGGCTTTTGTCAGTTGCTTTTGCGCCGTGCCAGTTGTTGTCGCCACCGTGTGCTCTAGCGTTGCGAAGTCCCGATGAGGCGACACTGTGATCAGCTGCAAGCTTGTCGCCGTCGCATCACCGTTCTTCGCTGTGTCTTCGCCGCTGTTGCTCCAGCACGCAACCAATCGCATCACCAACTGCCAAATCAATTCACTGCTCCCTCCTTGCAAGCTTCGCCTGCCTATTTAAACATCCCTAAGTTCAGCAGCTTCTCCACACCTCACTGGAAATCAGCCAAGTCCCAGAAATTCCTGTTTCAGTCATCTTCTCCGGCGAGCCGTCGAGGAGGCTCACGGTGCCAACGCTCTACACTTAATTTCCTGCCAAATTAACAACATCAGTGAGTTCCCCTACTCATCCTCTCTGTGTGATAGCATTTAATTGTTCTCCGGTGGACTCTAACGCCGATGATCGCCGGAAATGGCTGAAAGTCGAAGATGCCCTGTTCCGGCAATGCTGGCCAATCTACCCCGAATTAGCCCTCGATCCTGTAAACAAAATTGATCAGTGGGTTATTTCAAGCAAGCCTGTAAGCTTAGAATCCCTAATTAAACATCATTCGAAGCTTTTCTCTAAACCGAGCTTCACCAGAAACCGGCGATCGTCGCCAGGCTTCTCCGGTGATCCTCCGGTCAATTTGATGTTACCAGAAGCTTCCCTATACCTCCTAGATACTCTCCAAGCAAGGAATTTAGTTCTCTCGGCCTGTAGCAGAAACCCCCAACTGGCAGTGTCTCTTCTCCGGCGACGATGATCGGAAAAGTGATCCCGGCCATTTCAGCCCTCGAAACCTTGTCATTTAGATGTGCCCTAGTCTCCTGAGTATTTTTGTCTTCTAGCCCGACACCTAGATCGGCCTAGATTGGAAGTTACAGCCATGCCAAGATCTTGTCCAGAACTGCTCCAGTGCAGCCAGTTCATCTCTGTTCATCATCAAATTTCTTGCTTTCCAGTCATTTCTTGCCCTAGATCCTGTTGACTTAATTGTTCCTGTTACTCAAGCCTACCTCCCAGACAAAGTGGTGCATCATTTGGAGCTCCAGATCAAAAGTTATGCTAAGCCCTAGTTTTTGGCATTGTCAGCTCTATGCCAGAGCTCGCCAGCCAGTGGCATTGGCCTTGTTTACCCACTTCTGGTTGTGCAATTTGACATCCACTTTTTCCACTGAATTTGTAGAGTTGTGATCTACATTTTATTCTACTACCACAAGTTAAAATAACCCCTCTATCATTCATCGACCCTATGTCGATGCTTTGAACCGAATGTCGACCTAAAGACGTTCGCTGTTTTTGAGCGAACCAGTCGCAACCTTGATATCATTCTGATACCTTGAGACATTGGGAACCTTGTAAACCTTTGACAGCTAATCTTAACATTGGTTTCCTTAACTTAACCCTAATCAGCCTCTAAACCCAATCATTTCAGAATCATCAAGACTTCATCTTTGCATCATTGCATATAGTATAATAATGTATTGAAAAGATTATGATTATTGGTTGTTTGTTTGATTGGAGAGCAGATCAAGAGCCCGAGTTCGAGGACTTCACTGCGGACCCGTCATCGACTACTGTATTTTACGACGCGGAAGGCAAGTCATATCCTTGGTCATCTTGAACCTATATTTTAAATGTTGCTATAATATAACCTTGAATATAGGCAATATTGCATGTGAATGATCGAGAATAGTTGATTTATCAATTGGCAGTACTAGACTGGTTATCTGTGAAATGTGAAATAAACAAGTTTTGAGCCATGAATTATTATATGTATTTATATACTTATATTCATGAAATAAAACCCCTAGCCGTGACCAGAAAAATGGTATGGATGGCTGTAGCACTGGAGGTGCTAGACTGCAAAGGAATGCAGGCACTGAAGGTGCAGGGTTGTGGATGGTCTGGTCATTGGCATATAAGGACTAGAACCTTGTGTTGTGCGTCTAGTGGCATGAACAACGTGCTAACCGCAAGCCTGGTATGGGACAGGCCTGAACAAGTAATTATGTGGATCGCACATGAAACCCCTGCATGAGATGTGTAGTGATGCACGATAAACACGGAGCGCGGCTCCCACACATATCACTGAAGGTGATCAAGCACGCTGACTCAGTAATGGGAATAAGCAAAGGGGTGGAGGTTTGGATACAACCTGCCACAACTGTGCCTCGCTGAGAGCCACAGGGTCGGGGGTGAATTGTAAGTGATGCATAACAAAAGTTCTTGTTATCTCCACCTTGCCACTCACACATGGTTGTGAGGAGGGGTCTAATCATTTTGATAGGATGGGCTTGAAAGTGGAATATCTTGCGGGTAAATTGGTACCTCTCTGTAGAGTTAAAAACGTATTCGAATACTCCGAGCTCCCGGGTTTTATAGGAGTCTGCTGCGGTGGATTAAATCCACGGGGTGTGACACAAGTATTATTTTCTAAATAAAATATGTTTAAATCAAGATTACCCAAATGACATGTGTTGTCATGATAAGGAGTGCTGCCGTGGGCTGTCGTGTGTCGACGTGTCGCGGTGGTGCTATAATTTAGTAAACATGATTGTTGATGTTATATTATAAAAAGTGCTGCCATAAGATGAGATGAGAAAGAAAAAGATTATTTTACAAATATCCATAATTCTTGACTAGTCTAGGTTCATATCATCACTACTATATGTATCTACTCTTACCTATGACTTGCTGAGTACGTAAGTGCTCACCCTTGCAACATTCAACTTAATAGATGGAGCCTACTTTGATCAAGATGATGGCACGGAATACTACGTGGATCCAGAAGGAGGAGAATCAGTTCCGCCAGAACCCTGAAGTGTGTTGTTCTGCCGTCAACTTCTTTTGTGGGAGGGTCACCTATCTTCTACTGCGTAGTTAAATATTTTGCTAAACCCTGAATGCCTTGTAGGCATTGTAATCCTCTTTATGTAATATTAAGGCCAGCAGGCCACACTACTTAATATTTTGTGAGTACTCTGTTGCAATGTAATATACTCCTGTGTTTGACTCATCCTGGGAAGTCAAAGGTTTGTGGTTTGGGACTAGCTGCAGCGAGCTAGGTCTCTACAGGAGTAGTCGTTGTCCCAGTTTCGGGGCGCGACAAGAAAAGTTGGTATCAGAGCAACATGAGAACTTGACTGTAGGACGGCACCTTTAGGAATTGGCCATGCCAGGAAAACGTAATTTATTCAGAAAACTAATTGTTGAAAACTTTATTTTGGTAAAAATAATGAGCTTTGTAGCTCTTGAAAAACCTTCATTTCAAAATTTTATTTGGATTTTCTAAAATTCGGTAAGATTGTGAGAGTGCGTTCTGTTGTTTCAGAGTGTCTTAGGGGTTGGTGTAGACAGAGCTAGTGGATGCTCTTAATAGCTTTGTGATTCGCTATTGCTTTTGCAATGGTTAATTTGTGTATTATGGCTAATAGCCTAAGTAATTCTATGCATTAAAGTAGTTGCATTAATTTCTGCATTGCTGTCTTAGCTGGCCTTAGTTAGTTAGATCCGTCTAAATTTTTTCAGAGCCACCATGGTTGACACCAGAAGGAGATCTCGAAGTGGAAGAGAAGATATAGGTCAGACTCCGCAAGAAGAAGAAACTATGATAAGAGACCCTTTGTTTCAACAAGGATCTCAGAGTTCTAATCCACCTCAAAATGAACAACCCAGTCTTCAGGAAATTCTGTTGTCAATGGAGAAAAGCCGACAAGAAGCTCAGATAGCTCATACCCAGTTGTTAGCCCAGATAGTTCAGAAACTGCCTACTGGAACAACAGAAGGAACTACTTCTGCTGTAGGAGCGAGATTAACAGATTTCCAAAAGACCCGTCCACCAACATTCTCTAGTGCGACCGATCCCATGGTTGCCGATGATTGGTTACGGGATATCGAGAGGAAACTGGACACGGTTCGATGCAGCGAACGAGAGAAAGTTTTATTTGGATCTCATCAGTTATCAGGAGCTGCAGCCGCATGGTGGATGAATTATCAAGAAGCTCATCTTGATAAAGATAATATTTCTTGGAGGGAATTTAAGGATCAATTTCGGAAATTCCATATACCTACTGGTGTTATGGCAGCTAAGCGACGGGAATTTCGGAATTTAACTCAAGGAAGTAAGTCAGTCACTGAGTATCTACACCAATTTACTCATTTGGCTCGATACGCACCTGGAGATGTGGATACTGAAGAGAAGAAGATAGAGCGCTTCACAGAAGGACTTCAACACTATTTACAGTATCAAATTGCTTCTCATGAACTTACAGAATTTCAAACACTAGTGAACAGAGCTTTAAAGGTGGAAGAAAAGAAAAATATGGGGGAAGAAAGCCGAAAGAGGAGGATGTTCCAGCAAACACGACCACAGCCAAACCCAATCAGAGGAAGAGTTCCTATCACTCCCAATTTTCGACCATCTTATCAGAATCCCAGACCAGCAACGACATTGTGCCCCAATTGTCGAGGAAATCATTCTCAGAAGGATTGCCCTCATCCTCGTGTTGAGTGTTATCATTGTGGACAGCGTGGGCACCGTAAAGAATTCTGTCCTTGGATACAACTTCCGATGTCCATTGCCAGATCTCAGGCAAGAACACAGCCAGTAGTAACCAGGGCATCACCATCGCAGAATTTTAGAGGAAATTCAGCAGGAAGAGGAGGAAATATGGCTAATCGAGGAAGAGGAAGAGGTAGAGCACCAGCTGCAACCCAAGGAGGAAGGTTAAACTATACTTCAATTCAAGAAGCGGGCAACGCCACCGACATTCTTCTAGGTAGATTTCTGATTCAATCTGCATCTGCCTTAATATTGTTTGATCCTGGTGCTACAAATTCATTCATGTCAAAAGCATTTGCATCTGAAGTTGAAATGCATGTAGACCAAGTACCACTAGAGTACTCTATGGTTAACAAACTCCAGGGGCTAGATTATCTGTTTACTCGATCTGCCCAAATGTAACTTTCAATATAGAAGGAGTAGAATTTGAGGCAAATCTACTAGTTCTAGAACTGCAAGGACTAGACATTATTTTGGGAATGGATTGGTTGTCCCAACATAAAGGTCTAGTAGATTGTGAAGAGAAAACCCTTAGTCTTGTCAGTAGCCAAGGGGAGAGAGTTCTATTTTATGCAGAAAGATCATCAGTCAAGAGACCGCTAAGATCTGTTCAAGCATTGCAAAAGTTATGCCTGGAACAAGTGCCTGTAGTACAACAATATTCTGATGTATTTCCAGAAGAACTTCCAGGAATGCCACCTGATAGAGACATAGAGTTCTCTATTGAGCTTAAACCAGGAGCAGCGCCTATAGCAAAACGACCATACCGGATGTCAGTTTCTGAATTAGAAGAGCTCAAGAGTCAATTGGAAGACTTGGAAGATAAAGGATTTATTAAACCCAGTACTTCGCCATGGGGAGCCCCGGTATTATTCGTAAGGAAGAAGGATGGAACCTTACGAATGTGTGTGGATTATCGGGCTCTAAATGAAGTTACCATAAAGAACAAGTATCCATTGCCAAGAATTGATGACTTGTTCGATCAACTTCGAGGAGCTAAAGTATTCTCCAAGATAGACTTGAAGTCTGGATATCATCAGCTGAAGATTAAGAAGGAAGATATATCGAAGACTGCTTTCACTACCAGATACGGACTGTATGAGTTTACAGTAGTACCGTTTGGTTTAACCAATGCCCCAGCAGCCTTCATGAATGTCATGAATAGCACATTTATGGATTTCCTTGACAAGTTTGTCATAGTGTTCATAGATGACATTCTGATATATTCCAGGAATACAGAAGAGCATGAGCAACATCTACATCTAGTCTTAGAAAGACTACGAGAAAGGCAATTATATGCCAAGTTTGATAAATGCGAGTTTTGGATGTCAAAGATTGCATTTCTTGGACATGTGTTGACAGCAGAAGGAATTTCAGTGGATCCAGCTAAAATTTCAGCTATCAAGGAATGGAAGCGACCCACCTCGGTTCCAGAGATTAGAAGTTTCTTGGGATTGGCAGGTTACTATAGGAGATTCATCGAAGGATTCTCCCAAATTGCTAAGTCTCTTACTAACCTGCTAAAGAAGGATGTTGCATTTGAATGGACCACTAAGTGTGAAGAAAGTTTTCAGAAGTTGAAACAAAAATTGACAACAACACCAGTTCTTACCATGCCAGATAGCAAAGAAGATTTTGTAGTTTATTGTGATGCTTCGAAGCAAGGGATAGGCTGTGTGCTAATGCAACAAGGTCGGGTAGTAGCCTATGCTTCACGCCAATTGAGGCCACATGAGGAAAACTATCCTACCCATGATTTGGAATTAGCAGCAGTAGTTCATGCCTTGAAGATATGGCGACACTACCTTATTGGAAATAAATGTGAGATTTTTACCGATCATAAGAGCCTCAAGTATATCTTCACTCAGACGGAGCTCAACATGCGTCAACGACGATGGCTGGAGTTGATCAAAGATTATGATCTTAGTATTCAGTACCATCCAGGGAAAGCTAATGTAGTAGCTGATGCCCTAAGCAGAAAAGTTTACAACCTACAAGGAATGGTTATGTTGAAGAACCCTTACCTACAACAAGAGTTGCAGAATCATCAAGTGGAAATAGTACCGCAGGGAACGGTAGCTACTTTAACAATAAAATCTCAACTTGAAGAACAGATAGGAAATGCCCAGAAGGAAGATGAAGAAATTCGTAAGATCAAGAGTCGAATCAAGTTAGGAAAGGCTCAAGGCTTTACTGAAGATAACCAAGGGATTGTATGGTATCGAGGAAGAATCTGTGTACCTCACAACGCAGATCTTAAGGAAATAATTCTCCATGAAGCACATAAAACTCCATACTCAATACACCCTGGTAACACAAAGATGTATCAAGATTTGAAGACCAGATTCTGGCGGGATAATATGAAGAGAGAGATTGCAAAGTATATTGCAAACTGTGATACATGTCGACGAGTTAAAGCAGAACACCAGAAAATAGCAGGAAAGCTACAACCTCTACCAATACCATTATGGAAATGGGAAGAAATTGGTATGGATTTCATTACAGGATTACCTAAAACTCACGGAGGATATGATTCGATATGGGTTATTGTGGACAGACTTACTAAAGTAGCTCACTTCATACCGGTCAAAAAGATTTTTGATGGCAGTAAATTAGCAGAGTTATACATGCAAAGAATAGTGGCATTGCATGGTATTCCTAAGAAGATAGTCTCAGATCGTGGAACACAGTTTACCTCCAAATTTTGGAATAGACTGCATGAAACCCTAGGAACCCAGTTGGACTTCAGTACTGCATATCATCCACAAACGGGAGGACAGACAGAAAGAGTCAACCAAATCCTAGAGGATCTTCTAAGAGCTTGTATACTAGATTATGGAACATCATGGGACAAATGTTTACCATTTGCAGAATTTACATATAATAACAGTTATCAAGCTAGTATACAAATGGCACCATTTGAAGCTCTATATGGACGTAAATGCAGAACACCATTGCATTGGAATGAGCCAGGAGAACGAAAGATCATAGGACCAGAGATAGTAGAAGAAGCAGAAGCTCATGTCAGACTCATCAGAGAAAGGTTCAAAACAGCACAATCACGACAAAAGAGTTATGCAGATAAACGACGGAGAGAATTATCATTTGAACCAGGAGATTTTGTGTATCTCAAGGTCACACCATTCAAAGGATTACAAAGATTCCAAGTGAAAGGAAAGTTATCCCCAAGATACATTGGACCAATTAAGATAATCAAGAGAAAGGGAGAAGTATCATATAAATTGGAATTACCTGTGGGATTAACAGGAGTGCATGATGTGTTTCATGTCTCTCAGCTCCGGAAATGTTTGAAGGAACCTACTGATCAGATAGATGTACAAGATGTGCCTTTACAGAAGAATCTCACTTATCTTGAGCACCCAATCAGAATCCTAGCCACTGATGAACGTCAGCTCCGAAGGAAGAAAATCAAATTGTGTAAAGTTCAATGGAAGAATCATTCAGAGCAAGAGGCTACTTGGGAGAAGGAAGAAGATCTTAAGCAAACCTATCCTGATCTTTTCCTGTCTTAGGTAAATCTCGGGGCGAGATTTCTTTAAGGAGGGTAGATCTGTAACACCCTGAGTTAGGGGTGAAAATTTCCTTTTTCATCAATAGCATGCATGCATGTATCAGTAGTAATAGCCAGATCAGTATCTATCCTAAGCCCTAAAATCTCCAAAATCTATCCTGTGACCTCAAATCAAGATCAGATTGTTCAGATGTGATCTATCAGTTACTATGAATCTAAAAGCCTTCAGAACCTAGATCCAATTCTATCTCTAAATTCCAGATTTATCAGCTCCTTCTGTTTTCGAAAACAGAAATATCTTATATTACCCAAATACCCTAAGTTTCAGAAATACAGATTTAATCAAAATCTCGACTAAGTTCAGACCAGATTATTCCTGGAATATAATCATGGGTATGTCAATACCTTAATATAAAAAGTTGACAGCCAGATTCTATCATCTAGACTCTTTTCACAAATCAGTCCAAGAGTTATCGCAAATTAGTCCTTATCTGTTATTTGAAAACTCAAAAAGGCTAAAATCTCCAGATTAACTCCAAATTCAGAATTTCTTCAGCAAATCTTCTCAAAACGATATTTGCCACAAGTTTCTCTTCTGTGCAGACATCAAAATCGAACCCTAAATACCAGGATTCGAAATCATCAAAACTTAAACCTTATTTTACCCTAAATTACCCTATTTTCAATTGTATCAAAAGCTATCCAAATGTGCCAAATTTTTATCTTCAATCTCTGCCAAATCATCTGTTGAATAAAGATTACCAAAACAGCAGAAGCAAATTCAGTTTAAACCTTCCAGAATTCCAGATTTACATTTCAGTCCAAAACTCAAAGAATTGAAATTGCAAATGAATCCATTTTCGACCAGGTCAACAGCAGCATTCGACCAGGGACCGCCGTGCTTGTGCGCCGTGGTTGCTTGCCGCCGGTGAGGCTTCGCCCGCGCTCGTGCTCGTGCATGCTTGCTCTTCCTATTGCGCACGCGTCAGTATCTCAGCCATCGCCGTGGCAACACCGTGGCAGCGTCGACGACAGCACCGCCCTCGTGCGCGACCAGCAGCAGAAACACCAGGCTTTTGTCAGTTGCTTTTGCGCCGTGCCAGTTGTTGTCGCCACCGTGTGCTCTAGCGTTGCGAAGTCCCGATGAGGCGACACTGTGATCAGCTGCAAGCTTGTCGCCGTCGCATCACCGTTCTTCGCTGTGTCTTCGCCGCTGTTGCTCCAGCACGCAACCAATCGCATCACCAACTGCCAAATCAATTCACTGCTCCCTCCTTGCAAGCTTCGCCTGCCTATTTAAACATCCCTAAGTTCAGCAGCTTCTCCACACCTCACTGGAAATCAGCCAAGTCCCAGAAATTCCTGTTTCAGTCATCTTCTCCGGCGAGCCGTCGAGGAGGCTCACGGTGCCAACGCTCTACACTTAATTTCCTGCCAAATTAACAACATCAGTGAGTTCCCCTACTCATCCTCTCTGTGTGATAGCATTTAATTGTTCTCCGGTGGACTCTAACGCCGATGATCGCCGGAAATGGCTGAAAGTCGAAGATGCCCTGTTCCGGCAATGCTGGCCAATCTACCCCGAATTAGCCCTCGATCCTGTAAACAAAATTGATCAGTGGGTTATTTCAAGCAAGCCTGTAAGCTTAGAATCCCTAATTAAACATCATTCGAAGCTTTTCTCTAAACCGAGCTTCACCAGAAACCGGCGATCGTCGCCAGGCTTCTCCGGTGATCCTCCGGTCAATTTGATGTTACCAGAAGCTTCCCTATACCTCCTAGATACTCTCCAAGCAAGGAATTTAGTTCTCTCGGCCTGTAGCAGAAACCCCCAACTGGCAGTGTCTCTTCTCCGGCGACGATGATCGGAAAAGTGATCCCGGCCATTTCAGCCCTCGAAACCTTGTCATTTAGATGTGCCCTAGTCTCCTGAGTATTTTTGTCTTCTAGCCCGACACCTAGATCGGCCTAGATTGGAAGTTACAGCCATGCCAAGATCTTGTCCAGAACTGCTCCAGTGCAGCCAGTTCATCTCTGTTCATCATCAAATTTCTTGCTTTCCAGTCATTTCTTGCCCTAGATCCTGTTGACTTAATTGTTCCTGTTACTCAAGCCTACCTCCCAGACAAAGTGGTGCATCATTTGGAGCTCCAGATCAAAAGTTATGCTAAGCCCTAGTTTTTGGCATTGTCAGCTCTATGCCAGAGCTCGCCAGCCAGTGGCATTGGCCTTGTTTACCCACTTCTGGTTGTGCAATTTGACATCCACTTTGTCCACTGAATTTGTAGAGTTGTGATCTACATTTTATTCTACTACCACAAGTTAAAATAACCCCTCTATCATTCATCGACCCTATGTCGATGCTTTGAACCGAATGTCGACCTAAAGACGTTCGCTGTTTTTGAGCGAACCAGTCGCAACCTTGATATCATTCTGATACCTTGAGACATTGGGAACCTTGTAAACCTTTGACAGCTAATCTTAACATTGGTTTCCTTAACTTAACCCTAATCAGCCTCTAAACCCAATCATTTCAGAATCATCAAGACTTCATCTTTGCATCATTGCATATAGTATAATAATGTATTGAAAAGATTATGATTATTGGTTGTTTGTTTGATTGGAGAGCAGATCAAGAGCCCGAGTTCGAGGACTTCACTGCGGATCCGTCATCGACTACTGTATCTTACGACGCGGAAGGCAAGTCATATCCTTGGTCATCTTGAACCTATATTTTAAATGTCGCTATAATATAACCTTGAATATAGGCAATATTGCATGTGAATGATCGAGAATAGTTGATTTATCAATTGGCAGTACTAGACTGGTTATCTGTGAAATGTGAAATAAACAAGTTTTGAGCCATGAACTTATTATATGTATTTATATACTTATATTCATGAAATAAAACCCTAGCCGTGACCAGAAAAATGGTATGGATGGCTGTAGCACTGGAGGTGCTAGACTGCAAAGGAATGCAGGCACTGAAGGTGCAGGGTTGTGGATGGTCTGGTCATTGGCATATAAGGACTAGAACCTTGTGTTGTGCGTCTAGTGGCATGAACAACGTGCTAACCGCAAGCCTGGTATGAGGACAGGCCTGAACAAGTAATTCTGTGGATCGCACATGAAACCCCTGCATGAGATGTGTAGTGATGCACGATAAACACGGAGCGCGGCTCCCACACATATCACTGAAGGTGATCAAGCATGCTGACCCAGTAATGGGAATAAGCAATGGGGTGGAGGTTTGGATACAACCTGCCACAACTGTGCCTCGCTGAGAGCCACAGGGTCGGGGGTGAATTGTGAGTAAAACATAACAAAAGTTCTTGTTATTTCCACCTTGCTGCTCACAGTATGAAGTGAGTCAGGGGTCCAATCATTTTGTTATGATAGGAAGGTTTGAAAGTGCAATATCTTGCGGGTAAATTGGTACCTCTCTGCAGAGTTAAAAACGTATTCGAATACTCCGAGCTCCCGGGTTTATAGGAGTCTGCTGCGGTGGATTAAATCCACGGGGTGTGACACAAGTACTATTTTCTAAATAAAATATGTTTAAATCAAGATTACCCAAATGACATGTGTTGTCATGATAAGGAGTGCTGCCGTGGGCTGTCGTGTGTCGACGTGTCGCGGTAGTGCTATAATCTAGTGAACATGAATGATGATGTTATATTATGAAAAGTGCTGTCATAAGATGAGATGAGAAAGGAAAAGATTATTTTACAAATATCCATAATTCTTGACTAGTCTAGGTTCATATCATCACTACTATATGTATCTACTCTTACCTATGACTTGCTGAGTACGTAACTGCTCACCCTTGCAACATTAACTTAATAGATGGAGCCTACTTTGATCAAGATGATGGCACGGAGTACTACGTGGATCCAGAAGGAGGAGAATCAGTTCCGCCAGAACCCTGAGTGTGTTGTTCTGCCGTCAACTTCTTTTGTGGGAGGGTCACCTATCTTCTACTGCGTAGTTAAATATTTTGTTAAACCCTGAATGCCTTGTAGGCATTGTAATCCTCTTTATGTAATATTAAGGCCAGCAGGCCACACTGCTTAATATTTTGTGAGTACTCTGTTGCAATGTAATATACTCCTGTGTTTGACTCATCCTGGGAAGTCAAAGGTTTGTGAGAATGGGACTAGCTGCAGCGAGCTAGGTCTCTACAGGAGTAGTCGTTGTCCCAGTCACGGGGCGCGACAGCAACCCCCGGGCACGAGTTACCCCCCCTCCACTGCGGGTTGGAGCGTGACTCCGCGCACTGTAAAGGAGAAGTGAGAGGTCCTGGTGAGAAATTTCCTAGTCGCCGTGAGAACGGGGGACCGGGTAAAAAACTTCTGGGAATGATTTTTCGAAAATCCCAGTGAGAAATCCTATGGTCACCGTGAAAACGGTGAGCTGGGTAAAAACTTCCGGGAAAAAGTCCCCGAAATCCCCGGGGATAATTTTTTCGAGAGAAAACCCTCCGGTTGCCGTGAAAACGGGGAGCCAGGAATGAGATCTCCGAGAAGGAATATCTGAGAATTCCGTCTCGCCAAGGAGAAAATTGACTCCCGTAGGAGGGGGTGTGCCCGATGACAGGTCTGAGTGTTTGAGGGGGGACTAGTCTCTCAAATTGACTTGTTACCACGATCTTTGAGGACCGGATTTCTGCTTACACCCTCAGTCCACGAGGGGTGATCATAAGCCGCCCTACGGGAGTGGGACTCCCGTTCTAGGGACTTCTTGGGTCGTGATAGCCCACTTCCTCACGGAGAGGGCATCCTCACGGGGAGAGCATCACCCTGAGAGATGTTAATGTAGGGACCTGCAGTGAGCCCAAGCTGAGGAAAATCCAATTGTATTAATAAGGAGTTGAGATACAACACCTCCCCCCGCAAGATCGCGATGGGGGGGGGGCAGGGGAATGGTGAGTACAATGTCTCCCTTCCCTCTGGCGTAATCGCTCCTGGGGAGGGGACGAGCCGGTAGGCTAGACGTAGAACTTGCGAAGCAAGCGTACGTTCCACGTGCGCTTCAGCTCCTGCTCTTGAAGATTGGAGAGCTTGTAAGCCCCCGAACCCAGGACTGCTGAGATCTTGTAAGGGCCCTCCCACTTGGGGGAGAGCTTGTCTTGGGCTTGGGGGTCAGTTACGCGTTTGAGGACAAGGTCCCCGAGGCGGAAAGCTCTCTCGCAGACGCGCTAGTTGTATGTGCGCGCCATTTCGTGCACGTAGATGGTGCAGCGGAGCAGCGCTCGGTCGCGTTCCTCTTCGACGAGGTCGACCTCCAATGACTGATTCGCCTCGTTGGCTTGGTGTGTTACGGTCATAGCTCCATCTAGGAGATCGACCCTCAGTGACCGGAAGCCAATCTCCAAGGGAAGAACCGCCTCGGCCCCGTACTCGAGGGAGAAAGTGGTGCGTCCCGTCGCGCGGCTCGGGGTTGTACGCATGGAACAGAGGATTCTAGGGAGCTCCTCCGCCCACGCACCCCAATTGGAGGCGGCTTGTTCGAGTCGTCGATGTAACCCCCGTAGGATTATGCTGTTGACCCTTTCGACGGCCCCGTTGCTCTAGGGTGAGCTACCGAGGCGAAGTTGATGACGAGCCCCAAGCCTTCGCAGAATTCCTAGAAATATACCGAGTCCAATTGGGTCCTGTTATCAACAGTGATTTCCTGGGGGACTCCGAAACAACACACGATATTCTTCCAGAAAAACCACTGTACCGCTCGGGACGTGATGCTGGGCAGAGGTTCGGCCTCCACCCACTTGGTAAAATAGTCAACCGCGACCACCACGTACTTGTAGCCCCCGGGCGCTAGGGGGAAGGGACCTAGAAGGTCCATCCCCGAGCGCACGAAGGGCCAAGTAATGGGGATAGTCTGCAGCGCTACAGAGGGGAGGTTGGAACCTTTGGCCATCTTCTGGCAGGCCTCGCACATGGAGACATGGTCTCGCGTGTCACAAATCACTGTGGCGATGGGCCAATAAAAACCCTGGTGAAGGGCCTTGGCCGTGATGGCGCACGGGGCCAGGTGAGACCCGCAACTTCCCGAGTGAATGTCCTCGAGGAGCCAGAGCCCTTCCGGCCGTGCAAGGCTGTGGAGCAAGGTGGAAGCCCCTTGCTTCTAAAACTTTCCCTCCAATAGGAGGCATGCCCGAGCCTTGGCTCGGAGGCGCTTGGCCTCAGTCTCGTTGGGAGGGTCTCCCTCCCCCTTCATGAAGGAGATAAGGGGGTCCACCCAAGATAAGGCTCGGGCGATCTCGGCGACTTCCGGGACGCAGGACCATCGTCCGCGCCTGGGGAGGCCACCGAGGGATTCGCGATGATCTCCAAGAAAGCCCCCTTGGGGAGCGGTTCCCGGGGCTGGCTGCCCGAGCCAGGGCATCGGCCCGGTCATTGTCCCTCCGCGGGATGTGCCGGGCCTCTAGGCCGTCGAAGTGCTTCTCCATCTTGTGTACCTCCTGCAAGTAGAGACTCAAGTTTGCGTCATGGCACAAGTAGGACTTGTCCATTTGGCAAACTACGAGCTAGGAGTCTCCTTTCACGAGGTGGCGACGAATCCCCAGGGAGCACGCGAGGCGCAACCCAAGTAGCAAGGCCTCGTATTCGGTGACTTGTTCGTGGCTGGGAACTCGAGACGCGCCGCGTACTCCAGTTCCCTCCCCTCAGGTCTCCGGAGGACTACTCCCGCGCTGGCACCAGCGAGACACAAGGAGCCATGAAACATGAGCGTCCAATGGTCGCTTCGTCGGGGCGGTGCGGGGAGGCTTTCGTCCCCGGGCCCGGAGGCAGGGGTCCACTCCGCCACAAAGTCGGCGAGGACTTGTGACTTGATGGCGGAGCGCACAGTGAGGGAAAGCAAGAAGGGAGCAAGCTCGGCCCCCCACTTTCCTATCCGGCCAGTGGCTCCCTTGTTCCGGAGTACCTCCCCCAGAGGGAGGGACGACGGGACAGTGATCGGGTGTCCCAGGAACTAGTGACGAAGCTTCCTGGACGCCATTAGAAGGGTGTAGCAGATCTTCTCCATCTCCGTGTACCGAGGTTTAGCCCCTTGGAGGGCCTTACTCATGTAGTACATGGGACGCTGTTGCCCGTCTTGTTCCTTTACCAATACCGCGCTTACGGCGACCTGGGTCGCGGCGACGTAAAGGAGCAAGGGCTCTTCTGGAGACAGCTCACGAGCATTGGGGGGCTCGTGAGATACTTCTTTAGATCGTCAAAGGCCTCCTGGTCCTCGGTGGTCCATCGGAACCCTTCGAGGCCCTGGAGGATTTTGAAGAATTGGAGGCCTCGTTCCCCCCACCGCGAGACGAAGCGACTTAGCGTGGCCAAGCGGCCGATGAGCCATTGAACGTCTTTGACCGAGCATGGTGGGGGCATATCCAGGAGTGCCTGGTGTCGACGATTCGGACTCGGGGTCCTTAGCCGAACTTATGCAAAATTTGTAGGTAGTGAGACCTTTTAGGGTGTCCCTCCGGGGAGGTATGTAGAATTATGGTGAACTAGAGCACAGAGAAGTTTATACAGGTTCGGACCCTCGATGGTGGGAGTAATAGCCCTACGTCCTGTTGGGATTTCACTATGTGTAGTAAAAGGATTTACAAAGTGACGGAAAATATCAAATATCTTCACAGGCGAAGATTTTTCCTATATGTGTGTACAGGTCAAAGCCTGAAGGGCTTTGTTGAAACTATTTAACTTAGACTACTGTCTGCGGGTTGTTTTTGTCTAGTCAGGCTCGATCAATCGATCACTGGATGGCTTAGTGTTTCGATCTCTCGATCCTTCCATCTTTTGGTGAGATGTGATGTATCTCTTGTTTTCTCCTGTTTGATGCATCGGGCCGCTCCTTTATACTGGTCGAAAGGGTGCCAAGTTGTAACGGCATCAAACAGTTGCTTGGATGCGGTTTCGTCAACCGCTCTCAACTCCCACGCAGGTTTAACACGTGTTATTCATGGATAACCGCACGTATTAACCTCCTGACGGTTGTTCCTCTACGTGGAAGAATCTTCGGGACACTTGGGATATTCCTGCTACAGGGACAGATTAATCCCACGTTCCCTGGTCGAAAGTGTTCTGACCACGCCATGTTAGCTGACCGCACAACATCTACAGTCTTCTGTTCGCGCATAGCATACGAACCCCTGACCACGCACTAGCTGCGGTCTGATCGCGTAAGGCCTGCGACCTCAGGCTTGTACTTCTCAGAATGACTTTAGTTCACACTGCCAAGCGCGTGTCTGGCTCGAATCTATCCTGAACCACTCGCGTATTTATTTGAACTGACTCGGGTGTCAATCCTCGTCAGCTAGCCCCCAAATTCGAAGAGAACGAAGCGACGTGTTTACTTTGAATTTTAAGACATACATCGGATTTTTAACCCGACGCTTCAAATCTCCCACTTAGTGGCGCACTAAGTGTGGCGGTTGGTTCCCCGAGATGGGCTCTGGGTAATATATGACGGGTAATGATGGCGCTGTTGAAAAGTTTTTTAACCCGAGGTGAAATTGTAAATGCTTTAAAAACTCGAGGCGCTCGGAAGGCGAATCGTCACCCTGGCGGCTATAAATACCGAAGCCTTCGGATTCCAAAGCTTCACAATTTCTTTTCTCGGCTAAGTTTCCATCGAAGCCATCTTCATTCTTCTTCTCATACACCTCCCGATGGTAGACCACAACATCATTGAGATTGAGAGCGATGAACAGGAAGTTTTCGAGCAAGAGCCACAGATGCCCGAAGATCCATCTCCTTCAAGGAAGAAGCCCAAGGTTGACGAGGGATCCTCCAGCAAAACAAAGGTGAAAGACGCATCACCATTCTTTCTTCCTTCTGTTCCTTTAGTTCTTCCCATCCACGCACCTTGGCAGGTCGAACTTTCATCTCCACCTTTGGAGGGACGTTCTTCTCAGTTTTCTCCATTTCATCCCAATACTACCCGCTTTTGTTCGGGTGATCAATTTTCTGGTAGGCAAGCTGCTCTCTCACGACTAGATGGTCCTCAACTTGGATTGGGGAAGCAATCTTATAGTGAGAAGGTCGCACTTCCACCATATGATGATCCTCGAATCTTGTCGGGTGATCTACTTTATAGGATGCCTATATCAACCTGTCACACGCAGGGACAGGTAATAACCCCCTATCTCCTTTTGCTTGTTGTTATAGTTAGCGTGGCTAACATTTGCAAATGTAGGAGATCGGAGGCCCCAGCGACCAGCCTGCTGAGATCCCGCCTCCCCCCTTCGGACAGACTCTCCAAGGGGAAAAAGAGGCTCTGGAGAAGAAGACCGAAGAGATGTCTTCGGCGATTCTGCATCTAGCAGAATGTTTTGAAAGATCCCGTGAAGAGGCGCGCCAGTTCCGTCGGGAGAGAGACCACGCTCAGCAACAGCGCGAACTCTTCGACTTGATTAGGGATAGCAGTGCGTCTCTCGTCAGGAACGATGTAGATAGGCTTAGATTAGTTTCTAGTTCTCTAGGGGTTGTCAGTGTAGATCCAATTGACAATAACATGTCCCTAGGAGAACTCTGCAAACTACTTTCGGATCAGGTCGACGCTCTGGTCGCCGGTATCCCTTTTGTATGTAAAGAATGTCAGAAATAAAGCTTTCTTTTTCTTCATATCATATGAATATTCTTTACAACTTCTGTGAGAAAACATGGCCATCAGCAATGCCTTTACGACCACCCATACACAGGCAAACTTCAGTTTTGCGACTAGAATTGCATTTTAACGTTGTATCGCGACCAGCACTGATACTTCGATCAGACTTGAAACCGCGGTTAGAACCGAAGTTCGATTTGAAAAATTATTGCAATCAGAACCGAAACTCGATCAGACCATCACTTCGATTAGAATCAGAGCTTAGTCAAAGACATGGTTCCGACCATACAGCAATCTGATCTAAACATATCCGTACGTCCAAAAACTGGGTCATGGGATATTTTCATGATCAATTTGTGAGTATTTACAAGAAACATGAAGGAAAATGTCCTCCAAAAATCCTTGTAGAACTTTTCACGTTTTTTGCACCCTCAAATCTGAAACAAAGTAGTCTTTTCGTTTCAAATCCGATACAAAGAATGCTTAACGGGTCCGCCAGAGAGAGCATCCATTATGGGAAATGAATAGAATATTAAATGGAGCGTTACTCACGACAGTGCGCCTCATCGGGTCTATAAAAGGAGCAGTTAGCTTCTTGACGAAGCCACACAGCCGAAAACCCTGCCTTCAGAACTTCCGCCGCACAAAACCCTCTTTGTTCTCTGCCTCTGTCTTCCCGAAAGTCGCCACCTTTCCTCACGATCCTTCGCGAGAGATGGCGTCCTGGATCAAATCGGTCCACCACTCCGAGGAAAGTCTTCTGGTGTTGGAGAAGGAAGAGATCCTTCCTCCACGGCTGCTAATCAACTGGCGGCCCGCGGAGAAGGACCAAGAAATCCCAGTCGTCCAGGAGGGCGAACTGGTGGTTTTTGGAGAGTACCTGTGATGCGGGTTCCAATTCCCCGAGAGTCGGTTCCTGAAGGATATTCTGGAGCATTACAGGTTGGAATTGATAAATCTCCACCCGAATGCGATCTTGATTCTGGCGGTGTTCCAGCATCTGTGCGAGCCTTACGTCGGAGTGTATCCCACAGTGGATCTCTTCCGGCGTTTTTACTACTCGGCGTGGTCGAAGAGCTCCAACGCCGCCGGATGTATATACTTCCGGATAAGGGAGAAGAAAGAGTATCCCTTCCCACCCCCTGCGAGACTTCGTGCACGGGTGGCACCTGAAGTGGTTCTACTGCACCCCTCCATCTGAGAGCGGGTTGTGGTTCGAGAACTCGCGGCCAGAGAAGCCGAGCGGGTTGGATACTCTCCCAGCCATGAATGCTGAATACATGAAGCATTCCGAAGTGATTCTTCACCTAGTCGAACAAGGACTAATAGCTCACGACGTCATACGCGACTTTGTGAAGAATCGGGTGAGCCCCCTGCGTGAAAGGGCACATCCGGCTTGGGATATAAAGTCCATGTCCGACAGCGCCCTGGACTACAACAATGGTACGTGATTTCAACACCGAAACCTCATACCTCTGCTTTGTGCTTTCTAACTGGTCTGCTGGGAACAGTCTTGCCTTCATCCGAGATCCAGAAGCGGACAAATTACCTCCTCAGGGCCTACAGTACCGAAGTGGAGGACCCCAAGGGATCACCTCACCCACAGAGCTTAATTCACGCTGGCGATGACCTCAAACAGGAACGCCGATAGGTATGTCGCCTTTCATTCAGTTCTCATTCGTAGGTCTTATGTACATCTAGTATTGACAAATGCACCGGAATGACATAGCCCTTGGGGAGATTCGCCGAGGCGACGTTCCCAGGCGAAAACGTCGGTCTCCTGGGAAAGCCGACGGTGAATAATGTGAAGAAGATCTCCTCAAAGCCCAGGACAAGAAATCCTGCCCCCAAGAAATCCAAGAAGATCCTCGGGGAAGGGTCTTCACGAAGAACCCCTCCTACCGCAAGGAAAACTGCGGTAAGATATCACATACCTCCTGTTCCTCCAGGTACAAACTGAAAGCACTTCTTCGTCGTACAGGGCAAGAGGAGCAAGGAGGAGGAGGAGGATGACGTTCCCCTGGTCCACCGGAAGAAGAAAATAGCAGACTCTCAATCCGGAGAGACACTACCTCGTCCCATGGAAACAGAAGCAACCACAGCGGACCCTGTGGCCACCGGGAGTCCCGTGGTCGCGGCCGAGATCCCTGCTCCCGAAGCTCCAGAGGATTCAGGGTCAATCACTTCTCCCTCCCTGGTCGAAGGGACGACCACGGTAAGACTTCCTCGTGATCTTGATTTCTCAATTTCATTTGCACGTGTGTTTATTGGATCTACACTCATACAGGGAGAAGAACTTCCCCCTGTGACTCCAGTGAGTCCCAGGGAGGCAAACCCTCCACTCCTGGGGACAGGAGCGGAAGTGACAGAACAAGACTCCGCGACCAACACCAGGGTCGTGGATGAGATGCCGGCTCCAGCAGTCCAGGAGCCACCTAGGCCTTCGGGCATATCCCTATCGCTCGAACAGGTTACCCCGGTATGAATTCTTACTACTTAGGTCTTCATCATTCCTTATGCACATGCTTACAGGAAAAATATACATAGGGAGAAAAGGCCCTGTTCACGAAGAGAAAGACCAGGACGAACAACGACTGTCCTCTTTCTCTCGGGGAGCCCTCCTTGAAGTCCCAGAAGCTAATGGGATTTCAAATAAGGTAAGAACTCCATTCAGTTTATTCTGGATCATATTGTGGCGACCATCAATGTGATCGACAACTCCTTTCTTCTTCGTAGGCGTAAAGACGTAGCACCGAGCCCCCCAACCGCCCCGGGGAGGGTTGAAGTCTCTGCCGGTGCTGAGGCCTCCGGTGAGGAGTGTTCGGTCCCTTCGGTCCAGGAAGTCGTCCGGGCTGTTAGGGACGAGTCGGGCGCGGAGACCCAGTTGCAGGTATCGGAACCTGCGAATGAGGCCTAGCAGGCGCATCCACCTGCTGCTCCTGTCGAGGATGAGACGACTCCCTCGACTAGGCATCCAGTAACCCAGGATAACAAGTCATTCTGGGAATATACAGAGGTATAATGAACATCTCTTATGATACCTGAATTATGCATTGGACCACTGATTTCTCTCTGTATTATAGGAACTATCCTGCATAACGGCCAGATCGATTGCTATGGTGGAAATCATCGAGGCCATACAAAAGGAGAGAGACTGCTTGCGAGAGTAAGAATAAATGCCCTTTAATTTCTATAGATACAAATTCATTATGACAATCATCTTTTTTGTCACAGGGAGGTTGCTTCGCTGAAGAGGAACCTGGCCGCTAACAAGCTCAAGGTGGTCACCGTGATTTCGATCTAAGAGGTCGAGCTTAATGAACTGCGGTCATAGCTCTCTGGTAAGTCAATTCTCGACCAGAACAACTAGACCTTGTCATTCGGACAGTTTATAACGATCTTCTTACTGCAGTGCAAGCAAGTCAAATAAAACGGCTTGATCAGGACAAGACAATCCTCCAGCTCACCATTGACTCTACCCGAAGGGCGAACAGAGACCTGAGCCAATACATCTTCGAAAAGCTAAAGATGGTGGCCCGTCTCCTGAGGGATGATGTGGTCGAGACCACAAAAGACGACCTCAGTTCGAGCGACTGGTCTACACTGGTCGTAGCCCAAGCGGAGTCACTACTTGAGTATCTTCCTGAAGATACATGGCGACGACAAGAGGTGATCAGAACCAGGGTTCAATCAGTAGCCTCCGCCATTCTCTCCCGGTTTCATCTCCACCATGGCCCAGATATGGACCTGAATCCACTGGTGGGAACGGTAGAGATCGAGAGTGAAGAGCAACTCGAGGCAATCATGGAGGAAGTCAATTATGAACTGTTCAATGGAAAACCATCTGTGAAGGCCTGTCGGGAGAATATGTTCAATTATCACAGTCGGTTCTGATGTCAAAAACAACTGTGATAGTAAATCAGACGGTTCGGAACACAAAACTGTCTGTAATAGTCTACTTATCATAGACGGTTCTAACCTAAAACCCGACTGTGATAGATACAATCGGTTCCCAGCTGAGAACCGTCTGTGATAACTAGAATATCACAGACGGTTCGGAACTCAGAACCGACTCTGATATATACAGTCGGTTGTGAACTAAGAACCGACTGTGATAGTGTAGTTATCACAGACGGTTCTGAGGTCTGAACCAACTGTGATATATACAGTCGGTTGTGAACTAAGAACCGACTGTGATAGTGTAGTTATCACAAACGGTTCTGAGGTCTGAACCGACTGAAAAAGTGCCGGCGCTTCGAATTCTCAACTGTGATCATTTCTGTCTCCAATTTTCACGCGCGGCCCCTAGGAGAACACGAAGCATCGCTTTGGAAGTTCTATAAATTGACAGTGGAAAAATTGTCATTTACTTTACAAGTTTTTATAATTCTCATATTGTTTGACTCCTTAGCTTCTCTGCGCCAATGGCATCCTCGATGGCATCATCAGCCTCACCCTCCTCTGTAAGAACTCTCAATCTTTTGGACTTACCCCTGTATTGTTAATCCCTGTTCAATACATTCTTGACCTGTTGATTTGCACAGGGAAGGGGAGCAGTGGAAGACACTGGCAAAGTCAAGGCCGAGCTGAGGGCCATCCAGGAGGAGCACAAGCTCCTTACAGAGAAGCACACTCGGCTACGGCTTGACCTTGATGATCTCTTCTAGCGCATTCAGCGCATGAAGACGGATGGTGACAATGCTAGGGCGAGGACGAGGCATCTTTGCGAGAAGAAGAAAGCCGCGGATATGACCATCACTGGCTGCGGTTTGACTATGAAGGATACCATCGCGAAGCTGAGGGAGGTCGCAGGCCTTCTCGACGCGGTAGTAGTTGATCCTAAGAAGGACAACTTGTCGCTGGAGGAGTCCTGCGTCCTGGCTGCAAGTCAATCTGACTTTATTCTAGATGCAGCCAGGACTAAGACCACTCCTTGACCTAGCATTCGGTATTTTTACCTTTTTTTGTAAATGATGAAAAAAAATTATTGAAAACTTTGTTCTTATGTCAACTTTCCAATTTTCCAGCACATTCTTGGACTGCATGCTATCTTCCCTCTTTCTTTATCTTTCTTTAGCTTTTGGCGAACATTCGACCATACAAAGGTATGTGCACGGTTCTGAGGTAAAAAACGTCTGTGATAGTCACATTACAGATGGTTTTTATGTAAGGCCCGACTGTGATAGTCCCAACAGTGTCCGCCGCCTCGAATTCTCAACTTCTTTCAATATCACAGACGGTTTTGAACTCCAAACCGTCTGTGATAGTAACATTACAGATGGTTTTTATGTAAGGACCGACTGTGATAGTCCCAATAGTGATCGACGCTTCAAATTCTCAACTTCTTACATATTCTCAGCGGTTCAACTGGAAGCAAAACTCCAGGGAGGGAACAAGTATTTGTAGAAGTCGAACAGTTCAATATTCCACAGGCATATTAAAGATGGTTCGGACATCAGAACCATCTGTAATATTAAAGTAGACGGTTTTGATCTCCCAACCGTCTGTGATAGTCCCAACCGTGCCTACGCATCGAATTCTCTACATGCAATTGTTGATAACCGCACATAATAACTGCGCAGATGAAGAGACTTATTTATTTACTTCAAATTTAATTTGCATCGAATTATGTAATCTGACGCTTCAACTTCCTAAGTGCGCACTATTGTTTTGCCGTGTTCTAGTTTATCTCCCGAGAAGTTATCATGACGGTATTGATCTTGAAAACAAGTAGTGCGCTCCACTTCAAATTCTCAACAGTGTGTTGTGTCTTTTCCGTTTCTGATGTTTGCGGGGCGCACTAGCCTGGGAACACGAAGCGTCGACTTGGAAATTGTTTTTCATTAATGATGAAAAAAATTAACTAAAAATTTGTTCTTATGTAAATTTTACAATTTTCCCGCACGTTCTTGGAGAAAGAGAAGTGGAGCGGTTCAACTGGAAGCAAAACACCAGGGAGGGAACAAGTATTTGTAGAAGTCAAACAGTTCAATATTCCAGGCATAGTAAAGACTGTTCAGACATCAGAACCTTCTGTAATAGTCATATTACAGACGGTTTGGACATGAGAACCGTCTGTAATATTAAAGCAGACGGTTTGATATCCCAACCGTCTGTGATAGTCCCAACAGTGCCCACGCATCGAATTCTCTACATGCAATGTTGATAACCGCACATAATAACTGCGCAGATGAAAAGACTCAATTATTTACTTCAAATTTAATTTGCATCGAATTATGTAATCTGACTCTTCAACTTTCTTTGCCGTGTTGCAGTTTATCTCCCGAGAAGTTATCATGAATTTATTGACCTTGAAAACCAGTAGTGCGCTTTTTAAAACTCGAGGCACCCACGTATATGAACCGTCACCTTCTGGTTCTATAAATAGCGAGGCTCCTAAATCCCTGTCTTTATTCCCTCCTCAACTCCCACCTTGATGGCGAGCCGAGATTCCAATGAGGTTATTGAAATTGAGAGTGATGAGGAAGAGATAAGGAATGAACTCGATCAGGATCTTCAGAAAGTAAGTCCTCTTTGAAACTCTAATGCAGATCTTTCTTTTATGACTTGATTACCTCGGAACAAATGCATTTCGAAATCCACAGGTGCCTGAGGAAATGCTCCCTCCAAAGAAGAGACTTAGAAATGATGAAAGATCCTCCAGTGGAGCTTGTAGCGAAGACTCTAGAGGGTGCTGAGGCCTGTGTTGCCACATTGCCCCTTGCAACCCCTCCAGTTGCATCGACTCCACCTTTGGAGATCCACAACAATCCTTCAAATACCCCCTCTTCAACACCTTTGTATCATCAGCTTTTCTTGGATGATCAACTTTCTGGGGTAAGGCGCACACTTCCATGTCCAAATTACTCCGAAGCTTGGCAATCATCTTCCCTCTCTGCTGGTTGTTATGTCTTTCAAAACTAACCCATGCATGTGCATGAGGAGAAAGCTGCCTTGTGCAGAACTCTCCAAAAAAAAAAGAGGCGCTGGAGAAGTGTTCTGAGGGGATGTCTTCTGCCATTCTGCA